>CM051522.1:83139362-84339362 GCA_028017165.1 Herpetospermum pedunculosum
TAAACAAGCATTGACGCTCTCCTGATTTCTTTTAATGTTCCTCTTCTGATCCAATTAAATGCCCTTTCCACATTTCCACTGTTGTTTTAATGGACGACCACCTTCGAAAATTGAAGTGCTTCTCTTCACTTCTCTCATCTTCTCTTCTCCCACTAACACTCCTTCGAAGAGGGTGTGTTTTTTTCTGGGTACATTCTCGTTTTTGAATTGTTGGATTCATTTTGGCTCTGGTCCGCATTTCGACATTATTACATTATGAAGCTTTCTGGGTGTTGGGTTTTGTTTTTGCTGCTCCAAACAACTTTATTGCTGTTTTTCTTTCCCAGCTATATAAATGCTTCCTCCAGCTCCGGTAATTTGGAACTTAGTGTTTGCTTAATCACATTTTTTACTTCTTACTGCATTTTCATTAACAGCTTTCAAAATGTGTTCTTATTTGTTCCATTTGATTGTTTGTTGTAATGTTTTCATTTTCATACTACACTTACTGCGTTTCATTTGGTTTTTTATGCTAAATTAATTAAACCCTTCCTTCTCAGAACTATTCTGTCGTCCTTTTAATTCTTTTGTTCTGTAACATGATGTTCTTCTTGTCCTTTTAAGTCATGTTTCAATAATCAATATGCATATCAAAGAATGTCTGCAGGTGGAATTACATATTTAAGCAGAATTAGGCTCATTTTCCATTTGGTTTACCCCTGGCTCAGCCATTTTCAAGTTCAATTTAAACATTTTCCTCCTTGTGTACTGGAATTCGAAGTTACAGCATCAAGTATATAGATAGAAGTTGAGTTGTTTTGCATATATGAATTGTAAGTTTGCATGTTGATTTGTTGTGCTTTTCTTGACTGCAATTGCAGATATGGCACTGAACAACCACCATGTTAAGCCAAATGAATACTTGTCTGACATACCATTAAACAGGAAACTGAAGGTACTTTCTTTTTAAGGTCTTTAAATCCAACAACTCATTTTCACTTGTGTCACCATCCATCCTACTTAGAGTTGAGAATGACACAGTTTCTTCCAAATCAATAGCTTCATGATTGATGAGATTGGTTACAACTTACAATTGTCAATAATGAATGGAATTTAAATCCTTTTTTTGTTTCTCAGTTCCAGATTGATGAACACAATAGCCTGAGGAGAAAGAAGGTTCACCAAGATGATCTAAATCTTGATGACTACCATCCCATTGATCCAGTTCCAAGTTCAAAAACATCGGTAAAACCCGGGCCGATCGAGCATGGCTCTCCTCTCATTCCTCATATGCCAAATCCTCCACCTCCTGAACAGCCGGGGGATTACTCCTAGAGAGCATTCACATTTATCTCATCTACTAAGTGTCTTTAATAATCTAAGTTTGTTTCTCATGGAATCAAACCAACTGCATTATCCTGTCTCTTTAATATTGTGTAAACTGTAAAAGTTGTCTTTACTCTTGAGTGTTGTCATTTCTATTATGTATCCTTTAAATGTTACCTCTTCTATTATCTACAGAAACAAGACAATGTGCTAGAATTATATACTAAGAGAACCAATGCATTTGATGATATGTCCTTCTCATCTTCTTCACATTTTAGTTTCAGAAAAAAATTAGAGGCATTATTATTATATCTGTTTTTGTGTTTGATATGGTTGGAGCCTGATCAATTTGTCCCATGTATTTATTTAATAGACCTTCTGTTGAAATATCCATTGAGAGCAGAATACCAACTCCATTGAAATAGACAGAAGATCAATCAAAAGGGGATTATTTTCTTCTTCCTCAAGCCAACATTATAACCACCAACCTTGGGGGATTAAGATCTCATCAATCAACATCTAAACCAGTATGTTTTTTTCCTTCCAGTACAACATTATGAAGGCCAAGCTCAGAAATGAGCAAAGCCAATTCAACTTTTTTAATTATTTTGCTCTTTATTTCATCATAGTCATTGCCAATAAAGCACTGGGACCTCCAAAACAATCAGTCATTTTTATCCCCAAGGCTGGGGGGTCATTTTCTGCTTTTTCTTCTTCTTTCTTTTTCCAGGCTCAGAAAACGCTTTCTAAATCAAATTTTGCGGTTAATGATTAGGATATGCGAGGTGGTTCTCAAACAGTGATGTCTTCAAACTACTGGGCGGTGTCATTTATTTAAGTAATTAATGTTTGAAGTTTTAACTAATGAAACATCTTGATTATGGTAATGACCCCTTGTCTGTAAATCAATTCATTTCTGTTCCTAGGATGTTTGGTGCATGTCTTTTGTTTGGTTGTCGAGAATCAGGAAGAAAAAGAAAGAACATTTTAAATTTTGGGTTTTATGTCAGAATTGTGGAGCCTAATTATCAGATGGTTTGGTTAAGATTAGGTTGCAGTTGAATTAAAGTCCAAGTAGCTAGTTTAATTAGAGTTAAGTCAAGAGTCACTTGGAGGTATATGACATCAAAACATGCTGGCACTACCCCTGATGAAGTTTACTTTAATTCATGCCTCTTGGATGCTCTTGGACGATGTGACACGAGGCCAATTAATTTAACAACACGTGAGAGATTTGAACCTCTAACATCTTAGTTAAGTATATGTCTTTAATTTTTTTATTTTTTTTAACAAGTATATATCTTAACAAGTTGTGTTGTACTCAGGTTGGCGACACTAGGCCAATTAACAACGTGATATTTTCAACCTCTTGAATATATTTTAGTGGAAGTGCACTTTTTAGTCAGATGTTCGACATTCATTTTGATCATCCTCGTGAAGGATAAGGAATCTTTAGGTTAGTCCAAGTAAAAAGCAACTTATAAAGAGGCCTATTTGACGTCTTGTTGTAGTTTTTTTATTTTTTTAGTACAATTGAGGTATGACCGTATGAGGATTTGAACATCCGACCTCAAGGGATGACGTACATGTCAATTACCGTTGAGTTGTCCTCACTTTGACGTCTTGTTGTAAACTTATCACTACATAGAACCTGCAAAAGATAAACATAAACAGTAAATCAGTTAACGAATGAACCTATATTTTCTTTTCTTTCGATTTTTGTTATTATGGTAACTCGCACTCGTCGAAAGAAGAATTTAAGATTTTATAGACCCTTCAAATTTATAACAGGTCACATAGATGATAGAATATCATATCAAAGAGATGAACCAAAATAGAACAAACTTGAATAACAGACATGTTTTGGAGTCGAATTTAGGATGGATTTATACAAAAGGATTATGTGGAAACACATTTTAGTTGAGTGTTGATAGAAAGAAATAGGAGCCATGTCCTTAAGAAAAGAGGCCCAAAGAAGAAAGACAACTTGGGACAGAGCATCACAGAAAGAGATGCCTTTTCTACTTTGGCCTCATAAACCATTACCAAACTGTGCTGTTGGCCCTCCACCTTTATGCCAAGAATGTGGTGGCTGCTTCGATTTAAACTACGATTTAATGTACTTGAACATGATTTTGAAGTACTTTTTAGAGATTATATATAATTAATCAACTGATCAAGAAAGGAACCAACTTTCCCTTCATATTATTCCCTTGGATTAACTGATTAATTAATTACTTCTGTTGAAAATTAGGCAGAATAAAGATGGGATGGTGTATTTAATGAAAACATATGAAATTTTAGTATTTATTATACGTACTTGTCAGAAATTATGATTGTGAAATAAAATGAAAAATTAAATAAAGTAAAGTATGGGACCAAACTCGAGCATTGTTGCTTTTGCATTGGTCAAATATGACTATAGTGTTGTCTTTGTCAGAATTTACTTTATAATAGTTGATGGATTAGCAATGTAATATTGTCATTAAAATTTCATAAACATTTGTTTATAAAATAGTTAACAATTCAAATACAATTTTAAATCTGATTTAAAAGATGAATTCAAGATGGTATTTTTTATGGTGATAAAATTTTAGGATTATGGGAAAAGAGAATCTGTACTCTGAAGATATTTACAAAGAAAAGAAAAGGCAGAGAATTGTCTTTACAATTTGAGTGTTGAAGAAGGAAAGGTTACACCTTTTGAAAGTGGTCCTTCTCCGCGTAAACATGCACACATGCTGTCTCGCTCTCGATTTACAATTTTTTTTTTAGTTCAATTCGTAGGTAGGAAAATTCGAACGTCATATCTCATATAGTCGATAACACATCTTTATACCAATTAAGGTATGTTGGATTTGACATTTTTTTTAGTACATAATTAATCGAATTTTTGTAATAATATTATAATAGCATGTTTTGTCAAAATATAATAATAGATACATGACTATCACTGAGAGACTACAATCAGTAATAATCACTGACAAAATTCTATAAAAAATTGAGGTGATGAAATACTATCAGCGATAGATCATACTATTAGTGATAGAAATTGTATCTACAAAAAAGAAAACTATATTTTTAATTATTTAACTCTAAATTGACATATATTACAATTTCTCCGATGATAATAGTATATTAGTAAAATATTTTATATTGGTATACTAATGATATACCTTATAAATAATATAAAAGTTATGTCAATGATATATAGTTTATCTAAATGATAAATTCTATCAATTATACAACAATGATATACAAGAAAAAAGTTGTCATATTTAAAAATTATATTATTTTTCATGCAAAAAATTTACAAATATGGTATTGCCACCTATTATACTCTTTTTATTAACTCGTTTAGGTTTGTATTCCATTATATTTATTTTAAAAAATATACATATTTTGAACTTCATTTATTTAACAAGATTAATCATTTCAATTCAATATGAATATAACGTCATATTATTTCTAAATTGAGAGGAAAAATGATTTTTTTTGTGTCGATGATACATAAGTTGAGTTATGCTATTTTTTTATGTACTCAAATTATTTTTACAAACTCATAAATATTGATTCTCAATTCACTCAATTTAAAAAAAAAACACTTCATTTACACGCACTCGTTAAATTAAAAAAAATAACAATAATGGAAAGAGACAACAAATTTCAAAACATTTCATCATCTTTAGTAATTGTAGCTTATAAGTTTCCCTAGCTTTAAGCATTGACACCTTTAGCTTTCATAAAATATTCACCCTTTAATTTCCATTTTAATAAGTTAGTTAGTAATGGATTTTCTCATTAATAATCACACTAACCACCAACAGTTCTTTCACAATTAAGCAAACCTTCATGATCATAGAAGTTGGAAGAAGAAGCCATTCAAGAAAGTTAGATTAATTAATTAATCTCATACCTCATCAATTTATCACATGTTGCAACCAAAACTTTAATTACTCAATAATTGATTTATTACAATTTTATTATTAAAACTTTTGTCACTATCTTCTTGATAAAAGAGAAAATCTCCAATTAATTTTGTCAATAAGATTTAGAATTCGATATTAGCGAAATTATATTGGATCAAACTTTGTGAGAGAAAATAAAATATCTGATTAAATTAATATTCATCTAGGAGTAGACAAACTTTTTAGGAGAGAAGGTTGATTGCTTTTATGAAAAGTTGGAATTTGGAATGTTTGGTTTAGCATTAGTGCTAATATGACTAATTTGCTAAGTTAACCATATATTGATTATTAATTAATTAACCCATTTCTTCAATCCACATCCCTTTTGCTTTCCCCAATCGTGTGCCTTAATCATTTGTAAAAGTAATATTTGGGTGAAAGTAAAAGGAAAAAAAAAAAACAAAAAAGTCTAAAAGGACTCACATCTCAAGCAAACCCAATCTTATACTAAGCATATGTTATTATTATTATCATTTTTTTATAATAGTATTTTAATTAATGCGAGAATTGAACTTATAATTTTTTAATTAAAAATTAATTCGATTAAAAATTAATTTGAACATTTTTCTTGCTAATGAACCAACAATACTTTATAAAAGAAATTTAACTATTTTTTTTTAAATATTTAATTAATGTCGGATAAAGAATTGAACTCATAACTTTATAATCAAGAGTACACATTTATGTCAATTGAGTTTTGTTTGGTACGTTATTATTATTATTGAAGAAACCTTTTCAAAGATATTGTGATTTTAATTTGAATAATGCCTTTGAATATGATTATTCATCCATTATGATTTTTTAAAAATAAATTTAAACGAATTGTTTCTTAGTTTGCACTGCTTAAAGTGCCGGAAATCCTATCCTAAATGTTTCTTTTTCCATTTTCCTTTTTTTTTTTGTTGCTTAAACTTGAAGAATTATAAAATATATTATATATGTGTGAATTGTGATGTTATACTTATATATCAATTGTTTCTTAATTCCACCTATCTGGAATCGTTCATTTTTTTTATTACCATTAGTTTAAACATCAAAACTATAGAAGTATAAAATTTTGTAGAATAATATTTTGTGTGATTGATAATGAACAAAGTCGTGCATATTAAATAGAATCAACTAAATATAGCAAGTAAATCTTTGACGAGCGGATATATACAACCATATACATGGTGTTGATAAATGTAGACGTCATATTCTGAGATTCACGTCGTTGATAAAGGTAGACGCCGTCTTTGATACAAAGTTTTAATTTTTTGAATAATATTTATGAAAAAAATTTAATTTTCATCATCACTCTATTCAATTAGAAATTCAAAGTTGATTTTAATCGTTCCATAAAATCAAGTCTCTCGACATCTAAAGGTTGGCACGGGTCACAACTATGAATTTTTTTACAGTCGACAGATCTTTTGTTTTCTCTCGTTTTTCATTTAGAATATAAATGTTTATATACAACATAAGTTAAACCTAATTTTTCAAAACATATATGTAATAAGATAAATGCATATAAACATAAATAAATAACTTTGGATAATTTTCTAATAACAGTACACATGAAAAAATGTTTAAAATAAGGTAAAGATTTTCCTTTTGTTCTTACTCTATTCTCGTTTTTCTCTCTTATTATATTTTCAATTCAAATTCTTTTTGTTATAAATGACCGACATGCTTTCAACTTGAACAAAATAATGCATAAAAATAAATGAAATCATTTGTATTATTCATTTTTCCTCTGAGGGATGAAAATGAATTTTGATGATTTGACCACACACCACCAAGGAAAAAAAAGGTAGTTAAATGCAGGGTACTATATAGCGTTCAATTTAGGAACATCTCAACGATATAAACCTAATTATGGCCTATGACCAACTACACAATGATGCTGTGAAAATGTCCAACACTTTTCAACTCAGCATGTAGGCCTCTGCAAAACATTTTTTCCCCTACAAAACGTAATTCTAAATGCATTTATATAAAACATAAGATTAATCTCTAAAAGGTTCGCTGTTTTTTTTTTTTTTTTTTTAAATTGTTAAAACTTTTTATAAAAAATAATGCAGGTTTGAAAATATTTTTAAAAATAATGTTGTTTGAAAAGTAGATCGTATTTTCAAGAGACGGCCTCTACACGCGAGCAACGTCATCTTTTGAAAAAGACGATCTTGCTCCACGTGGATGACTATGCATCTACGAAACAGTTCTTTACCTTAAAAAAAATTATATATTTTTACCAAGATATTCAAAAATTTCGAAAAATGTATGGTTGGAAAGCTAACCGAGAGAGCTTCAATTTGATACCTTGTTTCACTATTTTTTGAGTTGTGTATAAAAAGATAAAGATCATCGAAGTTTGACTATAGTTCTGCAAAATTTCAGAACTGAAGATTATTTTGAGGTGTGAATTAAAAAATTAACATTTTTTTTATCCAAATATTCAAAAAAATTGAAAAAGATACGGTTGAAAAGCTTTAGTTTTAATTTTATACCTTGTTTCACTATTTTGGTATTGTTATCAAAAGATACAAATCGTCGAAGTTGAGCTACTGAAAGCTTCACTAAACCTAGGAGATATGGCTGAAAACTTCAAAACTGTAGCTAAACTTCGATCATCTTTATCTTTTGATATAGAACTCAAAAAATAGTGAAACTATGTATCATATTGAAACTCTTTGTGTTAGCTTTCTAACCGTACATTTGTCGAAATTTTTGAATATTTGAGAAAAAGATATCGATTTTTTAATGTTCACTGTTCAAAAGAATCTTCAGCTTTGTAGTGCAACCTTGATGATCTTTATCTTTTGATACACAACACAAAAATAGTGAAATCATGTATAAATTGAAATTGAAGCTCTCACCTTTTCAACCATAATTTTTTCAAATTTTTTGAATATTTGACTTCCTTTAAAACAACATTATTTTTAAAAATATTTTCAAACCTGCAATGTTTTTATAAAAAAATGTAAAAATTACAATATTAAAAAAAAAAAAAAGCCTAAAAAGTTCAGGATTTTATTTTTATTTTTTCCTTTGTACTAATTTTAAACTATTAATTTTATTAAATTGAGCTATGAACTTGATTTTTAATATTTGAACAACATGTGAAGTGAAGATTCAAATTTTTAATCTCCTAACATTTTAAATATATTTTATGATTAAACAAAGCTATTTTTGTGCGTATGATTTATTTTTTATGGGTTTGAAAGCATTTAGTCAAGTACGAAAAAAATATTAGTAAGTTTTTGAATATTTTAATTGTTTAGCTTCAACATTTTAAATGAAACTGAACATTTTTTCTTTCTGATATAGTACTGAACATTCATGTTGACAGTATAAAATAAGTAGATGAAATAAAAAGTTTATAGATAAGAATTGATACACTGAATTTAATGGCAGAGGTATAATTATTTTGTTTTCCCCAAAGTCTGTGAGAGTAAGGTATGTCCTATTGATTTTCTTTTTTGGGGAAACAAACAGTATGTCAATTAGGAAGTTACTTAAAAACCAAACACGGGATATTCGTCAATGGATTTTATTGTACATTTGTCTGAATTTTGTGTAAATGTAACGTCTCTTCCAAGTTTCAATGACCTCACCATCACTCTCTGTACTCTCCATATCGCGTGCAAACCACGCCCCAATTAAAATCATTTCTCCGAATACGTTGCTGTTGTTTAACGCGAGTACCAATATTCCAAACGAACGCCGCGCGTTTGAGGGATTCTCTTTTAACGAATTTCACACAAAACTAAAAATGATTTTTGAAGCTGCTAAAAGAAACGGTTATGGTCCTAAATCTCGCCTACACACACCAACTCCCCCATTCTCCGTCGCCGCCGCCGCCACCGCCGCCGGGCTGTTACTGTTACTGTTACTGTTACGGTCACTGATCTCCATTCCTTAAATTCTCTCCTAATTTCCGCCATTAATTCTCCTAAACCCTGCAACTCTCTCTCTCTCTCGCTCTCTCTCTCTCTCTCTCTCTCTCCTTATAGTTGGCGTGGAAGATCCTTCGCCCTTGTTTATGGCCGAATCTTTGACAGATTGTTAGGGTTTGGGGAATGGGGAGGTGGATTTCTTTCTGAATGCGAGCAATGGTAGCTGCAGTATCAACGACGCTAAACTCCAAGAGTGCCGCTCACAAAGGGCCTCATATTCATCCTACAAGACAGAATTCGAATAGAATTCCTTTATTTCCGTCCGAATCCGACAATGCAATCGATCCGCGCAAGCCGAAATCCCGCGAAGTTACTTCTCGATTTATGCCTCCATCGAACTCCTCTTCCTCGGCCTTGCTTACCAAACGGTCTCCTTCTCCTTCAGTCTCTAGAACTTCCAGTTTAGCCGCCACGCCGACGTCGACTGCTGCATCGGTTAATAAGCGGTCGCTATCGGTGGACCGGAGAAGAGTTGGGACTCCTAGGCCTTATTCTCTTGATTTCAGGACTGGGAATGATCATAATGGTGGCTTGAGCGAGATGCCTGCCTCTCAGAAGTTATTGCTTACTTCTACGAGGAGCTTATCTGTTTCGTTCCAGGGCGAGTCCTTCTCTCTGCAAGTTAGTAAAGCGAAGCCAGCTCCTTCACCTGGTGTGAGGAAGGGTACGCCGGAACGCAGGAAGTCGACGACACCAGCGAGAGGAGGCGGTGTTGCGGACAAAGCAGAGAACTCGAAGCTTATTACAGATCAGCATAAATGGCCCGGGAGGTTACGGCAGGCTAATTTGATGAGCAGGAGTTTGGATTGTGAGGACATAGCCGAGAGGAAGAGGGTTAGTGGTGGATCTGTGACTGTCGTTAGGCAGCTGCAGGATTCTTTCGCACAGGGTAGGGCTTCCTTTGATGGGGTTTCGAACTCGGAATCTGTAAATGGAGGATGGGAGAAGGCGGATGAACTTGTTATGGACGCAAATTCAGCAAATGTATCTGATCATTCTAATGTAGTTTCGTCTGATTCTGATAGCGTCTCTTCAGGTAGCAATTCTGGAGGTCAAGAATATAGTCCTGGCGAAGGACAGGGGCAACGGGGACCTCGCGGGATTGTAGTGCCGGCAAGATTTTTGCAGGAGACAAACAATCGGTTACGGCGCCAGCCCGAAAATGGCTCCCTGTTGCCGAAAAATGTCGGGGCAAGAACTTTAGCTCCTTCCAAGGTTACCATGCCAAAGAAGTTTGCAATGGATAGTCCCACATCATCTCCACGCGAAGTTGCCAACAATAGCAGAGGCCAATCGTCTCCAATTCGCGGTTCACTTTGGCCTATGTCACCAAGTAGGCTTTTAGCATCGTCCACAGGACCTCGGTTGAGGAATGCTGTGGGAAGTACACCTCTTAATAGTTTGAGCAACATGCCATTATCAATGACAAATTTTGTTGCCGATGCTCGGAGGGGAAAGATTGCGGAGAATCGGATTGTAGATGCGCATCTATTGAGGCTCTTACACAATCGGCTCTTGCAATGGCGTTTTGTAAATGCCCGAGCAGATGCTGCCCAATCAGGCCTCAGGTTGAATGCAGAGGTACGATAAGTTTCTATCATATTTTCTTCTCTTTCCTTTGGTTTTTCGAGGTGCTCTGTTTAAAGAGATTTTATTTTATTTGATCTACTGTTCCATGTTCTTTTGGTCAAAATCTGTGGACAGTCGTAAAGTTGACCTTTCAAGAATGGTTGGGTTTTATTGTCTTTTGATTTGTTTCCGCCCCATTGTTGAATAGTTGGAGGGATGTTCATGTCACTTACATTGTTTTAATTGCTTCAGAGAAGCCTCTATAACGCATGGCTGAGTGCCTCAAAGCTACGTGAATCTGTAAGAACAAAAAGATGGGAGTTACAGTTACTGAAGCAAAGGCTAACATTGACGTCCATCCTCAGCATGCAAGTAAGACCAATATTCTATTTTTCCTTAATTTTAGTCAGCCATCATCTGATGTTATCTGTAATTTTTAAGTTTTTTTTGTTTTGTTTTGAGCTCTCTCTTGTTTCTCTTTCTTTCTTCTTTTTTTAATGAAAGTTGCTTTTGGAAGTTGTTATGCTATTTTAGCTAATTTGCATCTGCACTTGTCAATTCTGAAGCAAGGGGAAGTTTCCACACTGACATTTATTGGAATTGGCTCTGAAGTTTTTTTAACATTATCCTGTAGTGTTACTATTATTTTTCCATTTCCTAGACTGGAGCGGAATTTTACTGGTTCTTTGCTTGAATTTCCATTTAACTGTGGCTAATACTCTTAGGATTCTGTGAGGCGCACCTTGATGATTTCAATTCTGTAAATGTTGTTGTTTTTTCTGCTTTCTGTTTTGCTTCTTCTGATTTGTCACCATTGTTTGGTGAGAATAGATGTTGCATTTGGAAGAGTGGGATGAACTGGATCAAGACTATTCCAACTCTTTATCAGGTGTTACTGAAGCTTTGAGGGCCAGCACCCTTCGCCTGCCAGTTGTTGGGGCGGCAAAGGTAGAGTACATAGTTGTATGTTGTTTGTCTGTGAGAGCGAGATAGTTGGCTATGAGGTTCACTGTTTTATTGATTTTTTATTGTTTAAATAAGTTGTCTTACTTGAAATTCTATTTCCTTTCTGCTACAGGCGGATGTCCAGGGTATTAAGGACGCAATTTCTAATGCTGTTGATGTGCTGCAGACAATGGCATCATCAATTTGCTTTCTATTATCAAAGGTGAAGGTCATCATTTTTCTATTGTTTCCATTTTCATTAGGTTTTGGAGTTGTAAAATGTTGCTAGTTATATGTTAAAATTTATTCCAATGGTCCGTTGTGACAAGCATGGTTCAAGGTATTCTAGAATGTATACAAGATAATGCTTGCACATTTGATACTTTGAAATCATAAGATAGCCATGTTTGATTAAAATAAGAGTCCAGTGTAAAAACTGAGAATTTTAGATTGTTCTATTAAAATTTATCCGTTGGATTCCTTTTTTTTTTCTTCCTGTTTGAAGAAACAATTCATTAGACAAGAAAAGGTACACTAGAAGGAAAGAGGAAGATGAGAAATCTCCCTAAATGTTTGCCCAATGAACAATAAGAAGCTAAAAACAAGCCAACTGCTTTGTGTATTGCACCAAGAAATCCCAAAAGTTACAAACAAGAACCACCATAGGACTTAGGAAATGGGCTGCATAACTCGAGGTTCCATTTAGGAATGCTAATATTAGGTTGGAGATCAATATGGCAGATATTTTACAGATAGGGAGTTGGAGAATTGCTTCCCTTGCAGGATATCCTGCGACATTGGGTCGATGAGAACAGGCAGGATAATAAGTGGTGGAACCTCAACAACTTGGGGGCTTTTCATTGTAGATCTATAGGAAACCTTTTGATAAGATGCAAGAGATTTTGGATGGATCACTTCTGCATAATGCAGAGGTTCAAAATTCTCAAGAAAGTGAGGTTTGTCATTTGGTCACTTGCTCAATTGCAATTTCAGCTGCAAGTCGGCTGCTGAAAGTCAATTCTCTGCTAGTGCAGCCCATGTAGGAAATATAATGAAATTTTTTAATCTTTTGTTATTCAGCTGCAAGTCGTCTATAAGATTTTGGAACAAGCTCCAAGTTGTTAAAGTTAACTGGTGCTCTTTGCAAGACCCCAAAAACAATAAATGATCTGCTCGATGAATATTTAGTATGGTGGTGTATTAAGTTGATAGGAAACAGGATGTTTTCTGATAGAAGTATCTAGAGCGGTGCACAGACGACAGACCATAGTGAAGGCATTGCTTCAATTGAAGCTCTTTACCCTAAGATATTTCTAACTATTCTTTTAATGTACATTACTAATAATCGTAGAGCCCTTTTTAATAATCCCCCTCTTGGTAGGGGTACGAGTGACTGTTGTCTTTCTCCTTCCCTCTTTTGTGAGTATTAAGAAAAAATGTTCAGATGCCAACAAGAGCGCTCAACCGGCATATTGTATAGACTAGTGACCAAGAGGTCACTGGTTCAATCCCCCACCCACCATGTTGTCAAAAAAAAAAAAAAAAAAAATCAGATGCTCAAACCTTCTCCTTGTTAGAACGTAAAACACTAAAGTTAGCTGAGAAACCGTTCCAATATATCGATATTTTCTTTCCTAAATTCTGTAAAAAAAATGCAAATATTTTAGCAAAAATAATAAACCACTAGAACTTTTTGGAACAGTTTGCTGCTATCAGACCAGGGTAGTAAGCCTTTAAGGAAGGTGATGCATCGGATTTCTGATTCCGAAAGTTGACAGAAAACCTTCTCTAGAGAACCTTTTCTATTAAGATTATATTCAAAAACCAACTATTATAATTGGGAAAGAGACTATTTATAATAGCCTTACAAGAAATTTAAAAAAATAGCTAATTAAAACTAATGGACCCCAAACTAATTACTTAACTGAATAAAACTAATAAACTGATGTGAGAAGAATTATGTATGAATAATCTAATATATTATTCTTCTCACATCAGAAGGATTTCTTGATTGGGACTTGGGAGTTAGGTGACTATGGAGAGATATACGAAAGATTTTCCCTTATGAAAGTTCCAAATTCTGTTCTTGAGATTATTTGGTCCTGAAACCTTAAACCACTTAAAATCAATTCAGTCCATTCTTTTTTTTTTTATATCTGTGAGTGTCCGGGCCAGCTTACGCGCACCTCGACTAATCTCACGTGACAACCGCCTGACCCTACTACATTTGGTTGCTAAGGAAACTCATAGGATATTAAATCCTAGGTAGGTGACCACCATGGATTGAACCCATTCCCTCTAAACTCATTATTATTTTCAAGGTCCTTATTGACCACTATGCCAACCCATGATGGTTGCAAGGGCATAGAGTCGTAGGAAAAGGTTGACAGAATATTTACTCTGCAGCCATGAGCAGAGAGCTACATGTCCCAGAACACTATCCTCAATTCATAACCTACATGGAAAGACGAAACCAATCTATGATTGTAACTATTTCTCAATTCTTATTGTGTATACATATTACAAGGGTTATATATAAGTTTCACACCATGACCTTATGAATGTAAATTTAGTCGTCTTCAACCTGCATCTGATACTAACTGTCATTTTGATGCTAACCTGCCAGGATGCACCATCCCCCCCCCCCCCCCCCCCCCCCCCCCCCCCCCCCCCCCAAAATCTAAACCCTCCATTTCAATGAAAATAAAATTTTAAAAATCAACAACAACAAAATGATCGATGTACATTGTTTGTGCCTAATTTGGAGATGTGATGTATGAGTAGCTGAAAACCCGAGCAACCAAACTCACTACATGAGAGGGAAAACAGGAGGGAAAAGATGCAAATAAAGATTTGGTAATTAATAATTTTCCGGATGACCAACTGATGAATTAATAGAACCACAAAAAAAATTGTGTCCTAATCATTGCCTATAGACAGGAATACATTTGGATGTTGTGGAACTGATCCTCATGGAAATGTACCGAAAGCTTAAGACAAACTTGAGAATTTGGTTCCATCGTATGGTTGTCCTACCAATCTCATGAAGACAATGGGTTCTTAGGACCAAATTTGTTTATTTGTTTGCAGTTGTTTCAGTTGAACAAAATTCTGTTTTCTCAAGAGTATGGACCTTTTCCTTTACCTAAGCATTGTTGTCTGTTGTCTTCCACTTTTGATAATTTCTTCACCAGTAGTTTCCATGACTACAATTTTTAATCACTCAAGTATTCTCTCTCATTTCTTAAGGGGAAATTGTGCTTCCTCAAAAGCACTTGAAGTGACCGGCTCAATAGATTGCTTACAGCGTCTCTAATCTTAGACCTTTGCTTTGTATGGCTCTCCAACTGTCAGGTTTAGCTTTAAGATTCGCATGAATTAACCAGCATTGTATTGTATATCTAGGAGGACTAACTCAGCTGTTAAAAAATTGTCCTGGATCCTAGATATGGTTTATGGTCTTACTTTATTGGTGCACAGAAGGAATTTTCTTGTTTTAGTCTGTTGACTAGGGCTCGTATCGCTGGAAAAACATCCAATTTCACCAATATATGTATAACGTAGAACTTCGAGCGAACAATATATTGTCCTCTTATCTTCTCATAGTTGTGGATCATGGATTTCTGTAACATTTACTTTTTGCAAATTTTATGCTCGTGATGAAAACTGATTGGGAAACTTGGATTTAGGTAGCATAGATATTTCCACTCGATTTGTATTTTTCTATTCTTCTAAGCATATTTCATTTGATAGGTTGGGAAAGTAAACACCCTTGTTTCTGAGCTGGCGAATGTGAGTGCAAAGGAATGTGCTTTGCTTGAGCGGGTAAAATATCTCTTGTCTGCAATTGCCGTACTACAGGTAAATGCGTCTGTTTTGCAACTTTGTTTACACAACGTGTCTTCGCTCAACTATTTCTTCGCTTATTGTTTCTCATTTACATAGTTATGTATGTATGTATGTCTGTAGTTATCTATTTAAATGTTTTGGAAATCAGGTGAAAGAGTGTAGTCTGCGGACGCAAATTTTACAGCGGAGATACGTACCCTCAACCTGACAACTTACACGTAAAAGCTGTTGACTGTTGACTGTCTCAAAGCTAACATTATTATAGCAGAAGATCAAACTCTTACCTTTTTTCGGAGGCAATAAGGACATTCTGAATGTTTTAGATTTTCGGAAAGCAGAAGAGTGTCCAAGTTCATATATTTGATTTGGGTTTTGTTTGTTTACAGGAAAGTTGTAAGTATTGTGTATTTGCGTGTGTATAGGTAGCAGGGATTGTCCTTGATGTCAAATTAATTTGTGTACAGTCCATTCATTACACAGACCAGAGGTTTTCAATTATAAAATATGCATTGGCGTGTTCTTTAATTTTCTCCTGCTGTCTAGTCTTGAGTTTCTTCATATGGTTATCTGTTCTTCTCACTTTTTGAATGAAATTAGATTACTACAATAATGAAATGTAATCTCTTTCTTTGCCTGAATTCTCTCTCTGTGTCTCTCTCCATCAAAAAAATGTGATTTGAGTGAGAATGAAGAATCGAATTTGGAGATGATAAGATCTGCAAGAGTTGGTCAAAAAAAGAGGAATCTGAGCTCGTGCAATGCTATTATCAATTATGAGTAGAGGGTGAAATGTCTGGGGGTAGTACTTAAACTCGAAACTTTTCAAAACCCATCAAGGAAAACGACAGGACATTGATGGGGTTCTATATTAAGAAAGAAGGATATAGATTCTGAGTGGAAATCTGATAATTTGAGAGGACAGCAGCATGATGATAAATCTTAATTCTGATTAGAATGGAATCTTGAGATTGAGACTTTTGCTCTGTTTTCCCCTATGGTATATAACTTGTGTTTGTGTGATGGAAACACTGTAGTGCACTACTAATATTAATATACTCTGTTTTGTTTTGCTAATATGAAGTGTTTCAGGAAAGAGAAGGGAGAAAAGAAAGTCAAAGAAATGGGGTTTCATCTGAAGGAGATTCCATTGATTGATTGAAGAAGTGGCATATGGGGATGAGTCAGGTACAACACTTTCCTTTTCCCTCTGCTCGTAGAAAAAGCTCATGGGGCATTCATGAATTTGTCTGCAGACGATATTTCCCCACTCCTCTGGGAATTGTATCTGTTGTTGTGGGATCCACGTAAGCATTTTGGGTATTTTGGTAAAGAGACGCGGCGAAGCGAATGGAATGGATCAGAATGGGTATTTTTTATTTGCTTTAATATAATATATATATATATATATGAATATATTAATACAAGTATATGATTTAATTATATTATATTTGGTGTCATCATCTACTTTGGCTTTGTCAAAAGAAAAAACAAAAACAATCGGAATCGCCGAATAGGTGCTGGTGGTGATAATGCCGTGGAACCCACTTCCAATGTATGGTGGGACATGCTGACGTGCACCGCACCATTTTTTATTTCTTTTCTTTTTAAAATTAATTATTTTATTTGTTAAATTTGGATATATATATTATACAAATAATGGGACCCATCCAACACACTCAACTTACCTTTATTTATTATTATTTTTATTTTTAATTATTATTAATATTAAGTAGGAAAAAGAATGTGGAAACTCGAGAAAAAGAAAAGAGTTGGTGTTGGGGTTGAGTCGGCATGCAACAATCAACCATATATGCTTTCCTTTGCAAATAGGTTTGAAATTGAATCTCCACCGTGTTAATTTTATTTCATGAATCAAATTATTATTATTATTATTATCATTATTATTATTTATTTATTTTAAGTATATTGGAGGTGGAGGATTCGAACCACGTACTTCTTGATCGTCAACACATACATATGTCTGTTGAGTCATGCTCGCTTTGACAAATTAGTATTTTTTTTTTCTTTAGTGGAATGAAATTTTTAATCTTTGACCTTTAGATCAAAGTTAATAATGTCTTAACTAGTTGAATTATCTTTCCATTAACCACTCAAATTAATATCTAAACCCATGAGAGTATTAAAAGTATTTATAAAAAAAGTTAAATATATATAAACAAGACAGTTTAATTTTTTTTTTTATAACAGAAAGGTATTCATTTGTCAATTCAAGCATAGTTTAGTGATCTCTCCCATAATTATTAACTAAAAAAAAATTGAATTTGAATTCCTTCCCACCTCTATAATTTAGCTTTTATAATCTGAGTCAAGTTGCATAATTTAATTTGTTTAACTAACTAATTTTTCTAAAAGGAATCCAATAATTAATATATATAATGTCAAATAGAGAAATAATGTTGATTTTTAAGGGTTTTTTTTATGGCAGAGAGTGACGTAGATGAAAATATAAAATTGAAGTGATCTGTTGGAAGAAGTTGGTCTAATCAGAGTAAAATAGTTTGCATTTGGAGATATCTTGGAAATTCATCTAACTTCCATTACGAGATTTATTTAATTAATCATGTAATAATGATCAGAGCAACCGGCCACTTGGCATAATCTGAGTGGAACTGATAGACTTTGTCAAATCAAAAGGCACATGAGTTTATGCGACAGTTTCATGAAATTTATTCTCTATGCGGATGCTATAATTTAACTACTTCTCTATTTATTTTTACATTTTTTTTCTTAAAATTATCGATCTATAAAAATCGACTCTGACAGAGAAATTTAATTGCTTCCAATCAAATCACACAAATATAATAATATAAAGCAAAACCATTTGAGAATAAAATTGATCAATCCCAAACCAAACACATATTTGGTGCGTTTTGTGTGAATATGTATAGGTAGACAGTTTTGTTCTTGATACTCCAAAGTATGGTTATTTTATTGCACAATATATAAGGTTAAAAATGTGATGAAGCATTGCTCAACTGGTATAAAGGTAAATTAATGACTAAGAGGTCGGAGTAGAAATTGACGTAGAGAAATTTGATGGAAAAGAAAATGGTATTGATTGAATTAAATACATTTGCAAAAAAAATTGTGAAAGAGAAATGGTGTTGATTGGATGGACGGATTTAGAACTAGAAGTCATGATTTGCCATTTTTCTCAATACCTACTGTTACGGACTATCTCAGCGCGAGGTAAGCACCTGACGTCATAACAATGATGTCGCAAGATCGAACCCCCGAGAATATCATCAGACGTATGTGAGGCGAATGATCAACCCCTCGGCCGTCACAACAGATGACCTCAGGCCATTCCCATATCGACTGTTGTCATGCCGTCAGCGCCCCCACGTCGAGATGACGAGTGAACCGATGGGACACTCCTGCTTTATCACATAAGGCAGTGGTACAACAATCCCCCTCAATCTGCCCCGGATCGAGGGGATCGAAGATCCTCATCATAAGGATAGGTACGGATTGATGGTGATTGGTCCACACCTCCTCCTCGAAATCCTAGATCCTAATGATGAGGGGAAGGACGGGTCAACCCGATCGGCCCTCAATCTCACACCTATAAAACATACCTGTAAGGGTATGTACGAGGTGCGCAATCTAACGTTATCTAACTCACACTAAAGCGAGTCCTCACTCGATTGCTCCTACTTACGCTGAGAACTCTCTGACTTAACCATCGAAGCCCTGTGGGCCTAGCCCCACACCGGTGCAAGTTTCTCCTCTCCTTTGTGCAGGTACCAACCGACTCTGGCTACAACAAACAACGACGAAGCGCACCAAAGAGGGAAAGGGAGTCCAGAACCGTGTGCCAACACCTACCATGTTTAAGTAGATTGGGTGACATATCGACCATAGAAGTACTCCGAGATATAAATCGGAAAAAAAAATGTCGAGCATACAACGATGACCGCACAAACCCATGACAAGTCACCACAAGAAACGTCCATGAAATTCATTGTATTAAGACCCAAAAAAAAAAAAAAAACGTTGATACTGGTGGTGCCTTACCACAACACACGTGAACGTGTGGTAGCTTTCGTGGTGGTGCTTCAGAATTCCAATGTCAATGGCTGGTTTAGTAATTTTCTAGTTTAAATCATTTAGTCAATAGACAATTTAGATTTGAGTAACGTTAGTGTAAGTCATTAATAAATAATTTTTAGTTCAATGATTCAATTTGTACCTTTAAATATATTTAAATTAGAACAGTTTGTATCTATTTGATAAAAAATTGTTTAATAAATTTTTGATTTTTTTTTAACCTTTTTATTTTGTGTTCTAATAAGATATTTAATATTTTTTAAAATTCACGACTCTACAAACAATTGAATATGATAGGACCTATTAAACACGAAATTGAAATTTTATAAATTTATTAGACATTTATTAAAATTTCAATTACTAAAATAGGTACAAAATTAAAAATTCAGTCATTAAATTTGTAATTTAACATGAACATTATTAATATTCTATAATATAGACCAATTTTTATTTTTAGTTTCATTTTTGTGCTGGTTGGAATTATCGGTAAGTAGTATAATTTTTAAAATAAGAACCCACATTTGATTTTAATATTCTGGAAACATACTCAAATAAATTTGATCGGATTCAATTCAATATAAACCGACTTCAATCTATTTGTTTTTATTCGTTTTGTATTTACACTCCCAATGCCTTCACAACTCAAATATTATCTTAACGCAATCAAAAATATATATTTCATTTGATAAAATATATATACATTTTGCCTATACCTCATAATTACCATATACTCTTTTCTTTGAAGATATTAATTTAAATTCTCATATCTCTATTTTTTTTCTACAAAGAATTTATTTTTTTTCTCTTATCAATCAAAACTACAACTATTAATGACCAATATTTTATACGACATAACTCAATTAGCATAATGTTGTATCATTGACTAAAAGGTCATGGATTCAATTTCGATTATATTCACGAATTTAATCTAAAAATAAAAAACATTAAATTTGAAATATATAAAAATATTTAATTGGTAGCAAGAGAGGAGGAAAGGAAGGAAGGCGGTGGGTAATTTAGGATGAGTTTTTATATGTTTTGATATTTGTTTCGTTGATTGAAAAAAAAAAAAAAAAAAAAAAAAGAAAAAAAAAAAAGAGGCCAGAGAAGAGTCTTGAAGGGTGTACGGTACGGCGAGGACAATATTTTGATTATCCATGCAACCTCTCCTCTACACAATTACACGTCATCATTACATTACCAAAATTACCGTAAAGCCCCGAAAAAGTAAGGTTATTTAAAACAGAGGGATAAACTAGTCCCAAAAACTCACCGGTGTTTTTGCCGGCGAAAGAAAAATTCACTGCGACACTTCGGTTCCGACGAACTGATTATTAAAATCTCATCGGATATTATTCACTGTCGTCTCACTTCTACACCGCCACCGCCCCCACTAAACTCAAAACAAAATTCCAACATTTTTTTTTCTCTCTCTGTTCACTTTTTCACTTCAGATGAATAAGTTCAAAAGCTTTCTCTCTTTCCGCCGGTCTCCGTCGCCGAGATCGCCGTTTCCAAAGCTGGTCATAACAGACTCCTCTGAATCGAGAGAGCGCCGATTCTCCAACGGATGCTTCTTCCCTCTCAGATCGGAGAGACGCCGGAAACCGGACGGAATGGAAGGGTAAAATTGGAGATTATGTGTGGTGGTGGTCCAGACATCGGTATTAAAAGTGAGAGATGATTCATCGACTTTGAGCGTGGGATTTCCAGAAAGTTCGATTCCAGGTATCGGCCGGAGATTTCCGCCGCTGAGAACGGTCTCCGCCGCCGCCTGGCAAACGTGCCAGTTCCCGCTCGACAAAAGGCCAACAGCACCGCTGACTGGGTTCACCGTGCGGCCGCAAGCTTCGAATAACAGAGACTGAAACAGAGCTTTAAAAAAAAAAAAAAAAAAATCTCAGAGTTGATTTCGATCAGAATTTTTAAAAAAAGAGCAATATATATGTAGAGGCGGCGGCGTACCGGGTCTTTGATGATGGGGAACGGCGGAGATGAAAGACAAAAGATCACTACGGCCGAAGAATTTAGCGAGAAATAAGGTGGCGTTGCCTTGAGATTCAGGGGAATCAATCCAATGGAGGGTTGATCTTAAAACGCATCCTTCGCTGCAACCCTTTCGAAGAACTCTGCAACCGTTGCAACTCATTCTATCTATTTATTGATTCTATTCTTCTGAGTTCTGATCAACAAAGTTTTGCTTTAGATAGAAGCAATATGAGTAGGAACAAAACAGAGAAGAAAAGGATTTTAATGCTAATAATAATAATAATAATAATAATAATAATATGGTTTGAGAAGAGAAGAGAAACGGGATGAGTGTTGGAAATGAAGGAGGGATTAAAAAGGAAGAGAATTGGAAAGAAATAGTGTGTGTTTGGGGGTTACGGAAAGTAACTGTGGTTAAGTTAAATGTGAGAGTGTTGACGGTGGACTTTTGTTAAAGGGAATGGTGGGGCCCAATGGCATTACCCATTTTCCAAAGGGAATATCTTTCCAAACTCTGGGCAAGAGCGGCTCCGTGTTTCCGCGACCCTTTCTTCTTTCCTTAAACTCCTTCAGTTTTCCCCCTCCGCTTTTTTTTTTTTTTTTTTTTTTTTTACATTAAATTATAATTTGGGTGCCTTTTGGTTGAAGTAACAACTTAGCCTCTGGTGCTCTCAAATTTGTAACAAACTCGTAGGTAACAATTTAGTTATAATGAAAAATATTTTTAAATTTTTTAATCAAATTTCTTATATATATATATATATATATAGATCAATTATGAAAGATATTGTTTACAAATTACAAATCCTAAACTAAATTAAAGAAACTTCTCGTAATAAAAATTAAATTGTTATTGTCAAAACGAACATAACTCAACTGATATATGTATGTGTTGACAACCAAGTAGTAAAATTTAAAAAATTGAGAATACAAATATTAAATTATTATTTTATAGAATTTATAGACTGAAAGTGTTTTTCAACCTACCAAGTGTGTCTAGTATTTAAATTGTTATATTTTAACTATTATAATGTTTAACTTGATTGGAGTCTAATTCAACTATTAATTAAATTGTTTTTATTTATTTTAAAATGCAGTTGGTTCAGATTCTCGTTGTCCCACATGTACTATAAATTATATTATATATTTTTAAAAATAAATTTTGATATTGTATCTAATAATTTTTTAAATTTTAAAAAGTTGTAAGTATATTTCTAACCTTTTTATTTTAGAGCTCTCATATTACATCCAACAAAATATTAGATAAAAAAAAATATCTTATTAAATATGGCACTCAGAGTTGAAGGAACAAATTTGTGTTTCAGTTTGAACTTTTTATTTTTATAAATAATATAAAAGAGGTTGTCGAAAGTAGAAGCAAATGAGACGCAAGTGGTGGAGTGGAGTGGGAACAGGGAACCGAATGAGTCGGTAAAGGTCAGCCAGTCAGCAGCAGTTACGAATGGTTTCGCCGCCCTGGACTCTGCACGTGTTACTCACGTGGCTACACTATACTTGGTTCTACTTCCCAGGTTTTTACTCCCATTTTTAATTCCATCTCTTTAAAATAATTATTTTATTAGCTTGTCACTTAAAAACTTACGTGGCCTTTTATAAATCATATGGTCAAAAAATATATATATTTTTTATTTTTTTTTTGGTGGTTTATATATATTACTATTAAATTACAATTTAACTGAGTTATTTATTTCACGTTGAAACTCAACTAATCTATGCTTTAAATATTAGGACTATTATTTTTTTTTTTTTATTTAATAGATGTACCGTAAGGAGTTCAACCTCCAATTTTAGAAAATGAAATAAATGTCTTCTTCCATAATTAATTAAGCTCAAATTAACTTCATCCTATAAACTATAAAGATGAAGATATCAAACTTCAATCTCACAACAATCAAAAGAAAAAAAAAAATACAATTATTCCTCCAGAAACTTGCAATTATGTTTAGGACTTCCCTAGTTTGAAAAGAGTATAAGTTAATTCTAGGTTTTAATATTTGTAAGCGACAACTACCAATTTTTTTTTTTTTTTTGCAACGGTATTTAATTAATGCGAGGATTGAACCCATGACCTCTTAGTGACGGACACAACCTTATGTCAATTGAGCTATGCTCGGTTTTGCGACTTTTTTTTTTTTTTTTTTTACAACATGTTAGGATAAAAGATTGAACTCATGATCACAAGGCGATACATGTCAGTTCAGTCATGCTCTTGTTAACCCCTATATAACCACTAGATCAACTTTAGTGGAAACTTTTACATATATTCTATTTTGTCTTTATAATTTAAATATTTTTTTTTACCTTTTGTTGAGGCCAATTTTTGCATAATAAATGACACATGCTTCTCACATGACTTTAACAGTGAATTTGTAGATCGTTGGAGTCAACAAGAGCATAGCTCAACTGCATGATGTATTGACTAATGACCAATAGATCCTAGGTTCAATCTTCCACCCAACATATTGTCAAAAAAAAAAAAAATTGTAAATCGTTGGACGAAGAGAACTGCAAAACAAAGAAAGAATAGAGCGAGTTCTTCGTGGTATGGGGTGATATTTATAACCGTCGGATTTTTCGAGCCTCTTCTTTTATGGGTTCATGAGTTCAGCATCAATCCTATAACTATGGTCGATCCTCTTATTTTGGGCATGAAATTCATTTTGTGAGCTTGCCTTGGATTGTTTAGGCCCAAAGCCAAACAAACCGGACAAATTCTTTTATGCTCCTGTTCGACATTGAACCTAGCTTTCGGTCGAATCTTTTTTTGTATAGTATTTTATCCTCCCAACACCTTTAAAAAAAATTAATATTATATTTTAATTTTGGCTATTAAACTCCCCTATCATGTTTAACGAGACTTTATTTTTTATTTTTTTTATTGACGATGGTTGTTGAAAATCTTTACGTGTTTAGAACTTTTTTATTTTAGTGGATTTATTCTTTCTTCTTGCTTATAGTTGTTTTCTTGACGTTAAATTATGATGTGTTTTTTTTTTTTTTTTTTTTTCTCTTTTTCTTTCTTTATTATTCTTTTAACGATCTTGTCATTTCCCTAACAATGTCTATTGCAAAATTGCTAAAGGAGATAGATGGTTAGGCATTGTAATTTTGCAGGAGATAGATGGTTAGGCACATAATGTTTTTTTCTTTTCTTTTGAAAACGTAAAGATTTATAATTAATGAACAACTTTCTCCCAAACTACGGCTTGATAAAGTCGTAGACTATTGCAAAGTGAGCATGACTCAACTGACATATGTATGTGTTGACGACCAAGAGGTTTGTGGTTCGAATCTCCTCACTCCCAATGTACTTGTCTCAATATGAGGAATGAATTATTCATCTACGAACACCGTGTCCTAATATGTCCAAAAGAGCCTCAATTACACCAAGCTGAAAAAATTCAAATCAGCTTAAATATTTCTAACATCAAAATCAAATCAAAAGAGATTTCTCATATGTATGTAGTGTTAATGGTTGTAGTGTAGAGATACAAAATTTGTGATTCTTGCATCTATCTAAAAAAAAATAACTATAGAATTATAGAAGATTAATACAAATACAATACTTACATATAAAATATTTTTATAATTAAAGTTAGATTAACGGATATTGAAATGTGGATCGAATGTTAAAAAGAATCAATTCAATAATAAAGAATACAAGTGTGGGCATTGCATCTCTCACCAATATAGTAGTAGGTTAAGACCAATCACATTCAAACAATGCTATAAGTCTTAAAGATTATAAATTGTGGAATATGAGTCTTTGATTCTCTACAAGCTTTTTGTTGATCATGTCATGAGGAATGATCGACAATATTTGAGATCACATGTCGTTATAGTGGATAAAAAAAGACGTAGATGTCATACTTTAAATGTTCAAAGAACTATCCTAGTTTAGTCATTCAAGATCAAACTATGATGTAATGCTTAGAGATATTCAACTATGATACGCTAATATCTTAAGAAGATTGACGGATGATATGGAAAAAATTCTAATTTAATTATATGACTACATAGCATTTGACCGATAAAAATGATTCACACTCAACATACTTATCTAGAAGGTTGAATTTTATCCAATATTTCCTAGAAGAGAAGCATAGGATATATAGAATTGATTTTGGGGTTGGAAATTTTTGGAGAATGATGTATAAAAATGGTGGTAAAGGAGGGCCTTTTGCCTAAAACAACTAGACCAACCAAACCACTTATCTAATAAAAAACAGCACAAAAATGAGAAGAAAGATGGGGAATCTCTTACCACCAATCATATGTCTCTAATAACAATATTGCTCAAAGTTTGGATGCTTTACAATTCATATCACTATTTGGAATCCATTAAAGGCTACCTCAACACACATCCCCAACCCTATTGTGTCTACCCCCACAATATCAAAGATGACACTTTTATTTTATTGATTATTATAAAGTAGACTACATATAGTTAATAAATTAAATATTTAGTGTATGGGCCAAATTAAAAGTCATCAAATACTTTACACCCAAACACTTTTATAGGAGGTGGGGTATCCAAGTGGATGCCAATTTCTTATTTCTATTAGGATTAATAGTTTGTAGATGTATTTTAATTAATGCAAGGATTGAACCCATGACGTATTTAATTAATGTGGGTTGGAGATTGAAGCACTAACCTCTGAGTCAAGAACACGACTTTATGTCAAATAAACTATGTTCAGTTTGACAATAAATTGGTTCAATTATACAGATAAATGTAACTTTTTTTTTTATAAATATATTTTAATTAATGCGGAGATTGAACTCGTGACCTCTTAGTTAAGAACACAACTTTATGTCAATTAAACTATATGCTCGGTTTGGCAATAGTTTGCAAATGTTATTAGGATACGTCTCCTCATATTTCACAATTATATGATATTGGTCACTCTCTATTTAGATTTAACCTCGCATAATTTTACTTTTACAAAAGATTACTCTCTATTTTACAAAAGATAAATTATGTCATGTTTAAGTATAGGATCCTGTGGAGCGTGCCTATAACGAGAAGCTTTAAACATCACCGTGGCCGAATAAGAAAGATGAGTTGACATGACATCACCAAATATTTTCTCCTCCGTTGGTTTGAACTTGAGAATTGACATTTTTTTGCATATAGCAATGAATTGTAAGTCATTGGCTTTATTTTGTTTGATAATTGGGCTATCTTTTTGAAATGGGGAGAAAAGTTATATATAAGTATATGGAGCGAGTAGAGATTGTACAATGCCCATTCCGGTAGAAAAGGCTTTTTATTTATTATTATTATTATAACATTGAAGCTCCAAAAAAGAGTTGAGTGTCAAAAGCAATCAAAGTGGTTGGATTTGATGATGAGTGACAAAGGCAGAAGCGATTGAAGTTGTACTCATTACAATGCACAATAAATCATTAAACAAAGAGTGAGTGATTGGTGAAGCCAAGCGTGGAGATGAGAGTTGGTTGTACCTTTAAAGGTATGAGGCCTAAAAACAGCCATAGCTTATTGGAATTTGACCTACATTTCATGCACATTTCCTTTGTCTTTACCCATAATTATTACACAATTAATGCACACAAAATTAAAGCATCAAGTATTGAAAACACCCAAATGAATGTGACCAAATTTTAATACAACATTTTTTTTTTAAGTTAAATATATGTGGAAGTGAGAATTTGAAGAAAGTGATGGCTTAACTATTTAGCTCTTGTTGACTTAAATTTTACATGGTAATCAAGTGATGGTTCAAAAGCTCGTCTCTTCAGCAGAGGAAAAAGTCGAATGGATCCTCAATTACCATGAGGAAGTCCACCCAATTTCTCCCTGATTAATTGATGTCGAAATTGTAGAAGACGTTGTATAAAGATGGAATCCATCGGAAGCCCACACTTACAAACTTAATGTCGACGCGGCTTTTCAACCCCCACCTACTTAGATCTGGCTTCGGCACTGTGATCCGAGATTTGACTGGAGCGCTCATGGTGGCAAACTCGGAAGCTTTCAATTCACGTTTGGAACCTTTAGCCGCGGAAGCAATGACCCTCCCCTGTGATCTTCTGTTGGCGGAAGACATGGGTTTGTCAATCTTCGCGTGGAATCAGATGCCCAAAGTATGATTGTTGACATATCTTCTCACCGATTTTTTCAGTCCTCCATCAGAGCGATTCTTGTGGAAATGAATCAATAAATGGACAATCTTCAACTTTGTTCCATTAAATTCATCTCGAGAAAAGTTAAATAGAGTGGCCCACAACTTAGCTAGGTGGGCTTTGTCCATTGAGTCTTCATTTGTTTGGTCTAGAAACGGGCTGAATTGACTATTAAGCCTGATAGATTCAGAGTCAATGCATTGTAGCCCTTTGGACTTTCATCCTGATTAATGAATTTCTACTTTTCCTAAAAAAAAAATATATATATATATATATATATATATATTTATTTATTTATTTATTTATAGTAACCAATCGAAAGTGTAACTCATTAATCTTATAAAATTTAAAAACACGATTTATATATTAAAAAAAAAAACTGTAAACTAAATTGATTTTTAAAGAAACAAGTTGGAGTGTTTTAAGGTAAGGTTGATCCATACTTAACACAAGGATTTTCCAACTTCATATTCCAGATTGGCGTTTCTTAGAAAACTTGCTGCCAGCCAACAAAGATGCTGCTGTCACATGTTTGAACCATTTGGGCCTCAGACGCAAGCCCAATCGATCATTTGGGCCCAATATTCCATTCAAATGATCATTTGGGCCCAAGATTCGACTCAAATGAATGGATGATTTGGGCCCAAGATTTTTTTTTTTTTTTGGGTGCATATGTGAGTTATGATACAAGTATTCTTTTATTAAGAACAACAAATGTAGGGTTAGAAATAGATGTGGCTATATATACTTATGTTGGTGGCTTGTAATACACGGATTGATAGTATAGAAATATAAACTAAATAGATGCTATATGACATGTTAGCCATCTGGAAACTGAGTGCTGACATCTATTATGAGTTGTATTTGAAGGATATAGAATTTATATTAGTTGAAATGGAAAATTACTTTTAACGGGATATATTCCTGTAGAATTGGAGAAAAATAAGCATTTTTTTAAGGTGAAAAACGTCAACATGACTATGATTATAGCTCAATTAGGTAAAAATTAGTGACTAAGATATTATCCGTTTAATCCCCATCAAAAAATTAGCATGTGGGGCTCTATTATAAATGTCTTCCTCGGCAGTTTTTTTTTTTTTTTTTAAATTCAATAATATACATTTTAATTGACGTTATAATACACTAACTAAAAATTAATATGACAAAACATTAATATCAATCAAACTCAAAATAATGGCAAATTTAACAAAATTTAAAACATTTTATAAATATGACAAAAAAATAAGTGACTATCACTCATAGACTGCTATCGTTGATATATGACTATCGACTAAAAACTGAGGTGATAGACTACTATATCCGTGATAGAAATTGTCATATTTAGAATTTTTTTAAAAAAGAAAAAAAATTTAAAGTCATCGACTAAGTTTTTTTTTTTTTAGTACATTGGGGATGGGAGAATTTGAACCACAGACCTAGTGGTCATCAAGACATACATACATTGGGGGTGGGCGATTTGAATCACAGACCTAGTGGTCATCAAGACATACATATGTTAGCTAGTCATGTTCGCTTTGACACCAAACGGACTAAGTTCTACTTTAAACTAGTGGCTAATTTTGATTCATAACAATAACTTCTTTTTAAAAAAAGTTAAAGAATTGAAAAATAAATCCAAACACACCTGTCAACTCTCTTCCTGAGAGAAATGACACAAAAGTCAGATATTGACAATCACCAAAATCGTAAACCACGGTGGCCGGCGGGTGCGGAGGCGGAGGCGGTGGGTGATCAGTCCAATCCCATTATATAGCCAAAGTGGAGAAGGTCTACTTAGAAAGCACAATCAGAACCCCACTTTGGAATGTCCTGTTTCTCCCACTTGGTCGGCCGACCCCATGTTTTTTTATATATCCCTTAGCCACTAAATTCCTTACCGGTGGCCAATCCCACACCGCCCCTTCCAACCCAACTCCTACGTCTTTAGTGCCTCCTTTCCTTTCTCTCTAATTCTCACAAAATCACAGACTAAACTCACTCGCTACTCGTTTAGTTGACTTTTTAATTGTATTCCCTCTTTTTCTTTTCTTTTCTTTTCTTTTTTAAATAAAATAAAAATGGGTCCAGTCCATGGTCGTCGTCTTAAAAACTCTCAGTAAACATTCAAAACTCAACGCCCCACGCAAAGCCTACTTTTTTCAAAATTCAACTTTCAACTTTCACACACAGACACCCTTATGAATAAGTCCTTAATTGGCTGGCTTTTGCTTTAATCACCCACTATTTCTTGTTTACGCGTACACCGCAATTCATCTATCTGCCACCACTTTTACTTAAAATGCTCTAAAATATACACCAATTATTCCGGACGCGGTGGCTTTGCTTCGATGCACCCCATATCAGAAAGAGTCCACACAAAAGTCGTATTTTCTTTTCTTTTCCCCCACATTTTAATAAAATTCCAGATGGGGTTCCCTTCCTTTTCGGTTTCCTTTACTTGGGTACGTGGCAAAATCAGACTTTGCCAGCCCAATGGGAATTGCATAAGAAAATGTTTTTGCTTTTCACGTTTCTGTAGCGTTACAGAACACTAACAACAACCGTCATAAATACCCAAAAAAAGAGAGAGAAAGATTAGAGACTCAACTAATTACATTTAAGACCCCTAATAAAAGCGATGGTTGGAGAAAAATCCAAAGACAAATTGAAGTAGTAATCGCCTCGCCGCCATTGAAATTCACCAAACAAAATCAGCTTAAAAATGAATTGGGTTGAACAAACTGTGGCATCATCCATCGCCCACGCACGTCACCCCATCTTCATACATTCATGATGCCGATTCCTTGCGTGCTTTGAATTTGGATGCCTCCCTTTTTTTTTATTTATTTATTATGTCAATGTGTTTAATTAATTTCTTATTTGATCAATTTGCATACGGGAATTCAATGGGCGGGTCAAGTAAAACCAATGTGATAAAAAAAAATAATGAATTGAATTTCAATTTGTCAATTACAAACAAAGGGGGATAAATAGTGGGGCTGGGGGAGTTATAATTTTAATTTCTACTTTCTTCTATTCACACTAAAACAAATCAATCACCTAAACAAACAAATTTTGTTTTTTTTCTTTTAATCCTAAGATTCTTTTTGTAACTTAATTTTGAGTAATTTCGATTTTGGGAATCGTTAACACACGTGGCTTCTTCAGAGGTAATGGGCTTTGGACCTCGTCGTCGCCGGCAGAGATGAAGAATCCCGGTGATAGCTCCGGCAAGGCCGGGAGGTTGAGGTCAAAGTCGCGGTGGCTGTGGGTCGACCCCACTCCTTCCGACGATGTCACGGCTTGGTTGTTGTTCTTGTGACTCTGTGTGTGGTGGTTGTTGTTACCGATTCCGCCGTCGTAGTGGCAGCGCTTGTGACCGCCCAAGGCCTGGCCAGTCGGAAAAGACTTGTGGCAAATAGAGCACTCGTGGGATTTACCTCCACCGACGGAAGCAGCGGCGGAAGTGGTGGTGGTGGAGGAAGTGGACTGGTCTTCCCCTGTAGCAGATTTTCTATGGCTGGCTTTGTGTCCGCCCAAAGCTTGGTAAGACGAAAACGCCTTGTCGCAAACAGAGCACTTGTAGGTAAGTTTAACAACCGATATGGGCTGAGCCGGAATGGGAATTTCATAGGCAAGTCGGTTGTCAGAGTCGGAAACGGTGGCGCCGCCGCGAGCAAGCATGATGAGACACAGTGCTAAATACTCTTCCTCGGTGGGAGGGTTGTCGAAGCCGCGTGGACGCTTGGTTCTCTTTCGCTTAGACCAAGACGAATTGGGGCTGGGGTCGTCGTAGTGGAGCGCTGGTGAGGGAGTGGTGGGAGAATTCAGAGCTTCAAGAGCCATTAGAGAGATTGAAAGTGAGATTTGAATTGAAGAAGAGAAAGAGAGCAAGGAATTGGATGAAAGTTGAAAGTGTTTTTAAGAGTGAGAGAATGGGGAAATGGGTTTATAAAGACAAACAAAGTAAGGAAGTTGCGTGACAAGTGGTGCGAAAGTAAGAGAGATGCTCAAGTTATTACAAAAAAAAAAAATACCAACTTTATATTATATTTTTTAGCCACCAAAAAAAAAAGTTAATTAAGAAAGGGAAGAATATAAATTGGAAGACATCACGTTTGGTTTGAGGTTTTCTTGACGGGCAAGGAGGAGGACCCATCAAAAAGAGTGGAAGGTTGTAATTGTAAGTGAGTCATGAGTGAGAGTGAGTTTTAGAGTTGAAAAGAAAAATGGCTAATAATACTATTCCAGGTTCCAAGTCAAAACCCCAAACGCGCTTTGTTGGGGGAATTAAACGCACCGTTTTAATCTCATCCAGATTGGGATTACTTCTCACACAAGGCTGCGGCTGCCGCTGCCGCACAATTCAATGAATCTATCTTCAATTCTATATTATCTACTAATTAATATTCTTCCTTCTTCAGGAGAAAGCAAACGGTGGGTTAGCGTGTTTGTATAGCAATATGTCAAAAAACGAGTGGAAGCCACACCTGCACCCTAAGCTAAGCTCTTTAATTTGTGGGGTTATGTGGCCTTTCAGGATTTGGTCTAATCGCCCTAACCAAGTGGATGAGAAGGGGTGGTTCCCAATTTCTTTTCTTTTTTTAAAAAAAAAGAAACAACGACTTTAGTTTAATTTATTGATTATTTAAGTTTGTTTTTATGATATTATCTGTGGTGGTCGTGGTCGTGGTCGTCGTCCCACCCATAAATTGAAATAAAATTGTCCAGTGGGAGTTTATGCCGTAATTGACCAGATACCATATACCTTGGCTGTGCAAGAGCAAGGGTATGAATAAGGTAGATTTAGGAGTGTCGTTCTTAGAAGGTAGGAGGTGGGAAGTACGTGAACCTAAAACGACGTGTCGTAACAGTCGACTTAAAAAAAAAAAAAAAAAAAAAACCGAAGAAACCAGCAGCCTCTGTGGAATGAAGAACTAAGAAAAAAAAAAAACCAAGTTGGATGGGTTGATGACGTAGATGGGTGGGGTCAAATTCGTGAATGAGAATAAAGATTTACACGTGTCATATAAGTGCTTAGCTGCTGTCACTGCCTACTCAACACTCCATTCTTATCCATAATAAAAATAATAAACATCACTAGTTCTTTTATAACCCACCTTAAATTAATTATCCAATCAAGTGGTTTTGTTTTGTTTGAGTAAGCAAAAGTATCCAAAGGGAAGGACAATTTGGGAAATTGGGTTTTAAAATAATTTTGAGGAAAATAAAAGCGTCGGAAAATGCGTTGCGGCCGCCGCAGCCAGTGCCACATATGCGTTTTGTTTTTTTGGTTACATGTTCAATTTCGATTTTCCTAATGGCCTTTCAATTCTACAACACGTGGGTTTTTTTTCTTTTTCTTTTTATATTTATGATATTTTGTAACGAACTTTCCAAAACAATCAGAGAATTTTACACGCAATTGATTTTAAAACTTCCCCTACAGTCTCAACACGTAACTAACCAAACTACCACGAAACTCCAAAGCCCGAGAGAAAATAATAACAACCACGGACAATTATTTCCAACTTATTCGGATAATATTCATTTTATGCTGTTTAAAAGGAACAAAAAAAAAAAAAAAAAAGTTACCAACTTTAACTCTGTTTGTTTGTCAATTAATTGTTTAAAATACCCACTTCAGTTAAAAATTAAAAGAATTATTTCGTCAAATGTTTGAAATTTGAAAGGATATGCTTGAACTCCATCCGCTACAAAGGCATATACTAATACGATAAGATTTTAATCTTAAAAGAATTATCATGTTAGTCTTATATTTTTTAGATTTGTTTTATTTTTAGTTTTTTACTTTCAAATGTCTAGTCTTATACTTTCTAACAAATCTTAAAACTGTCAATTTAAAAAAAGATAAAATTAATCTACCATGTTTTCTAAATTATTATTGTTATGTAACTAATTTTAATGAATATTAACTCTAAATTGCAGAAAAATAATCAAATAACAAATTTTAAGATTTATTGAAAAATATATAGATTAAATTTAGAGAAGTATATAGATTAAAGGGTTGGTTGCACAAACAACAATTAACCCAAAATAATGCTAAATTTGACAAAATTTAAAACATTTTGTAAATATGGTAAAAAATCAATGGCTATCACTGATAGACTGTTATCGTTGATATATGACTATCAGGGATAGACTACTATCAGTGATAATCATTGATAAAATTCTATAAAAAACTGAAGTAACAAAATTCTATAAAAAACTGAGGAATAGACTACTATCAGCGATACTATTATAGTGATAGAAATTGTCATATCTGCAACAACAACAACAAAAAAAAAAAACAAAAAAACAAAAAAAAAAAAACTATATTTTTAATTATTTTACTCTAAATTGATATCCGTACCAATTTTTCTATTCCTCGATTAAAATAAAATGAAGGTCAAATTATATTAACGAATTAACTAAAAAAAAAATGATATTTTAATTTTTAACCAAGAAATAAATATATAAATTGTCAATAAAAAAAAATAAACATATAAAGACAAAGCCACGTTCGTACCTTCTTAGGGTTTAGGGACTGGGCCACAATGCATGCTCATTTGATTAACGTCTGGGGCCCACCCTTTGGGCTTGTCTAAGTGTCGCGTATGTTGGGCTTCAATTAGTACTCTTTTTTTCCTTTTCATTTTGGGAATTAGTAATGCTAATAAAGCAATCCTAGTTTATTTTTTAAAAAGTTTTAATAGATGGCAATGACATAGTTGTATTTGCAAAAACTAATTACAAGATTATGATTTTGTTAATATGGCACTTTAAATAAAATTGCACGATTTTAGACATTTTTATGTGATTCTTTTTTCTAATATACACCTTTATTGATAAACACTAAAAGATCAATGACATAATTATCTCCGTCTATATAATATATGATAGATGTTTATCACCATTGATATCTATCATTTATAGATGTGTCGGGTTGAAACATAGCTCTTCTTTGATTCATCTTAGGGTCGAGTGACGACCTCTTGGTTAAGAACGTCAATGGTCTATACGTTCGTTCCACACGGAAGGTAAAAACTACCCACTAGTTTCAAGGGTTTGGGGTTGATTGATTTCCCTATATTTATAAATTTATAACGTCATTAACGTTCTAATATTTATATTAATTGAGCTTATTTTTTTTTTAATATGTAAGCACCTTATTTTTTATAATTAACAACTATAGTAATATTTATGTGAGTATTGTTTTAAAACAAAAAAATTACAATTTTTTTTTTCTTTTTTTTTTAAGTACAACAAGCGTGAGGGTTATCACTTGAATCTCCAATTTCAAAAGGAAGAGTTATATTTGAATTGCTAAGTTATATAAATGTTTGGCGCAAGATCACTAAAAATCAATTAATAATGTATAGTTCCAATGCCAAGTTATACGATAAATTACTAATCATCGATACTAAAGCATATCCATTCTACCGGCTTTATAAATACATATACATATATACATCCAATCTGAACATATATAACTTAATTGGTTACTACAATGTCTTCGACCAAGATGTCAGAGATTCAAATCTCCATTTTCATCATTATCACTGGAATAAAAAAAAAATATGTACACACATGTATATAACACCAATCTTGTTTATTTCTACCTAAATTTAATTTTAAAATGTTTAATTTTAAAAATAAAATAGAAACCGCAATTTACCTACAGACATTTACCTAAAATTGTCCCAATTTGAATTATTATTATTTTACGATATGAGAGGAGGCGAACCTCTGGCCCTCTTGAATCTTGATCGCTAGTTAATAGAATATGTTGGATGAGTTATGATCATGTTGGCTTACATTTCATAAGATTAAAGATTCAATCCCTTAGCCAACAAGAACATAGCTCAACTGGCCTGATTCGTTAGTGACTATGAGGTTCTAGGTTCGATTCTCTTCCCTTATATTTTTAAAAAACACAAATTGGTTGTTTACCTTATGTTCGATCTGTGATCTGAAGCATGAATTTGTCACCCATGCGCTTCTTTATTACAAACGGGTCATGAATTGAATATCTTGAATTGATTTGTGTGACTTGCTGGGTCATTTGGAATGATCGAAATTCTTCTCTCTTGATGCTTCATCTGACTCATTGGACTGATCCCCTTCCATCGGGATGGTTCAAAATTAATATAGCTGGTTCTTGGTTCTCTAATTCTCAGGAGGCAGGTATTGAAGTAGTCATCCGCTCTCCCTCAGGCTCGATTGTTGCGACGCAATCTCTGAAAGATGATTTTTATCAACCGCCCCTTCATGTGGAGGTTGTTGTAATTCACAAAGGCATTTGTATAGCGAAATTCTTGGGCATTCGTCAATTTGCTCTTGAGTCTTACTCTGCCTATGCTATTCAATCTTCTCACTTGGATCAACCCCTCCAAGAGATAATTTTCTTTCTGTGTTGAACATTTTTCTCTCTATTTTATCCCACGTAATATAATATTAACGCTTTGGTTCATGTCGTAGCCTCTTCGTCCTTTTCTCTCCCTTTATTTGTCTTGTGGGTTGTTTTCCCACTCCACTTCTTAATTTAGCATGAATTATCCTTTTTGACTTCTTCTAATAAACTTTCCTTTTTAAAAAAATCATACTATAGTGATGATTATCCAAAAACATACAATCCATTTTGAAGTTGTTGCAGTGTCTCTTTACTACATATTTACATATTATAAGTTAAAATGAATAAAGTATGAAAAAGATGAGAGACAATTGTTACCCCAACCACACACCGACTATTGTTATTCAATCTAATCTCTCAACATTTCTCCCACTTCATGGCTTCACCCTCCACATAATTGGACACCCAGCTCCCTAAATCCGACACGTGTCCCTACACAACCTTTAAAAAAAACACTCATACACAGACACGCCGTCGCACGTAGGAGTTTTGAGATGATGACACCGGGGCTCACACGTTTGCCGGAATAAAATCCCCTCCCCGTTCTGGCGCCATTATTATTCCGATCTGTTGAGATTTTATTCTGTGTTGTGTTTTTGGTGGGTTTTGTTATGTGTTTCCAATGGCGGATGATGTCGTGCTATGGGCGGTGCAATTTTCAGGCGACAAATGAAACCAACGAACAAAACCTTATTAATAATTAACGTTCTAATTAGTATGCAACAAATTCACTTGTTTTGTTATGTTGGTACGTGTTCATTATTAAAATAATATATGAGGGAAGGGGAAGTTGTCTCCATCCAACGTGTGAGATTTAACCGCCGGAATCTTAGGGGGGATTCGAACCCTAAATTAAACTAAACTAAACATACCGATTATTTGAGTTTATGGCTTTGTTCAGGTAATCTCATCTTCTCTAATAAATCTTCCAAATCTTACAGCTGGATTCTTTCTCTCTCTCTTTCACATTCTGTTCTGCTCCTCCTACCAAAAAAACAAAATTAAAAAAAAAAAATAGTCTAAATACACAATTTTGTCTCAAATCTTGTGTGTCATTCTCTTATTTTTGTTCTTTAATCTCTAAAAAAATGTTAGGACTTTTTGTTTGGAGTACCATAGCAGTAAGAAATTCCCTGGTCTCCGTAATTAAAAGTTGGAAAAAGATCAAGAGGGATAAAGAAAAGAGTTAAACAGCCATCACCCCAAAATAATGATAAATTTAACAAAATTTAAAACATTTTGTAAATATGATAAAAAATCAGTGACTATCACTCATAGATTGCTATCACTAATAGATTGCTATCGTTGATAGATAATCACCGGCAAAATTTTATAAAAAATTGAGGTGATAGACTACTATCAGCGATAGACCATACTATCATTGATAGAAATTGCCAATTTTTTAAAAAATAATTATTTTACTCTAAATTGATATTTATTACAATTTTCCTAAAGAAAATAGATGGTTTAAAATTAATAATAATAAAAAAAATATAAAATATAAAATATATATTGTGGTATAGGAATATTTTGCTACTCGTTTGTAGAGATTTTTCATTTCTTATGTATGAATTGAATTTTGTTTAATCAGATTTTTATTCACACAATTTAATTTTTCAATGAAATAATAATGAAGTGTGTCAAATTTACTTTTTTATTCCGTCGAGTTAGATTTGTTAGATTTATTTAATGTATTTTGGTATAATAAAATATACATGAGCTAGTTTATAAATTGATTTTTTTTTATTAAACTTATGACCTCCTAATCAAGAATACAATTTTATGTCAATTGAGATATGTTCGATTATGTAAATTAAAACGGTCTCATAAAATATACCTTGTTTTTCAAAAATAAAAATAAATACATTTTTAACAATCATATATTATCATTATGTCGACATTTAACAATCGTACAAGAATTCAATGCATAAACAACATGATGGAACCTTTTAAAATATTAAAGAGGAATTATAAAATAGCAAAAGACCAACATTACATTATTTAACGAAGGAAATTACATTTGTGTCCTCCATGGTTTTACAAACAAATCAAATCGCCACGTGTTAATTAATTACTACATTGCTATTTTCCTTTCCTTTCTTTCCTTTTATTATTATTATTACTATTATTATTTTGTTTATTGCTATATTTTTCTTTTCACTTATTGAATGAATGTAAATTCTCTAGTTATATATGGATATATATAACCTATATATATATATAGTCTTCTTTGTCGGACGTTAGGTTGGGTCATGACACGTGTTAAACTTTAAGCCACCAAAAAGTCGTGCTTCAAATAAGGAATATTATTATATTCCAATTTATGGTTGAAAATGGGAAAAAAAAATTTGAAGATTGCCGACTTTTAAGAGTAGTTAGAGGACTAAGTAATTGTGATTATCTCTAAAGTCATTAGGTTTGAGTTGTACAGAAGTAGCAGTACTAGTTCTATAATTAAATATTATCCTTTATTATTTTAATGCCAAACTAGAAGGTATTTTATTATTATTATTTACTAATATATTCTCTAATTATTTTGTAATATTAAATAATAGTTTTATATATTATTGTAGAATGATGAAAGGAGGATGGTAGCGAAAGATCATCATTGAAAAATGAAACGAGAAGTCTTTCTTCACTATAAAATAAAAGGTTTCACGTACTTTTTATTACATTTCCATAAATATAACTTATGCACCTAATGAAATATTATTTTACTCAAGGAATTGTTTTATAAATAATTAAAAAAAACAAGACCATTGATTTTTCTAAAACAAGTTTAAGTCCTCCAATGAAAATTAGGATAACAAAGAAAAAATTAGTTTTTTTTTTTTTGACAACATGTCAGAGTGGGAGATTGAATCTAAGATCACTAGAGATACATCATTGAGCTATGCTCTTATTGGCAAGAATAATACAAACTTGAGAGTATAGAAAATTGTGAAAAATGGAGGAGGAAAAATATATATTTAGGAGGGGAAAGAGTTACCCTAAATTTAAGATTTAGGGTTTAGAGTTTTAGTTTCATATAAAATTTCATTTCATTGTCAAAATTTTATTTCTATTCCATTTTAATTTACAAACTTTTAAGTGTACTACACTATCTATTTGAGTTGGAGTTTTCATAACAACTATTTTGAAAGTTGACTAATTTATAAGTTTCAAAACATGCATACACAAGCCCAAACACATCTACTTGAAAAATCACAATATTACTTAAAAAATCACAATATTTATTTGTTAAACACAACTTAGAAAATTTAGGAATTAAAACAAACATTTTGAAAGCTTAAAAATAAAAATAAATTTTGAATCATTAAGAACGAAAATTAGACTCAACCCAAAATTTAATTATGTCAATGTTTAATCTAATTAAAATTAAAAGAAAAATCAATTAAACTTTTTAACATTCTAACATTCTAACTAATGAAGAATTAAAAGCACAAACTATATCAGTCTCTTTCTAAAATTTTAAAAATTAAATGGTCAGACTTTTTTTCTTTTTCTTGATATAAACTAAAGTAAAGACTTAGACATTTTTGGAGACAGAAAAAACTTGGGTAGCAAAAGCTAGCTAATTAAAATTGTGTTTGAGGGTTGGAATTGATGATGTTACATCTCACCATGCGATAATAATGAAGAACACCAAAGCTAGGTTTAATTAATCAATCATAAATTAGCAGACACAGAACGAGTTTGAAGGTGATCTTGTCTGGGTTTTTATTGTACTTTTCAAAAGAATTTCAGACTCATCCCCACGACGTAGCCGACATCTCAGCTGTATTAATTAATAACTATCATCTTATTATATCCTTTTCATTATTCCATAATAATATATATTCCAAAATAAATAAATAAAAACTCTCCACGTTCTTACAATTTTCAACTCTTTAATTTCATCATTAATACAAACCCCATCCCTGCTTATTTCACCTTAATTACTTGTTAAACTGGTTTCTCTCTCCATGATTGTGTTCGCCGTTCGGTATCCCTTCTTTCTACTTAAGCTGAGTTTGTAGTAATAAATATGTGATTAATTAAGGAGTATTTGAATATTATTATTATTTTAAGGCTATGATTGCATGAAGTTGGCCAACTCTCGATCGTACGATTAATGACACATATTTAGAATTCAGACCATATCCATTTAACGAGCAATGATTGATTGAAGTATTAATTTAAAATAATGCAAGTCAATTGTTGCATTACAATATGAATTGTAAAAGGATAGCGTATAAAACCCCAGCTTCCATTTACTGTTTTGCTATCACATTCAGCAGCCTTGAATATTATTCCTAGGAGCAATTAATAAATCTGGACATGGATTGTTTTGTTGGTTCTGAAGGGGAATGGGATTTGTGCAGCTCAATTTTATCACTGGAAAATCAGCAGCTTGATTTTACGTCAATTCCCGATGCTTGGTTTTGTTCTTTGGATTCCTTCACTGCCAATTTCAATTTTGGAGCTAATTCTTGCGATGGAAATGATCAATTTTCTAATTGTATTGCTGCTGCTGCTGATGATCATCATCATCATAATCATATCATGTCTATCTCTGGTGGTGCAATTCAAGATCAGAAGGAAATGGAGTCCATTTTTCTGCAAGAGATCTCTGGTTTTTGTGGTGAAGATCATAGATTTGTAAACATGGATTATATTCAAACCCACCAAGGGGACGATGATGCTAACAATAATCCTGCAAATGCATTGCATTACAAAAGGAAATCCACTCTCCTTGCTCATGATGATGATCACATTCCCACTAAGAAAATTCGAACTTCAACCAATGTAAGTAATTAAAATATTAAACACTTTTATTCAAATGTATTTTTTTTTTTTTTTTTTTTTTTTTTGACAACATCTGGGGTGGGGTTGAAGACTTCATAGTCACTAATCAATACATCATGTCACTTAAATCCAAATGTGTTTCCTACAATCAATACTATAAGGGGACAACGACTCTAGATATCTCCACAATGATATGATATTGTTCACTTTAATTTTAGCATAGTTTTCATGGTTTTGCTTTTGGTTTCACCCAAAAGGTTCTATACCATTGAAAATAGTTGTCATCCTTTATATACCTATGATCTCGTCCTTATCTAGTCAACGTGGGACTTTGTTTATATTCCCAACAAATAGTATGATATCTAGTTTAATTTACTCTAAAGTCTAAATCATATAGTTTTTAGCTTCACCCCTCCTAAAAGCTGGCTAGCTTAATTCCAATTGAAATATCACCTACGTGAAACATTATTCATTTTTTCTAATGTTAACATGATAACCGGGAGTCCATATCTTTGATTTCTATAATGTGTATTTTCACTTCGGTTAATATTAAAGGTCACTTTTTTTAGTTATGTGCGAATTTCTAAACCACTCAAGTAACGAAAGTGTTAAGAGAATATCATGACATTATAATGTATGAATTATTGACCAAAAGATCATACGTTTGAATGTCGTATAATTTAGGTAGAGAAAACTAGGAAGGCGGCCACACAGTCAAATGGTAAGATGAGGAAGCAGAAATTGAGCAGTCGGCGGCGGAAATGTGAAGAAGAAGAGGAAAATGGAGTGTGTGATATGAACAGTTGCAGCAGTACTGATAACTCATCAGAGGATAATGACAATGCTTCACTACAAACAGGCGCTGTTAATTTAGAGGGTGACGTGTCCCCTTCTAAAGCCAATACAAGAGCCACTAGAGGCTCAGCGACTGATCCACAAAGTCTCTACGCAAGGGTATATATACATATTATATGCAAATAAAAAATAACTAAAATAATTTTATTATCTCATCAAATAATTTAATATTGCGCAGAAGAGAAGAGAGAGAATCAATGAGCGGCTCAAACTTCTGCAGAAACTTGTCCCTAATGGAACTAAGGTAATAAATAACTCAATAACCAAATTTATAATAATATATAATTTATTGAAGGCTTTAATAAAATTGGACAATTTTCAGGTTGACATTAGCACTATGCTTGAGGAAGCAGTTAATTATGTAAAGTTTCTGCAGCTTCAGATAAAGGTATATATATATAATTTGATCATTAAATTGGATGACTTTATTGATTTATGAATTTGATTATAATTTAATTGTGGTATTAATTTGATTTGCAGCTTTTGAGCTCTGATGAGTTGTGGATGTATGCTCCAATTGCGTACAATGGGATGGATATTGGTGTGCAGCATAAGCTTTCTTCAATTTTATGACAAACACCAAAATCACATCTTTTGTAATTTAATTTAATTTCATATTTCCGGCTCCCCAAAAATGGATCCAGAGAAAACAAAACAAACTTCCTCCTTTTTCTTTCTTCGTTTTATATATATAAATTAATTTGAATTATATTGGAAGAATTCAAATTGGAGAATTATATTCTATTAATTCCCATATTAACTTATTGCTTAATTACGTTCTCCTGTCTTATATACTTACACTAACTATGGATGAGTGCTTTAATTTTAATGAATCTCTCTAATTCCTCCATTGTTAGATAGTTTAAATTTTTTGTTGTCAACAATTAAAGTTTGTTGAATCCATTGACTTATATAATTAATATGAAATTAATAATCTATTCATCTAATGCAATTTGATGGAATAATGTCATTAATGAGGCGAACTTGTATATATAGTATGCACTACATTTCTAATCACATTTAAAAATCTTTGCAGAATGAGATATTGTCAAAAACAAAAAAACAAAAAAAAATATTGTAATAACTATTGTAATAGTTAATGACTATTCAGTCTAGCAAAACAAATATAAGGTGAGATGGTTTTTTATTTTATTTTATACATTCAATTTTTATATAATAAATAACCCTTTATGGGTCCTTGGAGTTTAGTATAATTTATGGCTTTTAGGCTTTTTTTTTTAACCATATGGGTAAGAGATTTGAACCCTTTCTGACCTTCTAATCACATTCGTACATTATGTCAACTGAACTATGTTTTTGTTGACCGTCCTTACTTTTTATAAGAAAAGATTGTAGGGAGTCGATAATATTCAAATATAATGAGTTTATGGAGTAAGATAACACATGATATAATAATATTGTGATTAGATGCCAATCACATGAACACAACTCACATAAAACATATATTTTGGATCAATATGTTTTTTTTTATAAGGTACAAAACTTTCATGCAGGAACAAATAAAAGAATACAAAGGTATCAAAAAAGATAAGCTCTAAGGGAGACCTCTTATAAAAAAAAGGGTTCTAATAAAAGACATGGAGAATAATTACAAAAAAAGTTGTTGTTACCGATCGTCCATAAAAAAACTTGAAATCTAATAAGGGACCAAATCGCACCAAACTCTCTTTTGAAACTCTAATTCTGGATCAAGATGTTAGATGTTCGAATAGTTGGTCATTCCACATATTGTGTCAACAAAAAAAAAATATATATATATATATATATATATATATATATATATATATATATATATATATATATATCGTGATTAGAATATTCAATAAATTAGTGAGATATTATTTAATATAGAATATAGAATATAATTTCAAATAAACATTCAATATTGAAATTATTCTACTATACAACATAATATTTAATACAACAATTAATAGAATATTATACTTTAACACGAGAATTAATAGAATATTGTACTAAAAAATAATTAATTAATTGTCAATCCGAGCATAACTCGATTGACATAAGGGTGTGCTATTGACCATGAAGTAGTTTAATATCCACATTAATTAAAATATCTAAAAAAAAAAAATTGAATATAATGATGATTCGTTTTAATATTTATTGAATATATAAATATCAACTATTCATGTTAATTTTAATAAGATAATATATATTTTTTTTATTGAGTATAAAAAATGTGAATTACGCCAATTTAAACTTTCAACTTGAAAAGAATGAACACGTAATATAATAATTCGCTAGACTTATACTCATTTTAATATCTCAATTAGAGAGTTGCAACATTATATTATTCAATTAATTTATCGTTTGTTGTTTGACTTGTTAAATATTGCACAAAGAAATTGGCTCATAATTTTTATTTCTTAATTCAATAATTGTGAAGTGAGGATTGAGGCATATATGTAATTTATACACATATTGTGATATTGATTAGAAAAAAAATAAATATAAAAATGGAAAACTGAAAAGAACTTTTGACGAGTGAAAGGCAAAGTGGCCCACACTGACAAATCACTTGAATTCCTATTTCCTAATTCATACCCTAACCGCCATCAAAATTATCTGAGACCGTGCGCGCCTCTTTCATTTCTCGCAGTGGGCCATGGCCTCGGCGGAGCAGCCTCTCAAGAAGCGCCGGAACTACGGACCACCCGCATCAGAACCACCACCGCCACCGCCACCGCCACCGCAAACCCTAGCGCAGGACCAGACTTCCACCGCTCCACCGCCTCCTACTCCACCTCAGCTGTCCCAAGCCGAAATCCTCCTCAGAAGGAGAAACAGAGACGAGATTAGAAGTGTCTATGAATGTTTTAAGCGTATTAGGTTTTTCCTCTCCCAGAAAGGGAAGGGCGCTCCGATTCCTGATATTGAGCAGGCATATCTTTCTCTCATCACTGCTTCGAGAGGTCAGTCTTCTATTCTATTATCTTCCTCCTTCTTCGCACTTTATATCATTTCCTGTATTCCTAGAACTAAATTTCATGATCTAAAGTGTCGAATTGGGTTCTCACAGCACTTACGATGTGGAGAATGGTATTGTTGGTCAAAATATTTCTTGCTCTTAGGGCTCTCTCTCATCTGTGTTGCCATGTGCATGTTAATTTGCAGGGTGCACCAGTGTAAAGCGTATTGTGGCTGATTTTATTCCTCGATATGCACCTCATTGTCCAACTGCTCTTGAAGCTGCAACAAAAGTTATCATCAACATGCACAATCAAAGCTTGGAAATAATAAATAATGGGGAAGATGTTGATAATGTTGCATTTGAGACAGCGAGGGCTTGTATTATTGGTTTAGTTGATATTTGTGCTGCTGTAATTTCCAAGGCACCTACGTCATCTGTCATTCGAGGCATTTGCTTTGCAGTCTTTCAGAATGTTTTCACCTTCTTTGTGTCATCTTTTGAGGGTAAAGATATCTTTCAGATTGTAGATAAAGAAGCTCTTGAAATTCAAGATTCTGCAGATGTTTTCACAGAGTTAAAGCAGAAATATACTGATGAAAATAGTTTTCCTGTGATTAAGCTATCCAAGTTACGTGCTATCAGTTTCCTCTGGCTATTTTTTCATTACCCTAAAAACTTAGCTGCAGCTTGTTTTGAACTTTTCAATATGTCTGCCGAGGGAATTCACAAGGATGGGATGTATTTTCTAACTCAGATTATACTTGGGCTCGATGACGACGTCACCCATCATTTGGATAAAAGAAATGACAACAGGACAAGCCCCAAAGGCTGCAAGGATGGTGTTAAGGAGCTAGTTTCAATCAGTAGCCACATCTCTGTTGATGCATCATCTGTTTCAAGGAACTGCATGTTGAGCTTGGTAATGCCTATGATATTTTTTAAAAAATTATTATTATTTACTGTGTCCTTATACATTCAGACAACAATCTTTTAGACTACATTATCATGGCTGCTTATCTTTGCCTTCACTATAAATTCTTTACTTGTCAAGTTGGTCTTTAAAAAGATGCTATAGTTGGAAAAATTATTCGAGGAGGTTGGAATAATGTGGCTGACAGTTTTATTTCATTGAATGTAAGAGAGAGACAACAAAAATTATGGTTTAACCATGCATCCAAGATTTTAGAAGGGAGCAGCACAATGTGGCGGTCACATCGAATAATTTTTCCTATAATTGATATGGATCAACGTTAGGCAATGTATTTTGCCTTAAGCATTTATCGTTCAGGTCTCCGTCCTCATATTTTTCCTAGCAATGTGTGGGGGGTTAGAAAAAGTAATACTTCAGATGAGTTTGAGGTGTCAAGCAATGACAGTTGTAAAAGAATTCATAACCTTCCTGTTTTGTTGTCATTTTTTTTTTTCTTTTATAAGAAATAGACATGTATTATAAACAGTGAGATAACCAAAAGGAGACAACCTAAGGGCAAGGGGAGAAACCCCCCCTCCTGGCGAACTGAAACAAAGCTTTTCAGTTATTTTAAATCATGGACAAGCTATAATTACGAAAGATGTTCTTGTGTTTCAAACACCACCAAGAAGCTAAGAGCTGAACATTGCTACAAAAAGACAAAAAAAAAGAGTAGCCTTATCTTAAAAAAATCTCTGGTTACTCTCTAACCATAAGTTACTCTCTAACCATAAGCTCCACATGGTAGCCCTACCAACCAAAGACCAAATCACCTGCTTTCTATTTTTGAACCTCTCCCTACAAAGTAATTCCACCATCCAGTCGTCAAACCTCAAAGGGAGGCAGAAGAGTAAATCAAACTCCTTAAAAATCCAAAACCAAGCTCTCTGTGCAAACGGGCAGTGAAGGAACAGGTGATCAAGGGACTCAGCAACCCCAAGGCATAAGTGGCAAATAGGGGGAAAAGAGGCCAATTAGGACATCTAGCTTGAAGCTTCTCCTGAGTGTTTAAGTTTTGTTGTCATTTTCCTGGTGTGGTAGATTGGTAAGTGCAGCAAAAGACTGGCTTTTTCTTGTCAGATCAGCAGTTCATCATTTTTTTTATTGTTTGTTCGAGTTTTGGTTCCTTCTTCTTGATTGGACAATGCCCTGCTTGGGGTGGGGGTGTAGGAGAGGTTGGTGTTTCATGGTCTTTTTTCTGTAATTAGAATGATACATGACTTTCCTCTTTAATTATTGCATGAAAAACTTAAAATTACTTTCCTCTTTAATTATTGCATGAAAAACTTAAAATTTTTAGTTATGTGGCCTTTAATTATCCAATCAATGACAACAATTATGTTTGAGCTAATGGTTTACATTTGTGACATCCCCAATTCTTTGGTTGTGAATGAGCAGTGAGTATCTAATGCTTGATAAAGTAGAGAACGATAGACTTATGCTCAATTATTTAGGTTGGGTTAGAGGAGAGCTGTATCAGAGATGTCTTCCGAAATCTTGACAAACTTAATGAATTTAATTGTGCATTGAAACTTGAAAAAAATATAGCGAACATATTGGCAGACGAAAATCAGGCTATTAGGCATGTTACAGTTTCTTATTTCTTTAACTTTTGATTGATTGAGTGCTGTTTCACATTAATGCACAATAGACCCTCTGATTTAATTTTCTGATCACTGGTTAAAACTGGGATTATTAATAAACCATTATTTATGGGCAGATTAACTACTTGTTGTCTTCTTCTTTCTCTATGTCCATTCCATGAAGCTAATGAAGGATTATACTCTCACATATGGTTCATAATGCAAGACTTCTTTTTTTTCCTCATTCATGTTTCATTGTACTAGGGGTTCTTGAATGCAGGTCCTTGGAAAAGATCAATCATTTCGAAACTGGATGTTTACTCAGTATAAGAGGCTCTGTGACCTGCCGTCCTTTAGAGCTTTAGCAGATGTAAGATCTGCTCTGGAAGGAATTTTTGATTCATTTGCCGAGTTAATGAACAATGAAGATAGTCAAGTGAATATTGATGAGGAAATTTCTGATTCCTTGAAGCATTCTACTCGTAATAGGTGTGAAATTTCCACGGAACTATCTGATAAAAAGAGAAAATTGAGACATTGTGATTCCCTTGAAGATGGTGTCAATGACAAAACTTCTGGTAAACATCGTTCGTCAATTCCTCTTGACGGCAAGCACACCGCGTGTTCTGATTTTGATACTGGTGGCTTGAGACCCATGGCCTTTGAAGTTCAGGAACCTGGAGGTTTGCTACATGGCAGTTTGCCCCAGTCACAGAATCCTTTGAGCAAACACGATCATTTGTCTTATGCAAAAACATCATCAGACCTGCAGAGCAATTCTTTTGAATGCACAAAGCATCCAATTGATGGTAATCAAGTTTCAAGTGTTGATCGCAACTTTCCTGCTCAGAGATTGTCTACTGGAGATATCAATAATGATCCTGGGCCTCCTAGACATCAACTATCAGTGGCATGTAGTTCTACGACTTCTCAGAGTTTGTGGTTTTCTGATGGAGATCCATCAGCCATGGATATCTTCTCTGCTTCTAAACAGTTATGGGTGGGTCTTTTAGGCCCTGATACATCTGAAGCTCACATAAGATATCAATTTGAGAGGTTTGGTTACGTCGAACATTTTTTCTTCTTTCCATTGAAAAGGTTTGCAGTAGTGGAATATGGTCACATCATTGATGCCATAAGGGCACGTGAATATATGCGTGGACAATTTCAATGGTGTGTAAAATTCATGGATATTGGTTTAGGGACTAGGGGTTCCACCCACGGGGTTGCAATTGGTTCTAGTTTGCATGTTTATGTTGGAAATGTTTTGAGCCACTGGGTGAAGGACGAGATTCTGCATGAGACAAGGAAAGTGCTTAACAAGGGTCCATACATGATCTCTGATCTTAGCAGTGAGGGAGCATTGCTGTTGGAATTTGAGACTCCCGAAGAAGCTGCAGTTGTAATGGCACATCACAGACAACATCGAAGGGAAAAGAGTATTCACCGGCCACCTTCAAATGCAGGACAAAGTAACATTGCCGTGCCTTATTTAGATAGTGGAAGATCTGCTTGTGCCCCTACTGGTGGTAGCATCAGAAGTAACAATCCTGCAAACATGCCCAGTAGTATGGTTGGGTCACCTCATGCTCCAATTGTCCCAGAGAGTCCTAATTTCAGGACAAGAATGTCAGAGCTATCTTCCTTGCTCTATACACTGCGTGCAAAATACAACATCAATCAAAACTCAAGTTATTTTGACAACTACATATCTGGAAGTTGCAACACTTCCATGAGGGAAGAAGACAGAACTCCTACTAGCACTCTCTGGGTTTCTTTTCCAAATTTTAGTTCTCCTTTTGTCACTGATGAGGAATTGATAAAGATCTGTAATAATGCCATCACCAATACTGGGTCTGTTGTCAGGATTACTCCAGCAAGTGTACAGGTGGGCTGTGGTTGGTTTGTTGAGTGCAGCAGTGTAGATGCTGCAATCACTGTCTTGAAGAATCTCCGTGCTTGTCCTGGAATTTTCCTTCGAATAGAATTCAGGTTTTTCCCTCCTGAACTTTTTCTTGTTATTTCGTTTTGGTAGAAGATCTTCTCGCCATGTTTTAGGAGCTGTTAGTTTTATTTATTATTCTTTGTGGTTGTCCTGGAAATTTCCTTTGCATAGGATCCAGGTCCCCCCTCCCCCCCCCTACCTTGAAGTTTAACTTGTTCTCACCTTTGATTATATTCTTAAAGCATTTGAGGTCTTTTTACCATGTTTAGTCAGCTGTTAGTTTTATTTATTATTCTTTGTGGTTGTCCTGGAAATTTCCTTTGCATAGGATCCAGGTCCCCCCTCCCCCCCCCCCCCCCCCCCCCCCCCCCCTACCTTGAAGTTTAACTTGTTCTCACCTTTGATTATATTCTTAAAGCATTTGAGGTCTTTTTATCATGTTTAGTCAGCTGTTACTTCCTAAATTCAGTTACACTCAGCTGTCTTCTATTTTGCTTCTTTCTTGCTCCCTACATTATCTGTTATTCAGGTTGCATTTAGCATGTCATTAAATATTCTTCTGTATTTGAACAGTAACCCAGGAAGGTTCCATGCAACACCTTTTCTGAGGAACCACGATAGTTGTGCTATGGAGCATCCATCTCCTAGAATATTACATGAGAATCATGCAATACATCAGCAAGGTGGATATTCATATCAGTCAAACTGGGCTCCTTCTGGTCATACAGAGATGCCTGAAATAGGGGCCAGAAAGACTGATGCTTATGAAAAAAACCTGCTGATAGATCATCCACAAGGTGAAATCTACCCCCACTCAATTACATTCAGTTTAATTACAAAAAAAAAACGATGGGAATTATTTAAATTTACTGCTTCTTGCGATTGTATTCAGTTAATGGTTTAATATTCTATTTAGGTGGCCACATAGTATCTGGAAGCATTCCATGCTTGCCCATATCAACAATGGGGCCTCCTGCTCCACCACCTCCACCACAGTTTCAGCCACCTCCATTTGTTCGATCTCCATACCCTCCTCCAAATAGTTCTTGGGATGCAAGGGGTTTCAACCATCCTTTGCCTTTAAATCCAATATCGAGTGTTATGCCTCATACTTTTCCAGGTAGTTCTGTTGCATGCCCCCCCTTTTTACCTGCTTCAGTGACACCTCTTGCTCAGATGCAAGGAACTCCAATGCAACAGCATCTAGACCATGTTTTTCCCCATCCTGTTGCTCCGCCATCAATATCGTCTCTACCACCTCCCCAGCCTGAGATGCCTCCTCCCATGCCTCCATCTCCACCACCTTTGCCTCACTCACAACCACCTAATATTCCTCCTCCACCCAGTTCTCCTCCACCTCCACCTCTAGCTGCCACAGGAACCAGTGAAGTGGAAAGTTGTAGCCAGCATGTTCTGTATCAATGGCAAGGAGCACTGTGCAAAAGCGGGGTTCAGTACTGTACAATTTATGCAAAAAGAGTGGATTCACATACTTGCAAATACTTAAATGCTGGTCCAGAACCTTTTGAGTAAAGACTTTGGCCCCTCTTTTTTATCTTCAATTTCAGCGTCTGTTTTCTTCTTCTTCTTCTTACTAATACTGCTGGTATTCTTGGTGTAGGTGGCCAGCAAAATTAGATATGACCAAACGCACAGATTTTAGGCATGTGAAGTCGACATTCACTAGCACTTCACCGAATAAAGTAAGTACCACATTCTTAGGATGAAGATCCTTCTCAAGGGATAAAAAAAAAAAAAGGAAAAAAGCTTACTGGAGTCTTTGTATTATTGCTACTATGAACAGGCAAACTAAGTTTAGATCTAGTAGATGCAAAGCCGTTTGATCTCCCCCTTGTTAATTCTCGCATTTCTATAGCTATTTAGTATTTACTTCTAACGATTTTCCCCTCTTAAATTTTTCTTTAGAGGGAGATATGTCAGCTGATCCCATCTTCTGGTGGAGACCTTAAAGGAGTAAGAACCTTTGCGTTTTAAATTTGTCTCATTTTCAATAGTTCATTGGATTTTTTTTTTAATGCTTTAGAGAAACAAACATGGTTGTTTATTCATTGGCATAAGCAGTATATTTTAATTTTTAATAATCATACGCTGTTATCTTGGCAGTTTCAAGATTTTGTATCATATTTGAAGCAGAGGGATTGTGCGGGAGTAATAAAGATACCGCTCACCAAATCGCTATGGACAAGGCTTCTGTTTATACTTCCATATTCACAGGACTCGTGTTCTTTGCTCTCAATTCCACCAGGTCCACCAGATAGCCTGATTGCCTTGGTTCTTCCCAAAGAAACAAACTTCGAATGGCTTTGATTATGGTATATTAGACTACTCTCGTTGCTGTAATCATCTTTGTAAGCAAGACGAGAGTATGTTAATATTGTATGAAACATACAAATTTTGACTGAATTGTTACAGTTTGTTGATCAACTGCGTCGGTGATGCCTACTTTTCTCGTAACTAGTGGTAACCATCAAAGCTTCTTTTTTTTTAACAAAATTAATGAAATGAAAATGCATTCGTTGATGAGGTGAATCGACTATTTTCAGGAGAGAATACAAGCTGATTCAACACTTGAGACATGAAAAGTAACCATTGCATATCAATTTTTTTTTTTTTTTATAGATGTGAAGTGCGGATTCAAACTTTTGATTTCTGGGTCAACATTACATACTTTATGCTTGGTAAAAAAAACTTTTGATTTCTGGGTCAACATTACATACTTTATGCTTGGTAAAAAAAAAGTAGTCTGTAGCATGTAAATTCCTTCTCATGTGTTAATGAATTGCAAATCCATATATTATACTCTTGATTAACTATTCTATAATATTAAGTATTTGGTAAACAAAATCAATTTTACCCTAGCAAGGTATATCAATTTTTGGTTCAATTTCATGAAATTAGACCATACATTATAATAAATGTTACAATTTTTACTTTGTTTAATTTTCTTTGATTCACCTATCAATTTTAATAAAATAAAGTAAAAATTGAATAACTGTGTTAAACGATTCTTCTATCAAAAAGAAAAAAATTAAAGTAAATATTGCAACCATTTTTTTTTTTAGTTCAAAGTAAAAGATTACAACACTCTCCAAGTTTAAGATACAAATTGAAAATTTAGGATAAAAATTCATATAAATGGAGAAATTTACCGAGTAAAAAGAAAAACTAAATTTCTACCATTTTAAGACTTTTAATTTAAGTGATTTTGATTTAACTAGAATTCTTAAAAAAAATTTAACTTCTAAAAAGAGCTTTGAAAGACCGAGGAGCCGCTCGTCGGGAGTCCAAAGTGAATTCCAATCCGGAGTCCCGTTTGCCAGTCGGCAGCCGGCAGCCACCAATTACAGAAGTCGAAGAAAGGTATAAATTACGAAGCCAACCGATTCCTCTTCCTCCTCCTTCTCCCCGGCGCGCTGTTCTTCCTATCTGATCACCAACTTGCAAGTCATCATCTGAATTCAGAATGTCGAATCGTTACAACCAAGATGGAAACAAGGGTTTAAGGAAAGACCAGAAGAAGTACATCCCCAAGAATCAAAATCAATCCACCCCTAAACCTACACTTTCCACTTCTCTCCGACAATCGCCGCTACCCAAGCCATCCGATTCTGCTGCTGCCGCCCCATCAACGAGTAGGATTCAGATGGCTGCCAACGGAGATTGGGTGTCTACCAGAGCTACTGCTGGTGTTGGTACTTTCGTTAATTACTTACCACAGGACGAGGCCGTTGCCACTGGTCTTCGTGCCGACGAAGGAGCGTTGGATCCGGTGGAATCTCAAAGAGTCGTAGACCTTTTGAACAGAGAGTTGTCTCGTCTGCTCAAGTTGAGTGCTAAAGACTTTTGGACCGAAGGTATTTGGAAAACCTTTCTGAAACTGCTCACCTTTCTGATTCAGTAACAATTTACAGAATTTGTGGGCATGCTTATTCTGATTCTGCTATTGATCGGTATCGTGTGTTCCGGTGAATAATTTTATGCATAGAGACACGAATTACTTCTACTGAATATATTTTGATGCTATTAAGGAAATAGTGCTGAAGGATTGTCTTCTTATATCCTTCCTTAAAAGTGCTTGTCTCCTGTAGGAAGCCTTAACTCTTGTTATCTGATTTTGATGTATTGATAAACGTAATGATAGAAGGTAAACGTCCTCCCATCGACTGATTCTTCTGTTTCTTTTGTCTTATTCCTTGCAGTGGCTAGGGATACTTCCTTGCATGAATTTCTAGATAGCTTCCTAAAGTTCAGGAGTAGATGGTATGATTTTCCACATCGTGGAGCAAATGGAATAGTTGCAGGGGTCATCGTTGGAGAATTTGAATTATGCCGCCGTGTTTTCATGGTATTATATCGCATGTAAGTTCCACTACTTGGAAATATTCACATTGAACATTATTGCATAGCTGAATGACTAACAGCGGATTCTTTTTCCTCCCTCTAAAACCTTTTTTCCTGCAGGTCTTCCAATAGGGACCCTGGAGCACGAGCTGCTGATAGCCTCAGTTTAAAAGATCATGGAGGTAATTTCACTCTCTCTGTCTATTTGAACGTGGTCTTTATACAGCTTTATAGTTTAGGAAATCAATTTATTCTTTTAGCATGACTATAAACACTATCCAATTCCAATCTGATGAAATCAGGAAGAGTGAAGCCGATTATATTGCATACTAAAAACAAGATAAGTTATTGGGGAAAGAAAAAAATAAAGGAAGGTAACGAATGATTCTATGGGAAGTATTTTGAAATTTAGTGCAACAAAAGCAGAGTGCTCTGGAGCATATGTATTTTTTTTAAGAGAAACATCATGGGAATGTTGGCATCTATAAACTTGGACAATATGTGCAAATAGTCATTGAAGTGTTCAGATGTATTGTCCTACCTTTGAAAGAATGTAAATTGCAGCAAAAGCCTACAACACCATGTAAACTCAATATTTAAAGCAAAACCACTGGTGTTATAGACCTGATTCTGCATGTTATGGTATGCAGCTGACTGTTGGTGCATGTTTATACAAATATAACATGTTGCTGGAAGATTTATGTGGCCTTTTTGAAATATTTTTAGTATGATCAAGAGAATATGTTATTTTGAAGAACTTCAAATGTGACATAGGATCATCTGGAGAGTGAAATTGATTTTTTATCAATTTGGTGATAGTGGTGCACTGGTGTTCACTAATTTTGTATGTAGTCCTTCTGCAGGGAAAGAAGTTGCTTGACCTTCCAAAGTTACTTGATATATGTGCTATATATAATCATGAGAATGAAGATCTAACTAGAATACTGGTAATCATCTCGCTTAGTAGCTCCTATTGGTTCTGGCCCTGTAATGATCATAGGATGTCTCCAAAGTTTTATACTCTACTGCTTCAGATCTTCAAACTCTTGGATAATTAAAGGTCAACTAGTTCAACATGTTGCAGTTTTAATTAACATTTATATGGATGCACGTGTGGAGTTTTTAGATGTTATAATGCAGCATTTGTCTCTAGCTGATGTCTTAGCATTTTGGAAGTTTATTAGATTATTATAGCAATAATCTCTCTAGGAGAGAGAGAGAATTACAAGAAGAAAATAGATGAGTAATTGTTTTAGAAAACAATACTGGAAATGTCTGTTGATTGATTGATTGTGAAAAAATGTATATTTTTTTATTATTTATTTTACTGATGCTTTAGCTGCCCACTATATATGTGTGTGTATATATATATTTTGAGTTCAACAACATGTGGGGGCCGGGATTCAAACCTCGGGCCTTTTTGGTCGAGGATATGTGCCTTATGTTTTGCTTCTATTGTAAGTTGAAATTTCAGAGATCAAACTGTGTAGCCGTTGGTAGATGCATTTTCCAAGTCGACAATGTTTTTAAAGTCCCAGCTTAATATTCCTAAAAGTTGAAAAAAGAGACTGGAAGTTTTTAGCTGATTTTAATGAAATGCTATATGTTACTCTTCATTCCAGGTCGAGAATGCTATAACATCCCAGCCTAGTATTCACGAAAATTTACCATCAGTTATATCTCACTTCCTCGGCATTGTCTCTATGATGCATCAAAGGTGCAACTTATCTCTTGAGGTATTCTTTAATTAATATGTTGTGTTGATAGTTGATATTTCAGGCTATGCTCTGTGATTCCCTGTTACAGCTAGAAGTTAATTTTCCTTTTGTTCTTTCTTTTTTGTAAGAAAAGAAGATTTCTTTGATGATAAGAAAGGCACAAAAATTGGATGGAAATATGGGGGATCTCCTCCTCCCAAGCCGAGGAGTTTACAAAATATTCTCTTGTTAGCTAGAACTATAGAGTAATTGCATGACAGATTATCAAGAGAATGCTAAAAAGAGCCAAAAAAGAGAGAGATTCCATGAAACTAGTGAAGGACTTTTCTTTGTCATTGAAGACTGTTTCTTTGGCTAAAAGAAAGCTCCTTTGACAAGAAACACGTTCAAAAAAACAAAAAGAAAACAATTTCATAGAACCTCCTTGACGAAGAAATTGATGAGATGACCAACTTGTTGTCCTTTCTCCAACCTTGCATTTTAAATGATATGGATGATTCTTGGAGTTGGAATTTAGAAAAAGATAACCTATTTTCTTCTAAGTCCCTTGCAAAGTTCTTGGCAACTATTGGTTTCAATGAGCATTCGGTTTTATTCAAGAGGATTTGGGCTGGCCGATATCCCAAGAAAGTGAAAATTTTCATTTGGGAGCTTAGTCACAAATGCATAAACACGCACGACAAGCTTCAAAGAAGACTTCCGGGCCATTATCTCTCTCCAAATTGTTGCCATCTTTGCTTAAATAACGAAGAAAGTCAAATACACTTATTTAGTGATTGCAAATACGCTTCAAAGTTTTGGAACTACATTCAAGATGCATTTGGATGGGCTTTTTCGCTACCGGGTGATATCCTTTCCCTTCTATATATCTTGTTTAAGGGTCATCCTTTCAAGAATGAAAAGGAAACCCCCTGGTTTTGCATGATTCAAGCTTTCTTTTGGAGCATATGGAATGAGCGAAATATTCGTATCTTTCGAGATACATCTAGAGAAATTGACTCCTTTATCGATTCCTCTGTTTTACTAGCTTTATCTTGGAGCAATTTATCTCCCCCCTTTTTGTAATTATGATCTCAATATCCTTCACAATCAATGGAGGTGTTTTTTGTAACTTTGCTCGATTGAGAGCTGTATACTTTCATTTGATCAATGAAATAGTTACTGTTTCCTTTAAAAAAAAAAAAAAAAATTTCATAGATGATATGAAATTACAAAAGAGGGGGAGGAAAGCCAAGCCTCTAACCAAGGGAAATTACAGAAAGTTGTTCCAATTGTTTATAGGAGAATAGAAGAAAGAAAAAAAAATGGTGTTGGGGAATTAATACTACAATTGTTGCAACGAGAAACATTTTTACACCCTGAAAGAGCCAAAAAAGAGAGCTTCTATAAAGCCAGTGAAGGGCTTTTCTTTGTTATCAAAGACGCTATGGTTTTTCTCTTGCCAAAGAGACCAAAAGAAAGGTCTTATAAATTCAATCCAAAAGGATCTTTTTCCCTTTCTTGAATGTGTGATCCACCATAGTCAGCTTTATTTATTTATTTGATACTAGAAAAGGAAGATTTTGAGAGTTTTAAATTTAAACCAGAAGTTAACATGAAGGCATTGATGCTTCTGAATAGGTTGTTCAGCTTTAGGTGATTAAGAAGTGCAGAAAAATAGAGTGAAGATGGTTTATTTGGATGTTGTCCAAGGGGAGGTCAAAGCCTTTGAGAAGATTTAAATCCAACCCTTAAAGAACATGTGGCATAGACAATATGAAACAAGGACATAAAGAAACGTGAAAGGGGATAGTTTATTCGTGAGATGCCAAAACTTATCTCCTAGGCCCATTTTTTTTTTTTGGCAACATGCGGGGTGAGAGATTGAACCTAGGACTTCTTATTCACTAGTCGATACATCATGCCAGTTGAGCTATGCTGCATAGCATCTCCTAGGCCCATTATTCTGCAAAAATGGAGTTATTAACTGAACTTGAGCAACAAGAAATTCAACTTCTCAACCTTGGGTCAAAACTCTTGACCTCGAGGAAAACATAAAAAGACAACATTACATAGACAAGCACATGTTCGAGGTTAAATCGCTATTTTTCATTTGTGAAGGACCTTTGATATGATATGGCTGCCACTGCCAAAACCTTACACAAAAAAGCACATGTTTCACTTTTCAGTCTCTTGCTCCACCACTCTGAATGGTATATACATCAATGGTCTATGCCATAGAACAGTGCTGTTTTTTTGTCTTACAAAAAAAAAAAAAGTTTCTGATCTTTTTCTGTCAGCGTCGGAGTATGATTTTGTGGAGTACCATGTGCAAATTGTGATGTACAGACCTAGAATTGAACTTTATTCATGAGGAGATCTCTCCATTTTCTTTTATGCAGACTCTCTTCTCTTCCTCCTCCAGTAGCCATGGAGAAAGTGGGTACAGTAAGCTTCAAGCTGACTTCTTGGAGGTAGGTGAACTTGAACAGAGGGGAAAATGTTGTATATTAGACACTCTTTCTCCTCTGTGTGTGTAAATTTATTGCGTCAGGAGAGACTAGATATATATATATATATATATTATATAATTTGAATTCAAGAGAGGCTAGATATACTAGTAGATTATTGTAGTGTGTTCTTTCATTTGATTAAGAGTTTTCTTAAAATACCAATTATGAATGATTGCATTTCTCATGACATTTTCAACAATATAGCTGCCTTCAAAATTTCCAATGTGGGTTTCTTCAAGGAATTAGTTGCAACTCAATTTGTCAGGTCATAGTTAATTAACCAATTAAGCTAAAGAATAATTTCTAATCAAGAAGCCGGACCTTTATTTTATTTTCCTTCCAGCATTCTATGACGCAAGGGAAGTTATACCTCTATGTCACTGTGTTTTAGCAATTACTAACTTAATTTTTTGGATAGGTGATTGATTTTATCAATGATGCAATTGTGACTCTGGACTCTTTCGTCACTGCATACAGACTGGCAGCTATATTCTTCTCCTCTGCTGTTGAAATAAGGTATTTTATAGTTAATAAAACTAAATGATTCTGGTACTGAGTTTCCACCGGTGGGAGGTTTGTAATTGAGTTAAATATGTACTCTCACTCTCCCCCCAATTAATGTTAACCCTGTTTTGCAGCTGTGGGAATGAGGATTTGCTTGGAACTCTTGCAAGGTTGCATGATTTACTACTTCCATCTTTACAGCTGGGATTCCAAATTGTCTTTGTGACCCGAGGAGATGATATGATGTCTAATGTAGCAACAAGTTTGAAAATGCTAGCATTAAGAATTGTGAGTCTTGGTTGGAAACTGCTGGAAATTTGCTATCTAGGTGACGAAGTGTTTGGAAATGACCTCCCTGTTCCAGTCTCTATGAAGATGTTCCCAGCAAATGTAGAAGATCCTGTCATAAGAGCAGATATCTTGATTCAAACTTTGAGAGAGATCAATGGAATCTCCCAACAGGCTCCAGATAAACAACTTGGTCAAACATTTCTTCAGCGTATGGAAAAGAACCACTCCATAATAAACAGAATCAACAGTTTACGAAACAATGGTTAGTTTTCTTGATGGAAGTTGTATTTCCACTACATATAGGATAAAATTATAGTTGATTAAACATTCGTTAGTTGTACAACATACATAGTAAATTAGAGCGTAATGTTATTAGCAATTTATATTACTAATTATTCATGCTTGGAATAGTGGATCATTAGAACACAGAACGTCTTATGCATGGTTTGTGCTGGATTTAATTCCAGTTGTCCTGTGAGATTAGAAAGATTTGGTTTCCCATTATGCCAGTTGCACGATCTCAATAGAATAATTTCCGATTTTCTCCTCAACGCCTACACAAGAGATGGCACCCACAAAATGAGAAACCAAGTAGATAGACAGATTTCTGCAATGTATTTTTAGTATTGATTAATATCGCCTGTTTTCTTTCCTCCCTAGAAATACATTCATGACATGAATCGTGTTGCCAATTTCTATTTTTACAGGATGGATACTAGTCGATGATGAACAATTTGGTTATCTATCAACAATAGTTATGTATACCCCCACATCTAATATTAAGGATCCATCTCTTTCTAACGCCCCTGTGATGAGCCACATATCAGAAGTAGATGAAGATGCTGCAATGTTGGAGTCAAAAATCTGTCAAATTAAGGATCTCTTCCCTGAGTATGGCAGTGGGTTTCTATCTGCATGCCTGGTAGCTTATAATCAGAACCCTGAAGAAGTGATTCAACGAATCCTTGAGGCTACTCTTCATGCTGATCTTCAGTCCTTGGACACTTCCTTAGAAACAATGCCAGTGCCCAATTCTAGTGTGACTGCTAATAATAGGAATGACAAAGGAAAAGGAAAGCTAATCGAGTCTTCAACAGTTGCCTACACCAACCAAGTCTCTCGGGGTAAAGATTTACCGATTGAGGGCCCTTCAGTTTCATCAGCTTCTGGTGGCAGATATGTTAGAAAGTCTAAAGACGACATGCCGTATTCGGAGACCCTTGACAATAGAAATGGAGCAGATCCAGTGAGAACTGCAGCTTTAATTTCTCAATACGAGTATGACGATGAGTATGACGACTCTTTTGATGATCTTGGTATTAGTGTAGCAGAGACAGCTACAGAAGATAATGAATACTTGGTGGGTCAAAAGCCGAGTTCAGATTTGCGTAACTCTTCAAACTCAGCAAATGCAAGTTCAGCACAAAATGCTCCCAACTCAAAGTGGGGATCTAAAAGAAAACCACAATACTACGTCAAGGATGGTAAAAATTATAGTTACAAAGTTGCAGGGTCGGTTGCAGTTGCCAATTCTGATGAGGCATCCTTAGTTACTCAAGCTCAGAAAGAACTAATTTATGGACTTGGACGCGGAGGCAACTTGCCCCTCGGGGCAGTAAAAACGCTGCTAGAGTCGGAGCAGGATAGGCAACCTGATGTTTCTGCAGTAGATCCAAGAGATAATGTACAGAAGTCCTGGGGCAGAGGAAGGAGGGAAGGTGGAAGTGGAACTGCTGCAGGCATCATCCCAGAAGGACAAGGTAAACAACAATCAAATGTGGCTGAGGTTTCAGACAGGGGTGGGAGAGGCGGCAACAGAGGTCGAGGAAGGAGGGGAGGTGGAGGCGGAGGCAGTAACCATCACAGGAAGGACAGAGCCATGAATAAGCATTTTGCTGGATTATCTGGTTTCTAAGTTAATATGTCCGATGAACAGTGTTTTTGTTCCCTTAGAAACACCCTTCCCTCCTAAGCAGTAGCAAATACAGATTTAAAATGGACCTGTTTGTTTTGTCGAAGACAACACCCCGAATGATTGCATACAACCGACAAGCGGCCTATTAGTCAAATTGAACATCTGAAGCGTTTTTCTCTGAGAGAATGCAGCTTACTAGCAAATTTTTACAGTAATTTTGAAAATTATATCTTCAGTTTGCAAAGATGTTGACTTCGTTCTATCAGTGCATTATCAGAGAAGTTCAAGAAAGTCGATGATAAATGTACAAATAAGTAGAACTCAAAAAAAAAATGTACAAACAAGTACAAGCTCCATAGGATCTACATTCTCTGGCCCGTGTTTGAATTTTAATTTTGTAGCTGTGAATAATCTTTTAGCTGTACTCACTTTTGTGGGTAATTTCGAAGGAGAATTAAGAGTATTATTGACTTCTAAGTGCACACTGAAAAAAAGAATTATGAAGTTAAAAATGACTCGCTCAGCTAAACTAGAAAAACGTTATCTTAGTTGTTTTTTTAGGATGGATGATTGAACCAAAGACCATTTAGTCACATACATTGACTATGCTCTATACTTTAATTATAGTTAGCCTATGCTCTACCGACTAGTAGTTATAGTTAGCCTATAGACGGTATAGTCTAGTTATAGTTAATATGCTCTATACTTTAGTTATAGTTAGCCTATGCTCTACCGACTATATAGTTAGCGAGCATACTTTAGTTATAGTTAGCCTATGGTACTAGTCGGAGTTATAGCCAATGCTCTAGTTAGGGTGATCTTTCTAATTTTGAGCCTGCAACTTGAATCTGCCATATAACAAACCGACATTATAGTACCCTGTAACAGAAACGGTAATATACGAATAGGACTGAAAACAATGCTTGTATTGAAACATGTCTGTATTAATTATAGGAGGGCTCCTTTACAAGGCAATAGCCTTTGGTTTAAACTAAGGGCCCGAAATTTATGAAATAACCCTGTCTAATAATAGTAAATTACGTGCTAAATCGGAATTAACCGTAAATTGTCAGCACTTATGAAGTGGGGCTGCAGCATAATTCGAAATGAACAGCGAGTAATTATGGTTCCTACTATTTTACAGTTCTCTGAAATATAATAGTCCCAACAGAAATGTAGAGGCTTGCACCAGGCCTTTAATAGCATCTCCTCAATATCTGATTCAAGTCGGCAAGCAATAAATAAATTCTACAACTCTCATTCGCCCACGTTTACAGCATAGTGTCCAATGTTTCTTCCCTGCAAACACAAAGCAAAAGGATTACAATAAAGAAAGATATAATTCTATAATAAGCAAACAAGCTGAGGTTTCAGATAAATCATTTTAAGATTCTGCAATTATTTATCCCTAAAATTTTCACATCTACTAAACCACACCGCATGGTTTTTATAAGAAAAATTCATCAGCAAATTTAGCATATCATAAACTACCTCAGCTAACATTCGCTGCTTGTTCAAATGTTGAGTCCTTGCCTTATTGACAATTGAATTTGGTGACTTGAACATCCTCTGTAATAAAAAACCGCTAATCAGATGAGAGAAAAGAACCACATCTTTCCAACCTCATACAAAGGCAAAATACAGAAATAGGAATAGAAATTACACCATGCAACAAAACACGTTCAACCCAAAAATAAATAAATAAAATAAGTAGTAATCATAGTGGAAGCTAACCTTTTCCGTAGTTGATATTCGATGTTCGCTCTCCAAGAGAAATTTTTTCTTGGGAGTGAACCCAAAGACATCATGAAGGAGTTCATTCTCCTACAGAAAATAAGGAAGGAGAACATTAGAATGCTAGAAGTCACAGGAATATTGACCGCAGATTAATAATAAATCAAACTTCAAAAAAATACATGTGTTGGTATACTAGGTAAAGAAACTGACCTGCATGTGCTTAACAAACCCTCCTCCAAGAAAGTGCTTTACGAAGTTCAACTGTAAGAATTTAGAAATTTAGTGAAACAAAACAAAATAAAAAGTTATGCAATTCTCGGACAACAAAAAGATATGTGAACCTGAATCAGTTGAGTCCATGTTGAAGTCTGCAACAGATCTCCTCCAATCTTAATTGAAGTTTCAGGGCAATAACCATCCTAACATTACAGAACCGATAATCAAATAAGGCTAAAAGGAAAAGGACATGAAAATCAACAAATTTAAAGAAGACGTAAAGATATAATGTACCTCAAAAAATTCCAAAATATCTCGAAATGTATTCCGCTGGGAGTTGAGATCTTTCTTAGCAGAACCCTTACCACCAGCTTCCATCGAGAGGGTTTTTACTTGATTCGAGATTTTTCCCTTCAATCCCTGTATATGTATAAACCATTCCCGCGGTTTACTTCCCTCTAGGGCGGAGCCATCAGTTGATCCTTTAGCTTCAGCAGAAAACTTCTCCAAAACGCCTATCTCAAAAATCAATGCCAGTGCTTCACCAGCAGCAATGCGTACAGCACGGTCATCCTTGTCTAGAAGACTTGACAAATATGATATTGATCTGTATATTGGCAGTATAATAATTTCCTTTAATCATCATACCATATGGTATAAATTTAATTTCTGCTTCTTTATAGATAGAAAATTCAAAACTACAAGCTATCAGTAGGATTTTCAACACATTTTGATTTGTTTTTTTCGTTAGAACCTTTGATGTTGTCTTTGGAAGAAACTGTATTGCCCCATTAAGAGGACAATTCACATCACAATGTTAGATAACAAAATACGTAGTACATTTTTAAACAAGGTGAATATTTCTTAACATATTTATTTACCAAATTTTCATAAAATCATGAACTACACATTTATTTATCATTTTAACACAATCAACCCCAATGGTGTCCCCATTCCAACCACCTACAAGTTCATTGGGATGGTTCATTATTTCATACCTAGACATGCAAATTATGACTTCAACCCATTAAAGAATCACAAGCTGAATAATAACAATTAACTAACTCTTGCCAATCTTTGGAATTAAGTCTCAACGCGTCCATAGTTGTAAGGACAAAGGACCATGCAGACACCATGGCTGTGATGGTAGCAGTTGATTGCCTGGCTGCAACTACCTATGAAATTTCAAGAACAGACAACAAGTCAACAACAATAAGAAAAATAGACATCCATATATTTTATGGAAAAAATGTTGATATAAAATTTTAATATAGGATTATTAATGAATTCATAACTCCAAACAGAGATTAAAAAAAAATAACAAAAAAAATAAAAAATAAATAAGGTAAGACAAAATGATAACAAGGAAGAGACAAGGGAATATACATTTGGTCCTAGTTTGGGAATGACAACTTGCCACATGAGCTGCAACGACCGTTCAATTTCCTCCACGTCATTTCCACCAACAAAAGTGATAACTGCCAAGCATTCGAGCAGCTGTAGAAAAATGATCATCCCATACAAATCAGTTGAATGAAAATCATCTAGTTATTTATTTTTAAAGTAGATGTCAGAATACAAATATTATATCAAATACCGATATCTTTGAGGACTCTGAGCCAGATCTAAGAGCTTGAGAAATGGAGGGAATTGATTCTGACAATATTTCCCTAGCATTGTCACCCTCACCCACAGTTAAAGCCAGTAATCCTACAGATTATATATGATAATATAATTATAAGGCATATGGATACATAGTAATTGAGAAGGCAAAAGTTAACAAACACCTACCAATTGCACGAGAAGCCAAGGATATTTCCTTGCTGGAACCCTTTTTGATAGAATTCAGACACTGGTGAAGCAGAGTAGCAAATCTGGCCAAAGGCAGAAGAAAGTCAATCAATCAATATGCATGTGTTTTTTACTTTTTCTTTTTTCCCAATAGGTCCTAAAATATTCTATTAGATAGATGATTGAATCAAAGTTACATCATATAAAAAAGGGGAAATTGGGTTTCCCCCTTTGTTTATGGCAACAAAATAGGGAAGCATGACACACACTTTACTGAAGGTGTACCGCACAGTAATTTTTGTGGCAGCCTCGATAAAATTGGCTGAGATTGAACATTCCTATAGCTAAGTATGAGGATTTTGTAAGAAATAATTCTGAGTATTTCATTGGTTGGATTTGGATTTTAGATCACCTGTTAGTTGGTTTCTCTGGATAATATTCTAACTTGAGTACAAAGGTGAAAACGATCTATTCCCTAAATAAGATCTCTCGTAATAGATATATCTCTCTTTTTCCCCCCATTTTGAGCAGTTATACACTAAGCAGCAAGACTACGTTCTGCTGGATTCTCATAACTAATTACATACCAATAAAGTGAATGAAGCAACCCTGCCATTGTTTACTCTTGGGAACGGCACCCATGAAAAATCAAAGGAGACCGTGCCAAGTTATTAACAAGGTAAACAGATTAAAATTAGCACAGAGAGAGTAGGTGAAGAAGTGCTTACTTCTTTTCCACAAATTGATGTTGCAAATTGTTGCTGAGATTCTCTATAATTGATGCCAGCGCGTTCTCTCTTGTGGAACCCCTTCATTGCAGAAGTCAAACATACATTATTGTAAATTTCAGAACTATATAAGATTTTATTTTTTTTAAAATGGACCAACAAATTATATACCACAATGGGGCAACAGCTGTGTCTACAAGTGAAAAATTGCATCAATTTTGTTGTTGGAGTAAAAAGAATTAGTACGAAGAAGTAAAAGAATACCTCTTCTCATACAAAGCATCAAGAGCTTGATCAAGTAAAGTATCTTTGTCAAAATGAAAATCCTCAATCCCTACAACAGACATACGATCGGAGCGCATGGTCGATGAAGAACTAACACTACTATCATCGTCACTATCCACCGTTGGAGAATTTTTACGCTGCGTTTTACCTGTCAATAAGGGACAACAACATCCAATAAATCAATACCAAACCCCCTGCAATTAACACTTGAAACTTGGTCGGGGCGAGGATATAATCGTTGAGACAGCATAATATTCGAGAATTATAATCCAAAGAGCAAAACAGAAACAATCGAGGACGAAAAGTCAAACATCTAGAGATGAAAAACGAAGAAGAAAATAGAGAAAAATCCTTGATAAATAAAACAAAAAAAAATCGATGAAACAACCGAAAAGAAAACTGACGTCTTCCCATTTGAAGAGATCACGGTGGTGGCTCCTCCCTTTGAATAGACGTCAATTAGAACGACAAGGCCGCGTAAAAATCTGAGAAGGAAAAAGCGTCGGAAAAGAAAGATGAACAGAAGAATCTAATCGAATTGAAACGAGAATCGTGCAACAATTGGATGAATTGAAGGAGAAATTCGCCATGAAAATTCTGGAAGTTAAGGGGGGAGAAGAAAAAGGAAAGTTCTCTTGGAGAAACAAATTAGGGATTTTATAGAAATAGGGAAACAAAAAGAAACCTATCAGGTCGAGGACCTTTAAAACGCTCAACGGTGCCGAGGAATATTTCAATTCGTATGGCAACGAATATTCGGTGGATACGCACCGTTGGATTTCGGGAGGGTTGCCGTGTACGTTTACCGACGGAGATAAGGGGGGTTGGAAGTCGGCGCGGCGGTGGGATGGACACGTGGCAAATGGTTTTTGAGTAAAGAGAACACGTGCGTTTGATATTGGACACGTGAGTGATACGTTGTTGTTGGGAATGAGAATAACGTGGCTGTGCCGTCCTGGACCTGGAACTACGGAGAAGCAGTTGTGGGCCTCAATCATCTATGTCTCAGGCCCAGTTTTTATTATTTGGGCCTATACCTTACTGCTCCCTTTCAGTATTGGGCCGACAAGAATTCGCCTCACCAACTTCAGGATGCTGCCAAATTTGTGATCCATCAATCTTTAGTCTTTACTGCTAAGCTATTCTCAAGCTAGCATTTATCAAAATTATATTGAATACATTTACGTCATCGATTGATTTACAATCTGATGTCAATGGATTTTTTCGCCCCGAGTTCATCACAGTCGAATTTTTATTATGTTGATGCAAATTTCTGATTCTCCTCCTGGCTTCAGATGACCAATAAAGCTACTAAGTAGACCGACAGAGAAAGACTAAGAGAAACTTGCATCGGTGTGGTACTCAGCCCAACACGCTCTGGAGAAGTCGATCGCGTTGCCTTTGTAGGCGGCGATCGTCAACGAATCTTCAGGGAAAGGCGGCGAGAAGCCCCCCACCCAATAACCGTCATTTCTTTCCTTGGTAATTTCTCCACGATGGTCGGCTTTAGGGGCCGACCTCGGAGAACTCTTGGTCTTTGAGGTAGTAGGACCTTTGGGCCTCTCTAGAATTGGGGAGGATTCTTCGAGAAGGTGCGCTTGATGTCAGCGGGGATGACCCATAACACATTACATTGTCCTTGTTAGGAAACAATAAAGGAGTGACCAGAGATCACAACCATGGGCCATTAGTTCAGTAAATAGTGTTTTTGACAAGTTGAACTTTTTTTTTTTTTTTTTTTGACAACATGTTGGAGTAGGGGATTGAACCTAGGATCTCATAGTTACTGGACGATACATCATGTCGTTGAGCTATGCTCTTGTTATCTTTTGACAAGTTGAACTAAACTTAAAAGAAAGTAATAACACATTAACATTTATTTACTATAATAATAGTAACTAATATGTTTTTATTTTAAACAATAATTATTCATTTATATTACTGTATTGACCGCTGACCATAATAATTATTGATTAGCTTAGATATTTTGATGGAGAATCACATTCATCACTAGCTAACAGATGTCTTATTATTTATCAAATCGAGCATAGTTCAATTGGTATAAGGATGTGCTATTATTTGATATATTTGCTATCATATCTTGTCTTTTATTTATGTGATATTTTATATTAATTATATTAGATTTGAAGGCACCCCATGTTACTAATCATTAGATATGGCAAATATAGAAGTTGGTTTTTAAAAGACAACATTAAATATAGTATGGTTAACAAAAACAGTAAGATAATATGTCACTAATAATGGTTGATAGAATCATACATTGATTAAAAACAGAGCATAAAAGCGACCACCCCACAACATAATTCTCAAACCCCAACTCATACATCAATCGATCGAGGTTCTTGTTTTCCTCTTTCCCCAAACTTGTGTAATTTTCAATCCATGATTGAACATTAAAGCATGGAGAGGAATGGTCAATAATGTATCCATACTATATACTATACATCATCTTTATCCTCTTAGGCCTTGTGCATATATTGTGATATGCTTGTCACACACCACTTGTTTTTATCAAAAATACCCAAAAGAAACAACATTCATTTGTAAGAAAAATGGGCCATAAAAGCCCAAAATGCTTAAACTTTAGGTTTTGAATGGGGAATTAGCAGGCCCCCATGTGCAGCACACTTCCCGGTGTATGTTTGGGATCGGGTTAGAAAGAAGTGACCGACCGATCTGCAGGCTGCAGTCTCAGTCAAAGCCTCGGAGTTTGACTCGGGCGTGTCAGAGTGGGAGTTTCAGGTAGGGCAGGACCAGGGAGAATTTCTAGTACATCGGTGGTATGGAAAAACTCCATACCACTGCCTTTCAAAAAATGACACGTGGCGAAATGGTTTAAAAAAATAATATATTTAATAGTATGGGTCCCAATTAAACAACCATTTCGCCACGTGTCATTTTTTAAAAGGCAGTGGTATGGAATTTTTCCATACCACGGATGTACTAGAAATTCTCCCGGCAGGACCATAACCAGAACTACAAAACCGTTTTCTATTAATGTGCGTTATTGTTATAAGCTATAAGTAAGTTGCTGCTTTTACTTTTTTCAATCCGACATCCACCTAATTCCCACCACTATTCCCATTCATTTTGTTTCGACTTCATTACAGGAAACCCAACACTTCTTAATTTTCAAAATTACAATGTGGGGTTTTTTTCTCACATGGAAAGTGGCAGAGAGAAATGGAAGCAAGTGTGATTGATTGTGAACAGAAATGTTTATGATTAATGGACCTCACACACTTCCTACACGAGTTGCTTCTTTCTCTGTCAATTGATTTAAGTTTATGAAGCTCTAACATGTATTCGATCTAGATCCCAACCGTTGAAGATATGTTGAGAATCCCTGCAACCATTGATGTATCTTATAACTTATGACAATAATATGCAATGTGAACATCATATATAACATATAATCAATGAGATCTGAAGAGTTTAAAGGGGGAGCGCCACGCGGTTGCTGAATAAGAAGGGCAGGGCGCAAGGGGAACGAACGGACATGGGCTTTAACTTCATTTGGTTTTTTTTGCTTTTGCTTTTAGTTCTGATATATAATATATTGCTTGCTTCCTAGTTCTGTCACCTCTATATATTGAAGCTGCCTTTTTTATTATTATTATTCATCATCATCTTGATGGATCGATTCGATCCATCACAAGGGCTATCAGAGTGTGGGGTTTGTTTTTTTTTGTTTTTTTTTTCCCCATTTATTGTGTGGCAATTCCCTGTCGTTTTGCTTCCTCTACAATACATTTTCTTCCCTCCTATATTTCCAATCAAATTCTTTCTTTTCCTTATTTTTATATTTTTTTTTTTTAGAAAATGAGATTGTCGTAATTCAAATTGTTACGATAAATCAATAACAAAGAATAAGAAAACGTAGAAGAATCAACAACACAGATTTACGTGGTTCACTAACGTCGTGTTAGCTACGTCCACGGGTAGAAGGGAGAGCAGTATTATTACGAAATAGGAGAGATTACAAATGAAGAAGAGGCGGCTGAAATCATTAAAAGGTTTATATATGCCACTCTTCTAATGAACTAATACAAAATGGGCAAAAACCCAAAACAGATAAGTAAAAACTCAAATCAGATTCAAGTCATTCCAACAAATCTCCACCTTGACTTAAATTCTACCACAACTGACAAATGTACTAGATGCAACACAAATGTACATGCAACACGAAGTTATCAGACTGTGGGTTTTTTTTTTTTTTTTTTTTTTTTTTTCAATTTATTGGGTGGCAATTCCTCGTTTTGCTTCCTCTGCAATACATTTCTTCCCTTCTATAATTCCAATCAAATTCTTTATTTTCCTTATTTTTTAAGAAAATGACAATTTTTTTTTTTTTTTTTTTTTGATAAGAGCGGAACAATAGCTCAACCCGAAACAAAGCCCCTAAGACTACCAGATTCACAAAAGGATAAAAAGTTCGAAGGAACGGGATCCTCCCACAGAGCCGTTAGAAAAGCATTAGACGTCTTAGAGGCAATCTGGTGAGCCAATACATTATCCAGCCGATTCACATGAGCAAAAGATAACACACCAGCTGCCTCTTTCAAATCCAATACATCTCGGATTAGGAAGATAACTGGGTAAGGTCTACTCCTATGTCATTGAGGAGGTTACTAACCTCCAGACAATCGGTATCCGCCTCAATTTGATACTTGACAAGAAACGAGTAGGAATAGATCGCTTTTAAACCTTCTAACATTGTCATAGCTTCTAAGAATTTGATATCGAACTGGCCACTTAACGCACGACAACCTGCCAATTTGATAAAACCTTGGTGTGGTCCCGAACAACCCACCCAATTCCCGCCCGTCTGGAATCCACACAAAGCGAGGCATCCACATTCAACTTCCATCGATTGAGGGGTGGAGGCTTCCATCCCCATGGTTGTCCTTGTTATGTGGTTCTCCATTAGCAAGAGATTTTCTCTTTCCTCCGCTAGCTACCAGATCTCTCCGTCTGGACTCTGTGAAATGGAGAATGCAATTTCCAATGTTGGAGATCACCATCTTCTCCATCGCTCTCGTACTATTGAACGTCAACTGATTTCTCTGCTCCCATATCTTCCAAATCAACATCATATTCATTGCGCATTCCACTTCTTCCTGAGTTCCGTTGTCCAACATCCAGTCCCAATGCTCCTGAATCGTCCAATGATTCATGTTGTCACACAAACGAGCCAAGTTAGAAAATGAGCTAACAAACCACATTTCTCTTAGCACCTCACAATGCCAGAAGAGGTGTGTAGAAGATTCTTCATTTTTCGTGCAAAAAAGATTTAAGAAAATGACATTGTCAACGAAAGAAAGATAATTCAAATGTAATTCTAACCTACGATTCATTGAAATGTCTTATCATGTACAATAAAATAGGAGAATGGGATAATTTTTTTTAATTAAAGTGAGAGTATAGAAATTTGAACCTTCCATCTCTAGAAGAGTTCAGCTGGCTCAACCAGCTATATGATCCATTGCAATGTGAAAAAAGGTTTTTTTTTAAGGATATGTGAAAAATGTTTTGTTTATTCTAAATCAATTTTTTTTAAAAAAAAACCATTTTATGACATTTTAATTTCTTATTTTTAGATTAATTTATATATTATATAAAAGTTGAACAAAATATCGCCCAAAACAAGAAAGATGTGTTTGGTTCAGGATATCTGAAAAACATAAATTTGTTAAATGATTTAATGAAAAAAAAGGAGTTGTGATTAATAAACTATTAGAACAGACTCCGTTTTATAACGCATTCAGTTTTTTATTTTTTTAGTTTTTATTTTTGGTCTTTTGTTTTTTAAAAATAAAAATCATATATATTGATAATTTTTTTTTATTTTCCGTTTTTAAAACATTTAAAATCAAATTTGTTTAATAACTTTTTTTTTTTTTTTTTTTTTTGGTATTTGAAAACATAAAAGTTGTGGTTAGATAAAATTACTATTTGTTTTTTTATTTTATTCATAAAATATTTTTTTTAAATAATGTTAATTTATTAAAATGTAAAAATTGTAACATTTATCAAAATTTGGTCCAATTATTTGATGAAATTAAAAATTTAGGATAAAAAATATTTTTTTCTAAAATAAAAAAAAATGGTTTGTCTAATATATTAGACGATCTTTAGTTTATCATCTTTAAAGTCAGAAAAATAAAATATGTTAATTGCATAGTGTGGATATGTATATTGGTGTAACATCACAATAATATTAAAATATAATATACTAGAAAAAAATTATTTAAATAAAATTATAATATTCTTCTTTTTTTAATTGAAAAAAAATATTAATGACAATTTTAATAAATAAATAAACATTTGAATATAATTTTAATTATTATATCGAATTAAAAAAAATTACAAAATTACAAAATTACAAAAAAAAAAAAAAAAAAAAAAAAAAAAAAAAAAAAACCTGATTTTGAAACCTTATTTTTTTTTTAAACCCCAAACTTAGCAAACAAACTTATTTTCTAAATATAAAAATCAAAAACTAAAAATAAAAATTGAATGAATTGAGTTGATAATGTTTCCAAAACCTTCTAAATGTATTTTTGTTTCACCATAGCATTACAATTATGGGGTAGGATTTCATATCGTTCCCTTATACAAAAGTTACAATGCCTTAAAGTTGAGCTGTATTTAGGCGTGCTTAGCATGATTTTAAATTTTAAAGAAAGTGGTTGATTAATTTTTTTTTTCTTAAAATATATTGCAATAAAAAAATAAAAACTTCAGACCATTGAAAACATTTCTTGACATACTTTTTCATAAGAGAAGACAAGTTATTCTTTATACCATGAAAAGTCTTTTCTTTGTAAACAAACTTTTTCTAACATAGTCAAGCTTTCATTTTGTGCAACTTATAAGTTATAACATCAAATCAAATTAATGTGGTCTTCATTAATTATTTGTAAAGAATATATATAAAAATAATAATATTAAGTCGAACATAGTTTAACCAATATATTGCATCAACTTGTGTTTAGTAGGTCAGGGATGTCACAATTCACGTATCATTTGGTAAGCTTTGTATTTATTTATTTTTTTTAAGATATTTTTTTTGTTTGCAAGAAACATTTCCAAAATTGTAAAGAAATTACGAAGAAAAAAAACAAATTTCTTGTTTCTCGCTCATGTTTCTATTTTTTTTAGCTAACTTGTTGTCCCAGTTTTTTCACAACCATAAATAAAAGTTTTATTTTATCATTTTTTTTATTGATAAAGTGCATAATAAATACTAAGAAACAAATTATAACTTACTTTTTTAATATCTAAATAAAACAATTGATTTTTATGTAACTTTTTATTAAAATTTAAAACTTAAGAGGGAAAAAAAGAAGAAGCACTTTTTTTTTACGCAGTTCTGTGTATATATTTCATTATTAAAGGAAAAAAAGAAATAAGAAAGGGAAAATATGACCAAACTTTATTTAAAAAGAAAAATAATATATGACCAAACGAGACATCAATTATGAAATGGGTGAAACAACCATGGAAGAAGCATTTGTTTTGTAGCTTTGGCGGGTAGCCGAGCAGTGGGTTTTGGGGGAAAGAAATGATGAGAAAGTGCAACAAAAATAAATAAATTGCATGTGGAAAATGGCATATAATTTAACTGGCTCTTGCACTTTGTAGTACTGCATGCGGCTGTCTAATATTAAAGAGACTACTACGCAATTCTAATTAAAAATGCTGTCCTTTTGTTCGGAGAGTCGCTAATCGATACATCATGTTTATGTTGTTGTTCGCTTGTTTTTAGTTAGTAAAATTGCAAAAAAGATAGAGCCTTGTCAAACCAAGTATAACTCAATTGACATAAGATTGTTCTCTTGACGAGTTCAATCCTCACATTAATTAAAATATATTTTCAAGTCCCATGACCCATTACCAATTAGACATGAGAATCTCGACAGAACACTCGATCCACAGCCCCAACATGCAAAAATATTATCAACTCAACTCAAATATATTCATTATAGAATCTAGAAGCCAATAAGACCAACATTATGTTCCTTTATACCTACCATAGGACGTTTTCAAATCACTATACTCATTCTACGATATGCGAATAATTCAAATCATTAACCTTCAAAATGTGCATGTTAACCTGTTCATAATTCAACTAATTAAAATATATATGTTTAATTTAGAGGTTACAAATTTTAATCCTCACTCTCACATATCTATCTTAGATAGTTATATATTTATATTTATGTCTTTATTTTTTTCCATATATGTTTATGAAAATTAGGTTTAGTGATTCTGTTTTATAAATAAATCCTATCATAAATAATGAAAATCATGAAGAAAACAGTGATTTAGCACTAAACAAAGACATATATTACTAAAACGGACTCCATTCTCAAGGTGTAAAATTAAAATTTTATTCTTGGAAAGATAGTTTGAAAGGGTTTAAATTTATTATATGAAAAAGTAGATGAGAAGGGACAAAAAGCTATGGAAGAGATTAAAAAAAAAAAAAATTGGGTGGGTAGCAAATGCCAAATGGGTATCAACTATCAAGTATGATTCAGGCTCGTGGCCCAACTTTTGAGTTCTCCAATGATTCGTTGTTCAGTCAGGACTATTTGGGATCCTCCTTAATTTCTTCTTATTAATTATTACTCACGGAAACAAATAAATTAATTAAAACCCCAACTTCAAACTGCCTTCCATAATGGTTGAAATTAGTTTTTATATTCTTTAATACTTAGATTATTTTTTATTTTATTTTTTTTTACAACATATTTGGGTGGGCGATACATCATGCCTAGAGATGTCCATGGGGCGGGGCAGGGCCGGGTAATGCCTTCCCCGCCCCCGTCCCCGTCTCTCATGTCATTACCCGTCCCCGCGAAATTCCCCGTTTAATTTCGCGGGGACGGGACGGGTATTCTCCGCGGGGAATTCGCGGGTAACGGGTATTCCCCGCGGGTAATTTTCCCCGCGAATAATTTAGTTTTTTAATTTATTTTTATCCATTTTTTAAGTTTTGTTATTTGTTAAATTGATTAATATTATATATATTTAATTTCATAAACTTTATTTGTAAGATATGTGTTTTTTTGGAACTTTATTGGTAAAATGTGCATTTTTTTTAGATAAAAAAAGAACTGTGTAGTTAATTTTTTGATGAATAATGTATATATGTATATATATAAAAGTATACGGGGCGGGGCGGGTAAACGGGGCGGGGCGGGTATGCTATTACCCGCCCCCGCCCCGTTTAGCTAACGGGGCAAAAAAAATTCCCCGCTCCCTGCCCCATCCCCGTGTAATCATCGGGGATTTCCCGTCCTATTCGGGGCGGGGCGGGGCGGGGCAAATGGACATCTCTAATCATGCCGTTGAACTATGCTCGTTGGTCGAATTCTCTCTCCTTAATGTACATTTTCATTGCAAATATTCTCGTGAAATCCAAAATATTTCACAGGTAATAATAAAGATTATTATTTCGTTGGCAACAATATATTTCACACATAACAACAAAGATTGTTGTTTTTTTTTTTTACCACTATTACGTAAATTTGATAAATAAATAAATAATAAAATTGTAACCGATGTCAATTTAGAATAAAATAATTAAAAATATATTATTTTTTTTAAAAAAAATACAAATATGATAATTTCTATGACGGATAGTGTCTGTCGTTGATAGTAATCTATCATAATATATCACCTTAGTTTTTTATAGAATTTTATCCGTGTCACTCATTTTTTTCCATATTTATAAAATGTTTTAAATTTTACTATATTTGTAATTATTTTTCAAAAAAAAATCATACATATTCATAATATAACTTTTTTCACTAGGAAAAAAAAACTATTAATTTTTTTATTAAATTAAATAGATAATTTTGTATTGCTATTTCTGGACTTTTTTTCATCTACAATGTGACTCATTTTATCGTAGGCATGGAAAAAATCAGAGCAGTGTAAAATGAATTATAATATAAACTTCTTTTAATTATGGGAGGTTCGGGGAGGATGTGAAAAGTGATACTTTGTACAATGATTTTGATGCAATGATATGAAAAACTAAACATTTTCATCATAGGATCATGATGAGTGTCTTGTTTTCTTATTATTCTTTTAATGATTGAACATGTAGGTTAAATCATCATTTCATTTTAAAATTTTATGAGAAACTCTTATAACCCACTAATTTATCTAAATGCGCATAGAAAATCTATATATCATAAAATAAATTTGTATTGTTGTAATCTCATAAAAAAAACATTGGATAATTATTCACATTTCAAAAAAACAATATATTTTGATGCTGTTACGGGCTACCTTAGCCCGAAGTCAGCTGTTGGTGACGTCACAATCCGTTTTTTCAAGAAGTCGAGGCCACGACACCAACATCAGACAAGTCAACGACCTGAGGCTGACCCCAAGACTTCGAGGGTATGGGCTTAACAACTCACCCGAGGATCCGTTGTTGTCAGGCTGCCTCTCGATCAACGTGAGAAGTGATCGACAAGACACTTGACTCACTTGATGGGACGGTGGTACAGCAGCGCCCCCAATCCCCTTGAAAATCGGGAGACGACGGTTACCCTCATCATGGGGAAGGACGTGGGTCGACCGAGACCTCCTCAACCCGGTCCGAGGACTCACATGGTGACGAACCAGCAAAACCGCCCAGGGGAACATTCCTTCCTCATCACCTATAAATACCTCTTCTGTTCAAGGAGGAGAAGGAAGGGAACAACGCGTAACTCTACGCAATCTCTCTCCTACTTATGCTTAGACCTTTCTAACTTAAGCATCAGAGGCTTGTGGGTCTAACCCCACACCGGTGCAAGTAAACACTTCCTTCCTCCCGCACGTACCTAACCTAGCTCACCGCCAACGACTTCCTACGGCGGAGCACACTGAAGTTCGAGAAAGTCCAAAATCTTGCGCCAACAAATGTAATAAAAAGTAGTAAAAAAATCAATTTATATCTTTAAATCCGGTAAGTTGAATTAATTAGTCTCAATTAATATATTTATCATTTAAAATTCTAAACTTTTATGGGAGAATCCATTTAGATCATCCTAGTGATATTCATAATCATTCTCACTTAATTTTATTAAAAGTCAACTCAAAATTACCTAAATTACATATTTCTTTTTTTTTTTGTCCAAAATTCCAAAGTTAGCAAGAAAAATTATCGAATTTTTTTAAAAAAAAAAAAAAAAAAAAAAAATCACTTTGGAAAGTTTTGAATTTTAATTGATTTTGTTAGGAAGCCTAAAAAAAAAATATGGACAAAAGACCTCAAAATATTGCCATAATGATATAATAATATGTCTATTGGGCATAAGTCCTCATGTTTTTGTTTTTTGTTTCACCCAAAATGTTTTCCTACCATTGGAGATAATTGTTTTCACTTATATACACATGATATTATTCTTCTTAGTATATAGGAGGCTTTCTTTTTTCCAACAAATTTAATCAATAAAGTCAAATTGACTTTATCCTTAAATAATATCTCATGGAACAGTACATGCTAGTAGACTAGAGTACATGAATGGTTATTGATATAAATATTGAAAATAAATACTTTTTCCAACCAAACATGTTTGGAAGGTTAAAAGAACATCTTAAAAAAAATATACATAATTTTATTGTGATATTTTCATTTATCTTATAATACTATGACTTTGCTACACATTTTTCAATAATTAATCAAATTATTTAGTGTTATTGAATAAAGAAAATTGTCAAATCAAACATAATTCAATTGACATAGTATCTTCTATCATGAGATTTGATGTTCGAATCTCTCACTCCAAATTGGTACTAAAAAAAAATTATTGCGAATATCATATTATTGATCACCATTATTTCCATTTTTTTCATCTTAAATCAAATCTCTCAATTAATTTTCTTTCCAAAAATAAACCCTCCAAACTTTGATGCACGCGCGAGTTTAAATATTTTGATTCCAATCTTATACTAATGGCTACTGTTAAGCCATTTGATTCGAAAGAATGATGGGTAAATACGTCATTACACTTTCTAAACGATTTAAAACTTTAGGTTCAAAATTCTCCCACCACTCCAGTCATATTTATTAACCTATTTTTTTTGCCTAAAAAAAAACAAGTCAAACTATTTTTGGAAGGGGAGAATTGCAAGGAAAAAAAAAAAAGTAAAGTCAAAATCCTACTAGAGGAAGTATTGCAGACCAAGATGAGTCGATGCTGGTAAATTCGTCTGAACACTCAATTATATATATATAAATTAATAATCGTTTGAATATTGTCTATTTAAGGTCAAATTACACTGGTGCTCTATATTTTAATTTTGCCCCTAATGTCTAGATAGTTTCAATTCTAACATGATCTTTTAATATATTTTGAATTTTTTTTTTTTTTTTACTATATATTGGGTGGAAGATTGAACCTAGAACCTCTTCATAACTAGTTATTGTCAGTGGAGTTATACTCTTATTGGCTCGAAAAAATCTCATTCATTATGTTTTTTTAGTCAAAATATGTAACTAAATTGAAATAATTGATAAAAAATTGAAATTTTTAACATTAAAGATAAATTTGAAAACAATTTCTACTGCTTAGGGATGATTTCCGTAGTTTACTCCAAACCTAGGTTTTTGGTGATCTTGATACTTTTTCCAACGGTATTAATTAAAATTTAAATATAACAAGAATTGTTAAATGGATTCTTTTTTTAACAAATTAAAAAAGATGATGGCGCAATTAAAACTCTTACTAACATTTTAGGTAAATTTAATTGGATCCTTATTTTTAGTTAAACAAATGTAGTAATCATTCACATGAACATTTGACCTATGGTATAAATTAGTGATTAAGAGGTCACATGTTCGATCTTCTATCCCTACATGTACCAACGTGAAATATAATCTTCAAATCTAATCATATTTTGTATAAGGGACGGCAAAAAAAAATTATATCCCTAAACTTGTAAGACTTTCTTATATGAAAAGATAAATTCACGAACTTAAAAAAATTTAAGATTTTAATTAATACAAAATTTATGATTTTAATTGTTACAATACAACACAGAGTTTAAGAGCATATTTTTTTTTTTTCATTTGTATAATTTAGTCTCTTTTTAAATATCCCAAAGTTTTAAATTGACCAAAATTTTTTTTTTTTTTTTTGAAAAAAAGGTAAAAATGAAATTGATAATTGCAAAAGTACGATAATGGTCATGGCTCCTAAAATCAGTACTTATGTTGTTTTTGTAATAATGACGTGGCTAGAGTTGACAGGTCATTGAACCGAAGTGTGAGTGCGAGCAAGCAGCCTTGTATAATTAAAGACAATAAAAAATAATAATAATAAAGAAAGAAAAAAGAAAAAGGTTCTTTTAGTAAAAAAAATGTTAAATTAAAATTTTCGTGAATATGTTTTGAGTAAAATTTATATTTGATTTCTAGAGTTTTAAAAGTTTTAATTTATTGAATCTAGTTTGACCATAGTTTTAATTTGGTTTTCATAAGTTGATTAAACCTCACAAATAGTCAATAAATCATGTTTAACTCACTTAAAAAATTCACATTTTTTTCTCAACCCTAGTCTAATAATTGACTAAATGAACTATTTTCTTTAAAAATAAAAAATAAAAAAATATAATTTTGGTCTCTGTACTTTAAAGGTTGTCCAATTTCTAATTTTAAAGTTGTCCCTATACTTGGAAGGTTGTCCAATTTCCAATATGATTTTGGTCTATGTACTTTGAAGGTTGTCCAATAGTCCTCGTACCTTCAATTGTCCAATTTCAGTCCTCGTACTTTCAATAAAGATGAAATAATGGTCTTTCTCGTTAATTTTCTCTTTCCTCCATTTATTCTCTTCCTCCCATTCTCAAGCAGCTGATTGAAACCCCAAAATAATCAAAATCAAATTCTTTGATCGAATCGGTTCGAGATGGAAGATTGACCCGAGAAATCCAACATCGGGAGTGAAGAAGATGTACGAATTGACGCCAAGTTAATTACCCACATCGATCATGGAAGTGCAGAATAGATCGAGAACCAAGCCAGTGACTGGAACTCGACAATTTCAATAAGAATAGATCGAGAACCCAACCAATGACCGAACTTGGATAAGATTTTAGGAGAAGGAGGATCGAAGAGAAGGGGAAGATGGATGTAGTGAATGCGCAACGTGGAGGAGGCCACGACGATGGAGGAAATAGGAGACAATGGATTGGGGATTCTGTCACTCGGCGTCAACGTAAATGGGTATTTAATGACGTGGCGGAGAATCGATGGTCGCGATCGAGATACAGAGTGACGAACTTGATGGTGGAGACGAGATGACCCTCTCCCGACGACGACATGAAAACCAGTTTCGCCCTCCCCATTTTTTCTTCCGCCAGAAATGAAAACAGGAAAGTGGGAGAAACTAGGGAGAAAATGGAGAGAGAAAGTTTGAAGGAGAGAAGACGAGAAAGAAAAAAAAAATGTCCACATTAGCTGAATTTAACCTTTAAGTTAACATTAAACTAACCACATGAACTAATTTTTAGCTTTATTGAAAATAGCGGGACTGAAATTAAACAATTGTAAGTACATAGACTAAAATAGACTAAAATAGAATAATACGGATCAAAATTATATTTTAACCAAACAAATAAATCAAAAATACAATCAACTAAATGTATTTGGCCAAATAAAAAAGTGGAAATGCATTTAGCAAAATAAAAAACTGCCGAGGGAAAAAAAAATGACAATCCATTTTGCAAGCCCAAAATAATTACAAATTTAACAAAGTTTAAAACATTTTATAAATATGGCAAAAAATTAATTTCTATCACGATAGACTCTATTATTATCCATAGAAATTGTCATATCTGCAATTTTTTAAAGTATTATATTTTTAATTATTTTATTCTAAATTGAATTTATTACCGTTTCTCATCAAAATTTCATTTTTATTAATCCAATAAAAAATTGTATAAAAGACTATTTGGTAAGTTTAACCAAGTCTCATCAAATTTGATTCTGTGAAGTGCCACATCGGCCAACACTTGATTGTTAAAGTCTGCCATGTCAGCTACCATATCATCCGACATGCCACGTGTTGATTTCTGATTTGTTTGTTCGTCCACGTCATTATCATGTAGGCTATTTATTTTTAATTTTGTTTTGGTTCTAACTTATTCGTTTAAAGTTCAATTTAAATAATTCAAAATGGCGTTGGAATCGTTTTTCAAGTTTTATGGTATTCAAACTTTAAACATTTTTATCCAACATCAAAACTTATCAATGATTCTAAATTAATTTTTTTTAATTTAAACTATATCGAAATGCTACTCAAATTATAAGAAAAAATGTGTAGTTTAAAAAAAAAAAAAAAAGTATTGGATGCGGTTACAGAATACAGAAAGTACTTGCTTCTGGTACGGTACAAACCAATAGTATTAATATAAGTGGCAGTGAGAGATCTCTACTACTATTGGTGCGTGTAGTTCACTCGCGTATATTCAAACAGTCCAATCCAAAGCCGGCAACCCCAAAACACACAGCCTCTGCTCTCTGCTTCAGTCAAATTTTAGTCTTCCCTTCAAAATCCAACAACCATTCTCTCTCTCCTCTCTTTCTCTCTCTAAAACTTTCTAAAATCTCCCCTCGTTCAGAGATTACCCAGATTGATTTTTTTTAATCCTGTTCTTCTTCTGTAACTGCTCAAGAACATCTCCACTTTCCCCTGTTCTGGGTTTCGTTCTGTTTTTTGTTATGTTTTGTTTTGTGGTTTCTTTGTAATCGGATCCCTTCTTGAATGTGATTGAGGAAAAGGGTTATTGATCGTTCTAAAATGGATGAAATTGGGGCCTGTTTGGACGATGATATTGTAGATGAACACACATTTATTGTCATTGGAAATCCAAGCCCAGCAGAGGATGATTATGTGGATACGTTACTTTCAAAGGAGATTAGTTTTGAGTTTAGAAAAGATAAATCTTTGGTGTTTGGGAACTGGGTCAAATGCGCCCGTTTGGAAGCAATTGCATGGATTCTCAAAGTTAGTAATTTTTTTTTTTTTCATTTTTGGATTTTTCTTGTGTTTGGTTCATCTGGGCACTGATTCAATTCAACCCAATTGACGATTGTTCTAATTTTACAGACCAGAGCTGGGTTTGGATTCAGTTCCCAGACGGCTTATCTTTCAATGATATACTTCGATCGCTTCCTTTCGAGGAGGGCCATTACTGTAAGCTTTCACTTGTTTTTCTCTCTCTGCCAATGGCTTCTTTATTTCCTCTGTTAATCCATAAAATCATGGCTGCAGAATGAGAAGCTTTGGGCAATTAGGCTATTGGCAGTGGCTTGTCTTTCGATAGCAGCGAAAATGGAGGAATTGAAGGTTCCAGCTTTGTCAGAATTTCCAGTGGAAGATTTCAGCTTTGAAAGCAAAGTAATCCAAAGAATGGAGCTTTTGGTGTTGAGCACATTGGAATGGAAGATGGGTTCAACAACTCCTTTCTCATTCATTCCTTATTTCATATCTAAATTATCCATTGAATCATCCCCGCCAAGCAATAAAGTTTCTCAGATTGTTGAACTCATCTGGGTCATGATTAGAGGTAAATTACTAAATTTCACATAACCCATTTCCATAAATTTCTACAATCGGATTGTGTTCATCATATTCAAATCTTGAATGCAGAAAGAAGTACAGAAAACCATAGGCCTTCTGTTGTAGCAGCCGCCACAGCCATTTTAGCAGCAATGGATGACAGATTAACAAGGAAAGCCTTGGAATTGAAGATGAATTCCATTTCTCAATGTAGATGTCTTGAAGTAGTAAGTTTCATCAAGAAATTAGGACTTTGTTTTTTTTCTTTCCATTTTTCCAAAACTTGATTTAGTTGAATCCACTTACAGGAAGATGTGGTTTCATGTTACAATCTGATGCAAGAGCTGAGATTGGAAAAATGTAGAGAAGTAGCAGAGTGTTTGAAATCGCCAGATTTATCACCAACCCAAATGAAATCAATGGATTGTTCAGAAAATTCTCCACTAACATCATCAGCGATTGCTTCAAAAAGAAAACGGCTAAACTTCAGTAACTATGATGAAAAATGTGGTGTGGCTGAAGGAAAGCGGCCCCGGTAGAGAGAAAATAGAAAAGAAAAGAAAAAGGAATGTTTTTATTTCCCTTTAAATTTTTTCCTTGTCTCACAAATTACTTGTGATGATAATTAGGGGTTTTGATGGGGGGTTTTATGATACAATAATTGCTTGATTTGTTGGTTTATTGATGAAGTTTTCTCAGAAAACAACCAATGATGAAAGAATAAAGAAATTAAAAAAGAAAAAAAAAAGGGCAGATTTAATGGGCTGCACCTGCATGTAAAAATAGGAAAAGTGAAAGGTGAAGAAGAAGAAGAAAAGCTGATTCTGATATTTATTAGGCCAAAGTCATAGGGGAAGGACCAGAAGGCCATAAGGGGGTGGAGGAGAGCTTCAAAGAAAGCTGCTTACTCTGATGTTCACTCTCTCTTTGCTTATATGGTTTCACTCTTTTGTTTTGTTTTTTCACTGCTTTTAAGAATTATGGGGTTTTTTTTTAGCTGTCTCTGCAAAAACACTGGCTTTTCATAGGATGCTTTCTTGGTTGTCTTTGAAAAGGCTGTAAGAAAGTTGAGAAGTGAAAGAAGAGAGGCTCTAGGGGGTGTGGGGGAAGTGTTGAAAAGAGCTGAGGAGTGATGGACAAGGCTCTGTTTATTGTGATTTGATACATTTTTGCTTCATTTTAGCCTTCAAAAATGTTTCTTTGCAAAAGGTGAGAGTGATTGGATATGTTTGAATGTTTGGGGCAAGCCCTTTTGAGGTGGGTCCAAACTATTTTCCCTGTAAAAAAAAACTTGGAGCTTCAGCTGAGTTTTTTTGTTTTGTTTTGTTTTTTTTTTCCTTTTTCCCCAAGACCATTTGTGGAATCAGAACCCATTTTTTTGTTTTTCCTGTGTAATATGTTTTGATCAAACTTCAATGGAATTTGATTTTTGCTAATACAGTGTTGTTATTCACTATGCAATGTTTAAACAAAACCAAAAAAAAGTCCATATCCATCCAATTATTAGTGTTTGGCTTTTAGAGAAAGATAAGTGTTTCTTTGCAAAAGGTGAGAGTGTTTTGGATGGATGGGAGGCAAGGAGGGGAAGATATGGTCAGATATCAGGTTGACGTCCCATGGAGATTGCTTTGCAGTTAAAAACTTAAAAACAGTAGAATTGTTCTTTTGCTGAAATGTGCTACAGGAATTCCAAATCAGTAGAATTGTACTTTCTCTTTTGCATAGGATGCCCTATTTCCTAGGCAACCCCTTCACACGTGGATTCCTCTTATTGGCTTTTTCAAAAGCTAACTCTACTTCTTCCATGAGATACAACTTTCAACTTTTGCACCAATATATTTTTATCCAACATTGCCTAAGTGATTCACAAATCTTTTTTCTTCAATCTAGAATAAAGACAGTGATGCCAAAGGACTTTTGGACGGTGGAGCAATTTAGATATGATATGTCAAGTGAAACAAGAAAAACAAAACAAAAGATGACTGGTCTTTTAGACTGTGATATATCTTAACCAAGTGACAGAGACAATTTTTCAAGGAAGCTTCTTCTTTCGAACCATCGTGGATTGACCTAGTCGTTATTTAGAAGGAACGAGTTCAAATCATGGTGTCACCTACTTTGGCATCCAAATGTAGTAGGGTCAAGCAGTTGGTCCGGATACTTACGGATATCAGAAGATGCACACAATGTGTTTGATGATTGATAGGTTAGGGCGGTGATAAAGCTTTGAGCTGTCATTTGGAACTTTGGTAGAGAGAGAGGGATTTGCCCCCACTGTCAAAAGGGCATTCTTGTTTCAGCCTTTTCTTACGCTCCTATATCTGGTGTGCCCTCCTCTTAAGGAAAAGTGAAAACTGCTCTCTTTTTTTTACCATTGAAAAGCCTAATTTACTATTGAAAGAGAGCTGATAGAAGAGAAAAGGAGTTGGGAAAATGGGGAGATCAAAAGGATGTATAGATTTTAAATCACATAGTCCAGTTTGATCATTCCTCGAAGTTCAATTAGTATTATAGTTCATTGAGACTTCGATCATTTTCACAGCTTTCATAGACAAAGTTCAAACTTTTACACAACTTCAAAGACCACAACTAACTGTCTCCTTGTGTCAACCAGAGTATGGCTAGGTGATTATAAATACTTATATCTTCCCTTAGGTTGAAGATTCATTCTACCTATCCCACATTCGTTGGGGTAAAAAACGTTAAATTTCATCAGATACAAATGACATTGGAAAGGACTAAGAGAGCAAATGTGGCTTGGGGGCAGTTTCTAGGCACTAGTTAATTTGTGAGCAAGAATGACGTGATAAACCAGACCAACTGATCAAGGCATATATGTTCGAAAAAACTACTAAAATGTAACTAGAAAACTACTAAAACTTGTAGATATGAGCGACGATGTTCTAACAAAATAGCAATTAAGCAATAAATGTCAACTTCAAGTGTTACTCGAACAAAAAGTTAGATGTTTGAATGATAACCACACATGTTGAACTAAAAAGAAAAGCAACTAAGCAATAAATCAAAAGAAATGAGGAGTTATAATACAAGCATATTTAACTGAATAGAAAGGACCTTCCATGATCCAAAACTGAGGTCCTATAAAGCTTCCTTTTAAAAAGGAAAGGAAAAAAGAAGTTGGTTGGCAACTTTTGAGAGGTTAAATATACAGGAAACATCTTCAACTTCTGCTGCACAAGGTTATATCTCGCGTTTTCGGTAGCTTGTCTAACTGATTTATGAAAAGTATAGTTCAAATTCAGGTCAACTTAATTCATACTTCCCGAGGTAATTGACCCCAAAAATTTGGGAAAAGAAACTTGAGCTTTCTGCTGGAATTCTCCCAAGTTAAGAAGATACCGTTTTCATTCTGATCCTACCGGAATCATCTTCAATGCTGCTGCAATTGGCATGCCAAGAAATCCAAATAACACGGTGACAACCCATTGCTGGGAGTTTAGAGGATAGGTGTTTGCAAATGTTCCCAGGAATTGGATGATTATGATCTGGAAAAGGACAGTGCAAGCAAGCACTGCCACAAAGACGTAGTTCTTCAATATTCCTTCAAACACATTTATCTTTTCCATGTCTCTTGAGCTTATCTCATTGAAAACCTACAAGAACCAGCAATTTATCGGTCAAAAGGAACAAGGATGTCATTCTGCTAGTATCAGACGGCGAAATATTACTCGAGCATCTGTGAAAAGTGTAAGAATTTGGGTAAACAAATTACCTGACAAAAGACGAATGCATTGAAAATCAGTGTATTCAGTATCAATCCAGAGTCTGGGCCATCAAGATGAAAAAGAGCATGTCCTCTTGTCTGGAGATACCAAACTATTACAAACTGATATAGTGACTGCCCTAAGATATTTCTCCACATCACATTGCTAATGAAATTCCCTTTCCGACCAACCGGCAATCTCTTCATCAAGTCATCAGTAGGAGGCTCAGTTGCCAATGCAAGTGCTCCGAGTGTGTCCATTATCATGTTGACCCATAGCAGTTGCACAGCAGTGAGGGGAGCATTTCCTGAGAAAATATCACCCGCAAATTAAGTATTTCCACGAAATTTCACAGACAAGGGAGATAAAAAGCTTCAAAAATCAATGTCAACTAACCTGTCAAACAGGCTGAAGAAAAATTGACGAGAAGTGCAACCACATTCACTGTTAGCTGAAACTGAACAAACTTTTGGATATTTATATAGACTGAACGCCCCCATCTGGCAACAGTAACAATTGTAGAGAAGTTGTCGTCGAGAATTATTACATCAGCACTCTCTTTTGCCACCTGCATTTACGTTTTATGTCAACTTAAAAACAGTAAGCACTCCCACTCCCAAAGATGTTTATGGGGGAAAAAATTATTCATAGAAATTAAGGGTTCTCTGAATTATCCATCTTTAAGACCATTAAAAAGTACCTCAGTTCCAGCAATGCCCATAGCTAATCCAATATCTGCTTCATGGAGCGCCGGAGCATCATTTGTGCCATCCCCAGTAACTGCAACGACTTCTTGAAAAGTGGTTCGTAAGTGCTTTACAAGAGTATGTTTATCCATTGGTGAAGATCGAGCCATGACCTGCACAAGAAATAGCAAAATTTGTTCAGCACACCAATTCTTACAGGGTTAATATTAAGAGAATATATGATGCCCCCATTGAACTAGCTGAGTCAATAAAAAAAAAACGTCGACAGGAACTAATTTGTCTCTGTTAGTAGTTCCCAAATTGACACCCAGTTTCGATTTTGTCCATTATTTCGGTTTTAGCTAATATTGATAGTGACAATATTATAGTTTCAGAATCAAAATTCTTTTAAATGTACCTGAAGTTTCGGTATTATTTCACTCAATTCTTCCTCCTTCTTCTCCCTGAATTCAGGACCTTCAATTGCTATACCATCGTCAGTCAAAATCCCACATTCCCTAGCAATTGCTTTGGCGGTGGTGATGTTATCTCCCGTAACCATCCGTACGGTTATACCGGCGGCCTTGCAAATTGCAACGGACTCCTTGACACCCGGACGAACGGGATCCTTGATACCAACAATTCCTATGCACGTGTAGCCACTAGCGGGAATCGGACTTTCAGAATTATACTCACCTTCAATGTCCATGTAAGTCAGGCACAAAGTTCGAAGAGCTTCGCTCGCAAATTCTTCGATGGTTTCCTTCAAAAAGTTGATGGACTCTTCAGTGAGAGGAACTGCCTTACCGTTCGAGTCAAGAACTTTGTCACATGAAGCTAAAACGATCTCTGAAGCCCCTTTGCTGTGTGCGCGGAAGCCGCCGGCTGGGAGCTCCAAAACAACTCCCATTCGTTTTTTCACAGAATTGAAGGGCTCGACTCTCGCGATTTTTGACTTCTGGCGTTCTTCTTTGAAATCCCCACCAAGCAGAAGGCCGAATTCCAGAATAGCAGATTCGGTGGGCGTCCCAAGTATCTCATTCTCGCCAACTTTGTTCTTGACGATTTCTCCACCGGTGTTGTTAAATATCGATTGCAGTAAAATACCAACAGCCGACTCGGGAAGTTCTGAACGATAATCGGAACACTTGCTAGAATTGCTAACTTCCCTGACCTTACTGCAGAAGCAGGCTTTTACAACAGTCATGTGGTTAGTCGTCAATGTCCCAGTTTTGTCACTACAAATAGTAGTCGCTGATCCCATCGTCTCACAAGCAGCTAAGTGCCTGACAAGTGCCTTATCGTTCATCATCTTTTTCATTGCAAAAGCAAGGCTCAGTGTCACCGCCAAAGGCAGCCCTTCAGGCACAGCAACCACAACAATAGTTACGGCAACAGCAAAGAATTCCAAAACTTCCATTGCTTCGTCTCCGGACCAGCGGAAGTAAGACCCTTCTTGTAGCTTGCGACTGAACAATCCTTGAACCAATACAGCGAAAGTTATGACAGCAAAAAACAGGCCTATTTTACCAATAATTGTTGCCACCCCATTTAGCTTTACCTGCAAAGGAGTCTCATCATCTCCTCCTTCACTAAGAGTAGCCATCAGTTTGCCCCATTGGGTTCTCATGCCAACAGAAGTCACAACCATCTTACACGAACCATCCTGAACCTTTGTTCCGGACAAGAGGAAAGGATTTTGAGAATTTACGTCAACTGGTTCGCTCTCGCCTGTTAAACTGGATTCATTTATCAGCAGAGAGTACCCTGAAACGAAAAGTCCATCTGCTGGTACCTGATCACCCATGGCAAGATGAACAATGTCACCAGGAAGAAGTTCGTATATAGAAATCTTTTGTCTCAACCCACTTCTGGTAACCTGAACGGAAATTTTCTTCTTTTCCCTGTCCAAATCCTTGAACTGAAGCGATTGCCTATAGTCACTGGTGGCAGTGACAAATACAACAAGCAAGATACTCGCAACAATGCCGAGCCCATCATGAGCACCCTTCGGCCATCCTTCTATCACTATGCCAACAAGAAGAGAAACAACGGCACAGAAAGCGAGTATCATTAGAGTCGTATCCTGGAGAGCTTCCCAAACCAAGAGCCAAAATCCTCGAGGTGGGCTTTCGGTGAATTTGTTAATTCCATAAAGGTCTTGTCTTGTCTTGATCAAATGATCTGTAGTAGGAATGCCTGCCTCCGTTGATGTGGCAAGCTTAGTTGCGATACCCTCAGCACCCCCATGAATCTTCAACCTCTTCACGTCACGGCCGTCAACAATGCAGCCTGCTTCATCTGCACAAATTTCAAAACCTGATTGTCTGACCTCTTCAGGCACAACGTAATCAGGAGACAAATCCAACCCTGCAGGCATTCAAAGACAGTGCAACGTGAATTACTAATCTATAACCTCAGTTTTCAGTTGATCGCATAATCAAAACCTTACTTACCATTGATGAACTGAAGCGCTGCTTGTGAAACCAAAACTGCAACTCTGAACTTCTCCTGCAACGGTTGTTGAAAAAGAACAATTTAGCATCAAAAGCAACAAGATAGAAAAGAAATTCGTATTATATGTTTTTTTTTTTTTTTTTTTTTATATCTGAGTGTCGGGGCACCAAAGATTGTTTCTAAACTAGATGAATCATTTTCATTTACATAGCATTTTGACAGAGAGTATTATACTCTCACGACTCATACATAAATTTTGTAAATAATACATGCCTTTCATCTTCCTCGTTCTGGCCTTAACTATTTGATTAAGTTTCGGGTTGACTCTTGAGAACGACGCTTTTCTATAAGCAATTGTTTCGAAGTTTGAGTTGGGTTTGGCTTGATTTTTTGAATTATGAAAAATGTATAAAATTAATCAATGGTAATTTTCAAAATTTTCAAGTTTTGAGTTCTAGTCAAAGTGTTTTCTAGAGGGAGCACTTTGAAAAGTACAAAAGTCATCATACACTACATCTTAATTTGAAAAATATTCTAAAAAATTGTTAAAACTTAAAAGTATATTACAGAAAATCATGTGAAATCTAGTGTATTCAAATCTTGCTTCGTTGTTCATAGAATGGGACCCTTTCAGTGGAAATAGTCAGTTCAAAGAATAATAACGAACACCTTGACCAAGTTTCCATACGTTCTACACCCACTAGCAAAATTTCACGTGTTGTGGAAAAATGGCAAGAGAATAATTGTGGCAACACATGGAATTGAAGAAACAAAAGTAAAGAAAACGGACTAATTATTCAGATTTAGTAACTTCTAAACATCGAGTTAATACATGAAGCTCAACAAGTGAAGAAATTAGTGCAGGTTGAAGTATAGGTTAAGAAAGAGTGCAAGAATAAGGACCTGATTGGAGCGTCTAATAGCATCGGCCTCAAATCGTTTAGAGAGATTAGCAGTAAATCGAAACCTCCGTTTCCGATTCTTGACCAACCAGCAAAGGCGCCTCCATCTCTGAAGCGCTTCATCCGACGAATTCTTCGGCTTCACGTCCCCGAAATTGTCGTTCAAATAACTTTCCATCGTTGCTCTATTACCTTCGGACCTTCAACTTCAAGATCTACAGGTATTAAAGAAAGAGAAAAACTCCAGATCTTGCTTCAGCTTCAAGTTCAGCGCAGAAATCAAGGCACGACAAACACAAACACAAACACAGTCTCCTCCGAGTCTTCGATCTGATATAATAATAATTTGTAAATAAGTTTGACTTGTTCTATACTATCACCAGAAACAAAGTTGAATTAGTTGGTCTACAAACTACAATGAACAGAATGAAAAACAACCTCTGATTATTCCTCAGCAGCTACGCTTTGACTCCCATGGCCTCCGGTGGCTGGTTCTGCGTATATCTTTTATAATTGGTTGGTTTGGTACTACTGGTTTAGACCAGAATCACCATTTTTGACCTCGATTACTGTGAATGGAAGGCGATGGGAAATTTCTTTCTTTCTTCCCACTCGCTTTCAATCTTTACTTGCTTTTCTATTTCCTCTCAATTTTGAATCCCATTTACTTTCTCTCTTTTAAACATTTATCTTAATGTCAGTGCTTTTAATTTTTGTCCTAAAAAGTAACCGTGTTTAAAATTAATGAAACCAAAAATGAATTACTACTGTCACCAGGTATAGAATATTGAATATGAGAGTTTTTTTTTTTTTTTTGAATTCGAATCACAGACCTGTTGGTCATCAATACATACATATGTCAGCTGAGCTAAATGAATTACTTCTGTCACCATGTATAGACTATTGAATATGAGAGGGTTTTTTTTTGGGTGGGAGATTTGAACCATAGACTTCATGGCTATCAATCCATACATATGTCAACTGAGCTATGCTCGCTTTGGCATTCATGATAAGAGGTTGCACTTAAAAAAAAAAAAAAAAACTTAACGTATATACACTCAAATGGTATTTAAAAGTTGGTTCGTTGCATAAACAAAATCACTTAAAATAATGACAAATATAATAAAATTTAAAACATTTTCATTTTACAAATATTACCAAAAAAAAATCAGGGATTATGACTGATAGACTATTATGGTTGATATATGATTATCATTAATAAACTACTATTTCTAATAGTTAGTGCTATAAAAAAAACTGAGGTGATAGACTACGAATAAAAAATCGTATTTACAATTTTTTTTAAAAGTGATATATTTTTAATTATTTTAACCTAAATTGATATTTGTTATAATTTTTCTTAAAAGTTTTACTGTGAGTTTTTTAATTTTAATATGCCTATTTATCTATTTATTAGGTTTTAATTAGTGTGAATTCTAATTTTTTTTTCTCAATTTTTTTTTTCTCCCAAAATTCTCATTAATTAAACTAAAAGTAACCGTGTAGAAACAACAAACGAACTAAAGTTGTAGATAATTTGTACCGAAATGGACAATAGCTTAATTACATTAATCAACATAGTATTTAAAAATAACCGTTACTTTTAGTTCAACAATTGTAATAGAAGGAGATTGAATTCACCATTCTTAAAATGATAATTGATGTCTTATTCACGAGTTATGTTTGAATTTATGTGTATATATTTAAAGCATTACGATGGTAGGATGGGATTTGCGACTTATATTACTGATGTTTTAATACCATTGAGTTATAATTTTACTAATGCTTTAATTTAGTCCTTTAATTTTAATAAGTTTATGTATTACAGTATTAGTGTCTAGAATTTTTTTAAACTTTTTTGTTCTCTAATTAATGTTGAAATGTCACATTTTGAGAAAATAATATTTGATGTACGAATTTTGATTTGATTGTAATAATCTTATAGTTCAATGGTTTATTAAGGAGTGGTTTGTGCAACTTGTTATAACTTGTTATTTTAAGGGTTTAATTACAACAATTTCATAAGTTTGAGAGTTGATGGATGAAATTTTAAAACTGAGGGTGTAATTGTTACAACTCTTATAATTCATTAGTGGTTTTTGCATATTTTTTTTTATTTTATAATATTATACGATAAATAAGAGAGGGCGAATTTAAATTCATTATTCTTTAAGTGGATGTACTAAATGTGAAGTCGATTGAATTCTACTCTTTGAGGACATTAATTAAAAAATATTATCTTAAAAGCTTTTGATGATTTAATACTCACCCGCATCGGTTGAATTAAAAAGAAAAAAATGAAAATTTTGAATAAACTACAATAGCCTGCTTAAATTTTATTCAAAATAAAAAGATGGCGAAAATATAGTCGTTCATTTATTTTTCTGTATGTGACGTAGATGATTTGAACATCTAACTGCTCGTTTGAAGGTATGTACTTTATGTCAGTTGAACTAGCTTATGTTGGCAATAACGACAATATAGTCATTCTCTTTAAAATGTCTTTCATGACAAAGTATGAGGTCGTTCCACGAAAGTTCCAATGCAATGGGACAAGAGCGAAAAAAAAGAAAGAAATCTCTTGCACAAGAAAAGGGCTAAAATTAAAGTTATACAAAAATAAGGGATTCAAATTAAAACATATGTATTTTTATTTATCATTATTGTTTTCCCCTTTTACTCGAAGAAGTTTTGTATTAAAACATATGATTTAACGAGGTCGTCACGATGTAGTTGTCTCTTTAAAGTCGATCGATGTTAGATCTTACAATTTGTGTGCCCCTAATAACCACTAGATACAAAATCGAATTACTTTTACATTTTATCTCTCACACATCCAATGATCCAAGAGTCTAAAATTAAAAGTCATATTGTGACGATCTCCTCTCATAATTTGTTCCAATGATGAAATTTGGGAGCAATTATCAATAAAATATACTATGGTTCTACAATTTTCATTCGTTGAATAACTGAATAGGTTGATAATTGGAACTAAGTTCGATGGTAACACAACACCCATATATATATATATCATATCATATCAATGAAACTTATTTTCTCTATGTTTTTCATATATTTTTTTTAATATTTATTTGACGAGTTATTTAGATAAATAATTTGATTGAATATATCATTAAAGGTCATTTTTTATTGATTATTGAATTTCTTTATAAAAATATTTAACTAATGTAGAATGAGACAGAATTTTATTGCCAAGTGAACTATGCTCGATTTGACATTGTTAAATTTTAAAAGTTCTGGTTTGAATTTAAAACTCAAACTATTTGAATTTGAAAGTATTTTAAAATCAATTTTGAACACTTACTTTTGACTTCAAATAAGGAACTTTAAACAAAGCGTGTGTGGATAAAGTTTGAATTCGAGCTTCTTCTTTTTTTTTTTTTTTTTTTTTTTTTTTTTTTTTTGTCTAAAAAAATAAAAGAGTTTTTTTTATTTTATTAAAAAAAAAAAAATTATTTTAACTTTTCCTTAATTTAAGTTAACACTTTTTAATGCGTCGTCAAACATTATCAATTTTCTATTTAAAAAATATATAAAAAAATTATCTTCCTACAATAAATTTTCAAGCATGCTTTAAAATGTCAATTTTAATTTAGGAACTTGAAAAGGGATGGAACCTTATTTCTGAATACACAATTTTGTTACCATTTTTTTTTTTTTTTTTTTTTATTATTATTATTATTTAGAAAAGACAATTTTATTACAATTAGACTATGCTCCATTTAGTGTTAATGATATTGTTATATTTTAAAATTTGTAACAATTTAGTCTATATTGTTAAAAATCTCATCAAAATAAAGTTTAGATTTTTATCACATAATGACTTTGGTTTATAAACAGCACATTTGGTATCTAATCGTTTTATCGATCTACACGGGTAACAAATTTTATTAAATCTTAATAGTATTTTTCACGATAGATTAAATCATTACATTATGCACCGACTAAACTCATGATATATATATATATATATATTGACAACGTGGGGTGAAGATTGAACCTAAAATCTCATAATCACTAATTCATACATGTTAGTTGAACTATGTTCTTGTTGCCCTAAACTCATGAATTAAATGGTTACTTTATGCAGGCTAAAATAAATGCTTATACTCCGGTATATGTTTTTTGCTATAATTATAAATTGATTGTGACTATTCACAAGCATAAGTGAGCAAGTAAAAACTTGAATATAGTTTCGTACAAATTCATTGCATTATGCCAACAAGAGCATAGCTCAACGACATGATGTATCGCCTAGTGACCATGTTGTAAAAAATAAAAAAAAATTCATTGCACTTTTGTCGTACATCTAAAATTATAATAAATGTATAGTGTTCAAGTAAGTTTGAGTTATGTTCATATAAACTAGAAAAATTGTTGAATCATATTTTTGTTTATCAATTCTCTTAAATATATAATCACATTTTATAGGTGATTTTTTTAAATACGTTGAAAATGTTAATGACCTATAAATTATACACAAAATTAATAATTCAAAGATCTATCAGATATAAATTAAAAGTTTAAAGATTTAGTAAACACCTCTCAAAGTTTATGATTCTATTAAACACGAAATTAAGAATTTATAGATTTATTAACATTTTTTAAAGTTTAAACATTAAATAGATATAAATCATAATTTTTTAGATCTAATATTTAGTTCACATGCATCCCTTAATTTAATATTAAGAAATATCTCTCATTTGCTGATTCACACACTCATCACGGACGGAAGTTTATATTCTAATTTAAAAATGAAACATAGACTATTATTTTAATCTTACAATTTTAAGAATACACGACAAATTAAAGAAGGATAGCTGCCCACTTACTTTTGGTTCAGACCTTAATTATTTGTACGAGACCATATTCTGGAGATATAAGAGAATACTACACACACAACATTAATAAAATCACAATCTTATGGGAATGTGAATAAATAAAGTATAGTATTCAGAATAAAAATTAAGAAACAAAAAAAAAAAAATATAATGTCATTGATTGAACCATTTAAAAAAAAAAATATATATATTATTTATTTATTTTTTATTTTTTTTTGAAAAAAACTACTCCATTAAACCAATAAAGACTCAATTGCTTTTCAGCGTCCAAAATTGAATGCATCCACATAAGCAAACCAGAAATCTAACCATTTCTTCCCTCTTCTTAAAAAATAAAATTCTGATTTCTTAAAAGACCATCCTCGAGCACCGACAATTCCATGCGCGGCCTTGTTGCTTGATCATTTGCAAGAGGAGAACGAAATCGTTCTCCAATCGCGCACCAACTCCAATATATCGTCGACGATGATCTTGATCTCTGAGAGATCTTCTCCACTTTTGATCCGCACTTTGATAACTTCACATGCATCAGATTCCACCAACAGCACCAGCGGTGAGATCAGTCTGAAGAGCGAAATCTATTTTAGTCCTTCTCTAATTGCCAAAGCTTCAAGCACTTTGATTTGATCAACATTGTTGCATCTCTGGTTCCCAACACAGATTGGAGACCCTTTTGAGTCACAAATCACCCAACCAATTCTCCCAAATCTCCTATTTTCTGACCAAATCGAGCATAACTCAATTGACATAAAGTTGTGCCTTTGACTAAGAGGTCATGAGTTTAATCTCCAAATTATTTAAACACTTTGCAAAAAAAAAACATTTAGGAGCAAAGGGGTCCAAATATCCTAACTCAAGAGGTTGTTCACCTGCAAGGGAGGTGGGGTCCAAAAAAATATTAATGTTCATGGCTACTATTTGCACACATTCACGATTCAATTTTAAACGGAAAAAAAGAGATCAAATTCTCATCCTTAACCATAGAAAAACGGAATAATGATATTTATTTAACGAGCTAGTTTTTTTTCAAAAATGCTCTCGTAGCTCAGTTGGTTAGAGCACCCGTTTAGTAAGCGGGAGGTCTTGAGTTCAACTCTCAACGAGAGCATATTTTTAGCCCTTCTTTTTATTTTGTTTTACAATTTTATTTTTCGGTCAACAAAAACCCCGCGTGATATGAAAAATCGCATGCGAGGGGTTTTGAAATTCACACAGAAATTTCTCTGCAATTCTTTAAACCCTAAGACCTGCAGAGATGACCGGTAAAGGTCCCGGACTCTTCTCCGACATAGGCAAGAAAGCTAGAGGTAAAAACCTTACTCTCCATTTCCCCCTCCCTTTGCTTAAACTTCATCTGATTGTGTTCTGGAATTAGCCTATTAGATACTCTTCGATGATTTGCAGACTTGCTTTTGAAGGATTATAGCAATGACCAGAAGTTTACCGTCGCCTCCTTTTCCGACATTGGAGTGGTATTCACTATTCAACGCCTTCGCATCATTTTCTTTTATTTTCTGTCCTCGACATGCTTCGCTTTTGATTCACTATCGTTTACATTCCCCCCCCCTGTGCGCATAACCTTTGTAGTTTATATAGTGTTGTTTTATAAATTAACATTTTTCTTCTTCTTGTTGTTTTCGGTGTTTTTGGGTGCGTCTGCTGTCCTGTTTTATCTTATTGAATACTACACAAGTTCATTATCTCAATTCAGTGATAACTGTGATCGATAGATTGTGCGTTTCTGGAGGGTCATGGCTGAAAATATTTATGTACTTATAATTTTAAATGTTTAACTCATGTTTATCTACTACCTTGGGAATACGTATAAAAGATGGTCAAATCTCAACCAGCCCCGGTTTTCTTTGAATCACATTAAGTTTTGAGGGTGTAAGTCTATGCTTCAAACGTTCAGGACCTTAAAACATGACTTGAAAATTTAGGTTCATTTGTGTGCCAGCGTTGGCTTTAGTCTGCGTCTTCCTTGAAATTCTATATTTGATCAGGAACGTTGATTTACTTAGATCTTTGACTTTGATAGTATGGGGATTTGGTGTAACGTTGACGAGAATCTATGTAGAAACTTGCCTATTCATTTGGGTGTCTTCTTGGTTAAATTTTAGTTGGTATTTTGCCTATCTAGGGTAAGGACATGTTTGAGAGTGATTTTGAAATGGTAACAAAAACCCTTTGTTATGTTCAAAATCACTCCCAAACATGCCTTTAATCATTTAAAATCAATTTCATGTTTCGTTTTACACTTTTAAACACATTATTCATACAATCAAAATTGATTTTTTAATGATTAAAGGGCATGTTTGAGAGTATTTTGAACATGACAAAAGTGTGATATCCCACTGGTGCTTCTTGGAAGGGTAGAGTGCTTCTTCGTGGTTCATGCATCTGTAATTTTCCCTTAACTTGTAGCTAAGCTAATCCCCTTAACTCCTTGTCCTACCACATTACTTTTTGTTCTATTTTCTTACCTCTCATACATTCTTATTTCGACTTGAAATGTTAAGAATTTCTTTTTTGTTTTAGGGCCTTAACTCGACCGTGGTCAAGAGGGGAGGTCTTTACACAGGAGATGTGGCAGCACAATACAAGCATAAAAATGCTGTTCTTGATTTCAAATTTGACACAGAATCCAATGTAGTTGACCTCTTTCTTTATTTTCTGATATAATTTATCCATGTATTTTTAAAATTTTCTAACATTGCAGCATTCGTGCAGGTTTCCTCAGTCCTCACAGTTACAGATATTCTGCCATCCACGCATGCCATTGCTTCATTGAAACTCCCAGATTACAACTCTGGCAAGGTAATGTTTTCAAAGTAGATTTGAGATGAATCTATATTTATGATTTTCCCTATAAATTGCAAATTTAGCAACCTTTGAGATTTAATATCTGCAAATTCATTTGTTACAGTTGGAGGTTCAATATTTCCATGAGCATGCTACATTTGCTACAGCCTTTACTTTGAACAAGTCTCCTTCGGTTGATATTTCAGCAACCATTGGGACACCCCACATTGCTTTTGGAGCGGAAGCTAGTTATTTAACAAATTCTAGTCATTTTGCAAAATATAATGCTGGGGTGAGTGTGACAAAGGCAGATTCCAATGTATCAGCAATATTGTAAGTGCTTGTTCCAAGGGCTGTTCAATGAGATTTTGCCTCGATTAGTTGATGTCTAGATAAACACATATTTTTTTTTTTTTTTTTTTTTTTTATTGTACTATAATAGGACTAACATGAAAACGGATGGGTAATAATATCAGAGGGTGATTGCTGAGTAATCATATATATTTTAAAGTTTGAACCTCCTGGGTTTGTTCATCATTTTGATTTATCAAGACTTGGCATGTGAAACATCGTGGAGATAAGGTAAGCCACTTAATTGTTTGTTAATTTTCTCTCTGTTACAGGGCTGATAAAGGAGACTCACTAAGAGCGGCATACTTGCACCGTTTCGAACAGCTGAATGGGGGAGCTGTTGTGGGAGAAATCAGCAGAAAGTTCTCTACCAATGAGAATACATTGACAGTCGGATGTTCATATGTGGTTGACTCTCAAACAGTAGTGAAAGCAAAACTTAACAACCATGGCAATCTGGGGGCTCTTTTGCAGCATCAGTTGACACCAAAGTCTTTCCTGACTATATCTGGTGCTTTTGACACTAACGCTTTGGCTAATTATCCCAAGTTTGGGTTGGCGCTATTTTTGAAGCCTTGAAATATCAGAAAAATTTAGACAAGGGTGAGTCTCAAACATTAGTAAGTTACCATCTGTTTGTGTTGTCTTTCAGAATATAAAACAATCTTCAGTAGCATAGGATTCTTTGCCCTCATTTTTTATTTCTGCTGTGTGATAATAGTTGTTTGATGGATTCTTGAGAGTTATGAGACATTCCTCTTCTTACACATTCATGCGTGGAGAAAAAGATAGAGTGGAATTGCAAATGTAATTCATCCGTAGCATTTGTTAGAAGGTAATTTCACTGAAGAACTCTATAGTTACTACAGATGTAATTTGTCACGATGGAATAGATATAACCTTCTTTCTTGGTGATTAACTCAATCCTCTCTTTCCTGAAAGCTAATGCCACGAACCACGAGGTAATTTCAGAATGATCCTCTAGAAACAATACATGCACTAACTAGAATGGCCTCATATTTAAGCTACTTGATTTACAATCCAAAACTGTCTGTAATTATTACCCATTAGGAGTCTAGAACTTCTGACCTTGGAATTATTAGGTACACCCATTAGGAGTCTAGAACCTCTGGACCTCATATCATGATAGGATGAGCTGAGTTATACTCACTTTGACACATTTTAAGTTTAACTCATACTCACTTGGCACATTTTAAGTTTAACTTTATGAAATGTTATACTCACTTTGTCACATTTTAAGTTTAACTTTATGGAATGTTATACTTATACTTATATTGCATTGCAGGGCGATTTTTATTTTGAACAAATATGACACTTTAACGTAAAATGTGATTCTAAACAAAACAAAAACAAAAAAATAATAATAAAATCAATAAATCAACGAATCTATTGTAATATATAAGTAATTTCATGTCGATGATTTAATTTGTATTATTGATAATATAAGGTTTAGTTGTATATATTTTAGCAACATGTGAAAGTAGATATTTAATAATTTATTCTCTTGGTTAAAGATATATGTATGAGAATTCTTAGGTTCAATCTTTCACCCTAAATGTTGTTTATATATTTATATGTCTTAGACAATCTATGATCAAGTTAGTGTTAAGTTATAAAATTTAATCTTTAAATTTTGTTACTTAGTTCTATATAATTTTTAAATCTTATTTTTTCTTAATTAAGTTGGCTATTTTGTACTCAAATAAATTGTGTTGTTAATAATTTAATTTAGGATTTTGTTTTGAGAATATATCATTATAAATGTGGGTGAAGGTTTGAACATTAATATACTAATATTTGGTTGACATGAATTATAGTTTTAATTAGTTTTTGCCGTTGACAATATTAATTAAATGATTTCACATCACATGTTTGTAGCCTTTGCAGTTGACATTTTTTTTTTTTTTACAACATGTTGGGATGAGGAATTGAACCTAGGACCTCATGGTCACTAGACGATACATCATGTCATTGAGTTAGTCTTTGCAGTTGACATTATTAATTAAATGATTTCAAATGATTTCACATCACATGTTTATACATATTACCTAAGCAGACATTATTAATTAAATGATTTCACATCACATGTTTATACATATTACCTAAGCATGGTGTGACAACTTGTAAAAAAAAAACACATGTGCAACGTATCGATTTTTCTTTTAAGCATGTGATAATTTCACATAAGGACATTTAAGAAGAAAAAACAAACTCCCACTTCCCAGTATCGGATTGGTTCTTTAAAAACGGCCGAGAAAATTGGCTGTTTTTTAAAACTTATTATAAAACTATTGTAAGTTTGAAACTATTTATAAAAATATTGCACTTTTAACCACACGCAAGCAAATGTCGTCTTTTGAAAAGACGATCTTGTTCCCCGTGGATGAAGGTCATCTTTTGAAAAGACGATCTTGGTCGGTCATCTTTTGAAAAGACGATCTTGGTCCACATGGATGGAGGTCATCAGTATGTACTTCTTTTATTAAAAAAATGATATCTTTTTATTCAGATATTCAAAATTTTCAAAAAATGTATGGTTGGAAAGCTAACAGCGAGAGCTTCAATTTGATAGTACGTGGTTTCACTATTTTTGGAGTTGTGTATCAAAAGATAGAGACCATCGAAGTTGGACTATAGTTCTGCAAATTTCATAATTTAAGATTCTTTTGAGGAGTGCATTCAAAAATTGATATTTTTTTACCTAGATATTCAAAAATTTCGAAAAAGGTATTGTTAGAAAGTTAACACAGAGAGCTTCAATTTGATACCCAGTTTCACTATTTTTGGAGTTGTGTATCAAAAAATATATATCGTCAAAGTTATGAAAAGTTCACTAAAACCAGAACTGAAGATACGACTGAAAACTTCAAAACTGTAGCTAAACTTCGACGATCTGTATCTTTTAATACACAACTCTACAAATAGTGAAACTAGATATCAAATTGAAGCTCTCTGTGTTAGCTTTTTAACCGTATTTTTTTCGAATTTTTTTAATATCTGGGTAAAAAGATATCAATTTTTGAATGCACTCCTCAAACAGAACTATAGTCCAACTTCGATGGTCTCTATCTTTTGATACACAACTCCAAAAATAGTGAAACCCCATATCAAATTGAACCTCTTAGCTTTCCAACCATACATTTTTTGAAAATTTTGAATATATGAATAAAAATATATCAATTTTTTAATAAAAGAAGTACATACCGATGAAGGTCGCCTCCATCCATGTGGAGCAAAATCGTCTTTGACCTTCATCCACGTAGAGCAAGATCGTCTAAGATCGTCAAAAGACGACCTTTGCTATTTAAAAGTGCAATATTGTTATAAATAATTTCAACCTTACAATATTTTTATAATAAGTTTTAAAAAATACAATATTATTAAAAAACAAAGAAAATGTGTAAAAAATTGATTCTCACGAACATATTGGTATTTTGATATTTTTTTTAATAAGAATTATGTATCAATTTTTTTACAATTATTATCATTATTTTTAGTTCTCATCAATTTTTTTTATTGTTAAATAATAATTTTTTTTAACAACCTATGGAGTGAGGGATTCAATTTTATTTTTTTGCAAAAATAATTTAATTAATGCCGGGTGAGAATTGAGTCACTCACCTCTTAATTAATGACACATCCATATGTCAATTGAGCTATGCGCTCAGTTTGACCGGAATGCAAACTTTTGACCTCTTAATTGAGATGTTCACGTTGACAAACGCAATTTCATTTTAATGTTTTCAATACTAATTACTTTCTCCCTTTATAAACTCAAATTCATTTTTATGATACAATTGTTTTTTTAAACTAGGTTATCCAAACAACCTTCCATAGTTTCTGTTTTTTACTTTTTATAAACTATAGATCATGTTGTTAGGAGAATGGAGATGAGGAACTTCTTGCTTTGATATCTCGAGCTACCTTGAACCATGATTTGTGGTTGAGAGCTCGGACTAAGCTTTCCCTTTTGGGGCTGGTAGTAGAGTTTTGCTCTTTGCTCATTTGTTTTTGTGGTTATTGCTTCTTTGACCTTGGAGGCTTGGACTATGAGGTGCATGCTCTAGTAATATATTATTACCTTTGCAATATATATATATATATATATATATATATATATATATATATATATATATATAAATCATACTTATTTTATTGATATTTTTATTCCTAATCTGATCTCAATAACAAATTTGAAATTCCAACCCACATTTAAAACTAATAAAATCTAGTTTCCAAGGGCCCGTTTGGTAACGTTCCTATTTCTTGTTCCCTGTTTCCCGTTTCTCGTTCCCTGTTTCTTGTTCCCTGTTTTTTTAGAACCAGAAACAGAAACATGTTTGATAACTACTTCTGTTTCTTGTTTCTTGAAAAAAAGGAAACAGAAACACAGACTTGTTTGATAACGTTTCTTGTTTCTTGTTTCTTGAAAAAAAAAAAAATATCCTCATGTTTGATAATTTTTTTTTGTTAATTGTTTCTTTTTTCTTTTTTCTCTTTATGTTTTATTTTTTATTTTTTATAGTTTAAATAAAATTTAGTATACATAATATAAAAAAGATATAACATGCATTAAAAAAAATAATAATAAATAAAAAATAAATTGCAATTTGATTTGATTTGGTATATGTTTTTGTGTGTTGATAAGGAGACGTTTATTTAAGAATAGGGAAGCGAGTCTCCAACACGCCAAAACAACGTTCAATAACATTTTGCAGTGAAAAAATTTCGATAGTTAAACATTTTTCCCTACCTTGAGGATGATGCCTTCCTTGCTCTAAAATCTCGAAGTCGTTGTCATTCGTCATTGTTTGTTATGGGTCATGTTTTAAATTTTCGTTGACGTGTAGACATTTCTACGTGTCAATGAGCTCGATATCGACATGAGAGATGAATCGACATTTCAATTATATTATAGATAAATTTATCTTATATAACTAAAATATCACTATTTGTGAATCTAATATTTAATAGTGGGAAATTTAAACTGATTTAAAAAATATTGAAATGCTAATTTGCAAAGTTTAAAGTGTCGTCCTCGATGAAAATATGAAAATATCGATGTGAATGGATACTTATTAAAAAAACATAAAAAATAATAATAAATTTTTTTTTACAATTAATAAATAAATATTTTAATGTATTTAAAAAAAAGATATAACAAATTTAATAAATAAATATAATAAATATTTTTATGTATTTAAATAAAATAAAAAGTAATTAGTAATGTATCCTAAAAAAAATAGCAAAATTTAAAATTAAAATAATATATAAAAAAAAAAAACATTGCATAATTAAGAAAGAAAAAAAAAAGAAAAAAAAAGTGTTATAATGAGGATTTGAAGCCAGGACCTCATTATTTTGGGAACAGATTAATATAAAGAGAAACAGAACTGGGAGAAACACCTTTTTGAAGTTTCTCAAATTTTGTCTTTTTTTTAGAAACGTTTCTCAAAATTTAGAAACAAGAAACGAGAATAGTTATCAAACAAGTCCGTTTCTTAAAAAATGAGAAACAGGAACAAGAAACAGGAAACGGGAACGTTACCAAACAAGCCCCAAATAACCTATTTTAGTTTTTATATTAGATTTAGATTTGAAAATTATTAAAAAAAAAAATGTAATTATAAATAGTAATTTATCCAACTAAGTTAAAAAAATTAAAATACATTTAAAAAAAAGAATTAAAAAGAAAACTCGATATTTTTTTTGGAACTTATAAAATGATTAAAAAAGATATGAATATCCTGAAATTTAGGAAAAAAGCACAGCGTGATAAAACTTACACACATATTACAGTACTTTGTTCATTTCCTTGGACATACAATATTTTGATAGGTTTGAAACAATTTTTAAAAATATAACAGTTTTTTAAGGAAAGATTGTGTTTGAAAAGACGACCTCTTCACGCGAGCAAATCTTATTTCCATACAAGTCATCTCTTCAAAAGATAGAGTAACTTTCAACTCATGTCTTTTGAACAATGTAACTTCAAAAATCGATATCTTTATACTCAGGTATTAATTTTTTTTGAAAAAGACATGGTTGGAAAGCTAACACCGATAACTTCAATTTGATATGCGGTTTCACTATTTTTGAAGTTGTATATCGAAAGACAAAGATTGTCGAAGTTGAGCTACAGTTCTGAAATTTGCAGAACCATAGTCCAACTTCGATGATGTTTATGTTTTGATATACAACTCCAAAAATAGTGAAGCCAAGTATCAAATTGAAGTGTTAGTTTTTCAACCATACTTTTTTCGAATTTTTTAATATCGGAGTAAAAAGATATCGATTTTTTAATGCACACCAGTCAAAAGAACTATGGAACATCGAAGTTGGACTATGATTCTGCAAATTTTAGAACTGTAGCTCAACCTCGACCATCTTTATCTTTTGATATACAACTTAAAAAATAGTCGTGGAACAAGATCGATATCTTTTTTAACCATACCGGTCAAAAGAGTCGTTTTTTCCTTCTATAAAAATAGGATTATTTTTAAAAATAATTCAAAACCCCATTATTTTTATAAAAAGTTTAGAAAGGTAAGAATATTTAAAAAAAACAGCCCAATATTTTGGGTGAAGTTGGAAACTTGTCCAAGAAGGAATTATAATGCATAAATAAAATATTATTCCTCAACTGGTTGAACCCTAGTTAGATTATCATGAACCCCCAGATTGATTTCATACCCGAATTTACTTTTTTTATAGTCCTTAACAATAATTTTACATCATTTGTTTCGATAATCTTTTCCTCCTCAATGTTACATTTTTACAGATTTTAGTTAAATCCTCAATGGGAACCTCACCCTCCTACACACCAAGCAGAGGGAACCTATATACTTAGGTCTTTAGAGAAATTCAAGGAGAAAATAGTTATTCTTTCAACTATAAATGTATTTGCTCCAGGATGATTAAATGAGAAAAGGAGATACATATCGTGTGAGTTTGACATGGTATCAGAGCTTAGGATGACGCCCGATCCAATTTCAAAAGTAGCGACAACGTGTACGAGAGATCAACGAAGGTGCGGTGGCGGCCGACCCACCGACCCAATTTCGAAAGGAGCGGCAGCATGTACGAAAAAGATCAACAAAGGTGCGTGAGATCCCGTGAGATCCCGCGTGTACGAGAGAGATCAACGGCAAACATGTTGGAAGAGTGAGTCTCTAAATTTTAAGTGTTGAGTAGTGAAAAAAAGGAAAAAAAATAAAAAAGAGTTTTCCAATGTTAGGAGTAAAAGAAGATAGAGAAAAAATGGGTGAGAGATATTTTTTTAGTTAAGATATATTGAAATAAAATAAAAAAAAAAAGTGATTTTTCAAATAGTTATCATTTTGGCCTTAGTTGCTTGACATGTTTTTAAAGAAATTGACTATCATTATTGAGAGTCCAATACTGAGTCTTATCCAAGAGTGTAAATATTTAAAGAAATTGACTACCATTATTGAGAGTTCAATGGTAGGTCTCTCTCTTATCCAAGAGTGTCCTTCGACGAAGGATTTCAGCGTCCGGTAGTTACACGACCGTGAGTTCGGTGAGTTCGGTGAGACGTGAGGTGACCGACCGTGAGTTTGGTGAGACGTGAGGTGACCGTGAGTTCGATGAGACGTGAGGTGATCGTGAGTTCGGTGAGACGTGAGGTGATCGAGAGTTCAGACCGACTGTGAGTTCGGTGAGACGTGAGGTAACCGAGAGTTTAGACCGACCGTGAGTTCGGTGAGACGTGAGGTGACCGTAAATTCGGTAAGACGTGAGATGACTGAGAGTTCGGTGTCCGTTCAACAATGACTGAATTTTTTTTTTTCTTTCAAATTACATTTGAGACCTTCATGTTCGAATTTGAGAAGAGAGTGTTGAGACATATTATAACTATATTTAGGTATTTATAGAGATTCAAAGAGAATATTTATTCTTCCAACCATAATTATATTATATTTACTCTAATGATTTATTAAATAAGAAAAAAAGAGATAATAATCAGTTTGACAGAACTCCTAGTATAGAGAAAAAATAAACCTTAAAAATCCTATAGTTAAAGAACTTACTTTCAATTAAGTTGTATGTTTGCCTAAAAGAAAGTTGTATTTTTTTAAAAAAAAGTATCAAATGTCCTTTATAAAGTATAAACCTAAAAAATAATTTTTTATTTTATTTATTCATAATCTGATTTGAATAACAAATTTGAAATTTTAACCAATATTTTGAAATTATTAAAATCTAGTTTTCACCCCTAGTGAGCATAGCTCAATTGTTTATTCTATCAAAGATTTGATTCTCCCACCCATATTAAACTCAAAAAAAAAAGAAAAAAGAAAAAATCTAATTTACCTATTTTTTATAAATCTAATTTACCTATTTTTTATTTTTAATATGGAGTTATAAATCGTTTTTATAAAATTAGCCATGTTCTAATAATTTCGTCCCTTGATTTTTGTTCTATAAAAAATTAATTACAAATTATTTTTAAATGAAGAATAATTGTTTTCGATTTTTATGTTAGAGAATATATATTTGAATCCAACCAAAAAATAATAATATATTAAATCTTCTTGAAAAACTAGATATAGGAAAGAAAAATTTAAAAAATAAATCTATATTATTTTCAAAATTTTATATACCACTCATGGTATTAAATTTTCCTCGACATGAGTGGTGAATTGACATTTTCATACCAATGGAAAAAATATTAAAAAAACAACAACAAAATGAATATAATATTATAGTAAATGTATTTTAACTAACATAAATATAATATTATAATAAGTACTCATTTTAAAATACAAAATGTTTATTTATTAATTTTAATATTTTTTTAATATATTTTTTTTTTAAATCTTTGGAAATATCGATTCGACATCGACATTTTCATAAAATTGAGACGTTGTCCGTACATTTAAATTCTTGATACCACTTTAAAAATCTTAAAAATGTCATGCTAAGGGATCTCCCACCCCTTAATTATTTTATTATTGAACTAAAATAAATGTTTCCTAAAAATGAAAAACGAGAAAAAGTAACATTTATGCAAAATTTGCATTTATAAAAAATCAATAAACGAAAAAGATTCCTTAATTATTTTAAAAAACGAAATAGTTATTAAAAAGAAAAACTCAGATTATTAAAAAAGGAAAAAAATAAAATAATTAAAAAAGATATGAACATCCTGAGATTTAGGGAAACAATAAAATCTTTGGATATTAATTACAGTAGTTTCTTCATCAAATCAAATATTTTGAGATATCCTTGTTACTTGTACTCCAAGCTATTTTCTTCAGATATTACCAAACGTAATCTCTCTTGAATTAGGGTTTTCCTCTTAAACTTTTCTCAATTATATTCTCCAATGGCGCCTGCTATTCCTTCTTCTTCTCGTTTTTCCCACTCTTCCTTCAGAAACATGTCGAAGAGTTCTAGAAACCTGAAAGTCTCTGAAGAAGCCAGCGACGACGACGATCCCTATAACGACCGCGATTATTCCCCCGCCGGAGTCGGGCGGAGAAAACCTCGCCTTATCACAATTAAGTACGCGCCTAAGGCGGTGGCCGATTGGTGTTCGATTGCTGTCATTAGGAAGACCGCCCTGATCGCCGTCAAGAAATCGGTCGTCAAAGAGGATGCGTTAGGGCATCTTTTGGCGATAGGATGGAAGTTTTTCTACACTCCGAAGAAAAACAAGCAAGAGTTGCGATACAAATCCCCTGACGGTAGGGTTTATATTTCTCTCAGAACTGCCTGCAAAGCCTGCATTGATGAAGGCGGCGCCGCCGACTTGCCGCCGCCGACTCCTCCCGATACAGACCCTCCCGTAGTTGAAGTAAAAAAAGCTCCATCCTCCTTGAAGAAACCTAAATCGCCGGTGCAAAATTGTGGAAAGAAGATTACGGTGCTGCCGACGGCGGCGAAGGGTAGTTCACGGCGCAAAGCGGGTCTGTCTCAATTGATGGAACAGGGGTTAGTTTCGCCGGGAGATAGAGTGTATTACAACATAACAGCGAAGAGCGACGATCCATTAATGGCTTGGGGATTGATAACAAATGAAGGCGTTATTAAATGCGATTGTTGCTCAAAAGGGTTCTCTATCAGCAATTTTGAGGCTCACACAGGCAGTACAAAGCGTAGGCCGGCGGCCAATATCTTTTTGGAAGATGGGCGATCGCTATTGGACTGCCAAAAGCAATTAAATCAAAATCAGAAGAATCAGACAAAAAAAGCGATTGAAAAGGTAAACATTAATAACAATGCCCGTTCTTCTGACACTCTCTGCCTGGACAAAAACGACTCCATCTGTTCCCTTTGTCATTTTGGGGGCGAATTGATTTTGTGCGATCTGTGCCCTGCTGCTTTTCATGGAAGTTGCCTCGGTTTCAAACAAGTCCCCATTGGAGATTGGTTCTGCCCTTCCTGCTCCTGCAAAATTTGTGGCCAAGTTTCATACGATTTCGATTTTGATAATGGGGTAATTTCTTCTTCTTCTTCCGATTCCTCTTTTGTCAAATGTGTTCAATGCGAGCAGAATGTTCATATTGGATGTGTAAAAAGCGTTCAAGTTCTTGAAGATGATCACGATGATTCAAACCAAATCATCAATAAAGAAAACTGGTTTTGCACCAAAAGATGCAAGGATATCCACATGGGTCTGCAGAGTCTTTTATGGAAACAAATCCCAGTTGGGTTAGAAGAAAACAATCTCACATTTACATTAATGAAACATTCTCCAAATTCCACCATGTCTGAGAATGATCAGAGGAAGAAATTCAATTCTGCTCTTGCTGTAATGCACGAGAGCTTTCGGCCAGTGAAGGATCCCATCACCAAAAGCAACATCATAGAAGATGTTGTCTTCAGCAGAAGATCAGAATCAAAACGCCTCAACTTTGAAGGGTTCTACACTGTGATTTTAGAGAGAAAAAACACAGTGGCAACAGTGGCAACAGTGAGAGTTTATGGAGAAGAAGTGGCTGAAGTTCCTTTCGTCGCCACTCGATTGAAACACCGCCGACAGGGATTGTGCCGCTCATTGATGAAGGAGCTGGAGCATCAGCTTATGAAATTGGGAGTCAAGAGGCTGACATTACCATCAGTTCCTGAGGCCTTAAACAGTTGGACAGGCGGGTTCGGGTTCTCGAAGATGAGGGATTCCGATATATTAGAGCTTGTCAAGTTCACATTCTTGGGTTTTCAGCACACAGTGAGATGCCAGAAGGAATTGGTAGAGAAGTTTAGAATCCCAAATGATCTGGAATGGAGGCCAAGGAAGAGGCTGAAGCAGACTGTTAATTTAGAGGATGAGATTAACACTGATAGTATGTCTTTTGATGATTGGAGCTCATTTTCAGATGCATTTGACTGAATCAACAACTTAACTTTTTTCGGGAGTGGGATGAGGACTGTAAATCATTTTTTTTGTTTTTTGTAAAGATAGTCTTCCCATGTTATTCTTTAATTTTTTAGTGGACGACTGACAAATCGTACCTTCAAATTTATGATGCTGCTATGATGATATTATTAATAACAGTGGAAGAATGTTAATTAATTTCTGTTTCCTATAGGTTAAGTTTGATCTGTTTAATAAGATTGACATTCAATTAATATTTGTGTGTGTTTTTTTTTTTTTTTTTTTTTTTTTGGAACAATATGAGTTTTTAATCAGTAGTCATTATTTGATATCCTTAGACTATGCTCTCGTTAGACAACATTTTTGTGTTCTAGTATTGAGGTGAGTGATAACCTAATTCACATCAAAGATTAAATAAACTTAATTGTATTAGTGGGTTTAGAGATTTAACCATGCAGCATGCAATAATAATTGAGTAAAACTTAGTTGCAGTCTGGGCTACAAGTATCTTTTGCAGCCCAGCCATGTGGCACATTATGATTGAATAAATATTTTATCATTTTTTTTTTTTTAAAATCTCCTAACGCCGTTACTTAGATTTTTGTTTTGTTTTATGTTGCTCATTTTCTCTCTCCTCCCACATTCTCCTCACTCTTCTAACTGCCCTTCCTCTCTTTCGTCCTTCAATCCCTCCTCTCCGAACATAGAATCAATCTTCAACTTCAATAGATTAAAAAGAAAAATCATTTTCTTTCTAACTGCCCTTCCTCTCTTTCGTCCTTCAATCCCTCCTCTCCGAACATAGAATCAATCTTCAACTTCAATAGATTAAAAAGAAAAATCATTTTCCTTCTAACTGCCCTTCCTCTCTTTCGTCCTTCAATCCCTCCTCTCCGAACATAGAATCAATCTTCAACTTCAATAGATTAAAAAAAAAAATCATTTTCTCTCTCCTTTGGGATTCCGATTTCAGAGAGGAACTGACGCCGTTAATGGTATTTTCAACAGGATCCCGACGGCATCCAGTGGCGGCTTGAGATTTGTGATGTGTGTGAATTGTAATGGAAGTTGTAAGGTTTTCGTTTAAAGGAGAGGAAGACAACCGAGTTAATACAAATTTCAATTTGAGACTTTTTTTTAGGGAGTGAAAAAAAAAAATTCTTTTTTATTTAATTAAATTTAATTTTAGTGTTTGACATAAATTAGTGAGAAGAACGAAGCAGAAGGTTGAAAATCAAAGAGGAGATTGAAGGACGGGAGGAAGAGGAAGGATCATCGAAAGAGGAAAGAGGAAAGAGAAGGTGAAAGGAGAGAGAGTGGAGCAAAATAATTTAAATAACGACAAAAGTAAAGAGATTTTCTTTTAAAAAAAATTAATATACAAATTTAGTCATTCACAATGTGCCACATGGTTGGGCTGCAAGAGATGCTTGTAGCCCAGCAACCAAGTTTTACTCATAATAATTAGTCTAGGTTTATTTGGTTGATGTGTTCACATTTTCCTACAATTTATTAATCACTGCCTGCTAATTTAGGGTTTGTTTGATTTAGATTTAATATTTAAAAAAAGTCATTTTAGAATAAATTGAGATGTTTAACAACCATCCAAAAAATAAATTTTTGGAGAATGAGTTTTTGAAATAATGCAATTTTGGATGAAATATTTGATATTAATTTTTGAAAAAAAATGTTTTTTTGGTATTTAATTGAAAAATCTATTTAATTCTTATGGTATTAAAATTACCAAAATACCCTCACATCATCATTTTTAAAATTCAACCATAGTCATAATTTTGTTTTTGGAAAAATATTTCTCTTAGTTAAAGGCATAATCTTATGCCAATTAAACTAAACTTAATTTATTATTTTAATTGAAAAATATATATTTAAAGTTATTAATTCATATGGTTTATTAATAATTGTCTTTTATAGTAATTTTACATTAAGAGAAACACTTCTAGGAAACCAAACACTTTTAAAAAAAATGTAATCAAACACATGAATATTTTAATTATAAACATTACTAAAAAAATGTTTTAAAAAAAATTGCATTCTTTTAAAAACATTTTTTTAGTAGTCAATCCAAACACATCCGTAAATTGATGTTTGTTAATCACGAGGGTGTACTATGAAATATGGTCTATATAGAAGATACCTACCCTAATTTAGAGGTTAAATTTGTAATTTAACAATATATAAAATGAATAATAAGCTACTTAAATACACCATATAATTAACTATTTTTAAAATGATATATATTTATTTTTTATCAACATGAGCACAGTTGTGATACATTGTATAGACTATGACCAAAAAGACACGAGTGCGTTCTCCCACCCCCAACATGTGGTAATTTTTTTTTAATTTTGCTCATATTGAATTAGTTTGATGAGTTGTTACAAAAGGTTTATTTAATTGATTGACATAAAATGAGGAGAAAAGTAAAATGAAAAACGGTTGAAAAAGAATAAAAAAAATAAAATTATTTCAGAACCCGAATCAAAATCAAGAGGATGTTAACTAATATGGTTAGCAATATTTAAAATGAGAATCATATTTAAATTAATCTGAAAATAAAAAATAATAAGTAATGATGTTGTAAAAAAAAAAATTACAATGAAATGATATTTGGCAGGCATATTCATAAAAGGATCTAATTTGCTTCAATTGACATAAGGTTGTGTCCATGACTAAGAAGTCATGAATTCAATTTTCCCATAAACTAACCTTGCAAAAAAAAAAAAAAAAAAAAAAACTAATTCTGGTGGGGTCATAAATTGAAAATTGATCTCACTTATGACCTAATTTAGGAAAATACCAAATTCTCATTTCGTTTTGGTAACTATGATCTAAAACAATTGAATCTATAGAAGTAAATATTAATTGAGAACGACTTTTAAAAAAATGTTGTACATGCATTTGACAATTACGAAAATTGTAGATTTAAGGTATGTTTGGTTTAGATTCGTATTTATTTTTTTAAAAAAGTCATTTTAGAATAATTTGAGATGTTTTTTTTTTTTTTTTTTGCAACGGTATTTAATTAATGCGAGGGAGCTAGGCTCGATTTGGCAGAAAATTTACCTTTATGGGCGGTATATAATGCAGTAATAATTCATGTCCCGTTTGCACGATGCAGGATCAATCACCCGTTGCACCAAGTGGTTGTACCCCCACTCTAGGCTACGCTCACTCACCCGTTGCACCAAGTGGTTGTTTGATAATTTTTATGAAAATCTGCCTTAGGACAGAATCGAACCCCCGCTCTCTGCTATCTTAGGTGAAGCGCTCACCCACTGCTGCACCAAGTGGTTGTTCGATATAATTTGAAATGTTTGTCAACCACTCAAAATAAAATTTTGGAGAATGATTTTTTGAAATAATGCATTTTTGGGAAAAATACTTGATATTAACTCTTAATTTTTTTTTTTTTTTTTTGGTGTTTAATTGAAAAAGTACTCAATTCTCATATTATATTAAAATTAACAAAATACCCTAAAAACAAAAATGACCAAAATACCCTTAAAAATATTTTTTTGGTGTTTAATTTGGAAAGCCTACCTAATTCTCATATTGTATTAAAATTATCAAAATACCCTAACACTCCTTTAAAATTTCTCCACCCACCTCGTCCCATTCCGACCACACCACTCTGCCGGCACCCACCCACCTCGTCCCATTCCGACCACACCACTCCGCCGACATCCACCCACCTCGTCCCATTCCGACCACACCACTCCGCCGGCATCCACCCACCTTGTCCCATTCCGACCACACCACTCCGCCGGCATCCGACTCTTATCCCGTCACCGACCATCAATAGTAAACGGTCATAATTTTTAAAATACAAATTTAAATTAATACATGATGAAGGGATTGAACCCCCAACCTCTTAGTCAAAAATAATCTTATGTCAATTGAGCTCAATTTAATTTATTAGTTTAATTGTTAAATATATATTTAAACTTATTAATTCATATTGGTTTTTAATAATTGCCAATAATTTGACATAAAGAAAAACACATAGATAAAAAATACTTTTGAGAAAATGTATAACCAAACACAAAATTTTTAATTATAAACATTTCTAGAATTTTTTTTTTTTTTTTTTGAAAAAAATGCATTCTTTGGAAAAACATTTTTTTTTAAATACTCAATCCAAACCGTTAGTTAAAAATTAATAATTTATGAGATTTTATCTATGACAAAAGTAAATTTATCTTTTTTTTTTTTTTTTTTTTTTTTGATGAAAAAGTAAATTTATCTTGTTGAGAATTATAATGAAATTTTTAAATAGAAAGCAAAGATTGTAGAGATTTTTATTAATTTATCACCTTATAATCATCATCGAGGTACATGAATATGATAGATTAAACATCCTAACTTTCTCAAGATATATCCATATGCATAAATATTTTTGTAAATTATTTTTTTAAAAAAATATATTTAAATCAATAATTAATATTTTTCTTTACTTTCAAACTAAATTATAGATCTTGTTATTAATATCTAGGTTAATTTCATATTAAAATTAATAGATAGTATTTTGATGTTTTATGAGCTATTTGGGTGTTTATCGAGAGGCGAATGGGCAAGGGGGAGGGTCTTCGGATTTTCAGGTGGCTCGGGTCTGGGCCAAGTGGAGTCCTCCATCTGGGAGTGTGTATACGGTGAACGTGGATGCAGGCTTTGTGAGGGGAGAGGGGTTGACGGGTTTGGGAGTGGTGGTTCATGACTATGAGGGTCGTGTTATGTTAGCGGCAGTGACATGGGTCCAATAGGTTCGGAGTGTGGCGATAACAGATGGGTTGACGACACTTGATGGTTTGTGTTTGACTTGGAAGGCTGGGTTCCGATCGGTAGTTCTCGAAATGGACTCCTCTCGGACTTTACCATTTGTTTTAGTGGAATGTTGAGAATTTGTTGGAAGTTGGGGTGCTTGTAACAGACGTGATTCTGTCATCCAGGGGTCGATGTAGCTTTATTCACATGAGGTGGCGCATCATGTTGGCAAAACTTACGTTGACTCTTAGCCAAACGATGGTCTCGTTGAAGAATTTTTGTCCTCAAGTTGAGTCGTTTGTTTGGAGTGATATTACTCTTACTTAGCTTTGGAACTAGTTTTACTCCTTAAAAAAAAAAAAAAAAAAAATTGATGCGCTTGCAGCTAGTTAAAATTTTGAAAATAAAGTTTATATGATCAATTCAAAATCTTATAAGAATTGTACGTGTTTTCAAAATTAAGCATAATTTTTAAAAATAAAAAGACTAAAAATTAAATAGAAAAAACTAAAAACTAAATAGTTATGTGAGGGAGCCTAAATTTTTATAGAATTTAGTTTTGTTTCTAAATTTAGAAATGTTTTATTTTAATTTAAAAATTTGGCATCAAAAGCGTTTTAGTCTTATAGTCAAATTATTATTTAACATAAATTTCAGAAAGACACTTCTTTAATAAATAAATGTTGGAATTCTCAAATGATTATGAAAATACTGATAAGGATTAAAATAGATTTTTTATTGCAAAATTGATGACTTATTAGTAATTAAAATATCAGTGGGGATTGAGATAGTATTTTTAGGCAAAATTGAAGACTAAATCAATTTTTTATATTTTTAAAGTTGAAATAACAAAAATAGAATTTAGGCCTAATAAATCCAAATCATCCAAAACTGGAATCTAATACTTATGTAATATTGCAGCACTTATTCTGTCTATTAATTACTATTCGCACTCAAACTTAATTTTCATATATTATTTTCATTTCATGAATTCCACTTTATTCTTTTTTTTTTTTAGATATCCATTTTATTCTCGATGGGAATATTTTTTTATAGATATAATATCCGTTACTCAAATTTAAGGATATAAAGATAGATATTTAAATATCGACAGAAATATATTTTAAAAAAAACCATGAATATCACAAAAATTAAAAAAATTGTAATTTTGTTTATGAAAAGTTAAATATGAATAATAATAGAATAATAAATAATATTGAAAATCTAAGATTGAATTTGAACTTGAATAATTTATAGTATACATTTTTTTTAAAATTAATACGAGAATTGAACTCATGACTCCTTAGTTACAAATACAACCAGTTATGCTCGATTTGGCAAAAAATTTGGGTATTGAGTGTGTTACCCATTGCACCACCGAGTGATTGTTTGATAATTGAACAAGCGAAATGCTCACCCACTACACCAAGTGGTTGATTGTTCTATCAAAATTTGGACGGTAATAATGCATTTAATTTTCTGGCTCGTGTGTGGTTGTTTGCACATGTCTCACTTTAAGCTATTTAGGTGTGTTACCCAATGCACATAGTGGTTGTTTGATAAATTATTTTTAAAAGTTCTTGCACCCGTGCGTGGTTGTTTGCACAGGTGCAAGATCAATCAACCCATACTTTGGACTATCGAGGTGTGTTACCTGTTGCTGATTTATATATAATCATGCAACCAATTGTGCTAGCGCACATTTTTAGTTAAAAGACGTCAACCATAAATATAATGAATACAATTGCAAAAAGTAAGCGAAATATCTCTTAACTAGTCGATATATTGCCAATAGTTTGGTAATATCGTCGATATATCGCCAATATCGGCTATATTTCGTCGATACGGGTTAAAAAGATTTTTCCCCCTCGGGTGTCAAAAAACTCTATATTATCGACAATATTTCGGTCAATATCGCCGATATTTTCATCCTTGAGATTGTGACATTCACTAAGAGTTATGAGTTGAATCCCTGCCTTAATTAAAATATATTTGCAAAAAATATATATATATATATTAAAGAACTCAATAATAATAAACTCTAAACCTTCTCAATCTTCTCATATTGCCCACATTCGGTTTCGGAGGTTCAAATCCTATTCCGAAAAAGTATGAACTATGACTTAAAAAAATGAAAGAAGAAAAAAAAAAAAAAAAAAAAAAAAAAAAGTTTGCATCCAAAATGATTTAACATCTAAAAAAAGAAGAAAAAAACACGTCCTCATCGAAGCACGTTTAATTAGTGAAATATTATTTCAATCCTAAGGACAAGAATGAAACAACAAGGATGATATAAAAAAAAAAGTGTTAAATGCAACGGATTCGACATTAATTATGAAGCATTAGCAACCATTCAAAAAGTCATATCCGAACTCCCAACTTTCCATTTGGCAGGATCATCATTAATGCACATGAAAAGCTTAATTAGTAGTAATTGTCATTGTACTTAACATAACTCATTCCCCTAATTACCCATCTAATTAATTTACATTCATGATCATTGATTGAAGTCGGACCAAATTTCCAACCCAACCCCATCAAAGATCCAAAAAAAAAAAAAAAATTACCCAAAACCAAAAGATCAATTTTTTTGGGAGGGAAAGAAAGAAGCAATCTCTTTGATCTTCAAAAGCTTCTGCGATGAGCTTGAATGGATCGATCTGGGTGGTGATCGATTCTTTTATTTGGAGTCAAAATTCTTGCATATTCCTTTCTACTTATTATTGAAGCTCTTGATTTCGACGAAGAACTCTGTTTCAAAACAGGGACCAAATACCAAACAACACAAGTGAACAAAATCGTCACCGATCTCCCAAAAACACTCAGCAGAAACAGAATCAAAATCACCATGGCTGTAATATAATAACATGGTTTGTTCAATCTCCTCAAATTTCTAACTCGTACGAGGCTGCTCTTCTTCTTGTCGGTATTCTGTCGTTTGATGGCTTCTGAATCAATCAGAGTCACCTTTGGCTTGTCTTCTTTCTTGTCCTTCTGTTTCACCACCACAGGGACACACTCATCTGAATTCTTGTAAGCAAAACGGACCATGACTATGTTTTCTGGGTGAGTTTGGGAGTAAATTTTCTTCCTTTTTTCTTCGAGATCGGTTAAAAGGGCAGAGAATTTGTCGAGTCCGCGGTCGGAATAAGGATTTTTCTTGTCTTTGTTGTTGGATTTGAGGCCATTTCTTGATCTTCTGGGAGTGGAATTTGGAGACAGTGATTCAAGAGCCATTAGTGATGGAGGAGAGAACAAAAGGGTTGACCTGCTGTTTACAGAGCAAAATGAAGAAGAAGAAAAAATGTGGATTGTTATAAAGAAATGTTGCGCCATTTAATCATTTATGGAAAGGGTTAGAAGACTAGATCCAAGCTATAAGTTTGGTCAATTTGAAATCTTGAAAAAATATTTTTAATTTTTTTTTTTTATATATAATAGAATAGAAGCTTCGTGGCCTGTTGATTTGTTTGACTTTGTTGGAGAAGAGAGAATGGGTACCTTGAAGAGGAGGTTTTAATTCGTCAACAAGCAAACAAACATATGCTAAATAAAAAAATAAATTATGCAGCGGAAAAGTCCATGTAATTTAAATTTTTATTTTTAGTTTTAATATATGGTAACAGAGATATGTTTGAAAGAGATTTAATCAAAATGTTATTTACGAGTTTATCTTGTCGTGCATCTGAGAAAGTCATAATATGATTGCATCTGAGAATGATTTTTATTATAAAACAATTTTAAAACAAACCAACTTGTTTGCATGTCCAAAACCCAAAACAGAGGAAAATGCACAGTATTTGTTGTTTTAGCAACTTCGGTTAGTGTCGCAACGGATGACTGACTCCCCCTGATGGCAGGCCGTTTGAAACTCAACGTCGATGCATCAGTCGACTCCTCCAGACACAAAGCTGGTGTGGGATGAGCTCTACAAGATCACAGCGGATGCGTCAAGTTGACTAGTTGTAAAACGATTGCGGGATGCCGAGAGGTCAAGGTCCTTGAGGCGATGGCGGGGGTCGAGGGGTTGAAAGTGGTGATAGCTACATGGCCAGATGGAAGTGGGAGACAAATTGAGGTTGAATCTGATTGTCTTGAAGTTTGCCTTCTCTTGAATGACTCTAGGGTCGACCTCAAGGAAGTTATCCATTACATTGGTGAGACGCTCGCACTGAAATCAGCACCAAGAGTTGTCTCTTTTCTTCATACGAATAGAGGGCAGAATCAAATGGCCCATCTTCTTGCTTCGAAAGCAATGACAAGTTTCTGGCCGATGGGAGGATCTTGTTCCTATCGGTGTTATTTATTTCCTTTCTTTTGGTTGTCTTTAGTTGTTACTATAGTAGTTTTTTTTAAAAAAAAAAAAAAAAATTGTTTGCATTTTTGGGAAATTTGTGTTTTAACAATTTAAAGAAAAGTTTATTAACCTATTTATTATACATAACAGGTTCCATTTACTTTCATCTATTATTGGAATTGTTTTTAGAATTTGACTTTGATATCATCAACAGACAACAATGTGCTGATTCCATAAAAAGTTATTTTATACCGTCCGTATAGCTACAAATTTTTAGTATATTATAATAATTAAAAAAAAAATCAACCCTTTTCACAATGCCCTTTCTTGGAAATTCACTGAAAATAAAATTTTAGGTATGTGATGTCTAAGCGCTGATTTCATCTTTTGAAACATTATCTGTATAAAATATTAAACAAATTTCATTTCTTGAAGAACAAGTTCATTTAATAACAGTTCTTTTTTCTTATGTTCTAAATAAAACTTAAAATTTAAATTATTTCAATTTGTAGAAACTAGCTTAAATTTTAAGAAATACTTTCAATAAATAGAAAGTAGAGAAAATAACTAAATTCATTGACTTGTAGAAGTAGAACAAGAAACAACACAAACCAACATAAAAATTGAGAAAACTTCAAATCATTTCAGTTTTTTTTTTTTTTTTTGAGAAGGAAGATTATGAACTTAAAGAGTGACAAACAAAGAAAGAAAATGAAGGTTGAATTTGAAAAGAATGTGCAGAGGTTAACATTATCTCCAATGGAGTTCACTATTTGGACCCACAAAATTTCTCACTATACCTAGCACCAACAGAGCAATAAAATACAAATGCATCCAGTAGTTAATTTACCTATGAACATTAGCTGCTACAGCACATGAGATAAGAGACTAGACATTGCTGCAGTTCAACGGCCACCATGCGCGTAAACGAGGAAGTCACCGATTTACCAGAACATGAACTTTTTCAGCAGAAACTTTATATTAATCTTAGCCATCAGTCATTGAACTTGAGATTTTCATCATCCATGTACTTCTCTTGCACTGCTGCAACTGTAATACTTAGTTAAGCAAATTCAAGTAATAAATCAACTTAAAATGGCATTACTCAGTCAGGCAGAACCACTCTTCATGATATGGCTACAAAACTTTCTTTTGGATATGATTTTTAGGTCCAAATAAATTAGTCCTTTACCAACCAACTCAACCCGCGAATAGATTGTGAAATTGAACAGGGCGCAGGCAGGTTATTCAAGTAAAATTCAAAATCAATGTTAACATGAGAGGTGAACCGCGGATGAGACAACCAGTTATGTGTCCAAATTAGAAACAGCAGTATAGAAGGAAATATATAATAAGAAATTGTATGCAAAAAAGGATATCTGTAATAATCCCAATCTGTAGCACCAACTGCAATCTTGCTGAATTCAACTGCACTTGCTTCCATACCAGCAAAAATGTACCCATTGCTCTTGTCTATTAGCTTAACTAGATTCCCTACACTCTCTTTATCCTGTGAATAAAGCATCTAACTGGTAAGCCCTCGGATAAACTAAACCAGGTGATATGCAAAAAGTGAGGACGGAGTGGCTTGCCTGGATATCTAAGGTTGTAAAATTGACTAAACCAAAATCTTCAACTACATCACAAAGCTCTTTAGTGAGCTTTCTGCAATAAAGAGAGAATAATTTCAGATAAGACTCGAGAAATGCTATATTTACAAGATCACTGAAATAAAGAACGATTGGTGTTAATTAATTCTATAGATCAAATTAACATAAATATTGGACAGCACCTACTTTATTATAACACATCAAAGAGTGTTCATACAAGTGCTCACAAATCTTAACACCAATTAACATTCCACATGAATGTTATAAACATCAATGAGACATGAGTCTGACAATTTATAAGCACTTGTGAAGCTTTGCAAGCTAATACATGTTCCAGAAAGTGGAGAAAATACTGAGTAGGCATTTGTATCACAATAGATTATGCCGAGACAATATGGAATTTATGATTATAAATGGTAACTATCAGTATGGCAGGAAAATCTTTGAGGATAGATCAATAATAAATATAGCAATAAGGTCAATGCTCTAGTTAGATAAAAAAGTAATGAATGACTGACAGTGAAGATATCAGTTATACTTCAATTAACCATTTATTGTAAAGTGAAAAGATCCAAATTTTGGGGTGCCTATCAACATCAAACCTGTACTTGGCAGAGCGAGGATCTTGGTCAAGATGATGTTGTAGGTATGATAAATCTTGCACGTCCGTATAGAAGTCAAGATTAAAAGCTGTAAGAATAGACAAGAATAAGCAGGAATTACAATTACCAATATGATCAACCTTCTCCTGAAATGAACATGACACTAAAACATACTTAGCCTTCCATAGTTCTCAATTAAGTCAATCTTAGAAAAGACGTTAATGTGTGGAAGCTCCAGATGCAACATGGTTGATAAAGAGAGCAGCAGTGCACTAACATACTTTCCAGGGTCACTGCAAAGATGAGCATCAACTAAATGCACTGCAGTCAACTGTAGAAGAAGGAGAATCTTATTAAGATGTTTTTGAATAGCATGTTGTAACAAACTAGGGCCCATTTGATAACAATTTCATTTCTGATTTCTTTGTTTTGTTTTTCACCTTTTTTTTATTCTAAGCTGAACTTCAAAAATCAAAAATAAAAACTACATTTGTTAGTTTTTAAAATGTAACAAGGATTTTTTAATATGTTCTGAGAGAGAGAGAGAGAGAGAGAGTGAGAGAGGTAAGCTTATTTTCTAATAACAGAAAAGTGGAAATACAATGGTTATCAAATGGACCCTAATTTTTTTATTGTTTTGAAGAAAAGGTTCAAATATACATATTTCTCCAGAAGTCCGTACCCTCAGATTTAAATTCTTAATGAGTTTCATTATAACACTCTTGGCATTGGAGTGTAGAGTAAATAGTTCAACTTGTCCTGGAAAATCGAATAGGAGATAGTGATCTGCAAAATTTGATATTATCATCAGGCAGAATTCCTAAAATTCTGAGCCAAGAAACTGATAAATATTGTAAACCAGCAGAAGGGGAAAGTCTAAATCACTAGAAAGATAAACGCAGAGTTGAAAATACAACAGATACCAGCACAAAAAGCCACATCATGTATCAGAAACGGTGATTAGAAAAATCAATGATGCTAGGAGAAGATAGAGATTTTTTTTTTTTTTTATAGGAAGAAGATAGAGATTTAGACACAAACGCAACCAAGATTTCAGATTCTAAATCCTTCAACAAATAAGAACACCTAAAAACAATTGAACAAGAAATTACCCGAACCAAGTATTCAACATTCACAATCTGATGAATAATCACATTAAAAATAAATGAATATATATATATATATATTAATGAGCAACAGGAAATTATTAAGAGAAAAAACAATGCTAAAAGAAAAGGTTGAACTTTTAATGATCAGCGAGAAATAATAATTCAATAAAATATCAATTCTTAAGCTAAATTTGTCCTGATACATATCTCAGAATCTCATAGGCAAAAAGCATAATCAAAATTCATATATAACGTCAAATAAACAGATTTCCTCAATATTTTGACCAGCATCTAAGGAAGGTGGGAAATAGATTGATCAACCAGTAGTGAGGGGAAAAAACTGATGCATCTATACCAACCTTTCAAAAGAGGTGCCAATCTAGCTTGCAACCAATCTATATTTTTCTCCAGATAATCCATGCAATAAACCAAGCCTGTAAAACATATAAATATGTAATTCCAACAAAAAAATTGAAAAATGAAGTATGTCGGTTGATAGCTCGCCATATAGTCAACCTACTACAACACATTACAGAAATTTCCCAGCCATTAATTTTTTTTTAACTTGAGAAAGGTCTCTCTTTCCTATCCTTTATGCAAAATCTATACATTAATGACCAAAGGCTTTTCTTACAAGACAAGATTCGCTAGTCTATATCAATTTATAGAGGTATTTTCTATCTCTCATCCATAACTAAGCAAGTTTTACACATGGCATGGATGCAATGCAACCTACAAAATAGCATGTTTTACTCACCATCCATTGAAGAGACATTTGGGAACCTGGCACAATAATTTTAGAAGACAGAGATAAACAAAGACTTTGGTATACCTACCTCCATTAGGACCAAGAGAATGTTCCGTCATCACATCACTTAACTTGATCAGATCTTCAATGTTTACAGCACATTCATAGCTACATTTATGTCAAGGATACCTTTACTTGCATTTCAGCCAAATGAACTTTTGAAACATAAAACACATAAAATTGAGACTCGAAGAACCAAAAGATTGGGGAGAAAAGCCATTAGCAAGGATACGGTAATGAGTCATTGGCAGGATCCAAGTTGACGACAGCAACCTTCCTACATGGAAGCAAAAAGATGCCATTGACGTAATGGAAAAGAAATGGGCACGTTTTATAGCGTTTTCCAAATAAATTAAAAAAAAAACACTGAAGATTTCACAACTGGGACTACAGGCTCTTATGCTGCCCCTTTAAAGAGGGAGTTTTAACAGAAGCTATCCATTGATGTGCTATATAAAAAGTTTAAATATAGCATGATTCTTTACTGAAGCAATAATCCAACATTCCTATTGCCCATTAGCATTTAGACTTCACTCAAGTAGCAACTCTCCTATAGCACGATAATCCCGTCTGCTTCCATCAAGGGAATGCAAACAATTATCAAGAACACTGAAGTGATCTAAGATAGATGCCGCTAGTTCTGATTTAAAAATAAAATAAAAAATAAAAGATCAAGGCCCTGATTTCAACATGGGAAATCAAAGTTGAACATCTAATCCCACATTGGCATATACAACATATTAAAAAGTTGAAGTCATGCAGCTGGTTCAAAAGGTTGTTGTTAACCCATCTACCTAAACGATTGTATGATGACTTGTATCAAGAAAAGAAAAAAAAAAATCGAATTGTTACAGTTCCATTCTTCAACCAGTCACATGGAAAATTATGTAGCTTCACACTCGAGTTTCTAGCAAGGCGTTAAAATTGAATGCATTTTTATGGTGCAGAACACAGAGAAGTTCGTACCTTCCGATTAGTTTCAAAAACTGAGACATGCCATTACAGTAGGTAGTCTTTCCCGAACCAGGCGGACCGATTACAATTTGCCCAAACACCATCTTCGTTTTCCACTATTTCCCTAAAAGAGAGACCTTTTACAATTCCTTCGCCAAGAAATTTCCCCAAACAGTCGGAACTGTAAAGCTACACTCAAACTCGTTCCCTGTAAATTCAGCAGCACAAGGGCTCCAGAGAGCAGTAAAGGGGTGTGCACGAACCGAAACGATCAACCCAACCCGTCGAGTCTGGTTGATTCAAACGACGGCGAATGAAGGGAGTGACGGCGCGACGAACAACAGTCAACAATCTTCTCAGTCCCTGCTATGCTGGTTGATTCGATTCGAACGGCGGATATGGGCTGGCGATGGTCGTGGTCGGCGACGAAAACGGTCTTCTTTAATCTCTGCAAATACAGACGAACGATAATGCTGGTGCTTCGCCGGCGACAAACAGCGAGTTTGTTTGGCAGAGAGAGCGGCTCGCGGCTGAGGAATAGGAAACCAAAAAAAAAAACCTAAATATCAAATAATACTGGGCCGGTTGAACCGAACACTAATTTACCTAATCAAACCCATGATCTGGTTTTTCCGAGTTGTCGGTTTAAAGGAAGAAAAATCTAAAAATTGGGGCATTCCGAGAATCGAACTCGGGACCTCTCGCACCCAAAGCGAGAATCATACCACTAGACCAAATGCCCAGATGTTACATTGAGATAAAATTGTGATTAATAAACATAAAGCTTAATTATAAATTGAATTAAAAAGTGGAGAGTGATTGAAAGGTCTACTCTGTGCCAACCCAATCATTCCATGGCTATCTTCCCTCCCATTTTTCCTTTAAATATTCTCTCAATTTACCACTTTGACATCAAATCGAGTATAACTTAATCGATATATGTATGTGTTGACAACTAAGAGATCAGGTTTGAATCCCTCATCCACGGTGTACTAAAAAAAAAAAAAAAAAATTACCACTTTGACACAATTTTAGAAAAAAAAAAAAGGAATCTAATACCGTTTTAGAAACTATGATTATTTTTTCTATATAATCATAAGTAAATCCTAAAATCTTATTTTTTTTTTTTTTAAATTCAACTTAATTGTTTGAAATTTGTATGTTTAATAACGTTGTTACTTAAGAAAGGTTAAAAAAAAAACTTTAAAAATAAAATCATAGGCCAACTAACAAAAAGCAATTCCCCTTCCCCATGATGAATTATTACAATCTCATAAATAGGGAAGGAATCTTTCAATTTCATTACAATTATTTCTGAAAGTGATTTTAAATTTCCCTTTTCACTCACTAACGTTCACAGTCAGCCTTTTCTTTTATTCTTTTGTCACCCCTCCAAACTCTCATGGTCTCATCCAAATTCGTTCACACATATTTATGTTACACAATATCGTTCAAAACGCCAATATAAACATAACTCAACTGACATAAAACATACTTAATTGATTAAGAAGTAAGAGATTTGAATCTTAAACCTTACATATTGTTAAATTGGTTAAGAACTCAATTGGTTATTAAACATATCTGTTATCTAAATGTCAACAAGAGGATAGCTCAACGGCATGATATAACCTCTAGTGACCTTGAGGTCCTAGGTTCAATCCCCCACTCGAACATGTTATAAAAAATAAAAAAAAATTAAATGCAATAAAGAAAGTTATAAGGTGAAAATAGTGTTTATAAACTCCATTTTTAAAAAAAAAAACTAACTAACTTGTTAGACACTTTTAAAAGTACATAAATATTTAAATAGGAACAACTTTCAAACTTCTACGAAGTAAATTTGTAATTTTTTGTTTTTGTTTTAGAGAAGAAAATGTTGGTTTAATGATGAAATTGAGAGTGAAAAGAATAACAAAAAAGAATCTAAGAAACAGAGGGGGTGGTTAGTTGAGTTGGGTGCTTACAAATTCAGACAAATTGAATACCAATTATGCCCTCCAACTTTAGATTTGTCTGTTTGAATCCATTGCTATCTTTCTGCCCCTTTCCTCTTCCTTATCTCCTTCATCACATTGTCTTCTTCTCAGTTCTTCCACATCCTCCCCTTAAAACACCGACTCAAAATCCCACCCACATAAAACTGACATTTTCTCTGCATCTGAGTTCCTCAAGAATCGATTTGAGACAACCATGGCTTTCGCAGGAACCACCCAGAAGTGCATGGCCTGCGACAAGACTGTCTATTTAGTCGACAAGCTCACTGCTGACAATCGTGTCTACCACAAACCTTGTTTCCGCTGCCACCACTGCAAAGGAACCCTCAAGGTAAAATCAAAACTCTTTTAGATTCCCCTTTTCCTTCTCCCAAATGCCCAAATGCAATTGTTCAATTTTTAACTCTGATCTGTCGATTGTCGGTGATTCATCCCAATGGGATTTCAGATCCAACCTTGATTTACAGATCTGTTTTGCAGCTAAGCAATTACAATTCGTTCGAAGGGGTGCTCTATTGCCGACCTCACTTCGATCAGCTCTTTAAAAGAACTGGAAGCTTAGACAAAAGCTTCGAAGGTATTAATCATTACTAATCTAAACTACTCTTCATCACCTCAATCAAACCAACATTCTTTGTATCTTAATTTAGGGACACCAAAGATTGGGAAACCGGAGAAATCGGCTGATTCTGAGGTATATCTAATTAATCAACTAATACTCTCTGTTTCGTAGTTCCTGTTCTGTAAGTAAATTACTCAACTTCATTCGACAGAAACCGACATCGACTAAGGTTGCAAGTATGTTCGTCGGCACAAAAGACAAGTGCCTTGGCTGTAAGAACACTGTGTATCCAACCGAGAAGGTAAAATTTGAGCTGAAATGAACCGAAGAAGCTCTGTTCTGATTTGGGTAATTGAAATAATTATCGTAGATTGATTCAAAAGAGACCCATTTGAAAATTTCTCAGGTTTCAGTGAATGGAAGCTTGTATCATAAGAGTTGCTTCAAGTGCTGCCATGGCGGATGTACAATCAGCCCATCAAATTACATTGCACACGACGGCAGACTCTACTGCAAACATCACCACACCCAACTCATCAAAGAAAAAGGAAACTTGAGCCAGCTGGAAGGAAGCCACTAAATTAAATATTCTTGCTTTTTAGTCCTCTGTTTTTAACTTTAGCATAAACGCTTTTTGGCTTAAAATACGTTCAAATTTGAACGTTATGTTGAAACAAAACAAGTTATCTCTTGTGTTTCCCACTGATTTTCCGCTTATGGTTGTTGAATTCAAACAAATTATACTTATTGGCGCCTATCATTAAATAACATCAACCTGATTCGAAAGAGGCCGTTTGTTAATTTGTCCATTTTTGGACCGACGTTATACACACATCTAAACTCACAACAACAGTGGCCGAATTTACACTTTAAACAAACATTACCATTACATATATATGATTAATTACTTCTTATATCTTATAATTCAACACTAAAATATACATAATCATAAACATTTACCGATTATGTAATTTCTAGATGTGGTTTAGAGGCAGGCACAAAACTCCCAAAACTAACTAAGCTAAGGCTATAAGTCTCTCTGTTTTTTCTTTTCTTCTTTTTTTTTTTGTACATTTTTTTTTTATTATTATCAAACATTGATAGAAATGGGATTGGAAGCATTATTATTATTATTATTATTTTGTCTGGTTTGAGTGTGGAACCTCCACGTGAAGAGGTAGTCTCGAGACACGCAAGAAAGTTTGATGACATCGCAAAACGCGGTGATGGAATTCTTCTTTCCGTCTGCGTTTCCCCATTCGATCCTCACCCAACACGAGAACCCATTTGAGGAATGAGGTACCGCCGCCGCGTCGGAGAGGTGGAGCATGACTTCGCCGCCGATTCTTCTCCCTTTGAGCCGTTCGTCGTCTCCGGTGACCATGGAGTCCAGCCACGAGCACTCTGGCTGCCCGACCATCTCCTTGTAAGCCGAATTCGCCATTCTCACTCTGTTGTTGGAGTCGGATATGACCGCCGGCAACACCTCCGATTCGACCTCCTTCTCGACTTCATCAGGCTTCTTCGGGGCATGTGGAGCAGCGGTGGAGGTGGGGACTTCGTTGATGCAGCCAACGCGAATACTCGAGCCAACGGGGCGAACAGGGTGCGGCGTTATCACGCTACAAGTACTGGAAACCGGACCTTGAAGTTGGCGAAGCAAATCCTTCTCTTGAGGAATTTCAGAAGCCGCAGCAGTAGCAGTAGCAGTAGCGTTGAATTCCATCCCATTGTCTACGTCATCAAAGGACTTGATGAAATTGATCTCAGAGGCAGAGGAGGGCGGGAGAAGGGGAAGCGTGACGAGATTAGAAGTATGATGAAAGGGGGCAGCAATAGAAAGGTGAGGAAGTACAGAACTAGGAAAGGGGTGGTGGTGGTGGAGAGACAAATTGGAAATAGGCGTAGCGGTGGTCCTGGAGCGTTTCAAGGAATGGGGAGAAATAGGGGTAGTAGCAGTAGCACGGGATCTCTTGCGGGTTCGAGTGGGTCTGGCTTGCAATTGAGGCCACACATTTCTAAGAAACGTGGAGTGGCGGATTTTGTGAGAGTGGTGGTGGGAGGGGTCGAGGAAGTCGGAGGGGGGTTGGGGCTTGGGAGCAATGGGGCGGTATCTGGACATGATCTCGGCGGTCTTGATCATGGTGGGTGGGAATTGTGAAGGGGATCGGAGAGTGGTTGGGGGGGGAGGGGGTTTAAGTGAAGGAAACGGTGGGGTTGGGCGAATGGGAGGAAGGCAGCCATGAAGGAAGAAAGGGGGAGAAAGTGACAGATGGAGGAATGAGGTCGGGTACGTGGATGAAATGGTAAAAGGAAAAAAAGCCAACGCATAACCAATTAGAAGAAACCACCAGAGGGGAATGAGGAATCGATGGGCAAAGCCAATCTCAGTTGAAGGGCAACGCGTGTGTGGTTGGCTACCATGCGTGGATCCATCTATCACTCTATTCTGTATTCAGGATTGGTTTTGGGTTCGAAGCGGTTCCTTACATTTGGCGGAGACTCGGGACACACGTGTCAGTAGCGGCGGCCCAATGCCAAGGCGTTGCATGCAAATGGAGTAAAGGGTGTGGAGGATTCGATGACGCCATGTGGCGGATGTAGCTCTTGGGCGTTGGAAAACTCGCCTCCTCTTTGTTTAGAACAGAGTCTAGCCTCACATTAGGGTTCTGTGTGTTTCGTTTGGTTTGGTTTAGGGTCTAATGAGAATTAAAAAAAAGGAAGCACGCAAAGAATTGCAGTTATTATTTGCCTATTGGCGTTGGAGTTTGGGGACTCCTACAGTCCTACTTCCGATTTCGGGATCAAATTCTTCCCTACCTTTCCTATGACCTATCCTCATCCTTTTCATTTTCCTTACCACCTTTTTCACCTTTAAAAAAAAAATAGGTTAAAAAACCTTGTTCTTCAATTTTCCTTCTCACTAATTTTCATTAAATATAAAATTATCAAAATATCCTTATATCATCCCTCCCAAATCTTCACTTCCACCATGATCACCGCTAACAACCACCACCCACTAAAAACTACCACCACCACCACCCATCGTTGGTGTCACCATCCATGATTGTGGATCGAGCAACCAAAATCGGGGGTTGGTGACTAGATACCATTCTAACGGTGGTCGGTGGTCGCCGACCACCGAGACTATGGATCGGTGACCGACGACCACCTATCATCCCTAGAGTGATCGCTAGTCACTGGTCACCAGCAATCAGGTCTGGGGACTTGTGACCAGAGATCGAGATCAAGAACTGAGACCACCTACTATCGTTGAAGTGGTCATTGGTCACTCGTCCTTGTCGTTAGCTATTGATCGATAACTGGTAACTGAGAACCGGTGGTCGGCGATCGGGATTGGAGATCGTGGACCGGTGACTAACGACCACTCCAGTGATGGTCGGTGGTTGCTGGCCACCGGGACCAAGACCATCAACCACTTGCCATCTGTATTTAGTCCCATGTCCCGTCGATGGCCAATGGAAACAGAGACAACTATGGATCAGGGATTGAAAATCGATGACCGAGATCAGTGACCAACAATCACAATCAACGATAACTCTTGCAACCACTCAAATTTGAAGTTATTAGTTCATGATGTTTAATAGACGTTCCTTATAGTAATTTATAGTAATATGATATTCGTAGAAACATTTTAGTGCAAAGTAAACCCAAACAAACTTGTTTATACAAATAATTTTTTAGAAAATATAAACATCGGAGTGTTTTAATTATAAACCATTAAAAAAAAAAATGCATTTTTTAAAGAAAACTTTCTTCCCGATAAACATGTATACTTCCGTTTGTAACAATTTAGTTCCTAAACTTTAATAGGTAATGATTTATTTCTCTTACTTTAAGATTGAATGAGATTTGTTTGGATTTGTGAATAACTTTTGTAATTAATTCATAATTATTTTATTCTTATTATTTATAATTTATAATATTTATTATATAAAAATTCAATGTTATTAGTATAATCTTGAATGTATGTAGTTGACATATTGGAGGATCATGTTCAAGGAATAACTTAAATAGGTCTATAATATATGGATAAAGTTGAATGTCTTATCCTAGTAACATTATTGATGGAGTCCACTTTGTCACTTTGTCATTGTTACAAATGATTTAATTAAAACCATTCGTGTACACATGTGAGTGGGAGTATCATATATAATGAATTTGTATAAGATTGAACTACAAAATATATAATCTATCCTTATAAATCTATTATTGGAGAAGATTAATATTTCACAAGATGATCATATGTGACTCGATCTTAATCTTTAGTGAGTTATGAACTCTTGCATGTGAGGGCTCATCCTTTGATTTGCATGAGTGGGAATGATCTATAGTCGATTCAATAAGCGTTTCATCTTGGAGACTTGACCAAATAGGGAGGTGAGAACATAAGTTTCACAAGATGGAATCCACTCCTTCTCAGGGAAAGTAGATGAATAGTTCCTTAAGTGTTGGTTTCGAGACTTGAACAATGGGACCCCACCCTCTCATTGACTTGAAAGAGACTTGGTTTATGGTTGGATCATAATCATATTGTTCATTAGATGATTAGTGGTACTTAAGGCGTAATCACAGGGGTAAAACAGACTTTTGACTCAACTGAAATTACGAACCACTCGTGAAGGATCAACATGCATGTAATGATTATATTTATGGACGCAACTTGTCTGACAGTACAACTCTGAACCAATAGTGAAGTGATCTAAAGTTAATAAATGAAAGTTAATTGATTAATGAGTTTAATTAATTAATTTTGTATCTTATAAATTTGCAGATCAGAAATAGTAACACTAAAAAAATCAATTTAGTTGAAAGAAAAATTTGAAATGTTTAAATTAGTATTTAATATATTAAATGTAGAAGAGAAAAATATATTTATTGTATTTGATACATTAAATATTAAAGAAAATAGTTTGTGTATTAGATACCTTAATATTAAAAACTATATATACATATGAAATTTTATAACATTTGAATGAGATTCAAATTGGTTAAATGTATATTACAAGAGATTAATTTTAGACAAATCGAGCATAGCTCAATTGACATAATGATTGTGTCTTTATAATGATTGTGTCTTTGGCTAAGAGGTCATGAATTCAATCAATCATGCATTAATTAAATATCTTTGTAAAAAAAAAGGTGTAAGTTTGAAATGTTCATTTCCTTCCAGATTTTTTTTTAAATTCTCAATTTCGATTGATTTTTCACGATAGAAACTTATTTGTTACAAATTTTAAAATGCAGTGATTAAATTGTTACCTAGGGAAGTTTAAAGATTAAATCCTTATAAATTATATTAGAGGCTAAATTGTTATTTCATTGGTTCAAACACGAAGAAGAATAAGAAGAAAAAAAACTGAAAATTAATTCAGTGAGATTTCTTTTTTTCACGACCTTTTAAAAGCAATAAGATGTTTAGGCCAAAAAAAAAGAGCAATATAAAATATAGATATTTTAATCGCTAACTAAGTAAGTTTACGTTGGCAATCTCGTTCATGCACTACATATTATAAAGTATGATTTATGTTGTATAATCCATTAAACATGGGCCTATCATAACAAAGAGCGGCCCATTTCTCGAAATCCATCCGGATCCTTTTCATGCCTTTTTCTAACGGCTATTATTTTGTTTTAAATTGCACAACTTCATTTCATGATTTTCTTTTAAGAATTTTTATGTCCATTATTATGAGAAATTATATTTACAAACAAACAAGGTTAAAACTCGTCACTTAAGCGAGTGTGACTCAACTGACATATGTATGTATTGACGATTAAGAGGTTTGTAGTTCGAATCCTCCATCCAAATGAACTAAAAAAAAAAATAAAAAAAAAATTGATCACTTACTATTTCCCCATTGAATCACATATACTTGAGCTTTCAAGACCATTTTTTTTAAAAAAAAAACATTGCCTTCAACCACGTGTAGAATAGGGAGATACAAACCTTTAACTTTTTTATCGAGAATATATGGCTAAATCCGTTGAACTATGCTAAGTTCGTCAAAAAGTTTGCAAGACTATCCCTTCCAAGAATTGCATATACTATGATTGAATTTGCAACTTGTTGTATCATTTGAGTCATTTTAGTGATATACTAATACCATAAAGGCAAAGAAAATTCCACCATGTTTGTTTTATTATCGATAGCTAATAACAAAATATACATAATTAAATTGTAGCTCAAGTATGTTAGTCTACAATTGGTTACAACATGATATCAACCAAACAAAAAGTTAGCAGTGAGAATTAGGAGCAGAAGGACAAGCAAAGCAAACACTATAGTCTATCTGTGCATGGTTCAGAATTTGCAGGCAGAAAGGAAGAAAAAGTTCATATTTTGTAACTGTCGGTTTTGATTTGATTATGCTAATCAATTTAGGAATGATGGGGTTTAAATGTCAGATTTTCCTGTTTTGTAACGGTCGATTTTGTTCAAAATTGAGTTATTGTTTATCCCTTCAATTTATATACACTTTCTTCCTCTGAATTTAACAAGAATTCTGATTTGAAATGGCTAACAAACCTGCAGAGGATCCGCTTCAGCCTCACCCAGTGAAAGAGCAGCTACCCGGAATTCAATATTGCATCAACAGTCCTCCTCCATGGCGTTCGTCTTCTTTTATTCCAATTTTTATTGTGATTAATCTTTCACTGATTATGTTTAATCCCTCATTGTAATTTCTAAATGCAGCGGAGGCATTTGTGTTGGGTTTTCAGCATTATGTTCTCACTCTTGGTTTCAGTGTTCTGATTCCTAGTTTGATTGTTCCCCAAATGGGCGGTGGCGATGTAACATACTGATCTTGCATTATTTTCTTCAAATTTCTCAAAATGATGTGATCTTTAGCTTGTTTTTTGTTGGGGTTTTGAAACTATCAGGCTGAGAAGGCCAAGGTGATTCAGACCCTGCTATTTGTTTCTGGATTGAACACAATCTTTCAGTCTCTGTTTGGGACTCGACTGCCGGTCGTGATCATCGGTTCATATGCCTATCTCATTCCTACCATCTCCATTGTTATGGCTAAGAGATATGCTTCCTTGACAGATCCTCAAGATGTATGCTGCTTATTCTTTTTTTAACTTGGAAGGAATCTCAAACAAACATTACATTCTCTGCATCTTCTCCTTTTAACTTTGGCATTTACTTAATTCTATGCTTCAGAGATTCATTCAGACCATGCAAGGAATACAAGGAGCTCTCATAGTGGCTTCCTGTTTTCAAATGGTTATAGGTTTCCTTGGCTTTTGGAGAAATACTGTGAGGTGTGTGTGTGTAAATGTTTAATTTCTATGTTTCTAAAACCATGGTTGAACTTGGTCATTTTAACGTACTACTATATATTTTCTTTTCATTAGGTTTCTCAGCCCTCTTTCTGTGGTTCCATGTGTAACTTTCACTGGACTTGGTCTGTACCATCTTGGCTTTCCCATGGTAATGTAATAAATACCCTTTTGCTCTTCAATCATACTTGTGGCTATTAATTTTGAGCATGTTTGGAACGACTTTCTAAGTGTTTCAAAATGTTTTAAAACACTTAGAAAGTCGTTCCAAACATGTCCTCTACCATATCAGCTAGTTCTAGAGAGTTTATTTTTCTCACACTGTTCTTTGACTCTTTTCAGATGGCAAAATGTGTAGAAATTGGAGTTCCAGGACTCATTGTTGTAGTTTTCATCTCACAGGCAAGTAAAGACTCATATTTATCCTCCTTTCAGTTTCAGTTTCACTATTGCGCTTAGAGGGTATCACAAATTTCTCTTGATTGGTTTGTGGTTTTGCAGTATCTTCCTCATTTACTAAAAACAAAAAAGCCAGTATACGATCGATACGCGGTGCTGTTTTCAATTGCAATCATCTGGTTATATGCACAACTCCTAACTTCAAGTACTGTTTATAATCACAAACCCACAATTACTCAGAATAGTTGTCGCACTGATCGAACTGGACTTTTGAGTACTGCTCCTTGGTAAAACTCCCTCTGCCTACTGAATCAGAACAATTTTCATATGGTCTATAATGAATCTCATTACCTGCAGGATTTACATTCCCTATCCATTTCAATGGGGAGGCCCCACTTTCAATGCTGGAGAAGCCTTTGCAATGATGGCTGCTTCTTTTGTTTCTCTTTTTGAGGTCAACTTCTTTACTTTGAGATATATTTCCAACCTTTTTTCCATTAGCATGCTACTGTAATTTGTACCTCCTACTAGCTATCTTGCTTCTAATAATAAGATATTACAGAGTACCGGAACATTTTTCGCCGCATCTAGATATGGCAGTGCGACTCCGGTGCCTGCCTCCGTTATCAGCCGTGGTAGTGGTTGGCTGGTAAGATGTGTCCATCATCTGGTTCCTTACTTATTAGTTTTGGAATTTTATTGTCTAAGCAATTCTTCTTTCATTTCAGGGAGTAGGAGTTTTGCTCAATGGCATGTTTGGTTCTGTCACTGGCACTTGTGCATCTGTGTAAGAATAGAGTATATTTCACTAGTTTGCATAAATTAACAAAGTTATGTGGTAGAGTACTGAAGGATTGAAAACTAAGATCTAGTCCAAAAATTTTCAACATTATCACAAGATCAAGTTGGTTGGCTGTTGCAACTTGCAATACATTTTTTCTCTAATGATTTTTAAATGTCTAGGGAAAATGCTGGTCTATTAGCTTTGACAAGAGTTGGTAGCAGAAGGGTCATCCAAATATCAGCTGGCTTCATGATTTTCTTCTCTATATTCGGTATGCTAGCATGGTTTTATAGACAAAATATTGATATTTTTTAGCTTTGGAGTTGCTCTTAGCCATAAAAATTTGACTGTCTATCATCCATACCAGGGAAATTCGGAGCACTTTTCGCCTCTATTCCTCTTCCAATTATTGCTGCCTTGTATTGTGTCTTTTTCGGCTATGTCTGTACGTACCGCTCTCTCTCGAACTTGCCTCCATTTTTTCAATCCTTGTATTACATTCAATGACATGTGAAATTTGATTCTAAAGTTGACAATACTATATGGTTTGCATTTTCCTATGAATGTTTAGATATTGTTGAAAATTGGACACTGACAGCATGTAATTTTCCCTCAGCCTCTGCTGGATTTGGTTTTCTCCAATTCTGTAACTTAAACAGTTTCAGAACAAAATTCATCTTGGGCTCCTCCTTCTTTTTGGGTTTGTCAATCCCACAATACTTCAGAGAATATTATCATCGAGATTTGAAGTCAGACCACATCTACTCTGGCCATGGATGGGTAAGCAGAAAGAGACAACTTAAAGAATCAACTATGTGAGTGAATGTTTTTATCCCCGTTCTGTGTCATTTATTGAATGCCTGTTCTTCTTGTTCTGCATTGCAGTTTAATGATGTTGTCGTCGTGATCTTCATGTCTCACGCAACGGTGGCGTCTCTGGTTGCTCTAATTCTGGACTGCACTCTTTTCCGAGAAAACGACGCAACTCGAAAAGACAGTGGCTTGCATTGGTGGGAGAAGTTTTGCTTATACAGTTCAGATGTAAGAAATGATGAGTTCTATGCATTGCCATTCTGTTTGAATAAGTTTTTCCCATCTCTATAAAGCCAGCCTCCCCTAGTGTTTTAGTCTGCAAGTATCCATCTATAGTTTTATCCTTGTATTGTACTGCTGAGGAAGTTCAACATTTTTTCATTCAAAATTTAGAAAAGAAATCTGGAAATCAGTGATTGATTTGGTTCATTATCTGCTGAGCTGAGTAATATATTCTCATTGCAAACTGTGGAGAATTGAAACAGAAACAAAGCAACTTGGCTGTGATTAAGAAAATAACTCTCTACTATTCTCACATAGCATCAATGGCTTCTATTATTAGCAGCAAGGACTTTTTAACATCAAGTGTTTAATGCAAAAGCGAAAAAAGGTATGTTTGACTTTAACTTGGCTAACATATACGGATGTCCAATTATTTGTCTTTGCCTTGAAAGGGAAAGAAAGCTATGGAAGAATGTGAGGGAGAGAAAGAATCTTTGAAAAGGTGGAATTATGAGAAGAGATGATGAATTCTAGAGGCAATTGGCCATGTTTGACCTTGCTTTTCCCCCCATTGCTTTAGGGACCATCTTCTTTGAAACCAAACCCCATACTTCTCAAGTCTTAAAATCTAAATATCAAGAACTTGGTGGAGTTTTGGGTCAAGTTCTACAACTCAATCATTCACCTGCAAGGTCATTTTTTTTTTCTCTTGTAATGGAACTGAAAACTGACATAACAAAGAAAAAGAAAAAGAAAAGAGAAAATGAATTATGAGAAAGGGATGAGATTAAAACAGTCAATAGAACGCCGACCAAAACCAATGTCCAATTCAAGAGAGTTTAACAACAAAAAAGGAGTCAATAATTTAGCTATGAGGGGCTTCCACTGTGGGGACTGCAGAATCTTAACTTTTTGAGCGATTTTTCAATGAAGACCCACCATTTTGGCTCTTTAGAAGATATATGAGATTAAACGGTTAAAAGAGAAGCCAAGTATAAACAAACAACAAATGCAGTAAATAAATTCCTTCAAAAAGAGAACACAATGAATAATCCATTGAAGAAGAACCATTGACAACAGGAAACGACAAGACAGGAATTTGAAAAATGGGATTTGTAAGTAAGATATAGATTATAGAGTACCTAAATTATATGCTTTGTCGGTTGTTTAACAAAAAACTGGAAGTCCAAATACTACTTAACATTCAAAACAAGAAAGAGAAGAAAAAACAAAGGACACCCAGAAGAGGATAATGTGAAAAGGAGTTTTTTTTATCATCTTCTATTCTTGATTGAGAGAAAAAGGAAGCCATGATGGGTCAAAAAAGGGAGATATAAAGAAACTGATGAAAGATTAGTCAATGGAGATCATTAGAAAAGTAAAATCCAAACTTAATAAAAGCTCTTAAGTGTTGAATAAAAGGTAAAAAAGAAGGTGGGTTTGATCCAAAATAGGCTTCAATTTGAATGGGAAATGACAGCACCACCCATTGTACATTTGCAGGGGGGCCTACTGTTGTTGCACATCCAAACGTTTGTCGTTTTTGATATCATCATTGTTGTTGATTTCCCCATTGTTCTTGCCAACTGGCATCTCTGATTTGTCCACAAACAGATAAAGGAAGGAAAGGCCAAAAGATAAAACCAGGGATAAACTAAGTCCAAGATTTTAGTGTAATTGGTTTGATCCCTTTTTCCCTTCAATAGAAATGCCACAACTCAGAGAAAGAGAAGAGAGAATTTTTTGTTATATAAACATTCCAATCTTCATTACCTCTTCTGCTACCTGAAGGCAAAAATCCCTTTAAAGCCTAACCATTGAATTTCCACCATGAATGATTGGTCTGCTACACATTATTGCAGTGGAGGTGAATCAGGTTGGACTATGTACTTAGACCAATCCTATACTACTTCAGAGCATCGTTTAGGCGGCGGCGGTGGCGGGATTGATGAGAATTATAGGGAAAAAGGAGCAAAAGGAAGAGCAGAGGAGGAGGAGGATGAAGAAGATTTATCAATGGTGTCTGATGCTTCCTCAGGTCCACCACATTACCTTGAGAACAATGAAGACTGCTTTTATAATAAAGGGTATTCTTCCAATGCCTTTTCACCTTCAGAATCAGCAATAAATTGTAAAGAGGAGATGAAAAAGAAGAAGAAGAAGAATGGCAGAAGTAAGCAACTTTCTTACCTTGATGACACTGCTAGCTCCCCTGTATATGGACATGGCAAAGTAAGTGTAAAGAACAGTTCCATTAGATTTGTCTATGTGAATCCGAGAAAATATCCATCAATCTTATGTTGTTGATTCTATATTATGCAGAAAATCAATGCAGCATCAAGCAACGAAGGTCTGGAGGAGAAAGCACTAGATTTTTCTCAGGGATTCTCTGCAACCCACTTTAAGGTTAGTTGTTCTTCTTCTTCTTCTTCCATTTTAATTTGGGAAATCATAAATTTTTCAAAAGTTTTTCTATGTCTTATTAACTAAAAAGTGAAACTTTTGAACACAGAAAAAATCTGCACTGAGGAAACACTTTGGTTTTTATCGCTCTGAAAAATCAGCACCAGAAGAATGAGGCTATTAGAGATTCCGCCGCAGCTTCCAACCTTTTTTTTTTTTTTTTTTTTTTTGGGCCGTCAAGTAAATGATAACGACATGTTATATATATGAGAGGGATATTGTTTGTTCCTTTTGTTATTATTCTTATTTTCAATTTAATTTTCCCCTAATGTTTTAGGCTGTGTGCCTTCTCTTTTTTCACATTCTTGTCAATGCAATGGGAAACAAGAAACACTAAAAATGGACAACAAAAAAAGTATGTAACACAAACATCCTAGATCTTTTTATTAGTACTTCTTACATATTAGGATTATATTTTTTGTGCGACAATTTTTCTCTTTTTCTTCACTCTAACAGTCAAACTATAAAGAAGCAAAAGAGGGTTGTGCTTCAATCGTCAAAACATCGATAACTTTTCTTAAAGGTCGTAAATTTAAATTTCAAACTCCTCGTTTTGAACTTATATCAAAAAAAAAAAAAAGAAAAAAAAGGTGTGGTTCAGAAACAAGGAAGGTGGCACAATATTTCCCACATAAAGTGAATTGAAAAAAAGAGAGAAAATATAATGATTAAGCAATAATAATAAGAATAAGAAGAAAGGGCACAACTAAAAAGAGGAATACTTTAGGTAGGAGTGATTAGAAGATGCGAAGCTAGCTGCCATTTTGATTATTGAAAGAGAAAATGGGACGGCGAGCCAATGCCAACAAGGTGAGTACGAAAGAGACAAACATGTTGGAAGTAAGTCGAAAACGAAGCTTCATTTCAAACCAAAACCCCACCACTTTTGGGACAGCTACCGACTAGGAACCGCTGCAATTATTGAATTTTGTTCTCTTTTTATTATTTATTTTTAAAATTAAATAAAATTGCGCCCACATCTTGGAGAAAATTTGGATTCTAGGTAATGGACAATTCTGCCCACTTCACTCTGACAAGTCCAATGTCAATCCTCATCTGCTCTCATTGTTGTAGAATTATTAATTATGTACACAAACTCAATGAAATAACCTGCACTTCTTTCTCAACACATAAAAACGGGTCGCTAAATTCTACAAGAATCTAAAATTGTACAAAAGGAAAATCGTATGCCAAGTAATTAATGTGCAAATTGAAAAATTTAGCTTTCCAACATATATAAAACCGAGTCGCTAAATTCTACAAGAATCTGATCTGTTCGAGTCTTTAAATGAATAAGGCCAATAAATGCAAGCTCCTGTAGGCCACAACTTGACAGTAGTTCACTTATTGGAATTTACATTTCTGCAGAATATCCTTTTCAAAGATGCATGCATTGGTAATACCATTTCAATTGAAATGTTAAAACACAAATAACTTCAATTGGAATATCAAAGAAATTAAAATATTCCTTGTTCGAGACTTTCACCTGCATGACTAAGACTGCAAGCCATATCAATTTTCCACCGAATTAGCAAACAGTACTTAAAAAATATATAACAGTTCGTAAATAAGAATGCACCAACAAGCACTGCAAATACTAATAATAACAAAGGCAGTAAAAGAACTATGATTTGATGGGGTGTTTTTTATTTTTTTGCAAGGGGGTGGGGGAGGGGGGAGGGGTGAATGCAAGAACTTCGTAGACTAAAAGAACTACTTTTAAGTTAAAAAAAAATTCAATAATACAAGTACAACACTGCTTTAGACGCTCAGATGACCCCCCTCCCCAGAACAAAATTGTAAGAAATCGAGAGATGTCATAGAAAGAATGGCGAATTCCAACATTCAAGTATATCCTAAAAAAACGCCTTTTAATATGAGGACTAAGTCCCATATATATGTCTGTGCACAGGTGGGGCATCGAAAGTGTTGGCCACTTCTAACCATGGTTTTTCTATAAGCAAGAGTGAAGTTTTGGAGAGGTGTCCAATATGTAAAACAGGATCTCTAAAAGGAAATATTTCAAAATTCTTTCTACCATGTAGTCTACCATCTGTTTGGCAGTCTCTTAACTTACGTTTCAATTTCTCATTTATTGGAGTACCCCGTAAACTCTTCACCGCTGAATCCTGTCCACTTATCATGACATATTCATCATCTTGATCCACCGACATCCTAAAGTCAATTAAGCACATTGCCCTACAAAATAAAAGAGAATTTACCAGTCAAGCATCAAAATGTATTGTATCAGGTATGCTAGATTGAACAGAGCTAAACATGAGTTGAGCGCCAAGATTGCCTAACAAGGAAATACAGATGACTGATTTTCAAGTATCAACAAATGATCAGAGAACATGCTAAAGAGTAAAATGTTTTTTGAAGACCTGCAAGGATGATGATTGACATCGGAAATATTGGGAAGCAGGAAAACTATGCACATTATCAACCAAAATTCAGCAAGCTGTCATCAGGTGGAAAATGTAGTACCACCAACTTATGTAGGGAAAACCCACTCAATATGAAAAAAGAAAATGTCCATAATAGTTAGAGCACCATACTTCTCTCTCCATTCTGCTGGTGCAATTATAATAATATGAATGACCACCAAATTTTGAAGGTCACAGTAAACCAAAGCGACTTGACTGTAGCACTTTGCAATGCCATTGCATTTTTTTTAACAAGATAGGACATTTTTTATTGATTTAATGAAAAGAGACTAATGCAATGTGATTGCATTTGTTAATCAATATACGAATTCTGGGGAACAATCCCATTAACATGGTTGGATGACAATGGCTTTGTCATTATGTAATTTCATGAAACACTGGCCAAAAGAATACACTTTCAGTAACCTACACACTAAGTAAAATACATATTGCAAGAAAGTACAGACAGAATACAAAAGAACCAAACCCTCAGCACATAGAACCGTAGTAATCAGCCACACAACAGTACGACTCTATCAGATTCCACAAACCAAATTCAAATTTTGAAACGAAATACTTGTTTGAGTAAAATAGAGCAATACCTGGAACTATACACGATAACAGGCAAAGAAGATGCAGATGGGGGAAAAGAGAGACCAATAACCTCCCCAGGAAATTCTTGGAATCTCTTTGGGAGAGCTTGTGTATGCCGCATTGACCAATCTCCTAATTGTTTGGCCTCAACATCAAAGGCATAAACCTGATTTGAAGAAGTAGTGACTACAAGCACATTGTTGTTCCATTGAGGAAAGCCTCCGGCTGTAATTGAGGCACCATCTAGTCTTGAAATGAACCAGTGTTGCCTGTTACAAAAGAGTAATAATTCATACATAACTTTCTTGGCAACCATGAGAATGCAGACAGACGGAGGGAGGGCAGTGATAAGCTGCTGATTATGAAACAATCCATCAGCACATCAAGATAACAAACCTCATTATCTCCATATTGAAAATGTATATATCTCCAAAGCAGTTGACTGCAGCTAACCACTGCCCATCTGAACTTGTAAATATTTTTGTTATAGGAGGTTCAGCAGGTGGCAATGTTTCATCCTGCAGCTCCCGGAAAGGCGTAAAACTATGTATGACCTCCAAACTGCCCACATCCACAACCTGTCCTCACCAGAAGGGTAATATTAATTAAATACCAGTCATACATTGATCAAACTAAACCACCACAAAAGCAACAAAGTTCTTCAGTATTAGTTTTTCTATTCACCAAGAAAACAGAAATCATTAGAATGTACTTAAGCAACAAACATAGAAAATCAGCTAAAACAATCCAACAGATATAAAATGATAACCATCATATTTGATTGAAATAAATGAACAAGATAATCCAATAATCAATTCATACCACACAATGTCAAACATATTTCATGGCTTTCAGGTAATAAGAAAAATACATCCAGACAACTCAGGCACTAAAAATCAGCTAAAACAATCCAACAGATATAAAATGATAACCATCATATTTGATTGAAATAAATGAACAAGATAATCCAATCAATTCATACCACACAATGTCAAACATATTTCATGGCTTTACAGGTTATAAGAAAAATACATCCAGACAACTCAGGCACTGTATCATAGATAAAGAAGATGGGGAGGGGTGAATGTATTATATAAAAAATATAAAAACCAAATTCAATGACATGTTACTAGTGAAAGGACAACTTACATATATCCTTTTATCATGCCCTGCCATGATTAATCGAGAAGAATCAAAACTGAAGACCATAGAATGGGCAAATGGTAGCATCTTTGGAAGTTGCCTTCTATTAACGGTCCAAGAAGATTTGCTTCCTCCAGTTTTCTTCAATTCAAAGAGGTTAGGTTTGGTGTGATCAGAATATGCAAATAGCTTCCCAGAGTTGGAAATAGTACTGCAGATAATCTTCCGAGATGCCTTGCTCTTAACTCGAACCAATAAATCTGCCTTTGCAAGTCCCTTAGAAGGGCCACAAGCCACATCTCTAAAGGAACCGCTATTTGGGCGAATACATAGGATATCCAGAGAGTGAGCTGCCTGAACAAGTAATAATGGTGCTTGGTTGAAAACTGTATTAAGTACGAGTTGCATAGGTACCCTTTGCGGTGCAGGACATATATCATGGGGAGAAAATTTGGTAAATTCCTGAGCAGAGTATGCAAACAGCTTTGTATCATCACCGCCTGAGATTAGCATTGGCACTCCCAAATGGGCCCACTTACGATAGCTAAAATCATTAGGCTTCTTCTTATAACGGACTTTTTTTACCTCCTCCTCTTGTGTCAGCTCTGCTGTTAAGAAAAAAACTAAAAATGTAAGAAAACAACAGGGAACGTACAAAACCAAAAATGAATAATGAAGAAACTCAATCTTGGTTATGAATTTTAGCTTTACCAACAAACCTAGAGTTCTGCCCAGATGTATCTGATGAAAAATGGCCAATTTTGGTATTGACGAAAATGACACTAATAAGGAAAAAAACTATGAAAATACCTTCTCGACAAATTGGTACTGCAACAGTCAAAGCCCTGATATCATGAGTATGAGCCCTCACATGGCCAACATAAATCCATTTCTTCATCACTTCAGAAGAATATTTGTCTTCACTAGATGCAACATTCTCATTAGAGAGCTTATAGAGAATAACCTAGAAAGACAATATATTAGCAAGACATTAGTGTTAGGGAATTTGATTTACCACAAGGAAACACCATGCAAGCATTAACTTAATTCCTCATCAACTAAGCTTGTAATTCAGGTCACCAGTGATCCCATTCATTGTTTGGGACACTGTGACAGACTAATTTAATTGAAAAGGCATTCTTCTCAGTAACAAGTATGAATTTAACCATAAGCTCAAGGAAGGAAGCCAAATTGGGACAAACCATCAACTGATATGCAATATGGACAGTTAACGTACAAATACTTATTTGTTCACAACAAAAAAGAAAAAAGAATAAGAAACCACAGCTAATGCAACCTAGTGCCTTCCACAATATACAAAAATAATATAATCATTTAGCAACATGTGAACTACCCACACGATCAACCTCTAAGATTGTTAAGAAATTTTAACTCTAAGCATACATCTGTTTGCCCCTCATCAAGCAGTCATTATCACAAAAAAAAACTACAGGAAAAAACATACCTTGTGACGCAAATTGTTCACTCTTTTTGTTCTATAATTTAAGAACTGATTATTTGAAGAATCAGAAAAGCAACTTATCAAATGGACATGGACCAAAACAATCATAGATTAAATTTTAAACATGCCCAACCCATTCAAAAGAGCAGAAAAGACATTTGAAATGTACAAGTTGTACACGTCAATAAACAATTCAAAACTGAAAGTTCTTTACTAAGAAACTAAAACAAATATAAAAATTAAGGGACTATAATTGTAAAACGATACAATAAGAATATTTGAATAAAGACAAGAATACTTAGTGGTGTACACGCATGGAAATGTAGATGAGTGCAAACATGACTGGGCAACGAGCAAGAGTTGTACAAAAGCACAAATACGAAACCATTTTGAATAACCAATCGTCAGTACCTGACCGTCAGAGCCAGCAGAAAATACTCGATTGTGATTAGGAGTAGCTGCAAGTGCGTTCACATCACCCTTGTGTAGAGTGTGTGCTTGCAAAAGAGTTCCATGATTACTGTCCCAAAACTGCACACTACCAGTACTATCTGCACTGACAAGGGTACCACACCTGCAATTAAGAGGAAATACCAAATAACAAATGCCTTCAGAACAGAAAGTATAATCGTGAATGGTAGAAAATATCACCTAACAACTATGTTATAACAAGAAGTATGTGATTCTTTACCTAAGGGAAAGTAATGACCATATACAAAGTTCTGATCCACTGCCCAAACCTCCAAGTCCTGCAGTAATCCTATAGATCTCATGCCCAAGACTAGCATTCCAACATCGAATGAACCTGAATAGTAAATGGAAATGGAAAAAACAAATAAACATGGGGTACCGGTAGCTTACAAAGTAAATTGGAGAAGGATCTTACTCCTAATACATTATATAAATTTTCATCGCAAGTAACAAAACTGTGGTACAAGAACTTACCCATCACTGCTCCCTGAAAATATCCGCTCTGCATCACTACTCCATGTCACACTTAAAACCCTGCCTGGGAGTAGCAGCAAGATAAAGAGGGTTCAAATATCCAGCTTATAGTAAAATAAAAAATGGCATAGCAGCAAGGAATTTGGGAATAGATTCTCACCACTGACCCTAGGCAACGATCTTTTGTAAATAATCTCTTCTGCGTCGTCACATATATTGTAAATACGCACACGGCCATCATCACAAGCAATTGCTAGAGCGGTATTCTCATCACTAGATTGGACATGAAGCTCAGATGAACTAGAGTCGTCTTCACTCTCACTACCATCTTGGCAATCACTCTCGTCGTCAGTTAAATGCCCGTTTTCAATGTCTTGGGTCTTTACCTCCCTGTGGACTTCAAGACTATTACAGGGTGCTGCAGCAATTTGCCAGATGGAGACCCCAATTGATTCTAAAACAGTCTGTGAAAACAATAACCATGAATTAAAAACATTTTTTAAGATAACAACAAAGCAAGGGGTTGCTTCTCAAAATAAATATGGTACTCCCAGATACCCAAAACAGCGTTAAGATATATTACTAGCCCAAATTTCACCATTCTGGCAACAATTTAAATTTTGTAGAAATGGTAGGTAACAATCCTAAAGTCATTGAGATTCAGATAGCATTTCATGAAGAAATTGGTAGGTAACAATTCACACACACGCTTTTATAGGATGTCGCAAGTATCCGGTGCGGCAATCACACTCAACAAACACTAGAGCATAGTGTGCTATCAAGAATTGCATGAGACATTTAGCCAAAACGAGAAAAAACACATTAACCCGTTAACGTGAAGTTCGAAAGACCACAGGAAATGAACAAGCAGTTTTTAGTGGAAACAAGAATCTATACCGTCTGCGTTAAATCAAACAAGTCCCACTCTGAAATAGAACCATCAATGCTGGACGAAAATAAGCGACCAGAAGGCCTATCTTTGGAAGCAGCACAGCACCAGACAAGTGAGGAAACCCTAGAAGTAGGATCTCCACTGATCGTCTACATAAAACAAAAAAACACAATCCAATCAAACTTCAAAACCAATTAACCTGAAGAAAAAAAGTTGAAATAAATGATAATCGAGTGTACCAGCTGACAGTGCCAGCCGACGGAACCAGGAGAGACAAGCCAAATCTCAAGCGAGCCGTCTTCTCGGGCAGCGGCGACCTGAGAGTCATCGGCGCTGGAGGCTAGGGCTACAACAGGAGACGGCTTCCATTCAATTGAAGAATTGCGATAAAATTCAATCATTTTTACGAGGCAACAGAAGAAACTAAAAATAGTTAGTTGATGATTGGTGTTGGAACCAACCGAGGAAGAACTTGGGAGATGAAATAGGGCATCGAAATCACAGACAAATCATGGAAGAGAAGGAGAGGAGACTGCCTACTAGGTATACGAGAAGGAGGAAGGAGGCGACTTGGTAGGTTTTGGAAGGGAGGGTTTAAGAGCTCAACTTATATATTGCCCGGTTCATCCTACACACTCTGGTTCTTTCCACTTCAACAAGAACCGGTTTCTTTTTTATTTTTTTTAAATTTATTGGTTTTGCATTTCCTTTTCAATATCTGGTTCTACCGAGATTCCTATTTTTAAAATAAAAAAATGGTTAATTTGAAAAATAAAATATATATATATATATATATATATATATTAATTAGGGCTGGACAAATCTCAAACTAATTACAAACTTAGCCAACTTTAAAATGTTTTTGTAAATATAGCAAAAAAAATTGTTTCTATCACTCATAACTATCTATCAGTGATAGACTATTACAAAAATCTATAAAAAAAAATTAAGATGATCAGCGATAGACTTCTATCAGCCATAAGATATCAGCGATAGAAATTGTCATCTCCACAAAATTTTTAAAAACATGCTATATTTTTAATTATTTTATTCTAAATGAACATCTCTTATAATTTTCCTGAGTCAACGTGTTTTGATTTTTCGTGTTTTGATTTTTTTTTACAGAATAAGTTTCATGTTCAGCTACTTTTTATAAGACTAGTGTTATTTTTTTTTTTTTACTACAGCACCAAGATTTCTATTTAAAAAGAAAAAAGAAAAAAAAGTTGTTGATTTGAATAATAAAATATATAGAGAGAGAGGTTGCAGTCCTAAATTGTAACATATATTTTTTTTTTTTTGAACTTTAAATCGATAAATATTAAAAAAAAAAAAAACTGGAGGTACTATCAATAAGTAACGTGTCATAGTGTCATATGTTTCATTTTAAAATATTTTTTTAAAAGAACTATGATAATTGGTAAGGAATATGAATTTTAGATAGATTTTGAAGTAAACACAGACACTTTTAAAAGATAAATTAGTTTAAGCATTTTTATTTTATAAAGGTAGAATCTCCGTGCTCCATCCTGCACCAAAGAATGCTAAAAATGAAAGTACTAAAAAATGATGTTAGTCTTGATAAAAAAAAATTGTCATTAGGGATAAAAACATATTTTTAAAAAAATTTATCATTTTCAAAATTATGAATATAAAATTTTATCATTTTCAAAATTATGAATATTAATAAAAATTACAAGTTTCTTGAATATTTGAATTCTTTGAGATTTCGTGTAAGCCGTTTATAAAAAATTGTCGGTAAAATATATTTTTAAAATTTTTATCATTTTCAAAATTATGAATATTAATAAAAAATTACAAGTTTCTTGAATATTTGAATTGACAGTATAGTTTGAGATTTCGTGTAAGGGTGTAAGCCATTTATAAAAAATTGCCACTATGGGTAAAAACATATTTTTTAAATTTTTATTATTTTCAAAATTATAAATATTAATAAAAAATACAAATTTCTTCAATATTTGAATTGACAGTATAGTTTGAGATTTGAAATTGACTTGAGATTTGAAATTACAAGTTTCTTCAATATTTCAATATCTTTGTTTTAACATTTGAAATTGAACGTTAATGCCAAAGCGAGCATAGCTCAGCTGGCATATGTATGAGTTGACGACCACGAGGTCTGTGGTTCGAATCCCCTCATCTCCAATGTATTAAAAAAAAAAAAAAAAAAAAACGTTAATTAATTTAATTATCTTGTTTAGAATTTTGTCACTATCATTTTTAAGTGAAATTGTGGTACATTCCCACCTTATTTAAAAAAATATATATTTAAATAGAATAAAAAGTGGAGTTGAATTTTAGATAGACTTTGAAATAAATACGAACACTTTTAAAAAATAAAATGGACGGCTAGGATTGCAACTAGGAGTTTTTTTTTTCAAAAGTGGAAAAAAAAACTTCATAAAATTTTGTGGCCAAACCGAGCATAGCTCAATTGGCATAAGATTGTGTCTTCTTTCGACTTCAACAAAAATCTGGGAGAATTTTTTTTTATTGATTAATTGGTTTTGCATTTCCATTTCAAATGATATATATTTTATATTTTTTAAGTATTTAATCCAAAAGTTTCAGGTATTGTTGAGCTCCATTTCAAAAAAAAAATATATATATATATATTGTTGAGCTACCTTGTATTTGCACTATTTTCCTACTCATTTTTTATGGTTTTGGATTTTAAGCTTTTATCAAACATATTTTTTATTTTTTAAATTTGATTGGTTTTGGATTTTAAGATTTTATCCAACATATTTTTAAATTTAATATCATTTTCAAAATTATGAAATATTAATAAAAATTATGCATTTTTTTTTTAATATTTAAATTGACAGTATAGTTTATAGTTTGAGATTTAGTGTAAACTATTTATCTTTGTTCTAAAATTTGAAGTTTTGTTAACGTTATTTAATTTAATTATCTTGTTTAGAATTTTGAAGATTTGTTCACGTTATTTCTTTTAAATAATTTGTTAACCTTATTTGATTTATTTAACAATATTTTGTTTTCCTTGTTACATGAGCCATTTTAGAAGGGGTTTAGATTCTAACTAAATTTAGCATTTGGTCATTTATTATTAAAAGAAACGTTTGAACTTTTTTCACCAATTAAATATGGTTTGTCCAGTTGCCTTTGACTACAATGAGGTTTTTTTTTTATTTTTTTTTAGTACGTGGAGATTCAAACCACAAACTTCTTGATCATCAAGATATACATATGTCAAGTTGTGCTCGCTTTGACTTGATTACAATGAATTCGAGAGAAAAATATTCTAATGAAATATTTTCTTATATAACAAATACTTCTTCTAAAAGGTCGTGGCAACATGAGCATAGTTCAACGAAGATAAAGTATAAACTAATTCAATCAATTTACGAATCTTAACAAGTGTAAGACTTAACATTTTCTATCACAAGTATAAATTGATACACTAATTCAATCAATTTACAAGTCTCCACAAGTGTAAAAGGTAACATTTTTATATAAAAGTGTAAATTGATACACTTATGAAAGTTCGGGTTCAAAGTTTAGAGGTATAAATTGATTTTTGACATATTTTTTAAAGCAAATTTTTCTAAATCCTATGTAAAACTTCTGTTATATGCAAATTTGCTTACTCTCCTATTTTTTTTATTCATTTTGGTTTCGCTTTGTAATTAGTGGTACTTATACTCTACAACTACGAGTGATACATACATTGTGAGCTATTATACGACTTATTTATTATTTATTGTTATACATAAAACAAATTGTTGGAATGTCTTGAATATGTTATGAGAGCCTCTACGACTGGTTGGTATGGGGTCTAGGGGCGGAGCGGTGGGGGTATGGGGGCAACGCCCCTAAAGGGAAAATATGATTTGAGTTTTTACTTATTTGTTTTGGGCTTTGGCCCATTTTGTATTAGGTCATTAGAAGAGTGTTATATATGAACATTCTAATGTCTTTCAGCCACCCCTTATCTGTTTATTTGTAATTCTCTCCTACTTCGTAATAATATTGCTCTCCCTTCTGCCCGTGGACGTAGCTAACACGACGTTAGTGAACCACGTAAATTTGTGTTATTGATTATTCTACGCTTTCTTATTCTTTGTTATTGATTTATCGTAACACAAATGATTCAAATAATGTATCAAGCAACCGAGCAAGAATAAAAGAAAGCAAGATAAAAAGAAAGAATAAATTGAGCCTTCGATTTCGACAGGGCACCATTTTAACATGATGACTTGGAGTGTGCATAACTAAATTGATTGTTGTTTATGAATACTAGTTCGAAGATCGAGAGATTTAGAATAATTATTTTATAAGGAGTGGATGTGTGGAGTGAGAGATAGAACCTACGACTTTATAGTCACTAACCAATACATTATGTCAGTTAAGCTATATTTTTGTTAGCTTGTTAATTAGACTAAATAGGCCAAAGCGAGCATGGCTCAGCTGACACATGTATGTGTTGACGACCAAGAGGTCTGTGGTTCGAATTCCCCCACCCCATTGTACTCAAAAAAAAAAAAAAAAAAAAATAGACTAAATAGGAAAAAGGAATATTGATTTCTTAATTGAACAAGAGATTTAATTGTGCTGGAAGAAACAATTTTTATATGACTTATGAAATGATTGCATTTTATCTTAGCATTTAGACAATTGGACTATAGTTCCAATGTGAATCAACCCCCCCTAAGACATATTTTACATAGATTTTCTAATTTGCTCTTCTGGTTAGTTTTAGTCACCTTTATTTCAGTCACTCATTCTAGGTTTATTTATAAATCAAATAAAACAACGTATTAATATTCGTTGTATGTAAGTGAGCTAAAACTCAATCTATATGAGGACAGACTCAATTTTATGCACACAAACTTTGAATGTCATAAATTAATTAATAATAGTTAAAGTAAGCATAATTCAACAATAATTGACATGTGTACCATTTATTTTGAAGTCTAAAATTTTTGTTTTCCACTCCCCACAATTGTTGAACTCTAAAAAAAAAAAAAAAAAAGTTAATTAGTACTAATATAATAATTAACAAGTTTAACCATTTAAAGGAGGTGTAGATATATATATATATATATATATATATATATATATATTTAATTAATTAATAAATATAACTTACTACAAATAGAAACAAAACCACATTTACTTCACTAATCAATTAAACATACTTCGTAATCAATCAAACATAATTTTGACGGTGGTTACCACTCGTGTTTCCATTGAAGTCGTTTATAAAAAACGATAAACGTAATGAAAGTGTGGGCCCACGTTGGAGTCTGCAATCAGATTACGCCCCTTGATTACATCAAGACTAAGAGGGTCTTCAATTCCATTCCCATCGCACATTGCGTGGGACTCACTATTTTTTTTTCTCTTCTATGTTTTGTCCTCTCTCTCTCATCCTCGACTTCAACTCTATGATTTTTTTCTATTTTTTTTTTTCTCATTATTAAAATAGACTGAAAATAATCTAAGAGAAAAATCAGAGTGAAAAAATAGAGATAGAAAATGGAGATTAAGAGAGAGAAATAGCGAATAAGAAAGTTGTGAAATAAAACACATATCATCAAATAACCTTTAATCGTAGACGAGAGTCGGCAAAAGAACGAGAGTTCGCTAAAACACTAGGATCCGACAATGAATATGCATAAGAGTCTGAACAAGATTCAAATGAAAGGGTATATAGTAAACTTACAAAACACTCTAATAGAAATCAGATTACGTTTGAATCATAACTTAAGTAAACAACATCAAATGAAAATCGATTGCGATTGCGATTGAAATCTTTTTTTAATACAATTGCAGCCAAATTACCTTCCGACAAAGTAAACAAGCCTAAATGCAAAAGTTTAACTAATTTAGTCCGAATGAGAAAGACCAAGTGAAGGTTGGATTCTTTTATTGCTTCTGTTGCCAGAGACAGAATATGGTACCTAATTTCTGAAAATTCTGAAATAAAGAATTTAAAGATCACCCTTCAATTACTTCAAATTCTGAGATTTACCTCTAAATCTGTTATAAGGATTCTCCTACTATCCACCTGTTAAACAGTATGCTGCATTCCTTTCGTGTGTATTGTGGCGTATGCCCCCCACCCTAAAATGAAAAACACAATTAATATCTTATTCTATGACAAAACTTTAATTATTTACCTCAATTTTCCTCTTACTTTTATACTTGCAAATGTCATATTATTTGCATAACTTCTTGTGTATCTGTCCAAACAAAAAAAAAACACTATTTAAGTATTATTCAATTATTTCATATACCTCATGATACCAATAAAATAATTACCCGGCTACATCATCCTCGATAAACCATGGCCTCCAATCATCGACAATGGAATAATTTAAAGATTTGATCCATGCTTGAGTTTCCATATGCGGCACTTTCATATCATGATCCCCACTATATTTGAATCACAAAAAATAACTAAGACATAAATTCTTGCAACGAATCATTTAACATAGAGTTAGACATTACCTAAAGATTAACGATCGATAGCCTTCAGAACTAAGGTTCACATGATAAGGAAAAACACTATCACGCTCATAAACGTAATATCCGTTGTCCTTACATCTCACCCATTCTCCAATGCTTCCCTGTTAAAAAAAATAGAAGTATTTTGATACACTTTATCTTTTCAAAATTTAAATATCCTCAAGCTTAAACTGTCATTAAAAGAAAACGATGGCAGTCAACCACTCGACATCTATTCGATTGTGGTTGTATGTTTTAATGACGGTCACTTACCTCATGTATATGAAGTGCTTTTCGAACTCGGTCGTCGTTAATCCAATAGGTAGCAAGTAAGTATTCATACTCCTACATAAGCAACCGGATTATTCAATAAAGTATACAGAAGTATAAAAGGGATAATGAAAATAGCATATTGAGGAGAAGAAATTACAGGGCACTCGAATTCTTCTGAATTCCCTACTCCTACGTATCTGATCAATCCAAATTCCAAATCAATCTCCTCTGTTTTTCTACTTGAAAGAAAAAGAAGAAGAAAAAAATTAACTCACCCTGTTTCCAGTACGAAAGGAAGAGGACCTGAGAATCCCGGCAGAAACTTCACTGTCCGGAAAGACCCTACGGCGGCGACCACCAGTAAAAGAACAACCAACAAAACAGGGACACGGAGGAGAATCGTAGTCGTGGGCATCTTCAAAATGGTCACTACTCAAAAAATCAAAATCCACCCAATCTTCCCTTCTAATGAGATTACTCATTATTCACTTATTTGGGAGATCCGGACAAAAGGTCTGTCACATCCTCGTCTATTATTTCTACCTATTTTTTTATTTTTATTTTTTTTAATATTAACTATTTGTATGTTGTATACACCAGGTCCACAACAAGTTTAAAAAAAAAAAAAAAAAAAAAACAACCAAATAAAACTCCATATTACAATACTAAATGGGCTATTTATAGCCCTACCAAAAAAATAAATAAATGAATATGGTTAATAATACACATTTTTTTTTTGTTTTTGTTTTTACATGGGCGAGAGATCGAACCCATGACCTCTTGCATAATTGCAGTAGTGGACCAGTATCTAAAAATGTTTTATTATCTCCTAAAATAGTAAGCAAACAACTATGTGCAACAACATAGCGTATTTCCTAAGGTGGGGTTCAAACTTGTTTGAGCAACAATTTAAAATGATTTAATAATCCCTAATTTTTTATTAAACAATCACTTGGTGCAGTGGCTCCATTGTAGCTTGGCCTAGAGTGAGGGATACTTATGCACTTGTTCAACAATATAAATGTTTTATTATCGCTCTATTATTTTTATGAAGCAATCACTAGATGTAGCGGGTCAGTATTTGTGCAACAATTTAAAAAGTTTTATTACCACTCAATTTTTTTTATCAAGCAACGACTCAGTGCATTGCCTAGCGTATCTAATCCAGTTTGTCGGCCATCGATTACCGATCGTCAATCTCTGATCCCAATCGCCGACAGTGTGTGATGGATAGTAGTTGACGACTGGTGGCCAACAATTGAAATTTAGGAACAAATTTTATGGCTTTAATTAATATAATTACTAGTTCTGAGTTTTGATTGATAGAACTCCAAAATTAAAATTTAAAGATATAAATTATTTTTTTTTTTCAGAAAAAAAAAACTATTGGTTGATTTCAGATTTCTGAAATCAAAGTTTCTATTGTACGAATAAAGGGGTGGACTAAAATGTCCAGCTCCAGCTCAAGATTGTCGAGATCTAAAGGTTAGAAATATGTGTATTTGATTTTCTTGAAAAGAAAAAAGAAAAAAAGAATCATGTGTATTTTATAGGGAGTAAATCTTAAGAATTATTAAGATATTATTTTCACCATATATTTCATAAATGTCACTCCAATTTTACCAAGACTTGATTTTTATTTTTTTAAATTCCATAAATGCTCTTTCATTTACGAAAAATTCAAACAAGTAAATATTTATGTATTTTATATTTCATGTATAAATTGTCATTTAATGTATATTTGAATTATTTATATTGTTTATTAATTTTGATTTCTTTCTATCGTTTTTCTTATTTATCTTATTTACGAATTAATCAACTTTTTTCTTAAAAAGAAATAATAATAATAATAAAAAAAAAAATTGTTGCGGCAATTGCAACTTGAGGAATTTTTTTTTTTTTTGGGAGTTCTATTTTGCTGCCACCAATTTGAAATATTATGAAAAAAATTATATTTCATGTTTAGATTGTATAATAATTTTATATTAACTAAAATTGAAATACTTATATTAATATTTTTCCTTATTTATATTTTATTGCGAGTCAATATTTTTTTTTCCTTCCATCATTATATGTCCAATTTTTTGAAATATTTTAATTTATATACTTCGTTTATATACCATAATTCAACATATATACTTCATATATCTATTATATAATCAAGGAAAATTGTAGTAAATGACAATTTAAGACTTATTGTTTGCAAATATAGCATGTTTTTAAAAATTTTGCGGATATAGCAATTTCTATCGCTGATATCTTATAACTGATAGAAGTCTATCGCTGATCACCTCAACTTTTTATAGATTTTTGTCAGTGATAATAGTCTATCAGAGATAATAGTCTATCACTGATAGAATTCTATCTGATATAATAAAGTCTATCAGTGATAGAAACAAGTTTTTTTGCCATATTTGCAAAACATTTTAAAGTTTGTTAAATTTGCAATTAGTTTGGGCCTGATTGCTATTTGTGCAACCAGCCCTATAATCAAACATAATATACTTTGTCTATATTTTTTTTTCTTTAATTAATTTTTATGTCGTGATTCAACTTTAATTTTAAATTATATACCTCTATTATAAAGTATATCTCACATTTGTGAATTTTAAACTGGAACAAAATAAGAATTTATGATAATAGAACACGTTTATATCATATAAATGTGGAATGAAACAAATATACAATAACCCTAAAAAAAAGCTCTTTTCCTCACGCACATCGAATCATTCCAAAGTTGCAGTGTGAATCACCCACCATCGCTAAAATCAAAGGTGTTGTGGAGAAAAAACATAAATTATTGTCGTCGTCGTCCCTCGCCATCCAAAATCAGCAGCTATGACCCACTCGTTTTCTCTTCCTTCGACGCATAATTCGTTGACGACGCGACTTACTCCACAAACGAATCCAAATTTGAAACTTTTGACGACGACGAAGCTTCCTCGAAGAACTCAGATCTGCATCGACGAAAGAATATGGAGGAGTCGACGCCAACACCATCACGAACCCCAACAACGCCGACGCCTAAAACAAGAACAACCGACTTCTAAAATGTACTTGAAATAAATTTGATTAAATTTTGTATTGTTTTTTTTTTCTGTTAGGAGTACAAACAATATCCCGCATTGGCTAGATAAAATAAATATCTTGGGTATATAAGGAGGACAATTATCTCCAATAGTATGAGCCTTCTTGGGTGAAACCAAAAGCAAAGTCATGTGGACTTATAGGCCCAATATGAACAATATCATATCATTGTGGAGAAGTCTAGTGAATAAAGATATTGATGAGCCTCAAATGACATAGTAAGGAACAGCATGCATAAATCACAAGTAATAACAAAAAGAAATATATGCATAAATCTAAACTGTGAATAATTTATTTGAAGATCCTCCTCCAAGTTTTCAAATTTGCACAATCGCATAAGTTTCTGCTAAATTATCCTCTTGGGTTTTTTGTAGAAGAAGATTACATTTATAAAGATTCTCCCGCTATCCATCTACTAAACATTATGCCACTTTGGGATTGCATGTATTCTGCTGTGTGCCCTCCACCCTTCAAATTTCATCCAACAAAAAACCACAATCAAACCACAAGTCATATAAGAAAACTTCACCAATTATTTTACATCAATTTTTTTTCTTACTTTTATGGATGCAAATGTCATGTGATTTGCATACGTTCTTGTGTATCTGTTAAAAAAAAAAAATCATCACGGTACGTAAGATAATTGAATTAAATCATTACTTCTAATACTACAAATTAAAATAATCACCCGAGTACTTGACTATCCACGCTAAACCAAGGCCTCCAATCATCGACAATGGAATAATTTAGAGATTTGATCCATTCTTCAGTGTCTATAATCGGCACCACCATATCATGATCCCCACTATAGATATTTGGATCAATACAAAAATAATTAGAACATAGAAATCCGTAAAGATTAAAAAAAAAATTATTTAACATAGAGTTTACAACTTGGTACCTAAAAATCAAAGACCGGTAACCTTTAGAACTGAGGTTTGCATGATAAGGAACAACACTCATAATTTCATAATTGTAATTTTTTTTATCCTGACATCTTACCCAATCTCCAACGCTTCCCTATTTAAAAAAAAGTATACATTCAGATACATTGTCTCGTAAATATTTAAATTAATAACTTATATCTTTTTACCTCACGTATATGAAGTGCTTTTCGAACTTGATCGTCGTTAGCCCAAATATAACCGAGGAAATATTTATACTCCTACGTAACGAACATGGTTTAAGATGGTAAGACCTTCCTCAGCTACGTAAAAGAATGTAAGTATACATATTTTAGCATATATATATTTTCATGAGGTGAGGAAATTTACTTGACAGTCAAGAGAAGGAAGACGTAACACTTTGGGAGCAAGAAACTCTTGGGATGTGTTGTAGAGAGATCTCCCTCGTCCAAACGTATTTTTTGGCGGTAAAGAAACGTCCCAACAAAAAGGGCACGAAATACACAAAAGATTGATTCTGCTCACACACTAGGATGAAGAAAAAAAGAAAAACAAAAGTATATATCAATTTTTGGGGATGAATTGAAGGGGTATTTGTACCGATGACCCTCCCTTCAGAAGCGTAACGTTTTTTGACATTCACTTCAAATTTTATGTTTTTTTGACATTCTTTCGTGATAAACAAGTGTCCTATCCTGTAAAAAGTCATTATAATTGTCTCCTCGTAATCGTGCTAAGTGAATGATACTACAAACTTTATGCACTTGCTTACCTTGAAGGGAGAGTCATCCGTACAACTACTCCATGAATTGAAGTAGATTTTATATATACAAACCTTTTTGAAGGTGGAGACATGTTTGATGCATTCCAGATTCTTTGGATCAACCTTCTCATATTCTCCATTGCAATTTGTTGTCAACGACTACACAAATTTATAGTTACATCAGTACGAATTCTCTCCTTCCTTAATTTTGTGTATGTGTTCATGTTGTTTCATTCATTAAAAAAAAAACATTATATTACCTCGTACAATTCACTAGAGATGAAACTCATGCTACGAGCATAAGGAATCCTATAATTATCATTTGTTTTTCGTACCGTGAGAGGATTTCCCTCTATATATCCCTATTTGAAAAAAAAAAAATATATATATATATATATAGTTAAATGAATGAAGGAGAAAAAGAGGAAATTCTAGTCAGAAATTACCTGAAGGTTGATAACTGGGGAAGCATGTTTATTTCCTTCGGAGATTGCTTGAGTAAGAGGTGGAACAATAATACCAGAATATGAGTCTCCACCGACATAAAATGGATTAGATATAAATTCTGGATGATTGGCCAGCCACTACAAATTCCAATATTGGATAATAAAAAAATTAATTAGATTTTTAAAAGTTACTCAAACTTTTAAAATGTTATATGGAGTATATACCTTTCTTAAAAATTGATGATTTTGTTGAACTTGTGTATAATCTCCTTTCTTAGAACCTTGTAGAGTTCGAGTATATGAAAATCCAGTGCCCACAATCGAATCTATAAATAGTATACTGGCTTTCTAACATCCATCAAACAATTCAACACCACAAATTAATGAATTACAAAACCAAGAAATTAACTTTTAACCTTAAAAATTAATAATTAATAATTTACCTTGGTCCATGCATGGGGATTCAAGATTAGTTCAGGTAGGCTTCCATTGTAGGGCTCTACCTTGAAATTTAGAGGACCTTTCCACAAATACAATATTCAAAGTAAATTGTCAAATTAGAGTAAAGTAATTAAAAATATAGTATTTTTTTTTAAATTGTTTTTACAAATATGACCGTTTTTATTCCTAATAGTCATCTATTAGTGATAGTCCACTGATAAAGATCAATGACTATCAATGAAACTACTTATGTCTTATTGTTTTTTTATAAAATTTTGTTCATGACCCATTGATAGTAGTGATAATGACCAGGGGTTGATTTAAGGAGGGACCAGGGCTCAAGCCCCCCCCCTTAACTTGCAAAACGCCAAACTCTAGTATTACAAAACGCACCCTTGAGCTAACATGTTCACTTGATTTAGTTGTGTAAGCCCCATGTCTTCATCAGTTGCCCGAGTTCGAATCCTAGTGAGCGTGGCTTTTACTTTTTTTTTTCCTTTTTTTTTTTTTAATTTCTTTTAAAAACTGAGGGTTATTTGGTATATTAATTTTATTCATTTTTTCAATAGATTATAAATTTATAGAGTTGTTTTTAATAAGTTTAGAAATAATAATAAAAAAAAGCGTCTTATTCATCATTTAACTTACAATTATGTATCAAATAGATTATTAAGTTTTTAATTTAATGTCTAATAGATTCCTAATTTATTATTTATATTTTTTTAAAGAGATCTATTTAATAATAATAATAAAAATTAGGTAATTATTAGACATAAAATACTTTTTCAATCTAGTGACGTATTAAACATAATATTGAAAATTTAAAGACCAAATTTATTATTTAATTAATTTAAATATTTAAATATATAAATTGATATTAATATATACTAGTGGGTCAACAATAATATTTTCTAGTCCTTTGACATTAAGTTCTGGATTCGTCACTAATAATGACTGATTTTGTTTTTGTCATATTTATAAAAATGTTTTATAATTTGTTATATTTGTGATGATTTTGAGCTAAACAACTCATATTGAAATTGAAATTAGAAATAATTAAGTGTTGAGAAAAATAAAGTAGGAAGATAATAGAAGGTAAAGTGTAGGTTACCAATTTCAAATGCAAGTCCAGTGAGAGAAGAGCAACCGGGACCTCCGGTGTACCATGTCATTACAGGATCCGTTTGGGGATTTCCTTGAGATTTAACAAAGTAATAAAACAACTCAACTAATTCCTCCTCCGAATCCCCCACACTCACGTACCTGTTCCATATTCATTGTAAACTCAACTGATTCATTACTGTAAGCTCTAAACAAAAGAAAAAAACAAAACTAAACTGACCCTGTTTCGAGTTCGAATGGAAGAGGACCTGAAAATCCCGGCAGATGCTTCACATTCCAGAATGAGCCTGCTGCGGCGCCAAAATAAACAACCAACAAAACAGACAACCTCAAAACGGGACTGCCCATCGCCCTATACTCCCACAGACACAATGTACCACACTCCAATGATATCAGCCACTCTTAAATACCCCTACAAACTTATATTCATGCCTTGTGCTACTCATGTTGAATAATTTATTTGAAAAAATAATCGTTTCTCTTTCATTTGGTATTATATTATTTGTTTTGACGAAAATATTAATTAGATCTGTCTCTAGATTCACACCCCTGCCCTATTGGCTCTCCGAACCAAGCGTATGTCATTTGTTTTAGTCCACCAATAAAGAACACGTGCATATGTTGAGAATTTAATCACTATTATTTGACTTTTGTCTAATTTTTTTTTTTTTTCTTTAACTTTGAATTTGGTATCGTCTAGAATTACAAGCTTCTCAACTCCACATTTTATCCCATAGAATTTAAGTCATTTTTATTCCTCCATCAATTTTTTTTTATTCATGTAGCTAACAAAAATTGAGGTAACATTTTTTTTATTTATTATTTTTTATATTTTGGAAAAAAAATTATATATTTTAAAATATATATATATATTTTTTAAAATTTTTTGGTTACGGTAATTAAATATATGATTTTTTTTATAAAACATATTTAGGGTACATAAGATTTCAAAGAAAAATTAAAATAGAGATATTTTTTTTTTTTTTTTTTTTGTTGTTGTTAAATTTCAAAGAAAAATTAAATTAGAGATTTATTTTTTTTTGTTGTTAAAATTGGTGAGTTTTGACAAAGTTATTCCTGAGTTAATTTGTGGACTAATCAAACTTAAATGTGTTCAAAACTTGATATTATTGAAATTAATGAGTTTATTAAGATTTTTACATATGCTTTTGGTTAAAATTAATCGATGAATTAGCGAAAACTAAATTGAAAATAGAAGTTGCCATATTTAATTACATTAGGGGTCAAATTGATGAAATTAAAAGTTCAGGGATATAACATGACAATCTTTTTTTTATTATTATTAAGATAAATAGTGTATCACGCCGACGATCCTCAAAATATGTGTAGGTCAAAGCTCGACACACAGACTCAAGTCCATAGACATAGAGATTTGAACTTGAGCTAGACTTAGAGAAACACATTGATTAAATCATTTAATATTAATTATTTATTTAAAAAATATTTTTTAGTTTTTTTTTTGTATTAATTAGGTTTTATTCATATTTATTGAATTTATATATGCTCACTTTGAGTTATAAATTTATTTGAATAATTTATTTTTAAGATTTTTTTTATTAGTTTTTAACACTTTCAAATTTTGTATTGATTTAAAACTATTACATCTAAATTATAAAAATCTATTAAAATTTTATTTCAACAAATATTTAAAATATATAATATATTTAGAATTATATATACAAATGTATATTTAGTTGACAGATAAACATCTTATTCCGAGACATTTAATTTCTGAAAGCATTTTTTAAAGAGATAATTACTGGACAGTTTTTTAAATTATATTTTCACAAATATCTAATATAATTTTTTTTTCGTAAGTTTTTTTGGATTATTTTATGTATTTATTGTTAAATTATCTTACTAAATTATCTTCATTTAAATCTAATATATATATATATATATATATATTTAAATTTTTAATGTTAAAAAACGAATTCGTAGTTATGTCCATTATAAATCATAATTAAAGACATTGTTTTATTTATGAAATTTAGTATATTTGGTTTTTGATTTGTTTTTTTTTTTCTCTTTATTTTTTTAAAATGTTTTTGCTTTCTTCCATCTATTTCTCTTTATTTTTTCTTCTCTATTCACCACCTTATTTTCACGGTATCTCTTTGATTTCCGACGTGACATCCATTTTCCATCGTACCATCGTAGTCCCATTATCGTCGATCCGTTTTTGCCCCTGGACTATTTCCAACATCTCCAAGTTGAAGCATTTGTTTTCCGTGTCCATATGGGTACATTTTTTATTTATTTTTTATTCCAAGAATTTGTATACACAGAACATCTTATTTGACACATTGTAGTTCTTCATCGTCTTTCCTGATGTATGCATGTTTTTGTTCATATAAATATAAATATAAATATAAATATAAATATATTTATATTTATATGAACAAAAACATGCATACATCACGAAAGACTATATATATATATATATTTATATTTATATGAACAAAAACATGCATAGTAAAGACGATGAAGAACTCATGCGACATGAATATAATAAAAACTTATATTAGACACATGTTTGAAATAACATATATAATATATGTGTCAACTATGTTCAAACTCACTGTCTCAATTATGGTGAGATGCCTGAAAATTTCAACAACACACCACCATAGTCCTTATTCCAAAGTGGAATGACCAAAAAACGGTGAAAGACTTCCGACCTATTAGTCTTTGTAATGTTAGTTATAAGATTATTGCTAAAGTGTTGCTAATAGATTTAAAATGATTCTTGATCATATTATCTCTCCTAACAGAAGTACTTTCGTCCCTTGTCGGTTGATCTCTAATAATGAATGTCATCACCATATCAAGTATTCTACTGCCAAAAAGGGTTTTGCTTCCTTAAAGCTAGATATGAGTAAGACTTATAATATGGTTGAATGAAATTTTTTGTATAACATGATGCATATAATGAGTTTTAGTTCAAGGTGGATAAATCTATGAGAGTTTGTTGTTCGTGAAGGCACAGAAAAATGAAGTCCTAAAGCTTGACTGGATCCTAAAAGTCTATGAGAGAGCCTCTAGACAGACCATAAAGTATGAAAAACCAGTCATTGCTTTTGGTAGCAAGATGACCGATTCCACAAAGACTACACTGACTAATATTCTTCAGGCTCAGGTGCTGAGCGATCATGGGAAATACTAAGGCATTCCCTCGTCATTGTCTAAAAACAAATGTGCATCTCTGAATTATATTTAAAGAAAAAGTTTCCAAAGCTTTGCAGGTTGGAAGGAGAGACTTTTCTCTAAGGCAGGGAAAGAGGTGTTAATTAAAGCAGTGACCCAGGTCATTCCAGCTTATACACTCAGTTGCTTCGAATTACCACCGGGCTTGTGCAATGAGCTTAACCAACTTATGGCAAATTTCTGGCAGGGAAGCTTAGAGAACATGAACATAAACTTCACTGGATAAGTTGGAAAAGAATGATTGCGCATGAAGACAATAGAGGCTTGGGTTTCTGGGACATTCATCTTTTCACCAAGCTCTTCTAGCTAAGTATTACTAGTGAATTCTGACAAATGGTCATTTCTTTGATGGCCTAGATTCTCAAGGCTAAGTATTTTTCATCTACAAAATTTTTGTGTGCAAGTTTTAGCGAGTCGACCCTCTTACACATGGAGAGAAATTCTGAAGGGTCGAGAGTTGGGGATGGATAGTGTTTTGATATTTATTGCGATCAATGGATTCCCCGAGATCCTACTTTCAAATTAATTTCTCCCCCCGACCCCTCTCGAATACTAGGGTAAGTTGCTTGATCAACAATGAAGCTTGGCTCGATGATCAGATTGATAATCTCTTTTTACCTGATGACCGTGCGATTATCAACCGGATTCCGTTAAACAATCATCCCTGTTCAAATTCCTTTTTTTCTGGCATTATGATAAATGCAGACGTTATTCGGTTAAAAGTGGTATAAATTTGCTCGACAATCCATCATCGACCCTTCATCCTTCTTGGACCAGAAAAATCGGGGAATGTGGAAAGCTCTTTGGGATCTAAACATCCCTCCAAAAGTCAAGATCTTCATGTGGCAAGACTGTCTTAATGTTCTTCCCACAAGGCATAATCTCCTTCACCGTGGGATAATCCTATATGCCGAGTGCTCGCAGTGTCATAACTAGGCTGAAAAACGAAATCCACACGTTATGGAATTGCAAAGTAAGTAAAAACTTTTGGTCTCTTTGGCCATTCTTATGAAAAATTGAACCATATTTTTTATTATGATATTTGTTCCCTTTTTTGCAAGGCTATACAAGATTTGGAGGATATGGAAGTGCGCTCTTTTGTTCTTATTGTTTCGGCCATATGTAACAATAGAGATGAAGCTCTCTTTAGAGGTAGACCGGTTTATGATCTTAAGAAGTTCCCAGTCCAATGGGTGTATGATTGCAGATGGATGGTGATCAGACCCCTTTGAGGGTGTGCGAGCAAACATCAAATATCCATCCCCACCACGAAAGAGACGTTGGTGCAGTTGCGGCTTCCACGATGGTTCAAGCGGAGTTTTGACACCATCCTCCATTGCACTCCTTTAAATTAAACACATATGTTGCTCTATTGGATGATGCAATGGGGAATGGGGCAATTACTCGTGACTCGACGAGCAACATTATGCTCTCGACAGAAAATATTTAGGTGCGAATGATATCAATTGATCTTGTCGAAACCCATTAACAGATGGTGTGGATCTAACTATTGTTCTGGGCCTCACTCATTTGTAGGCAGAAGTTAATTATCAAATCCTATGGAAATTACTGATGAGTCTAGAGAAAACAAAATACAACCCTTTGTCCGTTTACGCACAAAAAAAAGTATGAGACTTATCAAAAGCTTTTATTTCGTATCGAGATGTTGTAAGTATGCCACTCTAGTTGACCATGCTCGAAGAACACATACCTCAAAAATTTGAATGGACGAAACTCTTCCCTTGACGACCAAATTTGTCCTAACTGATTTATTGTTCATTTCATTTTTTATTGATAACTCTTGAGTTTGGTTTGATTTTTTTTTTCGTACTAAAAAAAACTATGTTCAGACCCCTTCGTTAAAACCATAAATCAAATACGACCAACTTAACAATCAGCCTATTCATAGGCCAAGGCCCACAACTATTTGGTAGTGAATGTCGTCATCGCCATTTGACCCTGTTGTTGGACATAGCAAACTCTTCTGCACCACAAATGGAGAAGTGCTACGTCATCGAGTTGATTAAAGCCATGGAAAATGTGATGGCAAACTTAGCTTGAAACCTTATCGAGAACAACAATTGACAGAAAAAGAAAGAAGATGAAGGGTTCGTTGGACCTGAAGATCATCGCCATAGTTTCAATGGCTATGCTGCAGCAGCAGCTGTTCATGTGCGAATCAGCCAACTCCCTCCACCCTCTCATCCTCATTCCCGGCGCCGGAGGGAACCAATTGGAAGCCCGCCTTACCAAAGACTACAAATCCTCGAGCCTATTTTGCAGCAGCCGCTGGAATCCCTTCATGAAAGACCCAGAAGGATGGTTCAGGCTCTGGTTCAGCCCCACCGTTCTATTGGCTCCATACACAGATTGCTTTGCTCAGCGAATGACCCTTCATTACGATAGAGATTTGGATGATTACAGAAATGAAATTGGGGTTCAAACCAGAGTCAATCAGTTTGGGTCCGTCCAGTCTCTTCTCTACCTCGACCCCAATCTCAAGTAAGGTTTCTTCTAGTCTTCTCCAGCCGGAAAGGGGTTTGTGATTTGACAGATTCTAGCTTTGTTTTGGCAGGAAGATCACAAACTATATGACCCGGATGGTGGATTCTTTAGAAGAAATTGGGTATGTGAGAGACAAGACATTATTCGGAGCACCATATGATTTTCGATATGGTTTGGCTCCAGAAGGGCATCCCTGCGAAGTGGGTTCAAAGTTTCTGAAGGATCTAAAGGAATTGGTGGAGAATGCAAGCAATTCAAATGGGGGAAAATCAGTAATTCTCGTCACTCATAGCTTAGGGGGACTTTTCGCCCTCCAATTTCTCAACAGAAACCCGCTTTCTTGGCGTAGACATTTCATCAAACATCTTGTGGCCCTGTCCGCACCATGGGGCGGATCAGTGGAGGGGATGCGCACATTGGCATCGGGAAACACCCTCGGCGTTCCGCTGGTGAATCCATTGCGTGTCAGAACAGAGCAACGAAGCTCCGAGAGCAACCTGTGGCTGTTGCCCAACCCGAGAATCTATGAACGCAAAACGCCGATAGTGATTACTCAAAATTCGAATTACACAGCTGAGGAAATCCCTCGTTTTCTAAAGGAAATTGGATTTGGGGAGGGGGTTTATCCCTACGAATCTCGGATATTGCCTCTCATGGAACAATTAGAAGCACCTGGTGTGCAATTAACTTGCGTAATTGGAGCGGGTGTGAGGACGCCGGAGACTCTGTTTTACGGCGGAAATGGGTTCGATGAGCAGCCGGTAATCGCGTATGGAGATGGAGATGGGACGGTGAACATGATGAGCTTGCGGGCGCTTGAGCGATTGTGGGCGGAGGAGAAGAATCAAACGCTAAAAATGATTGAACTTCGCGGCGTTTCTCATCAATCGATTTTGGAAAGCAGAGATGCTTTGGATGTAATAACGAGCGAGATTTCCCGTATAAATTCTATTGCCTCTGGGCACCAACATGTTCACAAACTATAGAAAGGGAGATTATTATAATCTCTTTTTTTGTAAAAAAAAATCAATAATATTTTAATTGATATTTAAAAGAAAATATATTTAGTTTGTGGGCAGTCCGAGGGCTGTTTTTTAATAATATTGCATTTTTTAAAACTTATTATAAAAATATTATAAGTTTAAAACTATTTATAAAAATATTGTACTTTTAAATGGAGGTCGACCTCCACATGCAAGCAAAGATTGCTCCACATGGATGTGAGGTCGTCTTTTGAAAAGACGACCTCACTCCACATGGATGAAGGTCGTCTTTTGAAAAGACGACCTTGCTCCACATGGATATTGGTATGTACTTCTTTTATTAAAAAATTGATATCTTTTTACTCAGATATTCAAAATTTTCAAAAAAGATATGGTTGGGAAGCTAACAACGAGAGCTTCAATTTGATAGGTGGTTTCACTATTTTTTGAGTTGTGTATCAAAAGATAGAGATCATCGAAGTTGGACTATAGTTCTGCAAATTTTAGAACTGAAGATTATTCTGAGGAGTGTATTAAAAAATTGATATCTTTTTACCCAGATATTCAAAAACTTCGAAAAGGGTATTGTTGGAAAGTTAACATAGAGAGCTTCAATTTGATACCTAGTTTCACTATTTTTGGAGTTGTGTATCAAAAGATATATATCGTCAAAGTTATGAAAAGTTCATTAAACCCAGAACTGAAGATACCACTAAAAACTTCAAAACTGTAGCTAAACTTCGACGATCTGTATCTTTTAATACACAACTCTACAAATAGTGAAACCAAATATCAAATTGAAGCTCTCTCTGTAAGTTTTTTAACCGTATTTTTTTCGAAATTTTTTAATATCTGGGTAAAAAGATGTCAATTTTTTAATGCACTCCTCAAAGCAATCTTCAGTTCTAAAATTTGAAAAACTATAGTCCAACTTCGATAGGTCTCTATCTTTTGATACACAACTCCAAAAATAGTGAAACCACCTATCAAATTGAAGCGAGTTAGCTTTCCAACCATATCTTTTTTGAAAATTTTGAATATCTGAGTAGAAAGATATCAATTTTTTAATAAAAGAAGTATATACCGATGGAGATCGTCTTTTGAAAAGACGACCTCCATCCATGTGGAGCGATATTTGCTTGCATGTAGAGGTCGTCTTTTGAAAAGACGACCTCCAATTAAAACTACATTATTTTTATAAATAGTTTCAAACTTACAATATTTTAATAATAAGTTTAAAAAAAATGTAATATTATTAAAAAACAGCCGTCCAACGACTACAAATTTTATTTTATTTATAAAACTTTTTACAAGGATTCTCCACTTATCCATCTACTGAACACTACACTGCATTCTTTTTGTGTGTATTCTGCTGTGTGCCCTCCACCCTACAAATATTTTTTAAAATAAACATTCAAATCACATATATATAATAAGAAAGTTTAATTATTTTACACATCAATTTTCCTTACTTTTATGGTTGCAAATGTCATCTTATTTGCATAGCTTCTTGTATACCTGTCCATAAATAAAATCACAATTAAATCACAAACTTCAATTATACCTTATACTACAGATCAAAAATAAATTACCCGGCTACTTGATTTTCGATAAACCAAGGTCTCCAATCATCAATAATGGAATAATTTAAAGATTTAATCCATGCTTCAGTGTCCAAATGCGATACTACCATATCGTGATCCCCACTGTGCATTGGGTTAACAAAATTAATTAGGATATACAAATTCTTTCAAACAATCATTTAACATAAAGTTGTGCATTCCAATCAGAAATCCATTTATCGCTTAGCAAATAAGATATAAATAACCATTTCAAAAGTAGATGGTTTGATTTCCGCCTCACAATTGTTGAGATTTAAAAAGAAAAAAAATTGCACATTACCTATAGATCAAAGACCGAAAACCTTTAGAACTAAGGTTGACATGATAAGGAAACGAACTCTCTATATCAAAATTGTAATTTTCCCGATTCCGACATCTTATCCATTCTCCAATGCTTCCCTAAAGAAAGAAAAAAGAGACACCATAAAATGTGGTTTCAATTGATTTTCTCACTAATATTTAAAGTTCTTTTACCGTACATTTTTTTACCTTACGTATGTGAAGTGCTTTTCGAACTTGATCGTTGTTAGCCCAATGATAAGAAAGTATGAATTTGTACGTCTATATAACAAACATAATTCAACATCATAAGAGCTTCTCATCTTAGTAAATAACAAAGAATTAACATCAGTTTCAATATTCGTGAGTGACTTTAGGGCATGTTTGACATGTTCAAAATCACTCAAAAACATGTCCATCAAAATTGATTTTGAATAATTTTAATGTATATTTTGTAGTGATTTTAAACCTAACAAAAATAATTATAATCATATGTGTGTGTCTAGATTTTGAGACGAATTTACCGGACAATCAAGCGAAGGAAGTGGTGGGTTGGGATCAAGGAAGAAGACTTTGGGGGTGTTGTATAGAGATCTTCGATCAAATAATGCATCTTCTTCTTGTTGCTTTGGAGAATCAAACACACATTTTGGCAACAAAATACATGATTCCTCGATATTTGAAACACACTAGCATGAACAACAAAAGAAATAATAAACTTAGAAAACTTCAAATATTAGTTTTGAAGTAAATAATATTAATAAACAATCATATAATAAAATAAAAATGGGGTTACAATTTACAAACCTTTTGGTATGAACCATAATGTGTTAAGCAATCTACATTGTTTGGATCAATATTCACGTATTCTCCCTTGCAACTAGAGCTCAATGACTGTATATATAAATTAATTGTTAAGTTAATTTTGTGTCGGTGTTTTATTTCTTTATATTTACAGAGTTTTTATTACCTCAAATAATTCATCAGAAATGAGGGTCATCCTATGAGCATAAGGAATTGCAAAGTTTTTATTTGAATTACGAATCGTGACAGGATTTCCCAATATATATCCCTAATTAACATGAAAAAAAAATCCATTTTATGAAGGAAACACAACAAATAATAATATAACAGAGAATCTTCATCACAAACCTTGAGATTTACAAATGGTAAACCACGCTTATTTTCTGTCATATCAAAAATAAATTTAGCAAATTATTTTGTTGGATCATCTTCATCAATAAATGGTAAAAAAAAAAAAAAAAAAAATTAATTTATAACCTTAAATTTGGAAGGATGTATCAATTAAAACCCTAAACTTTTAAAAGTGTATCAATTCAACCTTCGATTAAAATTTTAGTTTAAAAACTTTAATTTTAGCAATTAAACCTCTAAACTTTCAGAAGTGAATCAATTGTATGAAAATTTAGGAGTTTAATTGATAAATTATAAGTATCCACACGTGTAAAAACTAACATAAGAGAGGGTGTAAATTGATACAAATATGAAAGTTCAAGTTTAAGTTTAACTTGATGCAATCATTAGTTTATGGTTTTAATTGATACAATTTCTAAAGTTTAACGGTATAAATTGATTTTTTCCAAAAAATATATATTATACCTTGTAAAATTTGTTGAGCTACAACTGGAACGATAATTCCCGAGTATGAATCTCCGGCGACATAAAAATGATTAGATATAAATTGTGGATGATGAAGCAACCACTACAAAATGAAATTGGTTACAATTTTGATGATGAAATAAAAAGGGAGATGGAAAATTAAAGTAACATATTTAATATTTACCTTTTTTAAAAATTGAATAGAATGGTGAACTTGACTAAAATCTCCTGTGTTAAGAGATTGGGGAGTTGTAGCATATGAAAATCCAGTGCCCACCGGCAAATCTATAAATATTATACTGGATTTCTAGCAATCATACATAATCACCACATTTAATAATCTTAGCTTAAGGATGAATATACAATAGAAATAAACTAATTAAACTCTCATACAATAAATTTTACCTTGGTCCATGAATAAGGGTTCAAGATTATTTGAGGTAAGCTTCCATTGTATTGCTCTATCTTAAAATTTATTGGACCTTTTAAATAAATAAACAATCAAACAAGTTAGATCGCTTTGTAATAATCAAAACATGTACAATGATGTTTTCTATTATTCTATAATTTAATAATATTTATTTTATCCATCTATACAATAATCATCAAATTATAATTCTTTAAACCTCAAGTCACAATGATTATTGAATTGACAAAAAAAAAAAAAAAGAATAAATAAATAAATTAGAAAGTTAATTCAAATTGAAAAGATAATCAAATAAAGATATGAATCATTAGTCTGGCGCAAGGATGAAAATAGTCGTCGATATGTCGATATATCTGTAAATCGAAGGGTTCGATATAGATATTAAAGATTAATGAATATCTCCAATCTCTTATATAAATAACCGTAAAACATCAAAAATATATTAATGCTAATATGGATATAGACACTAATAACAAGATCTATAACTTAGTTCGGAAGAAAAATAAACTTGATTATTAATTTAAATATATTTTTTTTAAAATTGATTTACAGAATTATTCGTCAATATCGATATTTCACGTATATATCCGTAAAATTGAACTTCCAATATTGATATCGATATCGATATTTTTGTCATTGGTCCGGCGTAACAATTTGATTTTTAATTTTTAATTTTAAAAAATTAAGTCTATAAATATTACTTTCACTTTTAATTTTTTTTTTTTTTTTTTGTTCTTATTAAATACATTTTAAAAGGCAGTTAATTTAAATGTTTATTAGAAAAAAGATGAAAATTATTGAGGTTGTAAAAAAAAAAAAAAAAAAAAAGTGGTGGTTCAATATCAGGTCAACTATGTTGTAAAAAAAAGAAAAAAGAAATCGCTATACCAATTTCAAAGGCAAGCGCAGTTAAAGCAGAGCAACCGGGGCCGCCGGTGAGCCAAAAAAGCAGAGGATCCGTCTCGGGATTTCCTTCGGATTTCACAAAATAATAAAACAATTGCACTTCTTCCAAATCCCCAACACCCAAATATCTGTTCCATTTCAAAAATCAATCGCTAATCTTTCAATTTCAAACAATTTTTTACACAAGAAATAATATATATAAAACTAACCCAGTTTCCAGTTCGAAAGGAAGAGGACCTGGAAATCCCGGCAGAAACTTCACCGTCGAGTGAGTTCCGGCAGCGGCGGAGATGACCTGAAAAAGAGAGACAAAGAAAACAGAGAAGCGGAAGACGGCGGTGGGCATGGTGGGTGGTTTAGTCAACCGCGGCGGAGGTTGGTGGAGAATGGGATACAACTTGCAAGGCGTACCGGCGTTGGTTTAAATCTAAGAAGTATTGACAATGCAATCAATTAATTACATGACATGACAGGGACCCATCCCCCCCTAAACTCTCTTTTTTATTTTGCCACTGTTGCATTCTCGTTGGCGGGCCTGGGTTCGAATCATACTTACAACTACAACGGCAGTTTTTTCCCCTTATTTATTTATTTATTTATTTATTTATTTTTTTATTATATTAAAATATGTATTTCGAAAAGTGTTTTATTTTAGTCTTGATAATTTTAAACGTCCGAAATTTTCCAAAAACAAATTAGTCTATATTAACCTTCCGAGAAACGTATTCATTATATTGTGTTTTTTTTTAAATATTTTTTTTTTCAAAGTGCTAAGTCTTGAAATTTCTAATGTTGTGTCTAATAGATCCACAAACTTTAAAAAAATGTTCAATATATTTTTCAACTTTCAATTTTGTATCTAATAAGCTTTCAAATTTTCAATTTTAAGTTTAATAGATCTTTGTCCTATTCAACATTTTTTAAAATTTAAGGATTCATTAAAAAACAAAATTGAAAGTTTAGAGTCATATTAAACACGTTTAAAGTAGATAAACTCATAAGATAATAGATTGAAAGTTTATTGACCCATTGAACATTTTTTAAAGTTTAGAGATCTAATAAACTCGAGTTTTAAAGTTCATGACTGAACTCATAATTTAAATTTTTTCTTTCTATTTATAAGACATCGAAATGAGCTAAATTATATGATGATACTAAGTTTAATTTGAACTTAGTCAGGAAACATTTGATACACTTACCTATTTTTATCACCAATAAGATAGGGGTGTGGATTCAAACTTATAATTTTTTTATGATAATTATTTTTTAATATTTGTATAACATAATTATTTGACCCCAAACCTGGATCCGTCCTATAGATGACAAAAGTCCTATTATAATGTATTATGTAATTGTAAAGTAGGGAAAACAAATTAATTGGAAGAGTTTTTATTGACTATATTGTAACTATTTAGAAAATGCAAAATACACATATTCCTGCAAAATATGCATTTTTTTTCCTCTTAAGAAAAAATTAAATAAAGAAAGCCAAGATCATAAATTAAATTATTATCTTTGGTCTTCTTCTGCCAATATTTATAATATTTTGTTAGTTGCTACTTTTACAATATTTTAACCTTAATTGTTGTATTTGCAATTAACTCCAATTAGCATTTTCCTTATAAAACTGCTTAGTTTTTTTTTTTTTTTTAAAAAAGACCATGTACAAGAAAAGGAAAAAGAAATTCTAGTATGAGCACTTTTAAGTGAACTTTTGTGTGTGGTGGCAAAAGTATTTGCAAAATATATTAGTAGATAAATGATTTGGAGATTAATTATAAATCATTTGTAATGATTTCTTTGTCATTTCTTTTTCTTCAAACTTCTACTTCATGAAAAAATTTGTCACGGTGTTTCTCCTCCCAAAACGTGCCAAACACCATTTTCTACTCAGTCACATATCGAATCTTTTTGTTTTATCTAACTTTTCGAACTTTGGATCTTTTTGGTCATTAGATCATACAATATTTCGATTGAGCTATATTCATATTGACACTCTCCTTTGTTCATTTGATTTTGCGCGGTAGTCAAAAAAATCTTTTCATAGGTAAACTTTTTCTAGTTTCAAATTTCCAAATATTTTTCCACATGTTTTTTTTTTGAAGAAGCACGAGGTAGATTTGAACCAATAAATTCTATAATAAAAGGGCAAATTGGATCACAAAGTTTCTCCTCTCCACGTCGTGCCTTTTATATCCACACAATTAAAATGATAGAGAGTGGATACGTAGATTATAATTATTCCAACAATTTCTGAAGTTTCAAGCAGTGATCCTTGTGATTGTACGCATCCCAATTGTCACATTCTTGGACGGGTGGGATAAGTTGTCAATTATTTGTTTATTATTAATGATTTTTTTACTTTATTTTTATAATTTTTTTAGACATATTTTAATTAGTCATTTTTAACTTTTAAATTCACTTTTTTATTTATGTATTTATTTAATTTTAAAAATTGAAAAAAAATAATTAAAAAAAGAACGTTTTAATTATTTTGAAATATTTTTACTTAATTTAACAAATAAAATTAACATTTAGTGAGTATAAAATATCTATGTAATTTTATGGCTAAAATTTGATAATAATTTATTTATTGAATGAGTATAAAATATTTAATTCATTTTTGGATTAAAATTTAATATTTATTTATGAATATAAAATATTAGTTCATTTTAGGGTTTAAAATCAATTTCAATTGAGAAAAAATTCAAGTAATGAATTCACTAACATTTTTACCTTTGGTGGGAGTTTTTAATGATCTCTATAAATACCGACCAAACAGAACTCGTAAAAAACGTCACAAAATATCAGAGTGAAAGGCTGAGAGAGACAAAAAAAAAAAATTAGAGAAAAAGGCTTGTAAGGAGGAAATAGAATATCATAGCAAAAAGTCAAAGGCTAGCTGGAAAGAAAATGTTAGTTTTTAGGGTCAAAACTCTTATTTGACTAATTTAAAATAATTTTCTCTCTCCTCCAAACTCCACCACCTCTTTCCTTCATTCCTTCCATCTCATACAAAAAAAATCAATAACCACGATCCATCTCTTTCATATTATAAGTATGATGATCAAACCCAACGGCCCTCCGACGGTAGTCTTCATTCACGATAGACAACAGCGGCACAAGCATGCAAAAAACGACGACCACCAACTTGAACGAACCAGCGACGATGCACCATTCATAATCTTCTCTTCGCACTACACTGACCTGAACAACAAAGGTAAGATTAGAGCTTGAAGTTCTAAATTTTTTAAAAAACCTTCAAGGGTAAAAGATGATAGTTTTTTTTTTTTTTTTTTTTTTTTTTCCTATTTTTCTTGCATATTTACAAGTTTGCTATGTTTCTTTTTAGGGCTGGTTGGCACAAACAACAATCAGGCTCAAAATAATTGCAAATTGCTATGTTTCTTTTGAAACACCATTTTCACACGCAGAGGCAGCTAGCTGATGGGCCACTCCTTTGTGTCTTCGATTGACATGACAGAAAGAATCAACATTTCGCTCCCCCGCCACGCGCCGAGCTCCATCAATAAAATTGGCGAAATCTCACAAAACTACAATATCAAGCACAACTATCCTTTAAACCAGTGTCATGAGCTTAGCCGAGTATGGTAGTCACAATCCTCGACTCTATACGTCCAAATACAAGTAAAAGAAGATGAAAAACTCAAGAACATGCAAAATGGATAAAATTTGTAGGTAGTCTTTCAAGAATGCATTTATAGGGCAAATGTTGGGAGTTTAGGGTCCCTTGGGTCGATTAGTTCGGACGGGGGTCATCTTTCTTCGCCTCAGTTGATCCCTTTAATGGGATCGTCATCGTCCTTATGGGTTGACCTCAAGGGGGTCGACGATTCTTTACTTCTCAAAGGTCAACTTTTCCTTTTATTCGGCCGACCTCTTAGGGGGTCAGCTCTTCCTCCCTCTGCTCGACCGATTCCTTAAGGGACGAACCTTTGTAGTTTGGGCCATCTTCTGAGATTAACCTTCTGAGCCTTTGGAGTTTGGGCTTTGAAACGAGCTTGTCGAGACCTGTCAAATGCATTTATAATTATCGATCAACGACTTGTAGTAAACTAAAGCGGACCAGGTCGAATGGGCTGACCTCAAGCGGGTCGACGATTCTTTACTTCGCAAGGGTCAACTTTTCCTCTTATTCAACCTATTTTTATTATTTTAAATATAAACAAAATTCAAAATGTAATATTCCTACATGGAGAGAAATAAAAACATAAACTTATTTGGAACCATTTAAATTAATGGATTAAAATCTTTCAAATGTAATATTTAACGTTGTACAACTCTCTTCTATTCTAAAACTATCCAAATAAAATGAATAATTAATGTGAGTGATATAAAATGAATAATTAATATGAGTGATATTGAGTTATGCTCTTGTTGACATATATATATATATATATATATATATATATATATATATATATATATATATATATATATTAAAAAAAATCATTTTTTAGAATATATTAGAATTGAAATTGGATGAAGTCCTTAATAATTAAATTTTGAAAATTTGTACAAAAAAAATTGTGTAAAAAAAAAACAACTAAAATAAATTTAAATTTCAGAATTCCAACTAAGTCTCCAGACTATCAGGCCAAACCCCACTTAAGGTACGGATCCAATATATTTATGTAAGAACACCTCCCTTAAGCTTAATTATGTCTTTTATACAACAAAGCAAATTGAGTTATAAATTAGATGTTTTGCATGCAGATGTATTCTCTTGCAATCCTTTTCCTTTAACTATGCAATCAAATAAAGCTTGATTGTTGAGAGATAAATGAAAGTTTATCACACCCTGATAGCTTTCAAATCGAGCTATTATTTACTCCTTAATATTAGTTAAATATCGTGTTTATTGTTGATTAATTGGCTATATTTTAGGTGGTTCGCGCTAAAGAGCTCGTGAAGTCCAAAGACGCGTTTTGGTGCTAAGAAGACCATTTTAGAAGCCTCAGAAAGCAACCAGACAAAGAAGATAAGCAAAACGACGTTTTGACACTGGAGGTCCCGCGTCTCGACACCTGCTCAATCAAATTTAAGAAAAACCCGAGAGCAAGCGTCGAGCTCCAGCGTCTAGACGTTGTCCCTAGCGTCGAGCTCCAGCGTCTTGACGCTGTCCCTAGCGTCGAGATGCTCCGAACGCGCGTGCGCTGAAGATTTTCGTTAGTAGCGTCGCGACACTGCCTGTAGCGTCTCGACGCTACGGCGAATATAAAACCCATCTTCTCCGATTCTTAGGTCATTATTCTTTACTTCCCCCATTGTTGTGTAATCGGATTTTGGGAGCTTAAACTTCATTTTCTCCCCATTTTTTATATATCAAAGCAAAAACTTGGTTGTTTAGCTTGACTTTCACAACGAGCAACTAAGGTAAATGCTCTAAATTAAGGTTAGGAAAATCTTTGATGCAATTACTGAGGGTTTAGCTCTTAATTTCTAGCTTAGCATGTTATTAGCTCAATGCATCTTCTTCTCATGTTTGTATCCAATTAGCAAACATATCTAATTAGAATTGACGCCCTAGTTTTTATGCATGCTATAATGTTAAAGATTAGGATTTATTATTGCCTTAATCGCCAAGTAACAAGGTTCTAAGCATGCTAAGTAACTCGAGCCTATGTGACAGGTGGGGGTATGAATTGGTTATTGTTTTCATCATAGACTTTGGGTAAGGGACAAATCGAATTAGCCTACGGAGTAATTTGTCGCAGTGTTCCCGTCACTGACTTTTAATTAATTTAAGATTGATCATATTGAGTTAGTTATTGGTCAAGTTTAACTAGAATTGCACTTTTCTAATTAATTCATTGAGTTGTTTGTTCCGGAATATGGTCAAACAAATTGTGTGCATGAGCATCTTAGCTAAGTATCTTCAATCCCTATGATCTAAGTCGCATCAAAGTAAATCTCGATCCCTTAAATTAGGAGCACATGTTACAATTTTACTTTATGTTATTTAATTTTTCGTTAGCTTATTTTTCTGCATTTTTAATTTTAGTTTAGTTTTCTTTAACAATCCCTTATTTACTTTTGAGTTTTAATTAAAGCAAATAGAAATTTATTAGTAGAAGCTAATTAGAGGTTCCTTGATCGACCTGGTTACCACTGTTCTACAAGTTAGAATAGATACCAGAATTATAAATGTAATTTGGTAGGCCTCGACAACCTGTTTACCACATCCCGTCCTACTTTACCCTACCAAATCTACAACAGACCCCAAAAGTGCAATGAAATCTACTGTCAAGTCTCTCTCTAGTTTATAACTTAAACTTTGTCCAATTAAAATCCACGCAACAAAAATTACAATATTTACATACAGTAGATGATATGCATTGACTTGATGAAGCTGGTGACAAATGTTGATCCCAACCATATCTTGTTGAAACTCAAGAGCAACCCTCGTGGAAAAGTAAATATAAAAGAATGAGTTAAAAATCCCAGTGAGTGTTATAATTAATGATAAAATAAATTTAAGAAAAAAAAACTCTTTTTACAAACACGAGTATCTCAAACTCTGTAAAACCAATGTAAGTCACGAATAATTTAATAAACTCTGGATAAGTGAAACATTAAGAAATCTGCGTAATTGATAGCTCACAAAATGAGCTATCTTTAGGACCTATTTTATGATAATTTAGAGAGTTACATGATTAATCTCACATTTATATTTGATTATTTTACAGATATCGAACATTTGGAGCAAACTGGAGCTTTTAGAAGATTTATGATGAAAACTGAGCTAATTGGATGCAAATATAAGGTCCCAAGTCAAGAGAAAAGAAGAAACAAGCCAAAATTTTCGAGGGGGCAGCGTCTAGACGCTTGAAATAGCGTCTAGACGCTTGAAATTAAAATAAAATGAAAATTTGCAGCCACCCAGATTCGAACTCAAGCCGTGGCGCGCAAGAAGTTCATTACCCAACTTCTTCTGACCAACGAAGCCAAATGCTTAATATGAAAATTTCTCAGCAAACATTTTATTATAGGTTCATCTCAGCGTGATATTCAACCTGCACACCTCTATGAAGCTCAATAGATGCGCGCTACACTAGCTTCCGACCCACAAATCTGCCATAATCGATTTTTACCCTAAAAATCCTTATAAATACATATTTTTAAGGAGATTTGATTTTTATTTTGTTGTTCTAAACTAAGAGAAGAAAATTTGTTAATTAAAAAATTGGTGGACCCCACATGAAAATTAACCTATTTTTAAATTTAAAAGAATGGTGTCAGATATTTAAAGCCAGTGCTATGGAAACACTCAATACCACGGATGTACTAGAAATTTTCCCTTCCACAAAGGCACACGTGGTAAACAAAATTCCCTTCAATTTTCTCTTTTTTCTTTTCTTTTTTTTTTCTCTACAAATTAATTTCCTTTTTTTTCTCTTTTTTTTTTAATCTTTTTATTTTACAAAAACGGGTCCTCACAAAGTTTTTGCCTTTCAATTATTATTTTTTCCGGGGTGTTTGGCCCAAGGAGTTGTTAGAGAAGGAGTTGAGAGGATAAGTTAACTATCTCGCATAAAAAATATTAACTTCCCAATTTCAACCGTAATTATTATTGAACTCCTTAGACTTCTACAGTAATTACCATTCAATTTTGTCTCATTTTTCAAGGGAGCACATTTTTCTCTATTCCTCTCTCTCCCTCCCACAATATTTTTAATTATTTAAAAAAAAAAACGTAATTTAAACAAAATGTGTAAAATAACTAAAAATGCAATTCAACCTATTTTCATTATTTTAAATATAAATTAGGTTGTTCAATCAAAATTGGTACTTAAATCAAATTCAAAAGATAGTATTCTTATAAGAGAGAGAAATAAAAACATCAGTTTAGTTGGATCCGTTTAAATTATCTTTCAAATCGCTTGTAATATTTAACACACTATTGTACAACTGTTGTTTATTTCAAAATTATACAAAATTAAAGGAATAATTAATGTGAGTGATATTGAAAAAAAATGTGAAGTATTGTGGTCAAAATTATTTTTCTTATCTTTAAAGAAATTTATAGAGGATACATAAAATAAGAAACAAAAATCGCAATCTTAGAATTCATAAAATTAATGATGGGTTCTAACAAAAATGGATATATATGTATTTGATAATCAATGTGATTTTCGTTGTCTTCCAATAAATTTGTAAATGATAGATAAAATAAAATTTTAAAAAAAATAAAAAATCTTATAATTTTTTTTTTTTTTTTTTAATTTAAAATGAAATCTTGAAAGTTTGTAGAAGAAAAAACTGAAGAAAAAAAAAAAACCAGCTAAAATAAACTCAGACTTCAGAACTTGTTCAACTAACTCTCTGCCCCAAACACTGGTTCAACTAACTCTCTTCTCTCTGCCCCAAACACTCGGTCAACTAACTCTCTGCCCCAAACACATTACACACTTCAGAACTCTAGACTAAACAACTCTCTCCTCAAACACAAATATCTAGACTAAACAACTCTCTCCTCAAACACAAATATTTCAGAACTCTCCCATTGAACAAATCAATTTCAACTCCCCAATTACTTGTGCAAAAGCCCCCTTAATATCTTAAAGTTTCTTTTTTTTTTTTTTTTTTCCTTTTTTTTTTCTCACTAAAAAAAAGAGATAAATGAAAGTTTTTGCTCTCAATTATTATTTTTCCATTAGTGTCGTATAGTCCTTTTTGTGTCGGTCTCCACTAAAAAAAGTGATACAAACAATATGATGATGCAAACTTTAAACTTCACCCTTATATAGAAGTACAAAAATAAACTTAATTAATACCACTAACTTGCAAATTACAATTCAAAAAAAAAAAAAAAAAAAAAAATTAGAAGCAACTTTAATAAGGAAACTTAAACATTAAAGTGAAAAATTAAATGTAACAAATAAAGAAAAACTCAAAACTCAAAACTCAACAACATTCATCTCTAAAAACAAAATATTTTATAAGGATTCTCCCGATATCCATCTATCAAACATTATGTCACATTGGATTGGCATGTATTCTGGTGTGTGCCCTCCTCCCTGCAATTTTTGCAAACCTCAATAAATCACAACTAATTGTACAATAAAACTTTACGTCAAAACTTTTTTCTTACTTTTATTGTTGCAAATGTCATGTTGTTTGCATACGATCTTGTGTATCTGAAAAAAAATATAAAATCGCTATATTAAATCATTGAATTAAATTATCATACCTCTAATAATACAAAATAAAATAATTACCCGAGTACTTGATCATTCATGTTAAACCAAGGTCTCCAATCATCGACAATGGAATAATTTAGAGATTTGATCCATGCTTCCGTGTCTAGAGTCGGCACCATCATATCATGATCCCCACTAAACATATATTTCGATCAACAAAAATAATTAGGATATAAAATTTCTTGAAATAAAAAAATCATTCAACATAGTTACAATGCAATACCTAAAAACCAAAGACCGATAACCTTTAGAACCAAGGTTCGCATGATAAGGAACAACATTCATAATCTCGTAGTTGTAATCTTTACGACTCTGACATCTTACCCATTCTCCAATAGTTCCCTTCAAAAGAAAATAGTATACATTCAATACATTTTTTTCTCGCTAATATTTATAAATGAAATAACTTATCTCTTTATAACCTCGCGTATATGAAGTGCTTTTTGAACTTGTTGATCGTTAGCCCAATAATAAGCGAGGAAGTATTTATACTCCTGCATAACAAACATGAAACAAGATTATCATAGGTGCTTCCTCAACCCTTGAAAGCAAAAAAAAGGAAGAAATTTACTTGACAGTCAAGTGAAGGAGGAGGTAGCACTTTGGGAGCAAGAAGCACTTTGGAGTTATTATAGAGAGATCTCCGGGCACCAAATGTTTCTTGTGGCGCAGAAGAAACGTCCTCACAAAAAGGCCATGAAATGCACCAATGATAGATTCTGCTCACAAGCTAGAGAATGAAGAACAAAAAACAAAACAAAACTTCAAAATTTTAACACATGAACAACGTTAATTTTCGTATATATTAAGTGTCTGCACAAACCTTTTTGAACTTTTTTACGTGTTTTATGCACTCCAAATTGCTTGGATCAACGTCATCATATTCTCCTTTGCAACTACTTGTCAATGACTATACACAAATTAATAGTTAATTAACATAAGTTCTCCCAAATCTGTCATTCCTATATTTTTATTCAATAAACTTTATATTACCTCATACAATTCATCAGAGATGAGCTTCATATTATGAGCAAAAGGAATCCTGAAATTGTTATATGATCTACTTATAGCGTTGGGACTTCCCTCTATGTATCCCTAATATGAAAACACTTCATTTTATAAGCGACATTAAAAGTTAAAATTTCAAAGGGTAATTAAATGAGAAAATTCTAATCACGAACCTTAAGGTTTATAACTGGCAAAGCATGTTTATTTCCTATGACATTAAATGTTTTTACAAACATTAGAAATAATAAACAACTCATACCCATTTCATCACTACATGATATATAGATATATATAAAAAAAAAAAAAAAAAAAAAAAAAAAAAAAATGTTATACCTTCTGAGATTGCTTGAGTAAGAGGTGGAATGATCATACCAGTATATGAGTCTCCACCAACATAAAATGAATTAGATAAAAATTGTGGATGATTGGCCAACCACTGTAAGTTTAGTAAGTTTAGTAAGAGAAATAAAAGAACAAAATTGTGAAAAATAATGATATTCAATTTGATATGTGGTTATATGATATATAATATAGATATATATATACCTTTCTCAAAAATTGATGATTTTGTTGAACTTGTCTAAAATCTCCTTTTTTGGAAGCTTGTTGAGTTTGAGAATATGAAAATCCAGTGGCCACAGGCGTATCTATAAATAGTATACTGGCTTTCTAGCACCCAATAAAAAAAGAGTCAGCTTTTTTGAGTAGGGTTTGAAGTTTAATGAAGAATCAAGTGTTACCTTGGTCCATGTATAGGGATTCAAGATTAGTTGAGGTAGGCTTCCATTGTATGGCTCTACCTTGAAATTTACCGGACCTTTCAACAAATACAATGTACAATTATCACACTCAAATTCAAATTACAAATAAGTCTTCATAAAAAAAAAAACAAAAAAAAAATTAAGAAAATCAAGAGTACAATTAGTAAACATAAAGTGTTAGTTTGTAAATGTTATAAAATGATGATTGTGAAGATAATATTCACATAAACAAGTAATTAAAGTAGTAGAGTAGGGCTAAGTAAGCAAGGTTACAAATATAGTAAGATTTTTAGTCAAAAATAGAATCTTTAAGGACAAAAATAGAGGAAGTGTACCAATTTCAAAGGCAAGTCCACATAGAGCAGAGCAACCGGGACCTCCGGTGTACCACGTCATTAGAGGATCCGTTTGGGGATTTCCTTGAGATTTTACAAAGTAATAAAACAATTGTACTTCCTCTGAATCCCCGACACCAACGTATCTGTTCCATTTCCAAACCAAACCAAACAAAACAAACTTAATCTCCATTGTATGTAACTCATCTAAACCAGAAGAAGAAAAAAAAACTAACCCTGTTTCGAGCTCGAACGGAAGACGGCCTGAGAATCCCGGCAGATACTTCACATTCCAAAATGAGTCTTCTGCGGCGGCGGCGACCAGCTGAAAAAGTAGAACGAAGAAAACGGAGGAGCTCAAAAGGGGAGTGGCCATCGGAGAAATTCAAGACAGCTCCAAACTCCGGCGGAGAGAATCTGCTCCACTAACCCAACATTATCCTCTGTTTTATAGGCAATTTCGAGAAATATGATATTTTGCATTAACAAAATAAAAAACAAAACAAAACAAAAACGTGGCGTCTTTGCAAGTCCACTTGCTTACTTGATTAAATCATAAAAAAAAATATATATATATATTGGAGAAAAATACTTTTTTCCTCCACGAGTTTTTTACTATAATTTTCATTCCGTCCAAACATTTCAAAACGTTACATTTTTATGAATGAGTTTTGAATTTTAATTTTTTTAATTTTTTTTATTTTTTTTTTATTTTTTTTGGTGTCATTTGTGTAATTTTTTTAATTAATTTATTTAAAATAATTAAATTAATTCTAATTAGCTTACATTTTTCACTAATTTTAACACGAAAGATTAAAAGTGAGCATCAACAACTCATGAAAAAAAGTGTCAAAGTCTAAAGATTTAGAGACCAAATGTAAACTAAACTCAAAATTCAAGAGTAAAATGTAACAATTAGAAATTTAACGACTAATGAATTGTTTATAAACGGTAGTTATAATAATTATGAATAGTAAATATTATTGAAATCAATATAGTTATTTTATTGACAGTGAGTTATAATAGTAACTGTGTGAAACGTATAACTCAATCAATTCAACTCTAAATTGGTGTGTCAAGTAAAATAAACTACTACTTTGGTGAATTATAGCGAAATTAAAATCTTTGTTTATTAATTCAAACTATTTTCACATTTCTCAACCTTTCTATAGGCATCAAAATTTCAGACAGTGTTGGGAACTGGTATCCAATATTTTTACATTTTATATACATAAACTGACAAGCATCTCACTTATAAAGTACTCTTTTTTTAAATGCATTTTACATACCTACATTTTTTTAATGCACTAATTTATTATAAATATGTATTTAAATATCCTTCAAATTAATAATAAAATAAATATTTCCAAGTTCAATGTTAAGGATAATTTTTAATAGTGAAAACATTATTTAAATATTTAATTTATTATCATTTTAAATTATAATTATTTTCTACATTAAATAAACAATACTTTTTTATTACATTAAATAAACTTACCTGTAAAAGATAGAATGAGACCTATAAATATGAAGTGATGCTTATTTATGACCTAACTAGTTCTTATCTCTTTGAAAATTAAATGGTTCCTATGAAACTTTTGAAATCAATAATTAAAATTATTTTTGTTACTAAAAAAAATAATTAAAATCATTTTTCACTTTTTTTTTTTTTTAAATAAATTCAAAGTACAAGATAAAAATGAGTATTTTGAAACTTTAGCAACATTATTGTTTTTTTTTCTTTCTGAACAATACATCTCAACTAAACTTTGTGGGCAAAATTATTCGTTGCCTTTTCACATGGTGGAAGCGACCAAACTTCTTCCACTTTCAAAAAAAAATAATAATAATAATAATAATAAATAAATAAAATTGACCCTGAACTTACCAAGTTATGGAATTGGAGCAATTTTAACTTTAAATTTTTAATTTGATTAAATTAAACCTCAAACTTACATTTACCATGTATACTCTGATTTTTTTTTTTTTTTTTTAAATGGGATACTTCATTTAAATGGAAGATAGAAATGTCACATAGACAACATTAGTGGTTTTGTCATGTTCAAACAAAGACAATAACCAAACAGGAAAGCTTGAAAGCCACAACATAGAAGATATGGAAAAACCTCGTTTAGCTAATTCATGGGCCGTTCGGTTTCCCTCCCGACCAACATGACGAAGTTTAGGTGGGTGAACTCTGCACTCAACCCCAAAATGTCATCAATCTAGATGTGAACTTCGGTCCAAACCTCAGTGTCTCCGTTTAGCATGAGGATTAGATTGAGGGAATCATAATACACCTTTAAATTCTTGAGTCTCAATCTAACTGCAGGGTGCAAACCTTCAAGCAAAGTCATAGCTTCCGCACATAGAGAGTTAAGCATCATCTCCTTGTATTCATTCATCGCCGCAATCAAACTACCCTCTGACCCACCAATCACAGTACCAAAACTAGACTGGTTTATGCCCTGAATTTTTAATTTCATCAAATTGAACTTCAAACTTACATAGATGTTGCAATGTAAATTTCAAATTGACATAAATGTTGAATTGTAGACCATGAACCTTCAATTTTATGGTCTACTCCTCAACATCCTCTCTATTTCTCCATTTCTTCATTTTCCTTCCTCCCAACTTTTCCAATACAAGAAAATCATTCCTACCAATTCATTTTCATCTGAGAAGGCAAGCAAATTCACCACTATATTCAATTTTATTTTACTTTATTATTATTTTTTTTTTATTTTTTTTTTATTTTTATTATTATTATTATTTATTTTTTTTTGGAGAAAAAAGAAATTAAAATTTAATTGGGGTTTTATTAATTTGCTATGATCAATGTTTTGCACTAAATATGTATGGTGATGAAAATCAATCAAATATGTATGGTGATGAAAATCAATGTTGACTGCAATGGTTGAGGCAGGAAACTTAGGAGGAGGATTTTGAAAATGAAAGGTAAGGTTTCTATACGTTAAGAAATTAACTCAAACTGACAAAATCAAGATTCCTCCTTGATAATCTTTTGTATTTCTTTTGATTTCTCATTAGAATAGGATGTATTTCTACAACCTTAATCTCCCAAAACATATAGGAAAACTAACTGAATACTAACTAAACTTTAACTAGTTTCTTAATATGGTAATTTCCTAATACCCTCCCTCAAGTTGGAGCATGAAGGATCACAAATGCCCAACTTGAAAATAAGGTAAGAATAAGATAAAAAAAAAAAATTGCAGCTTCCGAACCCGGGTCGGTGTTGCAAACTCCAGGTCGATGCTTATTGCATCCTTAATTTTCCAAGAGCATCCAAACCCGGGTTAGTTTGCAGCTTCCGAACGCGGGTCGGTGTTGATAAAGTCTATCAATGATAGAAACAGATTTTTTTTGTCATATTTGCAAAACATTTTAAAGTTTGCTAAATTTGCAATTAGTTTGGGTCTCATTGCTATATGTGCAACCAACCCTATATATATATATATATATATTTTCTTCATTTCCGCAGCAACACAATCCGCACAAAATTTCAATTTTTTTTTTTTTTTTTTTAATCAAAATCTGACTTTCTCTTTTCTTCTTTCTTCTTTCTTTCTTCTTTCCTTCACATTTACAATAATCTCAATCTAAATAACAAAGTAAGAAGGTTAAAGAAATAGCTAACCAAATAGAAGCTTGAAGGAGGATAAAGTAAAATTTCTTCAAATACACCTTAGCCGAAACTCCTCCCAATCTCGAATAGCCTACGCCGGCGGAGTGCGCTCCAGATTGCGGCAGAGGTGACCGGAGCGTGCGAGGTGGTGGCGGCTTCAGATCTAAACCAGAAAACAGATCTGGATTTTTTTTTTTTTCCATCTACATCTTTATCTTTGAAGAGAATGTAGACACACCAAATGCAACATCTATGAGAAACAAAGTTGGGCGGCGGCGGCGGAATAGCCGCCGCCCTAGCGTTTTTGTATGATCGAGTTTAATAAGATATTTGCTCTGATACCATGACAAAAACTCTCCTTGATAATCTTTTGTATTTCTCTTTATTTTTCATTAGAATATGATGTATTTATACAACCCTAATCTCCCAAAACGTATAGGAAAACTAACTGAATAGTAACTAAACTTTAACTAGTTTTCTGATATGGTAATTTTTCCTAATACAAAGGCATTGCAAGAGAAGAATGGAAGGAAAAGAAATGGAGAAATAGAGAGATTTGTGGAGAGGAAGCCATGAAATTGAAGGTTCACATAAATTGCAAACTACAACTTGATTTCAAAAAAATTTGTAAAAATTAATTTGAAATTAAAATTTTAACATTTTTTATTTAATTTTGGGGTCCAATTTCAATTTCACTGAGTTGTGAAATTTTGTAGGTGACTCTCATTAAAAAAAAAAAAAAAAATCATCTTCTCCTCTCTCCTAACAAAATTATTATTCATCTTACTTTCATTGGAAAAAAAACTTCTACTCAGGGACGGATTCAGAATTTTTTGTCTAGGGAGACACAATTCCGATAAGATTAATTGCAAGTTTAGTCTTTAAAAAATTTCAATTTATGTCTATACAGCCCTTAAACTTTAAAATGTGAGTAAGAAACTATTAAACTTTCAATTTTGAGCCGATCCTTCAAATTTTAATTTTGTGTCTAAGATCTTTAAACTTTCAATTCTGTATCTAATAAAAACATATTAGAAGTTTTAAAATATTAAATATTTTGTTAGACATAAAATTAATGGGTCTTCAATTTATTCGACATTTAAAAAAAACAAGTATCGATACAATATTAATTTTTTTTTTAAGTATAATTGGGTCCTCAAGAGTTGATTTTTATAGGAAAAAAAATTAATATGCACAAGACCTATTAGATACAAAGTTTAAAGTTAATGAATCTAAATCATTTAAACTTCACGAATCTATTAAACACAAATTTAAAAATTATAGGAGTAAACTTGTAATTCTTTAAGTCTTTATATATAATATATTTTTTTTTAGAATATATACTATTTATATTAAGTAATATTAAAATTTAAAATATTTATCATTTTTAAAATTAATTTTTATTTTTAAAAAACTAAAATAATTTACTACCAGATTTAAAATTATAAAATAGAATTATGTTTTTATTTTCAAATCTAAACTAATTTACCAAATTGAAAAACAAAAAGAAAACACAAACTAACAATTCGGAGAGTTTTGAGCCCAAGTTGTCACCTTGATAGTTGTGTCATTTTCCGAATTTGAATATACATTTCAGAATTTTTATATACAAATATACAAAACTAATAATTTTGAGGGATACGTGGCCCGACCCAACGTAGCTTCGCCCTTATTTATACTCTTTTGTCTATATTTTCTTCTCTATTTTTTTTTACTTTCTTATCTTCCCTTCTTCTTTGTTAAACAGTCAAAAAGAAGAAGTTGAGAGATAAAGAATGATTTCTTCAACCAAAACTATAAAAAAAATATATATATATATCTTAGATTCATGAACAAATTGTTAAATATGAACTAAATAAGAAGATGAGGGAGAAGAAGAAAGAGAGGAAAGATTTGTAAATAAAGGTGGAAACATATACGTTTTTAAGTGAGGGGCACATATGAAGTTTCACGATAGCCCTAAAGTGAACAGTAATATCAACTAGCAAATTTAGGTCATAAACTTTAAAAATTCAATTTCATGTCATTTTTTACAATTTTTTTAAAATCAGGTCGGATTTTGCAATTTCTCAAAGTTCAGGTTCTACATTGCAACATTAATGTAAGTTTGAGGTTTACATTGCAACACCTATGCAAGTTTGAAGTTTAATTTGATGAAATTGAAAGTTGATGATTTAAATTTCAATACTTATGCAAGTTTCGAATTCAATTTAATAAAATTGAAAATTTTTGGTAAAAATTGGTAACAACCGACTCAATTTAAGGTTTAGATTGTTTTTTTCTAAGAAAAATAAATAAAGATAATAATAATAATAATAACAACCACTGACCTTCTTGGAAATTGCAGAGGATATTTTGTATAATTTTTAATTTTACCTTATTTATTAATTATTCGGAAATGTAAACACATGATTCTTGTGGACGAGAGAGAAAGATCGTGAAACTTTTTTTTCCTTTTTTATTCGCAAATCTCATGGACAAGTTTGTACGAGAAAAAAATAGTCCAAGCATGAAACACGATCGTTTTTTTTTAATTATTATATCTAAAAGGGAGTTTCTTCTCTCCATTTTAGTCCTCTTTTTTTATGTGTCATTTTTATCATTATACTTAAAAATATAATTTCAAAAGTTTAAAATTTTTAAAATTAACTAAATGATATTTCTTTTTAATGTATTATTTAAAAATTTATTTCAAATGCTTCAATTTCTTCGATGCAAGAGTTAATTGGAACTAATTCTCTAATACTTCAACTTTCCTATCTTTTTTTTAATTTTTTTTTTACTACATGTAAGGGGTGTAGATTGAACCTAGGACCTCATAGTCATTAAACCTAACTATGCTCTTGTTGTCAACTCTCTATTACTTTGATTTGAATGAAAAATTAAGACAAACAAATATTATAAAATGAATAAAAAACATGACAATTATTATGGATTATAATCTTACACCACTCTCTGCCATTTTCAACATTGTCTTTTCGAGTCGGGGCTTTGTTAGGACTCGATGTCTTCATTCTGCCAAAAAATCTTCACTTTCTCTGTTGTGTTCGTGATTGCATTTGTCCTCGCTTGATTGTTGGGACGGAAAGTCCAATTGTCCTAAGGAGGCAAATTCGATGTTAGCATATGACTTTGATAGGATTCAACACCTCCATTATATGGATCATCACCCTATTCTCGTTGTTGGTGGAAGACAAATCTAAAAGGATGATAGCGCTCACAATTTTTCTTTAGATTTTTTACTGTTGTTGTTGTGGTTGGTATTTTTATTATTCAGTTTTTTTTATTTGACTTTCAGTAGTGTACTAAGTGACGTCTAAAAAGGTGATGTTTATTTATTATTTTTGTAGTTAAATTTTGAGATTAGTAAATGTTAACTCAAGAAGATGTTGTAACGATTGATGTTGATGAATTAATAAGAGTTGGAATGTCCTCCCTCCCTACAAACTTGAAGTTCGATCAGGTTTTTACCATGTTGTACTTAAATAATAAGAACTAAGAAATAATGCTATATTTTGGTTTGTTTTAGTTTTTTTTTAAATATAATTTTTAATGGACATAGTTGAGTGTATTTTATTTTATACATAATCTTAGAGATTATACTATGTTGTTTTACATAATACTTTTTTCAATTTTTTTTCTTTGAGTACATTTCATTTTTCTTACTTGCTCTCATATAAATAATATATTTATTGTCTACAAACAATAATACTTAAAATTCTTTATCAAAATTATAAAAAAAATATATATTCCACAACCCTTCATCTACTTTTTAGAGAAAAATGAATGGATATTAAAATTACATCTCAATCCTTTTTTTTTTCACTTAAAAAGTTTTTATAGTTTAGCTCCTTTAACTTATAAAGAATATGATCCCTTGAGGTGTTATAGCCAACATAAATAAAAAAGAAAAAAAAAAGCTAATTTATTTCTTTTCAGTTGTAAATTTATTTTTTTTAAACATACTACACATATATATTTTTAAAAATCAAAAGTATAAGATTCCAACCTTATTTTAGAATATCAATTTATTTTATGTTATTTATGTAAATGCCTAAAAAAAAAAAAAAAAAAAAAAAAAAGCTAATTTATTTATTTTCAGTGGTAAATTTATTTTTTTTAAACATACTACACATATATATTTTTAAAAATCAAAAGTATAAGATTTCAACTTTATTTTAGAATATCAATTTATTTTATGTTATTTATGTAAATGTCTCTATTTTTTTAAGAATAATAAAATAAAATGATAAATTTCATGTGCACGCACTCTAGTAATTTATAAAAATATGGTAGATTTCAAACTATTTTTAAAAATATAACAGTTTTTATTAAAGATTCTATTCTCACACAAGTAAATATCGTATCTTTAAAAGACTATTAGTTCTTCTAACACACATAGTCTTTTCAAAAGATGATTAACATCTACGAAAAAGATATTTTAAAGAGTATGCATTAAAAAAATCGATATTTTTTTACTCAAATATACAAAAATTTCAAAAAAAATATATAGTTGAAAAGTTAATACAGATCTTTTGAAGTATGCATTAAAAAATCGATATTATTTTACTCAAATATGCAAAAATTTCAAAAACAAAAGTAGGGTTGGAAAGTTAAACAGATACCTCCAATTTGATAACTGGTTTTACTATTTTTAGAGTTATATATCTAACGATAAAGATAATCATAGTTGGACTATGGCTCTACAAATTTCAGAACCGTAGCTACGGAGTGTATAAGATAATTTAGCCAATTATTATTTACATTTACATATAAAAATATATATATATATATATATATATATATATATATATATATATATATATATATATATATATATATATATATATATATATATATATATCTTACTCTTGCTGTTGCAAATGTCATGTTATTTGCATACGTTATTGTGATGTTCAAAATTAAAATCACTGTTAAATCATTGAAGTAGATCTATCTTAAAATCACTTTAAGGTTTAGGGTAATATATCCATTTAATTCCTAAATTTCAAAATCCACTATATCTTTATCAGAAAATTATTATCTTTAATCATGTTGGAATGACTCGAATTTGTTATGATCCACTACGACTGACTCGATACAGAGTCTTTCCTATTCATAATACAACTGTTATTTCCTTTTTGCCCGTGGACGTAGCTAACACAACGTTAATGAACTACGTAAATTTTGTGTCGATTCTCTTTTGTACTTTTATTTTTTGTTGTTTGATTCTGTCGTAACAAGTCATTTGTATGTAACAAACAACTGGTGTGAAAATTTACAGCTAGCATTATAGACAACTAATATAGCCCTCTAACATAAGTTTGGAATTGTAAAATTGGACCTAATAAAATAAGATCAAGATTGACTAACCTTTGCTAACCAGTTTACGGACCAGCCCTTGGGCTCAGAATTGATAAAGGTTTGGAAAAAAAACCTATGTCAAACCACATATAAATAATTCTCTAAACCTAATTAACATAAGCAAAAGAATCGAGAATGAAATTGGTGAAAGGCAGCTATTTATATAATTTTAAGATAAAAATGATCCTTTTATTTTCGGCTTTGTCCTATCAACCCATAATTCAAAATCCACAAGGATCAAAGTGAAGTTCAATTGAGTAAATTAAATCACATTCATATATATCTATTCAACATTATGTCGCATTGATATGAAATATATTTCGGTGTGTGCCCTCCACCCTCAAATTTTAATATATTTATAATTATCGATCAACGGCTTGTAGTAAACTACAACAAAATGGATCGAACTCAGGGAACCGAAATTAATTTATCTAAACTAAACTTTGTTTGCAGCTATAAAATATAAAATGGAGGGAGGGGTTGTTGATTTTTAAAACTCTAAACATGCAAATTAAGTAAAATCAATTAACATAAAATTAAATGGAAATAATTAATACTAGAAAAATTAATTCTAACAAGCGTCTAATTAAAAGGTTCGAAATTGTCTCGGAAAGCAATTTGATCACAGAAATTTCTAAAGAAATTATCTAATTACCTTAGAACTCAACTTACCTACCCGGAACATGGGGCTGAGCCACATGGGGGCCAGGGGGGCACGTGCCCCCCTCGAATTATTAGTTTTATAAATTTATATATAAAAGTTTGAAAAATATAACTACAGTTTGACTATTTGTAAATAATAAATCGGAAATTTTCATAAATTTATGCTTTGGTCAGATGGTAAGGGGCACGAAAATCGAGTAATTATCCAGCTGCAGCCCAAGTTGCTCTCCAAATGTTTTTTTTTATTTTGTTTTTCATTAAATCATTTCGAGCTCTCCAAATATTTTTTTCTTTATTTTGTTTTTCATTTTGTTTTTCAGTTGGTTAAACTATTTTAGATTTAACAAAACAAAAAAAAATATAATTTTATTTTAAGGTTTTAAATCTTGTAAATTATTTTAGATTCTAAAAAAAAAAAATTAATTTAGTTTTGAAAAAAAAAAGATAAATACTTCAAATTTTATTATTTAATCTCATTAATTATATATATATATATATATATATATATATATATATATAATTATTTATTTATTTAAGTAGAGAATTCTAAAATGGTTTATTATTATTAAATGTTTAAAATTACTTTATATAAATATTAAAAACTTCTAAAACAAAATTATATATAAATGTTTAAAATTTTATTTATATGGATAGAGAATTACACGTTTAGTCTTTCAATTTTTAAATTTATGTTTAATATATTTGTGAAATTTAAACAGTTTAGGTTCATTAACTTTAATTTTGTATCTAATAGGTCTTAGACATTAAAAAAATAATCAGTAAAAATCAATTATTGAGGACTCAATTACACTTGAAAATTTTAATTTTGTATCTAATAAATACGTTATTATTGCAAAATCGAGTATAGCTCAATTGGTATAAAGTTGTGCCCCTAACTAAGAGGTCGGCAGTTTAAGGATCTATTAGATTCAAAATTAAAAGTTTTATAGTGTTTTACCTACATTTTAAAGTTCAAGGACTATATATATATATATATAGACATAAATCGAAATTTTCATAGACTAAACTTCAGTTAACCATTTTGAAATTGTGCCCCTCCTGACAAAAACTCCTGGATCCGCCCCTGCCCGGAACAGTCGTAACAAGAGTAACCCAAAAATATTAATTCCGACTAAAGTCAACAAAAAAAAAAAAAGATTAACGAAAAGAGATAAATACAATTAAAAGCAATTGTTCACATGTGCATTAAGGAAAACTCCAACCCCTAAATTAGAACTATGAACTTTTAGCCCATCATAATGGCTAAATAATTCATCACAATTTGAATAAACTATAAATGATAATAAAAAAAATACTTAAATTTTGAATTTCCAAGTGTGAAGACTTAGGTTGAATGGCTGATCTGTGGCTTCGTTGGTGGGCTGGAATGGTTGACCAGGTGGGTTCAAGTAACGAAGGTCGGAGGCTCGCTTGGGCTGGCTCGCGCTCACGTGCGGACAAAGGCCAGAGGGCCGCTGGGCCGAAGGCTGGACGTCAGGTGAGCATCTTGGGCCGGATTTCAAACTGGGCCGCATCTTGTTGGATTAAAGCTGAAGAACGCGCGTTGGGCCTGAACTGGGGCGCCCGCTGATGGGCTTGATAACAACAAAAATACAGTGAATTGCATTCTCTAAGATCCGAACTCGGGCTGTAAGAATAATATTAGAATTTCCACAAAAATAGATGTTTGTATATACACAATATTATTGATAGTCTAAAACTCTTTAATTAATGCGAGGATTGAATTATAATCTCGATTTAACTATGTTAATTGCACAATTTTATATCAATTGAATTATGTTCGATTTAACTATTTTAACAAGACTTAAAGACTATAAACTAGCACTTTTAGATTTTTATTGTTTTATTTTCTAATGATGTGGTTCCGTAGTCTCATTTTTCTTATCCTAAAAAGAATAGTATCTTCTAAATACAAATATTCTCGAGTTTTTAATTATTTAAATAATATGGAATCACATAAGTTCTATTTTTTGTTAGGAGAAATAAGTTTTTAGTTTACGTCCATATCCTCACATATCCCATGGTTACCAATAAGGTCAATATATATTTAATACTTACATATTTAATGTTAGTATGAAATTTTTAGTTTGTGTCGAAGAGAGAATATAATATATACCCCTATAGTCTATATAGATATAATAAGGCTCGTCTTCCAAGATAGATCCAGAGTTAAAGTTTTAAATATTATGTTATTTTGTTACAATTTTTTATTAACAAAACATGGACAATTTAAAATTAGAACTTAAAATTTAAAGTTAGATAGTTGTTATCTTATCAATTCATATAAGGGTAGCAAACTTTTACCTTTTTATAGACACTTGTTTGATAATAAATTAAAACAATCGTTTTTTTTTTAATATTTTAATTAATGCGAGGATTAAATTCATGACCTCTTAATCACGAACACGACCTTATGTCAATTGAACTATGTTCGATCTAACAAAATAAAAAAAAATCATTTTTACTCATGTGTTTAGCACTAAATTGATGGAACTTTCGACAGTAAAATTATTTTTTAGTTAAAATTGGTCAATGTTGGAAGCTTGATCAAATATTGATATTGTACATGGGTGAGGCTTAATTTCCGGGCAATACTTTATTTTCGATGAAATAAATAAATTTTAAAATAATTTTGTTCGGCTTTCGGTTGAAAATTCAAAATTTAGTGAGTGATTGTAAAAATTGCAATGCTTATCTAAGTCCAAAGTTTAGTTTAACTTGATTAAATTAAAATTCGAGTGAGAATTGATATAACTTTTATTTAAAAAAAAAAGTACCAGTGTAAACACACACATACATACATTTATCATTACTTTTTTTATGCCTCTAAAATCATAAAAACACACCGATATGCATAAAAACATTGTTTTTATGTTAATAAATTATAAAATAGTCGTGAACATATGTTTTTATGTTAATAAATTATAAAATAGTCGTCAACATAAATATAACTCAACGATTAAGATATTTGATCCTTCCATTAGGGTCAAGGTTGAAACCTCACCCCCACAAATAAAAATGTCATGAATTTTCACGTGCCATCAATAAATAAAAAATCATTAAGTATAAAATGGGGATCAAGGTCCAAGCTTTTTTTTTTTATATATAAAATAAATGGTGCCTTTAAGCTAGGGATCTTAAAATAAGGAATTCAATTAAAAATAAAAACAAGGTTGTATTTTATGTTTCTAAGGATATATATTTGGTGTCATATTTGAAGTTGAGTTCTAATTTATAATAATATGTTTGAAAATATATTTATAAACAATAAAATTAGTGTTAGTTATCAAGTAAATATTAGGTTGGATCTCAACTATTATTAATTAATTTATGAATATGTTAAAATATTATAAATTTTATATAATTTTTATTTTACAATATCATATAATTTACCATACATGTTTTAATTTAACAAAATTAAAATGAGTTTATACAGTGAAATACTATATTTGTCAAGAAAAAAAAAGTCACTTTTAATGTAAATCAAAATCTATATATACTAAAAACATAAAATGTAATTTTTATACAATTATTGGCATCCATTTTTAGATTCTGAAAAACACAGGGAAACAAAACTCATATTGCATACACTAGACGGACCCAAATTTTATTAAAAATTAAAAATTCAATTGGATGCAACAAACAAATTAAAGTTAAATGAACTAATAATTTTATAATTATGTTATAGTTTACATTTTTCTAGAATATTACAATTCAAAAAATATGGATTCAAATCCACAACTTATAAAAATTTTGAATTCTTTAATCAGTTAACTATAGCCCTATTACAATTTATATTGTGAGATATATTGTTGTTGTTGTTTTTTTTTTTTTAAATATATTTTTGTAATTTTTATAATACAATAAAACATATAAATTCATAATATATATTACAATATTATAAATAAAAAATAACTTTAGTATATATGAATGGAGATGATGACGAAGACGAAAATAAATAGAACATTAAAAGTGTTTGTAATAGAGCATTCATTTATTACAAATGTATAAGCACGAATGTCAATATAAATATAGCTCAACCAATATATTATATGACATATTATATGACATAGTAATTAAGAGGTTCAAAGTTAAATTATTTACCTCGGATATTGTTAAAAAAAAATAATAATAATATCGAAGGATATTGAATCTGGATTCGTTCTTTCCAAAAAAAAAAAAAAAAAAAATGCTTTATTTTGACAAACATTGTTTTTCTTCGTATTTTTTTTTTTTTTTTTTTGAGGTATTTTCCACAAACATTTTCAATAAGGTTGCTAAAGACACGTGGTTCGAATTCCTAGGACTTTGAATGTCGAGGGCATCTTATTCCCATAATACACAGAAATCAACAACGTCCCTTTGTTTCAAAAAAAAAAAAAAAAAAAAAAAATACAACGTCCCTTTCCTTACAAATTTAGATTATAATAAACTACAAGAATTGCACTTTTAAAAAAATTCATGTTCAAGTAAATGCTCGGTCTTTAAATTTTTTAATAAGATTATTTATGGTTATTATGATGTTTAAAAAAAAAAAACCTACAAATCTGGTGATAAAAAATTGAGCTGATTTTTTTTATTTAAAAAATGATATTAATATCTTAACCGATGAAATTACGAGTTTAAGAGGACGTCTATAATTGAGTTAACATGTATGTGGAGTTAATAGATGTTAGATTGCCAAAGCGAGCATAACTCAGCTGACATATGTATGTGTTGACGACAAAGAGTCGTTCGAATCCCCTACATCCAATGTACTACAAAAAAATAGATGTTAGATTGTTAAGTTAAATTATTTTAGGTGGAGAGGTGTGTTAGGACTTAAGAGTGCTAACAAAATCTCACATTGATTAGGAAAAAAATAGATTCGTGGTATATAGGTGAAAACAATTATCTTTATTGAAATGAAGTCTTTTGGGTGGAACCAAAAGCAAAATCATGAAGTTTTAGGCCCACTGACAAAATCATCCCAATATGAATAGGTTGGAAATATCAAGATTAAAAAACTAAAATAGTCCGTTAGAAAATTTTATAATATTAAATATATTCATAAATTAATTAATAATGGTTGAAACTTAACAATATTTAGTTGGTAACTACAATTATTTTATGATTTATTATTATCAAACACATTTTGAACAATAATTTAAATTATGATTCAATTTTTAAATTTTTTATCAGATACATATCTGAAAAACACTAAAACATGAAGTACAATTTTATTTTTTTTATTGAATATCTTATTTTTTGATTTTTTTTTTTAATCATGAATCAAGGACACTTTTTTTTTTTTTTTTTATAGCTTATAAACTAAAAATAAACTAAATCAAAATAAAATAGTTAGAGCAATTTATTTAGTAGAATAAGTGTGGAGTATGAAAAGATAATAAGATATCTATTATATTGAGGTGTTCCATTTGTAAATGGTTGAAGAAATAAAATGATATTTAAACATTTAGATTTAATAATGAGTTTATTATTGGTTGATGGCGGGGAAAATCAGGTGTGTAGTTTGAAGTTTGACCAGTCTGATTATGCAAACTGCGAAGTGCGTTCCCTCATGCAGTTGCATACCTCACAGCCAACAAAATACTGACACGTAACCATGGGAATCGTGCGGCTCTGTCACCTTCACACTGTTCTAAATCACCCGCACTGCACCATTATTTTTCTGTTTTCAATACTATTAACAATAAATTCAAACTTAATTAATTAATTAATTATAATAATATTAATAATTAAGGGTGAGATTGGGTTGGGGAAGTGGAAAAGTAAAGACCGTTTGACTGATTACTGCTAAATTGATAATAATTAATTATGATGTTTTGAATCCAAGTACAAAGTAGGGTAATTGTGGAGTGCGTGAGACTATTTAACTTTTCTAATAAACCCTTATCTCATTTACATTTTTTCTAACAAATTTAAAATTTAATGAAACTTCAGGGACTATATAATTTGTGTAAAGAGTGTGTAAAAATATCAGATGTGTTTGTGTAGTCTACGGTTGATTTAGAAAACTTAGTTTATCATCATATGTCCGAGATTACAAATACTTTTAAAATATATTTTTGGGAAAAAATCAGTTTATACCCCTAAACTTTGAGGGTTGTATCAATTAAAACCCTAAACTAACGATCATATCAATTTAAACCCTGAACTTTCATAAGTGTATCAATTTACACCTTCTATTAAAACTTATTTGAAAAAAATTCATTTAAAGGAGTGAAAACTTATAATTTTAACAATTAAACTCATAAACAATCAATTTGTATGAAAGTTTAGAGGTTTAATTGATCAATTACAAGTCTCCACACGTGTGAAAACTAACATTTTTCTAATGGAGGGTGTAAATTGATACACTTATGAAAGTTCAGGGTTTAAATTGATACAATTGAAAGTTTAGGGTTTTAATTGATACAACCTTCAAAGTTTAGGGTTTTAATTGATACAACCTTCAAAGTTTAGGGGTATAAATTGATTTTTTCCTAATATATTTTATATCAGTCCTTAAAAATCAACTTTTATTTTATCTTATGAAAGGATTAAAAAACACTTATTAATTTAATGCTAGTTGTTAATGCCAAAATTTGGTATCAATGTTAGATTTGAACTTTAGAGGAGCGAGCCATATCCTATCCTGTCCGATAAATGAGATGAGAGACCTCGCACTAGTGTAAATACAGACCACAAAGACTCTGACACTCAAATTAGTTTGAGAGGGGAATAGTGTAGAAAATGAGAAGAATCAAAACATCACTTACTTAATCATAATTTTTTCATTGTTGTTTATATGAACTTCCTCGACAGTTTCGGTCATTAAAGTGAACAGTACTGACTGTTGTAACACTCGACATTTAACTAAGCGTAACCGCCCCAACAAGTGTGGACGTTTTCTTTCAACTTGATCGACCTTTCGGGGTCAGCCTTTTCCTCCTCATGGAGTTATCTTTTGTGGTCGATCCCTTCGTGGGATCGACCTCCCTCCGAGGAGTCGACTTCCTCTTGTCGTCTGGCCGATTCCCTAACCTTCATTTGGTCGACCCTTTTGAGAGTCGACTCCCCTTTGTTTGACTGACTCTTATGAGGTCGATTCTTCTAGTTTAAAGTCGGCCATTTGTGGAGTAGATCTCTTCTCAAAGTTTTAGCCTATTTAAGTTTCTATCCCTTGAGTCTGATTATTTTGTCCATAACACTAGTATTATGCTATTTTTATATGTACGTTTTTATTTAATTATATATATATTTTTTTTTTTTTTGCAAAAGTTGGATTTATATATATATATATATATATATATTTTTGTTGGAGAAGTTATAGTATATTATAATTTAAAAGTTCAATTAATGTAATATTAAACAGTAAATATTATTGCTTAAAAGTAGCATTAATTAAGTCCAGGGATTTTTTATATTAATAATGTACTTTATATAACTTATTATAGAAATAGGGTAGTTTTGAAAGTATTTACAAAACTAGGGTACCTAAATCGTGTCCATGGTACACAATTTAGGGAGTAACTTGTGTACCATAGACACGATTTACATGACGTGTCAACCTAAGTTGTGTAATATGTACCCGAATTACCCTTAAGTCGTGTACCATGGACACAAGTTACCCCTACGTCGTGTACCATGGACACGAATTACATGTGACGTGACAAATCATAACTAGTGTCCATGGTACACGAGTTACCCTCTAAATCGTGTACCATGGACACGAGTTACCTCGAAATCGTGTCCATGGTACACGAGTTAAGTACTCTAGTTTTGTAAATATTTTGAAAACTACCATATTTTTGTAATAATTTATTTAAAAAAATCCTAAGTCTAGTGGAAAAATAATATTCAATAAAGAAAATGCGTAGATTTGAAATTTTAATTTCAAGGGTAGTAAATATCAATTATAGTGGATAATTATGCTCGTTTTAACTAATTCTTGCATTGTTGATAATCTCTAGTTTTTCGTTTCGCTCTCTCATATATTAAGAATTTGAAACTCTACCCACATTTTAAAACCTATCTGAAAAAAAAAGATCACATCTCCTGGTCTGATGGAGAAAATTTTATAATATTATGTGATATATAGTATTTTATTTCATGCTATTCTTAAGTACTTCTTACTTCTGTCATGGCAAATAATAAATTGAGATAATATCAAACAAAATTATACTATTGTGCTATTATAATTTTTTTGTTATACCTTAGTTCAAAAAAATATCAATCTAGTATCTTACAGATTCACAGATCGATTCATCTCATCTCATTCTACAATTGTTGAATTAAAATATATATATATATATATCATAATTGTTCCGTAATATATAATATATTGTTCAATAATTTTGATGGTAACATCAATCGCTTTTTTATTTTGACCATTTGACCATCTCAAGTCCAACTCAGGGACCAGCCCAGATGGCCAAAAAAGAGAGAGAAAAAAAAACCCCACTAAATAATTAATAAAAAAAAAAGAAAAAACTGGCGATTACGGTGATAAGAAGGCGAAAAGGCAGGACAACACGTGTGGCTCCCGGTAAAACTACGGGCTACAGCCGGTAACTGGCAGTCAAAAACCTCAATTAATTTATCAGTAATTAGAGGAAGGAAGAAAAAGAGAAGAGAAAAGAAAAGAGGGTTTCGATTTTCATCCCCATGTGGCCCAACCGATAGAACAAAACTCCGTAGAAATTACCTTTTTTTTTTCTTTCTTTCTCAGTGTCTCCCATTCTTTCTTGTCCTAGATCCTCCATTTTTATTTATTTTTTTCTATCAAAAAGAAGATTTTGAGAGCAGTTTTTTCCTTTTTTTTTTGTTGGGTGGGTTTTGAGGGAGGAAAGAAACTGCAGTGTTCTCGAGTATGAGTGATTTACATTCATGGCATCGCTTTTGGTTGCCTATTTTTTGATGATTTGGGCCTTTTTGTGAAGCTTGAAGAGGAAGTGATTTTCATTTGTGGTTACTGATGATGACTGAAGCGATGGTGAAGAAGAAGAAGAAAGCCTTTCTTTTGACCAACGAAGAAAGGGTTCAGATAAAGGAAGATAAAGATGTCCCCATTCCCCATTTTTGCTGCTTCTGATTTGTCAATGAGAAGATTGTGGAACTAAGAGAAAGTAAGTTACAGCGAAACCCCCTTTTTCTTTTTTACGTTTGAATCATTGAATTGAATCCATTCGTGTTTTTGTTGGTTCCTGAAAGTGAATTCAATACCTTGTTTTTCTTTTCTATTCCAGGGATTTGGGGTTCATTTTATTCCTCTCTCTCTCTCTTGAGATTGATTTGTTCTTTTGAGGGTTTTTTATAATGCCGATGTACCAGCCTAATTCCGGTCGGAGAAGAGAGGCCGATTCGGAGCTGGGTGGTGGTGGTGGGCAAGTTCTTGATGTCGAAACCGCCGTGAAAGATGGTATTCTCGGCGGCGTTGGTGGCGGCGGTGGGTTAATCTGCGATGGTGGAGGGGCTGAGAAATTGGATCTGAAGGAGATTGTGGAGGAGCTTGATAACATTGAGGTTCCTTCTGTGTTTATTTGCCCAATTTCATTAGAGCCAATGCGAGATCCTGTGACCCTTTGTACGGGACAGACCTATGAAAGATCCAATATCCTCAAATGGTTTTCTCTTGGTCATTTCACATGTCCTACCACAATGCAAGAGCTTTGGGATGATTCAATCACCCCCAATAACACTCTTCACCAACTGATTTACAGTTGGTTTTCGCAGAAGTATTTCGCTATGAAGAAGAGGTCTGAGGATGTGCAGGGGAGGGCCCTTGAGCTCTTAGACACTTTGAAGAAGGTCAAGGGCCAAACCAGAGTCCGGGCTTTGAAGGAGCTTCGGCAAGTTGTCGCCTCGAATTCTTCGGCGAAGAAGACCGTGGAAGACAATGGCGGTCTTGCTTTGATTTCGTCTCTGTTGGGTCCTTTCACATCCCACGCGGTTGGCTCCGAAGCCATTGGGATTTTGGTGAACTTGGAGCTCGATGCCGAGTCAAGGAGAAACCTCCTTCAACCTGCGAAGATTTCGTTGATGGTGGATATGTTGAATGAGGGATCCACTGAGACCAAAATTAACTGCACTAGACTGATTGAAACGTTGCTGGATGGGGATGATTGCAGAGCGGAAACTGTCTCGAGTTTGAGTCTCTTGGTTGGATTGTTAAGATTAATAAAGGAAAGGAAACACCCAAATGGTGTTGTGGCTGGATTAAGATTGCTTAAAGCTCTGTGCTGCCAAGACCCAGTGAGGAACTCAGTAGTGAGCATTGGGGCAATCCCACAATTGATAGAAATTCTCCCGAATTTTAACCCCGAATGTTTGGAACTATCCCTTCATGTATTGGAATCGCTCTCAACCCTCTCAGAGGGCAGGGTGGCCTTGAAAGATTGCCCCAACACCATTCCAAACTTAGTGAAGTTGTTAATGAGAGTCTCAGAGAGCTGCACTCAGTTGGCTTTATCAATCTTATGGGCAGTTTGTAAACTAGCCCCTGAAGAATGTGCATCACAAGCTGTGGAAGCAGGCTTAGCAGCCAAGCTTCTTCTGGTGATTCAGAGCGGTTGCAATCCCGTTCTGAAACAACGCTCTGCCGAGCTTCTAAAGCTCTGCAGCTTAAATTACACAGCAACCCTCTTCATATCCAAGTGTAAGCTTACAAGGACAATACAATAAGGAAGAAGAAAAATAGTTACACAGAAACCACCATTCTCTAAAGTGCTCCATTTCCAGTTGAAAAAAAAAAAGCTGATTATCATAAGGAGCAGCAGTGGGCATTGGCATTTTTCAAGAATAATAAGCCTCTCTGAGCAAGTGGCCACTGAAATCTGAAAGAAAGCACAGAGAACATGGCGTCTCTGTAATAGATTATTATGTGGATAAGAAGATAAGATAAGATTCTTGTTTTAGACTGAGTTTTGAAGAGGGAATGAAGATCTCTTTTTCTGCATTTAGGGTTCTTCTTCTTCTTCTTCTTCCATCTGTTGGAGATGAATCAATCAAGTGGGGGTGAGTTTTTGAGTCTCACCATTGTAAATTTTTGTAGAGCTTTTTATTGGCCCATCAAATCAAATCGTGTATGATGATGATGAACAATTTATGATCATTTTTTTTCCAGCTACTTTCTTGTTGTGTAGGTTATGGAACATATAAGTTTTTTCCTCTGGGTCCTAATTTTTCTGTTTGTTATTATTACTAAAAGAATCAGAGATGATCGTGGAGTAGAATGATTACTTTGTTGACCAACAACTTCGTGGACAATGGAATAGTTTTTCAAAATGATTTGATTCAATTTCTTTTATTTTTGGTCGGTAAGCATAGTTCGACTGAAATTGACTTTGTCTTCGTTTTTTTTGTGGTCGAAAGTTCAAAATTTCTGTTTGTTATACTTATACAAAAGTGTTTTTTTTAGTTCAACAATAATAAAGTATGTTCACAATTTTTAATTAGTTTTAAGTAAAAAATAGAATATTTAAACATTAGGAAGAAGTTAAGAAAATAATGGTAGAGTTAAGAGTGTTATGCAGAATTAAAGTAAAGAATAATAATAATTAATTAAAAGAAAGAAAAAAAAGTACAATTCCGATGAAGGGTCCCCCAAAGATTGAAACCCTTTTCACATCTGTGTGTGGAAAAAGGGTTGATTGAGAGTTGGGATATGATTGGTCATGAATCGCCAGAAAATTGGTCGGAAAATGTCTACCAATCAAAAAGCTCTAGAGGATAAGAATCATCATCATAATTAATTCTATTATATTACTTCTTAATTCTTTTCAAAACTGTTTTATGCCCACAATACTTAATTTTCTTAAAAATATATTTCAATATAGTATTTTCAATAACATCAATTTTAACATTATTAATCTTTAATTAAATTACCAATTTGTCCCCTATATTCGAGTTTAATTTCAATTTGATTCTATAATTGTAAAAATTTTAACTTAATCTCTATAGTATTAAAAAAGTTTCAATCTAGTCTTCTTGTTTGGATCAAAGCTTATAAAGTACCCTTATTGTTACCATACCATATTGTAGACATGCTAAATTTTCTAGAGAAGTGATAATGAGTTGGTGCTTTTTTATTTGGGCGATTGTATTAAGGTTTAGAGCCAAATAAAAAGTAGGAGTATTTTGAGATTATTTGTGAGATTTAATTAAACTATAAGATTGATAGAATGATTTTAGTAATTTTTTTTTTGTAGTTCAATAATTGTGGGGGTGGTGGATCGAATGATCGACTTTTGAGATGATAATGAGCGTCTTATCGACAAAATGAGTGAGACTTTCTTTACTATTTTTTAGTATCCCTCATGTAGTATGAAATTCTTAGTGTATGAGCTATTGCGTCGAAGATGAACGGAGCTAAGCGATCTACCGAAGTTGTGGGATGTAAAAATGCATCGGTAGGGGAGCGTTTCGCCTTAGAGGGAAGCACATGCCGCAAGCGGTGGTGGACGAAGCGGAAGCGAGAATGTCGGCTTGAGTAACGCAAACATTGGTGATAATCCAATGTTCTAAAAACCTAAGGGTTCCTCTGCAAGGTTCGTCCACGGAGGGTGAGTCAGGGCCTAAGATCAGGCTGAAAGGCGTAGTCGATGGACAACAAGTTGATATGCTTTCTCTACCATTTCTTGATATAGATATTCGATTTATTTTTAGGCCATGAAGAAAGAGAGGAAACAGGGGGTCAAAGTGATGAGACACCGGGATCACGTCGCCTTACGATACCAATAACAATCATTTATGATGAGAAGATCGTAAATGTGCCAATGTGATTTTCATGCTCGAATTATCCGGATGATTTAGGGTTGATATTGTAGTAAAAAAGACAGGGTGAGATTTGGTGTGAGGGGGAGACAAGGGTCGTTTTGTTGGCATACTTTAGTTTTAAAATTATGGTGTTGGTTTAATAATAATTGTATCTCTACCCTTTCCATTGTGGGGGTCCTTCCTCTCTCCTTTTGTTCTTTCAAATGGGTGCACACGGTCAACTCCCCTTTCTCCCATTTGCAAAAAGGAAAAAAGAAAAATACCAAATACAAATTATTATTTCATTTTAATTAAATAAAAGAAAAAGAAAGAAAAAAAAAAAGCAACTTTTGGTGGCAATTTGGAATTTATTTTTGGTGGCATTAAAAAAATTTGAAAAACGACATTAAATGAGAAAATAAAGAGATGTCACTGTTGAAATGGGTGTGTGGGCACATGGACATTATATACAACTCTCTCAATATTGTTGTAATATACTAATATATGTATCTTGCTTTGGCTCACCTCATTTTTTTTTTTTAAATGAGGTACCAACCATACCAGCCAGGCAGCCATTTTGGTTTGGTCTGTTTATTTATACATTACAGCTTCAAATTTCCCTATGAAAATTGAAACCATGCCTTGTTTTCGACAATACATGGCTGATTTATTATGTTCTCGTACCTTTTTTTTTTTGACAACATGTTGGGATGAGAGTTTGAACCTAGGACTTCATAGTCAATACTCAATAGTCAATACATCATGCCGTTGAGCTATGCTCTTGTTGGCTCATGTTCTCGTACTTAAACAAACCATATTATATATGTTGAGTCTGATTAAAAAAGAAATAACAAGAAAAAAAAATGGAGCATCCGATTTAGTCTCTTTTAAAAAAAATGACTAAAATGAACGCTTTGAAAATGTTACAGATTGGTCTGTGGTTCGAATCCCCCACTCTCAATGTACTAAAAAAAAAAAATTGAATCTCACATTTTTTTTTTATTTTTTATTTTGACAATATGTTGGGGTGGAGAATTGAACATAGGACCTCATGGCCACCAAGTTTTGAATCTTACACTTCTATGTGTTGTTGAACTAAAACAAAACTTTAATTGAGCATTTCATCTCTATAAATTAATGGGTAAAATATGGGGAAAATATTTTTAAATAGTTCTTCAAATTAAAAATTAAAATGTTATTCCGCAAAATAAATATTAAAATTGTATTATTATTATTATTATTATTTTTTTTTAGTACAATACGATGAGAGGATTTGAACCACAAATTTTTTGGTCGTTAACACATACTTATGTCAGTTAAGTCATGAGTTGCTTTGACAACTATTTATTATTATTATTAACAAAAAAAAAAAAAAAAAAAAAACCCTGTAAACAATTATAAACAAAATATGAAGACAGGGGAGTCTGCTTGAAAAATGTATATTTATCATTTTGTTAACTACTGGTCTTCCCTCTCTGTCTCTCCAAAGGATCATTGGGACCGCTATTTTGTCCATTGTTTTTATTTTGTCCTTTGTTTTATTAAGAGTTGGAATTCCATAAATAAAGACATCATTTTAATCTATCTATAAGTAAAGTCAATGACTGCATCACCAAACAAAAATATAAATTTCGTTCACCCAGTTCTTTTTATTAACTATCTTTTATTTCACAAAGACAGTTCTAATTTTGATTAAGTTATATATTCGATTAAGAATTTGTTGATATAAAAAAATAATTGATTAATTCAAATTTTAACGTAAATTTTTATTCATTTATTAGCAAAAGGAATTCAACTTAATAATGTAAAGTTATCAAATCAAGCCTAATTTAATGGATAAACATTTATTATCATCTCATCATAGTTTGTTGTACTAAAAAAACTCAATAGCGTATGCTAATTTTTAGTTTATGATTAAAAAAATAGAAAGATAAAATCTCATAAAAATGACACAAATCATCTCTAAACTATGAAGTTTGTTACAATCATAACTTTTGATTTGATCAATCTTCTTGTAGTTTGGTAAGTTTTGCGATCAATCCATTCACGGTTAAATTACTGTTTAATTGAGCTCTACATGTGTGACTCATGCGTGAATATAGAAGAATTTTCTTGATGCAATGATTAAGAAAATTTTCGACATTAATTACTTCACAAACATTAAGAAAATAGGAACTGAAGTCTGAATAACGAAAAACTTAAATCTTTACCCATATTTTTCTTCTAAAACATAAACTTTTTTTCTTTCTTTTTTGACAATGATAAGTTTGTCCTTCTATATTTACATGTGAAACTCAATCAAACAGTAATTTAATTGCGAAGAGACTGAGCACCACACTTAACAAACTATAGAGGTGATTGATAAAATTAAAAGTTTAAGAGTGTGATGGTATCAAACCCATAGTTGAAGGGTGATTTATAATTTTTTTTTTTTAAAAAGCTATAATTTTATGAATATTTTAAATTCCAATGGATTGGGCCGAAGAACAGTAAAAGCAAACGAAAACGTGGGCCAAGGGCTTGTTTGGACCGACTTAACAATCAGTGTATGTGGATAAGATGGCCAGTAGGTGTCCCATTTATAAAGTATTCATGGCCCAATCATAACCTAAGCCACATACCAAATTCAAAAAAAATGTTAAATTATAAAAATCTCTCTAACTTTGGAATAATTTCAATCATCTTCCTAAACTTTTAAACTTTCAATTTTGGGCAGATTACACAAACAACAATAATCAAGCAAAAAATAATTACAAATTTAGCAATGTTTAAAACCTTTTATAAATATGGCAAAAAAATCAGTGACTATCACTGATAGACTTTATGACTATTACTGATAGACTTCTATAGAGTGATAGACTTCTATCACTAACAAAATTCTATAAAAAAGACTACTATCAACCATAGACCATACTATCAATGATAAAAATTGTCTGCAATTTTTTTTAAAAAAATGCTATATTTTTAATTATTTTATTTTAAATTGACATATGTTACAATTTTTCTTCAATTTTTTATTTTTATTTTTAACCTTATTTTTTTTGTTCCTCCAAAAATATCCTTGAAAAATATTAGAAATTGGCGTAACGACTGATATATAAAAATTAGAAGACATACGTTACATCATTCACGTGAATAATTGAGGTGTAAAAATTGATTATGTAAATATATATTTATTTTTTTACAAAGATATTTTAATTAATGCGGAGATTAAACACATGACAAAAATACGATTTTATACCAATTGAGCTATGCTTAGTTCGACCCTTCTAATTTTTACACCCTAGTTACCAAGTCAATCAAAATTAATTTTAAGGGGAGAAATATTTTTTGAAATAATTTCAAGGTTGAATATACTTTATAATTTATCATAATTATCTACCCACTTAACTATCACGCCATATAAATTACTCATCAACCAATTTTTTTTTATTTTTAATGAAAATTTGAACTTCAAAACTTAAAAAAAAAATATATATATTAATTAACATTGAGTAGTATTATGTTCACAAACAATTTAAAATCATATCCATGGAAAAAGTATTATAAAAAACATCAGAACATAAAATACTAAATTAAAGAAAAGAAAAAAACAATAGGAAATAAGAAGCTTTAAAATGAAAATTTGAACAAATATATTTATGACAAGTGAAAAAAAATGAAAGGCGGAGCGATGAAGCAACGCCATATTATTAAGGGTCAAAGTCTGAATCTGAACCAGTCACTTTCTTCACCGTCCGAATCAGATGCAATGTCATGGTTGGCTCGTTCCATTGCCAACACCCTTCGCCTTGAAGACGAAGATGACCATCACAACGACGTCGTATCTCCCATTCCCTCCGATCCTCCATCTTCTTCTCCGTCCACCACTCCTCGCAACCAGATGGAATCCCATTCCGATCTCGACGACGAAGCATTATCTCGCGGCGTCAGAGACGACTTGACTGAATTCAAACAAACCCTAACCCGAAACCTTTGGGGCGTCGCCTCTTTCCTTGCGCCTCCGCCGCCACCGCCGCCTCATCGTTCTTTCACGCCTTCCGATGCGGATCTCCCTCCCCCTCCCGATTGGAAGCCATTCCAGGCGTCTAATCAGTCTGATCAGTCGATCTCTGGGGACGAAGAGGAATCGTCCGATCCGGTTGAGGTTTTGAAGATGCGTTCCAATCACGATGCGTATGCGAAATCTGGGAATTTACAGGAGGAATGCTATGAGGTGGATTGGGAAGACGCTGTTGGGATCACTGATGAAGTGCTGACGTTTGCGACGAACATCGCAATGCACCCTGAGACTTGGATTGATTTCCCAATTGACGAAGAGGAGGACAACGATGGTATGTTTGTTTTCCATTCCGTTAGATGCTTGTTAATTGAACTCTCCCTACGAAGAACAAACTGTTATCTGGTCTTAATTTTATTCGTTTTTATCGGATATAGGATGAGGGTTATTGATGAATAGTGCGAAGTCTACTGCCAATGATATTAAGCGTCGTTGTTTTTCAATGAAATGTTAATTTGATGCTGGAATGGTATATGAATTGCTTTAGGAAATTCTTCTCCTTGAATGGAGACTTCTATGAAATAAGACAATCGAATATCCGAGGGTTCCATTCTTTTGGATTTACAGCACCGGGGATGCTAGAAATTTATCTTGGAATGTGCTGAGTGAGGCAATTAGACCACATCAGTTGGCATAAATTTTTTCAAGCTTTATCCTCATCAAATGTTTGTTTTTCAAATTGAACTTAGTATCTTTAGTTGGCGCATTTCTGGTCCTAAATCCTAATATAATAAGTGAGTTTTAATTAATTTATTTATTTAACTTAGTAGTAAGCCCTTTTGGATTACAGGATACTATTTCTGGTCATGTCTCAGCTTTTATATTTATATGGCTTCTGTCACCTCACTTTTTAAAACCAAGGGTCTTATTTAAAGCTGCGGTATCTGTGTAAGCTAGAAATTCTGGACCTGCACAAGTATATCATTTCTCTAATTTCTTGCTTTGACGTTGCAGTTCCCATTTCTTCTTCCTTTATCTGCTTCTCGATGTCTAACTTTTTCCAATAATGATTACCTTTTGCTATGGTCATCTTGTGGTTCCCTCTGTGCTATACAGCACTTACATTCACTTATTCCATTCTCGTGTACTTTCCATCTTATGTACTTGAATCAAACTCATTCATTCAAGGTGCCACTGTATTTATTTTGTAATAGGAACTAGGAAGGATAAACCTCCTATTCAGTTCACTTACACTACGTGAAAGCTTCGTAAGCCTAAGCGATAATTTTGTTATGTAATGTGTGAATTTGTCAAGTGTTAGAGAATCACCCGTGTGTAGGGTGTACCACACATGGATCCTTTACCTGATGTGGTTTTCTAATATGACTAGTATTTAGTGTAGAACTCACAAAGGTGAGGATAGCAAAGTGTTGTGCATTGAAGGAGAGACTTAGGCCTCCCCAAAATCTGGGAACTTGTTGCTTTTCCTTCATCTATCAATATAATTAGCATATCACTTATTGCATTAGAAGCTCTATCAATTGTGTTCATCATTTATAGTGCAAATATGATATTTCAGTTTTATACAATTAAGCATGACCAAGTTATTTGAACTTCAGTATTATAACTTATACTGAATTTAATCATAATCTCATCTCATATACCTGGATATGTAAAACGAATGAGAAAGAAATGTTATAAGGCGATCCCTTAAATGATTAAATATGCACTGACTTTTGAATGGCGAATTTGGACTCTGTCGTTGTTTATCTATCTATTTTTATGATGTTTTTCACATTGTTGAATCCTGTGTATTTACATCTTTAGACCCTTCTTTTTCTTGTTTTAGATTTTGAAATGTCTGATGCCCAAAAAGAGCATGCTTTCACTATTGAACATCTTGCTCCTAGATTAGCTGCTCTCAGATTTGAGCTCTGTCCTTGCCATATGAGTGAGAGTTACTTTTGGCGAGTCTATTTTGTGCTCCTGCATTCAAGACTCAATAAGCATGATGCTGAGGTTTTATCTACTCCACAGGTTGGCTACTCTTTCTTTTCTTTGTTTTTGTAAATTGCAACGCAACCTTCTCTAGGTAAATTATGTAATTTCTATATTGTTTACATTGTTGGCATGATGATGCTAATGTCCCAAATGCGATGGTTATAGATTTTTTTTTATTTTTTATTTTTTTATATTCATATGAAGTTCAAACATACATTTTACTGTTCTAATGGAGTACTAATCTGGTTCCTTTGATTGAAACCTCATGTTTCCAGTATGATAAGGATATTTCAAACTTGTAGGTAGTAGAAGCCAGAGCAATGTGGATGCAGGAATTACAAAAGCAGACTAAGCCAGAGTCTTACTGGTGTGGAAGAGACACCTATGAATTAAAAGACAGCTCTGACGTGCTACAGGAAGACGGTAGTCACATGGCATCCCATGATACACGTTCTGGATCTACGCTGCCTTGGACATATACATCTGAGCCAAGCATTTCGTCTATGTCAAGCAATTACGAGACAGAAAAATACCAAATAGAGAGTTCTGAAACCCAATTCATTGATAAGTCTGTTATTGTCGAAAAACCTATAATTAAGTACGAGGATAGAAACACGACGATTGTGTCATCTTCAAAATTCCTTGTTCAGAACTACGAGGATGAGTCAGATAACGACTGGCTAGAGGAAGACTCTGAGTTGGTTGGTTGTAATGGGACCATCCTCACTCTGGAAAATGAAGAAGATATTTCTTTCAGTGATCTCGAGGATGAAGATATGGTTCTGCCAGCAAAATTCAAGATTGCTTCAAAAGAATAGGGAAGTTCAACAACAACAAAAATTGAAGGTGTTGCTTCCAGTTGTGTATACTTTTCTGATGGGGGCTCTGAATGAATTACAAAGTCAGTCTAACAAGACAAGATTGTGGGGTTCTCAAAAAACCCATGTGAAATTGCTTTAATGGGATGGTTGGGTGCATTTGTAAATGAGATGAATGATCATTCCAATTTGGAAGAGTGTATCTTGATAATGTGTGTTCTGTTTGGTTTATTGTGTAAAGATTGAAGAATGTATCAGTAAATAGACAAAAAGGGGAAAAGATTAGATTCTTTTTGTTCCAAGCTTTTTGTGGTTTGTCAGGCGTGCCCAAATATTCAAAAATCTTCTTCTGTCTGACAGAAGAAAAAGCTAAAAACAGCCAAAAGAGCCACAGAATTACAAAACTGAGGCAGTGGCAGTTCAGAAGAGGGTTCTGTTCTGTTGGATTCTATATTTGAATTTTGAAGTGAAGGGGCAGCTTCGTTTTGAACTTTGAAGGAAAGTAGTTACGTCTCTGTCTCCGTCTCCGTCTCTGTCTCGTCCATCACAGGTATCTACCACAAAACGACCATAATGGACCATTTGTTTTATAATTTATTGCTGTATTTTTACCTTTCTACTCTATAAAAGATATATAGCTTTAGTTATCATATTCATAGATAAGGGGCTTTGTTCCAATCGTGTTGCTGCCGTAGGAATGCAAGTTGGTCTATTATTTGATTACTTGAATATGAGACCAAATTGGTTTTGTTTGTTTGTTTGTTGAAATTTGATATCAGAAATTGAACCGAAACGTACTGACCACAATCACTGTGGATGAGATCTGTTTTTGAGTTAGAAAGAAGACAAACAGGATAAAGAAATTGTAAGAGAATTGAAACGAAAGACCGAGGGAAAATGCAACTGTAAGGATGAAAATATATATGGCAAAACAAAAAAAAGGAAATAATTGTCAGCCACTAAATTCATCATTTAACGACGAAGATCTCCAAGTTGTGGAGGAAAGAAAATAACCCGGAGTTTCCAATAAATTCACCAACAATATTGCCATCAGATATTATTCAACTTTAATGGATATTTATTAGGCTGAAAGTTATATAATTTCACTTATTTATTACAAGTTTAAATTTTACCAATAAGTTTTAATTGCGACTTTTAAAATGTCTGGGGCAAAATTTTAAAAAAACTTGGAACTTCTTTATCATATAGCCATATTTTAATTAAGATTGCATAGCGAACAAGAACATTTTTTTTTTTAATTTTGACAACATATGAGGTGGGGGAATCGAACTTGTGACCTCTTAGTCACTAGATTGTAGATTATGTGAGTTGAGCTATGCTTATGTTGGCAGCCAATAAGAGCATAACTCACTCAACTGACATAAATCATGTATTAACTAGTCACTAAGATATTTTAGATTCAATATACTAGTCTGCATGAGCATAGTTGACATATTCAAATCTCAACACCTTACATTTGTTGTACTAAACAAAGAAATTACATAACACTCCTAAATTAAATTTGAAAATAAAGAATTAAAAGAAAACAAAGTTGTATGTCATGTTTTCATATATGTGTTTGGTAAAAAATTTAGACATTGGATTTTAATTTAACTTATTATTCAAAATATGTTTGATAATATATTTATAAACCATAAAACTACTCGTAAACTAAATATTAGGTTGAATATAACCCACTATTAATTAATTTATTAACATGTTTTGCTATAAATTTTGAGTTTATAACATGGAATACTATATATATATATTAAAAAAATTATTATTTTAAATATAATTCAACCTTTTCAAAATTCAAATTTCAAATCAAAAAAATTATTTTTAAATTATTTATTATTTGGATGACATAATTGGAAAACAATTTTCAAAAAATACATATCCACTAAACTTAATAAATCTGAAAAACATTCAACAAAATTCATTCGAAATGACAAACCGAGCATAATTTAGTTCAATCCTCACATTAATTGAAATAGCAAAAAAAAAAAAAAAAAAAAAACACTTTCGGAATACCAAACAAATCTTGATTTTCTTGTCATTTCCAACAAACATTAAAACAAAATAATAATCATAATTGAGTTCGTTAAAGAAAAAATAGTTAAAAATAACTTTAAAGATTTAAAATGACCTCAGAACAACTAATTTTTGTTCCATGAATATATTATTCCAAGTCTAACACAAGGTTCGCGTTGTCCGTTTTGTGGGAAGTTGGATTCATTCTGATTGGTTATCTGATCTGCGATTTTGGTGTTTACGTGTACGAATCGTAAAACCGATCTGAAGAACAATTCTTCATTTTTCAATTCATTCTAATCTCATCATTTTTCTTATTTGTGTGTAAGCAGATTCCATTCGAACCCAACCCAATCAATTTCCCTATTCTGTATCTGTTCCCACTTGCCCGCCAATTAAATTTCTCAGAAATTTTGCATAATCTAATCTTCCAGCTTCATTGACTTCGTATAACAACCCCAATCAATCAGGTTTGCGATTCTGTTTTCTATATCGGATTTCTCCTGCGATTCTCGATTCTGGGTTTCGCTTTCATTTGGGTTGTTTCGAGCCTATCAATCTCGAATCTGGGTTTCACTTTCATTTGGGTTCTAGGGTTTTTTTGAGTTTCGATTTTGTTTTGTTTTGTTTTTTGATTTTTCTACGTATGGATTATGAACTGGTTAGAAGGGGGTTGGGATTCTCTCAGAGAAGAAAGAAGTGGCTTATTCTATTAGCTCTCATGGGGGTCTCTGGTTACGGTGCTTACAAGGTCTATCATTTTCCCTCTGTCGAGAGGAAGAGGAAGAGGCTGGTGAAGCTCTTCGGCGCCATGATTTCCGTCGCTGAAATGGTTGCGGATTCTTCTGAAGCTATTGGAGTTGTTTCTAAGGACTTGAAGGAGTTTTTGAAATCTGATTCCGATCAAATTCCCAACAGCTTGAAGCAGATTTCCAAAATTGCAAAGTCCGAGGAATTTTCGGAGTCTCTGGAGAAGGTCACTGAGGCATTTACGGTTGGGATGATGAGAGGGTATAAATCTGTGGCCAAGAATGAACAAAATTCGGAGGCTGGTTCCGCGAATTCGAGCTTTTCTTCTGGTGTCGTTGAGAAGCTTTTCTCAACAGCTGGGACTGGTTTTGCTTCTGTTGTGGTTGGAAGTTTTGCAAAGAATTTGGTTATGGGGTATTACTCGATCCCTGGATCAGATGATGACGCAAGTCAAAATTCGCAGACAAATGCTTACAAATCTGGATCTGAATTTCCAGACGTGCCCAGATGGGTAAATGTGGCTTCTGGTGAGAAATGCAAAAATGTTGTAGCAGATTGCATACAAGTTTTTGTTAGCACTGCAGTTGCTGTATATCTTGATAAAACAATGGATGTTAATGTTTACAATGATCTCTTTAGTGGATTGACCAATCCCACGCATCAGGACAAGGTGAAGGACATGCTTGTTTCTGTTTGTAATGGCGCTGTGGAAACTCTGGTAAAAACATCTCACAAGGTATTGACAAGCTCGCAATCGACAAGCTCAAATTTGAGTCCGGTTTCATCCTGTAATAGACTGTCGAAGATAGGAGACGACCCCTTTTCTGAAGAAGCATATCCAAAGAAGATGGCTGTGGCCAGCTCAATTGAGGGTAGCCAAAATGGGTGGGTTGACACGGTTTCGTCTACTTTGGCAGTTCCTAGAAATAGGAAGTTTGTGCTTGATTTAACTGGTAGGGTGACCTTTGAAACAACAAGATCTGTTGTGGAATTTTTGTTGTGGAAGCTAATGGATGGTCTGAAGAGAAGTCTTGATATAGTTCATGATGAAGTTGTGAATAGGGGATTGCAAGTCATCAGATACTTCAGTGCAAAGTCCTCGGTTATTGTTACAATTTGTTTGGCATTATATCTACATGTTTTCGGTGGCACCAGACTTCTGTTACCTGCATAATATGAGCGGGTGTAGTTGAAGCCACTTAGATTAGAAAGTATATACCATTGTTGCATTGAGGGAAGGTTTTGTACTTTCTACATATCATTCAAATTTTAATGATAATGATACTTCTAGAACAAATGCATAGATTGATGCATAAGTAACCTCCACGATCTTCTCTCTCTCTCTCTCTCTCTCTCTCTCTCTTGTTTGTGTGTGCCTAGACCTTCTTGTTGGAGAAATGGGAATCAAAACACTCGGAAGGAAATTACTTGCATCAGAAATGATGATAATTTATTTAGTTTGCAAGGTTTTGAAGCTCATGTCTGTTATGGGGGCAATGTGACCAAAAATACACTATTTTTGAGCCAATTTCCATATCCACCCATATTGAGGCAAATGGTTTACATGACTTGGAAGCATAATGCAATTTCATCCGTTGTTCAAAATCCTCTATGCGTCACAGCAAGTTCACAATGATGCATGTTTCTCCCTCTTTCTCTCTGTTAGGATTTAGGGTTTAGTTTAGGGATTATTCTTTCCTTATTTGTTATTGGTTATTCTATCCTTATTTGTATTTGTTCTTTCCTTATTTCGTCATAGCAATCTCTATATATATCTCAATGTAATTCTCTCTCAATACAATGAATAATATACTTTTCATATATTATAACATGGTATCAGAGCTCCTCCAAAAACCCTAGAAATCAAAAAACCCTAAGGGCGGCGGCTTGCGCTTGGCGGCCGTCGCCCCTCGCCCAATTTCATTAATCTCCAATTTTGTTCAACTAATTTCGTTCGTTGAACAAACCCTAGATGCCTCATTTGGTTTCTTTTTTCATTCTCCTCCCTCACGCACAATGCCGCCGCCACTGTTTGTCTCCGTCTGCCGCCGCTGCCGCCGCCCCTGCTTGTCTCCGTCTGCCGCAGCCACTGCTTGTCTCCGTCTGCCGCCGCCGCCGTTTCCTCCGCACGCCGCCGCCACCAAAGAGCTCTTCCTCTCTTCCTTCAGATTTGTTGCCTCAGTCCTCCTCCATCTGGCACTTCTTCCTTCGATTGAATGAAAGACCTATTTTGGTCTCGGTTTATTTCAGTTCAATGTTCGGTTTTGGTTCAAATCGGTTCAACCCCGGTTCAGTTCTGGTTCAAATCGGTTCAACCCCGATTCAATTTTGTTTCAGTCCGGTTCAGCCCGGTTTCGTTTCAGTCCGGTTCAGCCCGGTTTCGTTTCAGCTTGGTTCATTCCAGTTCGTGTCGTTTCAACCCCGGTTCAATCCGGTTTGGTTTCGTTTCAACCCCGGTTCAATCCGGTTTGGTTTCGTTTCAACCCCGGTTCAATCCGGTTTGGTTTCGTTTCAACCCCGGTTCAATCCGGTTTGGTTTCGTTAAATCTTATTCAGTCTACTCTGATTCGGTTCGGTTTATTTTGGTTCACTATGTTCGTTGTGCATCTGCCTCCGCATGTTCGCGCAAACTCTCCGTCATGAAGATTCAAATCTGCATTTGTTCGTCCAAAATTATCTAACAAACTCAATTTGGTTTCTCAACTACCATCTTGAGTTTGAGGGAGGGTGTTAGGATTTAGGGTTTAGTTTAGGGATTATTCTTTCCTTATTTGTTATTGGTTATTCTATCCTTATTTGTATTTGTTCTTTCCTTATTTCGTCATAGCAATCTCTATATATATCTCAATGTAATTCTCTCTCAATACAATGAATAATATACTATTTTTGAGCCAATTTCCATATCCACCCATATTGAGGCAAATGGTTTACATGACTTGGAAGCATAATGCAATTTCATCCGTTGTTCAAAATCCTCTATGCGTCACAGCAAGTTCACAATGATGCATGTTTCTCCCTCTTTCTCTCAACTTAGCATGTCGTACTACTGAAGATTTTAGAATATAGGCAACTTCATATGATTTTTATTTCTATTTCTCATAAGAACCTACAAGTTTCTTTGCCTTTCAGCAGTACACAGATTTCCTCTTTTCCAATTATTAATGTTCTATGATTCACATAGTTAACTTGGCAGGACTGATTTTCACCCATTACCCCACTCCTTCAATTACCTTATGATCATGTTCTGCAATTGTAGCATATTTTTGCATTTGCCTTCTGGCTAATGAGTATGGTTATCTACTTTATGTTTAGCCGTACTTGACAGAGAACTTGTAAGTCCTTGTGAAATACTCGTATTACCATTTAACATTTCTCACTATGGGACAGATTTTGTTGTTGGCAAGTGGACTGCTCATCCTGATATTTTCAATCCTTACTGTTTCTGATCTCTTAAGCTTGTTCTTACAGAACTGTTTTGCAGATCACGAGGTAAATCTTTACTATTTCTCATAAGATCTGGTGAGGCTTGCGCACACGGTCTTGGATGTCTCGTTTGCGACGTTCTGGATTTTTGTGGGATATACTAATGCAGCAATTTTCTTCAACTTTCTCAATAACTACACTAATGCTGGCTCAAGTTCTTTCCGGTTGGAAAGTAGACAGTAATTTCACATTGGCATTCTCATGAGCAAATAAGATTACTTTTCCAGACTGGGTTTAGTAGAAAATTCTCTCTTTGTTAAAGGGATTATTTACTCAGTAGGTTGTCTTATAGGTGACGAGGTGGGTGTTAACCCCATGATGATGTGCATTTTTAACATTTGGGTCTCATCATTACTATCATCCCATTCTTTAATCTTTAATGTCCATTCCCTTCACTTTCATTTTTGTTGTAACATTTTTTATGTCATGTAGCTCTTTATAATCATGCTTTCTAGTAATATAGAAGCCAATGGATTATGATTTCTTTTGCCCATCACCTCCTAGAAACTGCCTCCTCCTACTAACCTCAAATATATGTATAGCTTTAGATTCATTTTCCAATCTACTGGAAATTTCTGGTATTTTGACTGATATTATTATTATTATTCATGCTTCCATCATATTTTGATAGAATTATGAAGAGAGAGAGAGAGAGATAATAGGGCAGCTGCCAGCTATGAGCGGCGGCAAATACACTCATGCAGGCCCCATAAGAGACCATTGGGGGGTATGGTATAATCTTACAAGTTGCTTTCAAATTTGCTTTTGTTTTTGTTCAACTTGCCCCTGATTTTGAATGTCTTTGTAAATGTATGTTGATCAATTTATTAACAAGGCCCAAATCATGATTGGCTCTTCGCACGCTTTGTTTTTTTGTTTTTATATCCGTGAGCGTCCGGGCCAGCTTGCGTTGCACCTCGACTGATCTCATGAGATAACTGTCTGATCCTATTACATTTGATTGCCAATGAAACTCATATGTTATTAAATTCTAGGTAGGTGGCCACCATGGTTTGAAACTTTGCACGCTTTGTTAGTAACTTTTTTTTTTCTTTTATAAAGATCTTTGTTTTGAAATTAATTTCCACTATCGGTAATTTTAACAGTGTGAAGGTTATGCTTCAAAATTTAACCCTTAATTATTATTAGCACAGGGTCGGTAGAATAGAATAGAAAATGCTCCTTTGGAACTTATAAGCTGCTAGCTTGGAGCTTTCTTCATAACTCTGTCTCTTGTCTCTGTTTTCTCTCTCTGTTTCTGACTCAGGTACAGACAGACAGAGCTTCAAATTTCAATTTCCATGGCTGCCATTACTTCCACCTGCAGCAACTTCTTCTCCATCAGATCAAATTCTATAGAGCCAAGAGTAAGAACTTCTTCACCAAGCCATGGCTCTCCAACATGTGGGAAGCTTGATGGGGTAGCAACTTGGCTCATCAATGGCTTTGTGACAGCTTTCTTTGGATCGTTGGAACGATGCTCTTGTATTCGTATTGTCACGGCTGAGGACGACGGCGATGAGGCGAACGACGCCCCCTTGATCCCGAACGATGGTAACCTTCGACGGGACGGAGTTGCTGCTGGCCGGAGGAGGGCTGGGAAAGGCAAGAAGTGTCGCCCACTTCACTTCTAGATGCAATCTAATGAGCTGTGCTTCTTATGTTGTATAATCAAAATCAAAAAGCTCCTCTTTTTCTTTGGTAAGTGATATAAAAGAGCTTCTGAATCTGAGAAATTTACTGCTTTTTTCTTTAGTTTTGTGGAGATGAAGTCAACCAAATTACTTTGATTTGTTTACTGCTTTTATAATCTGAATTTAAAACTGGAATAAGTTTCTGCATCTCTGCGTCTGATCTGAACTGCTTCAAATTAAAACGAACTTTACATATTCTATGATGAAATTTGAGTCCTGTTTTTCCACTTGGATTTACCAGTGGAATCATATCTCATATGAATTTTACATATTCTATGATGAAATTTCCCATGTAATTACACAAGATGATAAATATCCATTCAAAATAGAGGGTATTTTTTATTTCTAATTTTCAAAAATTATTCTTTCAAATTTCGAAATATTAAAAGATACTCGTAAAAAAAAAAGGGTTGAGGGCCTGGGGCCATGATTTTAAATAATGTCGTAAAAATGGGAGTGATAATGTTATGCACTAATTAAATAAAGTAATGGCTTTTACTTTTATCCAAAACAACCAGCGGGGAATCCAAAGCAAAAATAAAGTGATATCATAAATGATTAAAAAATTTAAACAATAATAAGTAATAATTAATCGCACAGTCAAATAACTTTTTTCCCCCTAAAATTTATTAACTTTATTTATATTTGGCTGCAATTTAACGTTATTATCCTCCCTTTTTCCTTTACTTTTTCCCCGTCTGCTTTTTGAATTTTTGTTGTCTTTTCAATATGAAATTGATTAGTTTGGTGAAATCGTGAAATTTATAATTATTCACAAGTGACAATTTTTTTTTTTTTTTTAAAAATGGAAATTTTAGAATACAGTTATTTGAAAATAACAGTCTTTCAAAAAATATTTTAGTTTTTAGTTTAGTTTAATGTTTAATTAAGATATGTCTTCAGTAGATCTCTTAATTATTTAGCAAGTAAAAAATATATATATTTGTTAATATTCATTATTGTAAAATTTTATAAGTTATTGACATTATTGTAAGTATCAGCTAAATTTCAGAGATCACACACAAAAAAAAAAAAAAAAATTTGTTTTGTAGTTTTTAACTTTTTTTAGCCTTTGAAAGTCAACACTTTCAAATTAAAATTAAAATTAAAAAATAAAATAAAATAAACTTAGTATGGATGTAACATATCGAAAGGTACAATATTATAAAAATAGAAGAACGTGATTAGTAATTGATGCCAATTGGTCAATTAATGATTATTTCATTTTTTCAATGAATGTTCTTACTATAAAACTAAAAATGTTATTGTACTACATACAAAATGAACCAATTTGATCAATATATTTTTTATATGCTATTATTATTATTTTTTATTATTTTTTTTCTTTCTAAAATAGTATATTTATGTCAATATCAACATAATTCAACTGATATATTGTATGATATATTGTATGAATTAGTAACTAAGAGGTTAGAGGTTAGAGGTTCAATCTCACACGCATGTTCAAAAATTAAAAATAATGTAAAATAATAGTATATTCTAAGTATTTCTAATAACTGTTATACAATCTCAGGACCTAGACTTGGGGTAGTATGTCGCAGGTATACAATATCCGTCAAATGCAATTTTCTATTGTTCCAAATTAAGTGTAGTTGTCAATATGCAAAAGTGAGCATGACTCTTCTACCAAGAGGTCTCTGGTTCGAATCCCACAACCCAATGTACTCAAAAAAAAAAAAAAAAAAAAATGTAGTTGCCAATTTTTTTATTTTAACATTTATGTTATTTTGTCATTCATTACATTTCTCTCTCCTCCCAACAATTCAAATTATGATGCTAAAATCGTGGAAAAATAAGTTGAATGAAATTTATACTAAAATCGTGAAAATCATAAAAAGATTAATTTATGGGAGAAAAACGTATGATTATTATATTTCTATAATTTAAAAAATAAAAAGGAGGGTTAAACTTAATCATCACGAAGAATTTGAGGAATTATAGTAAAATGCATTATTTTCACATCATATTTCATAAATGTCACTAGGTTTCAAATATTACGGTTTTAGCCCGACTCAAATTTTGCTTTTTTTTAATTTCATATTTGCCCTTTTATTTTCGAAAATCATAAGAAAATAATTACATATTTTATATTTCAAAAATGTGTTCTCATTTATTATATATCTTTGTGTACATTAAATTTATTAAATATCATTTTATGTTTTCTTTATTTATATTACCCACGAATTTAGAAAATATCCCTCTAAAAAAAATTGAATACTCATTTTTTTTAAAAAAAACTATTTCACTCTTCTTCTTCTTCAGCCCGTACGTTCTTTTTTTTAAAAACAAAAAAATCTCTATTAATACATGGAACCCTAGTTCCTATTTTTTTATTTATAATTGATACCTATTTTACAATCAAAATTATATAATTTAATTATACATGTATTATTTAACATATACCCGAATATAATGTATAATCCATATAATTATGTATAATCGATACCTTATTTAATACATACCCGAATATAATTTATAATTATGATATACTTGATAAACAAAGTTGTATTTTCAATCCTGGATTACTTAATATATACCCAAATATATTGTATAATCGTTAACTAATTATAACACAAAATTTTATTTTTTGGCATCTTCACATTACCTAATATATACCCGAATATAATGTATAATAGTGTCCAAATTCAAAGATAAAGAGTAAAACGTACTAGTTAACGAATGACTTGTTGTAGGAGGAAAAAATATGGGCTCAGAATATGATCCTATAAAATTAATACCAATTAGAAATAATAATACTATAAAGAAAATAGGTCTCCAATTAATGTAGTATAATTAATGTTTTCAATTAATGTTCAATCAATTGAGTTTTATTTTGATTTTTTTTAATATTAAAATTGATTTGATATAGTTAGATAATATATTTTTAACTAAAAATTTTCTAATCAATATATCATTTCTAAATATTGTTAAATAAATTAATTGTATATATAAAATATAGTATTTGGACAATTCAACTATATGAAATCTCTAAATCAATTTGGCTCGTGACAAAGTCGCAATATTTGAAGCTTGGTGACATTTGTGTAATTAAGGTCTCTAAAATGACTATATAATGGAGAAAACGTAAAAAAAATATATTGGTAAGCAAATATAAACTCAAATTTAAATATGAAAATTATAAAATGTTTGGACATTAAAATGAGGATAATTTGTCAAAATATATATTTATGCATGGGATTGAGAGCGATTTGGGCCTAAAGGGTTGTTAGCACTTAAGCCCATTACTCTTCCTCCCCGGACATGTAGTAAAAATCTCGAAACCAGGCTGTTTTGTTTTGACCTAATACAACCTGGTTTTATTGAATTAAAATCATCTCGAAACCAGGTTGTTTTGTTTTGACCTAATACAACCTGGTTTTATTGAATTAAGGGCATGTTTGGGAGTGATTTTGGAAGGACCAAAATCACTTTTACATGCCCAAAATCAATTATATTTCAAAATGGTGATGTTTGGCAATAGTATAAAAGTGATTTTGGAAGAATTGAAAATCACTTTTAGTGATTCCCGGTCAATCACTTGAGAGGTGATTTTGGAGTGATTTTTTGAAGTGATTGTGATATTTTGTTTTTAAAAATGACTATTTTTTTTAATTAAAAATATCAATTGGATATAAATATTATTTATGTTCATCTATTTATGAAAATCTGAATTTGGTTTGTTGGTGAAAGGAGAAATAATTTTGCTTCTTTCTCACTCATACCAAGGTTCGAAACCAACGTTGTGCAACCTTTTAATTTTGCATTTGCAATCTTTTATTTATGATATATTATTTATTGTAGTTTTTCATTTATGATATATTATTTATTATAGTTTCATGACTTTTTGCAATCTTTTATTTATGATATATTATTTATTGTAGTTTTTCATTTATGATATATTATTTATTATAGTTTCATGACTTTTTAATTTTGTTTTTGATGACCTTTCAAGAATTTTTGTTTCATGATTTTAATTTTAAATAGTAATCATTTCCAAACAATTTTTGTTTAATTTTGATTTTCAATTGTCAGTTAAATAATTTCAAAACACAATGTTTTTTTTTTTTTGTAATTTAATAATTCTAAAATCACTTTGGAACCAAACATAATAATTCAAAATCACTTCTAATTATATGAAAATCACTCCAAACCAAACATAAAAATGATTATATATAAATCAATTTTACAAAATCAATTGTTATTAAATCTCTTCCTTTAAAATCAATAATTCAATCATCACTCCCAAACATGCCCTAAAATCATCTCGAAACCAGGTTGTTCTGTTTTGACCTAATACAACCTGGTTTTATTGAATTAAAATCAAACCAGGTTGTTTTGTTTTTAATTGTTTCAAAACCTCTCCGAGAAAACAAGAAACCCTATCCAAAATGCATTTTATATAATATAAAAAAGTAAATAAAATAAAATAAAAAATACATTTTTATTTACGAAGATTACTTTACCAGCACATGTAGTCGACTGATAAAAGAAGCAAAAAATTAGGCCAAAAGGCAATAGTTTTGTGTAGTTAAATATACAATTTAGGCATTTAGGCTCTATACTTTCTTGCTTAAAAACAAGAACAAAACCAACATTGCTCTGCATGTTAGCCTCCACTTAATTATATACTAATTTTAATTTTAACTAAAAAAACTGCCCAACCCAAGTTCCTTTAATTTCTTGTCCCTGTCGCCTCCAAACAAAAAACAAGTTTCCGACATTTAACTACTAAACTGTTAGAGAATATATTGGGTTTGCTTAGATTTTATTTTGCAGCTGCCGACAATGGCTATACGAATAACCTTTTTTTTTAAATTAGAATAATACATAATTAAATCTCTCTCACAAATGATTCTTAAATATTCAAACTTTTGCATGTGACTATGTGAGTTATTGACGATCATGGACACACGATATTGGGTTATGGGTAAACTTGTTGATGACCACTTTTTTTTTAAAATAATAATAATAATAATAATAAAAAAATCCATTTCTGAAAAAGCATTTTGGTCTAATCTGTCGTTTTATCTGATTCTTCGTGGTTAAGTTAAGAGCTCAACTCTCTCTAAGGAGAAAATTAGATTTTTTTTTTTTTTTTTTTTTTTTGAGCCCACTACCAAATAAATATATATCCATTTTTCCACCAACAGACACATAAAAAAGATAACAAATCCCACACGCTGATCTTCATCAATGGCTCTCTCTGCCTTTCTTCCTCTAAAGTTTCTTACTTTTTTTTAATGGGTCCTATGGTTTATTACCTAAGAAGAATGAAGGAAGAGATAATTTCCCCACCTTAATTATTACTACAAAATTGCATCATACCTTAATTTTTTAGAATAAAAATGATATTAGAAGCTACACACATTTTAGCTACTAAAAAACGCTACATAACAAAAGGTCAATAAAAACTTCTACTCATCTGTGTGAGATAATTAAGTACTTTTCAAAAGAATTACTTAGAATGTAAAATTTTGTCTTAAAATACTTGTCTATGAATACTAGTTTAATAGGGTATATTTTTAGTATAATTCTTTAATTTATTAAATGCAATAGAAATCGAGGAATGTAAAAGTGAACATAACTCAACAATAATCGGTATGTCTTGAAGTCGGATGTTCGAACTCCAAATTTGTTGTGCTAAAAATAATTAAAAAATAGACCAATAAAATACATCAGATCGCACCGTTAATGACTACTGTGTAGACAATGTTGAGGATCCTACATCGGAAAGATGAAGAGACTTCACTCACAATATAACATACATGAGCTACTCCTCCTATCACCAATTGGTTTTAGGATGAAACCCCATAATTTATAATATGGTATCAGACCCTACGAAGTTACTCAAAGAGGCACCATCTTGAGGAGACCCCACGAAGTTACTCAAAGAGGCACTGAGCGGAAAGATGAAAGGATCTCATTCACAATATAACATACATGGGCTACTCCTTCTATCACCAATTGGTTTTAGGATGCAACCCATGATCTATAATAGACATTTATGCCCTTGATGGGTCCGAGGTGTCCCCTCCTACTCTTCTTTATATACCCATCTCCTCCTCTTCATTCCTTCCCCTTTTCCCTTTCTCTCTCATCTAACCCCTTCTCTCACTCACTCCCTTTTCCAATGTTCTATTCTGAAGAAGAAGCTGTCCGGTTTCATTGGCCGGTTCAGGAGCCTGGGTTCACATCGGCTGAAATCCAAGAGCTTTGGTCTCTGTTTGAAGATCCATTCGGGTCGAACTCCGGCTCACAAGGCTCGTGCCGAGCAGTCTCTTTGGTCGATGACGGGAGGAGACAAAAGAGAATGATATCAAACCGGGAGTCAGCAAGGCGGTCGAGGCTGCGAAAGAAGAGGCATTTGGAGAACCTGGCGGTTCAAACGGACCGGCTGAAGGTGAAGAATCGTGAGCTGAAAAACCAGCTGAATTTGGTGTTGAACCGTTGTTTTATGGTACGAAGACAAAATGAAGGATTGTGGTCGGAATTTGTGGCTCTTCATGCTCGGCTGTCGGACCTTTACCGGATTTCTTTTCCCATGCAGGAGAAGGACAATTCATGCATGCAAATATCGTTCAATTATTACTCTTAGAAAATTTATGAAAATTTTATATATGTAAGTCAGAATGAAATTTTAAAAAAAAATGCACGGGCTTAAATTAAAATGTCATTCGTGATATATTTGCAATTTGTTGCATTATTTTGTATTAATCATTCATCGTTATCTCAAAATATAACATGTGACATATTTATATGTGACATCAAAATGTAATATATTATCCACTTTGTTATGCCAAATTAATTTTTTTTTTTTTTTTTTTTTCTTCGAACAGTGAGAATTTATTATTAAAGTCTTGAATGGTTGAGTGATGCTCAAAGATAATACTTCATCATATCAAATTTTCTCTTTTCACATATTTGATACATGATACATAGTTTTATGTTGAATTGAGACAAAGATATATAATTTTGTCAACCAAATTTATAAGTTTGTTTTTGTTATTTTTTTAAAAGATTGACATTTTTTTAATCATTGTCACGTGGTGAAAAAAGATTGACATTTTTTTAATTGGTGAAAGGATAAAGGTTAATATATATATATATATAGTATTTTTTAATGAACTAATTAAGTTGTTAGTATAGTGATAATTTAAGGTGTCAATTTTCTGTTTACAATATTAAATGGGCACAATTTTCGATTTTATGGATGGGCATTTCCCAACCTATATTAAAATTTAAATATTGGATTAATTATATCGTAACCTTGATTATATTGATAAAATATATTATAGTGTGAAAACAACATTATTTTGCTAATTAACAAGTTTTAATATGTTCAGTCAAACTGTAAAAGGTTTAAATGAACAAAAAAAGTTGAAAAATTATTCAACAATCCAACGATCAAATTCATTAAGAACAAAGTAAATAAATGGCACGGAGACATGAGAGATTGAAACGATGTATTTAGCCTTTTATCGAATACTTTTCACGTTAGTGAACCAGAATGAATCTAAGAAACATTGAAAGTGATTCTTATCATGGTGTTGTCATAATGATGGCTAAAGTTTTGGCCCATTCTTATGTTTTTGTTTCATTTATTTTAAAGACTCCTTTTCCTAGAAAGGTTTCAAAATGCTTAGGTTGAAATCCTTTACATCTCTGTTATGATTCTCTACGACTGGTTCGGTACGGGGTCTAGGGGCGAAGCGTCCTAATGGGGTATGGGTGCAACGTCTGATTTGAGTTTTACTTATTCGTTTTAGGTTTTTACTCATTTTGTATTAGGTCATTAGGAGAGTGTAATATATAAACTTTCTAATGATTTCGTCACCCGCCCTCATCTGTCATTTGTAAATCTCTCATATTTTGTAATAATATTGTTATCCCTTCTGCTCGTAGACGTAACTAACACGACGTTAGTGAACAACGGTAAATCTGTGTCGATTGTGTCGATTTCTTTTGCGCTTATTTGTTCTTTGTTATTGATTTATCGTAACAACTTATATTTGAAAAACCACTATCAATTATGCACATGCAGTTCTTCAATCAGCTCCATTTGATAACTATTTTATTTTTTAAAATTAAACCTATAAATACTACTTTCACCTAGAAGTTCTTTTATTTTGTTATCTACCTAAAAAAAAAAAAAAAAAAGTTTTGGAATTTGAAATTTGGCTAAAACTTCAAATGTGTACTATAGAAAGGTGAAAACAATCAAATGGAATCTTAGTTTAATCTTATATTAACATTCTAATATGTGTTCTAAAGTGGGGTTCCATGTAAAATCTCAAATCGTAATAGCCTTTTCAATTTTTATTAGTGATAGATTAGAAGTTGAAATCCTAATTAGAAATGAGAAATAAAAAACTATCAACTATTATTACACACAGCAAACAAGACTCATGTGTTTGTCCATATTGATCTAATGAAGAAGACATGTGTAATCCAAGTGCAAGGTATATATATAAAATGACAGCTACAAATTCATGGGAAACATCAAAGTTAAAGACGTGGAAGATTATCGAAATTAAAAGAAAAGAAAAAACAATGATTTGATTTTCCAACAACAATATAAAAAGGAAGGAGAAAAGAAAAAGGTTGACAAGAAGTTTATCTGCCTATTATTTAAAAAAAAAAAACACACAAGCATTATTCAACATTCGTTCGAGGAAATATCCCAAGGAAATGCCGACTTTGTTGTTTTGGTAGGAAAATAAAAAGTACATATATAAGACTTGGTTTTGGTCGTGTCTGTTTTTTCATGTTTTCCTTTATTTATATATATATATTAAAAAGAGAAATGGTAGTAAATGACAATTTAAGACTTATTGTTTGCATATAGCATGTTTTTAAAAATTTTGCAGATATAGCAATTTCTATCGCTGATATCTTATGACTGATAGAAGTCTATCGCTGATCACCTCAGCTGTTTATAGATTTTTGTCAGTGATAATAGTCTATCAGAGATAATAGTCTATCACTGATAGAAGTCTATCAGTGATATAATAAAGTCTATCAGTGATAGAAACGAATTTTTTTGCCATATTTGCAAAACATTTTAAAGTTTACTAAATTTGCAATTAGTTTGGGTCTGATTGCTATTTGTGCAACCAGCCCTATTAAAAAAGCATGGAATTTTATTTGAAAAAAAAAAAAGGGGGAGAAGAGATAAGTAAGAAGAGAAAGAAAAGGAGTGAGTGTAGAAATTGCAATGAAGGAACCAATTAGGGTTAAAAAGGTGTCAAAAATGAAAAGTGTTGATAGAGATTTTCTTTTGACTGAGAAAGCTATGGTAAGGTCTCTTTTTTGGATCATGCAATAATATTGAGAGAGAGCCATTATAAAGTGAAAGCTAAAGTTTGTTTCTTTGATTTGTGCTCCTACTTTGCAACAAGTTATGAGAAGATGAACACTAAACTTTTTGAAATAATTAATTACAACCCTTCTTTAAATTTCGGATATGCGAATCTTTTACGAGATATTTTTACAAATGAAATATTCTTTAACTTATATTTTCACAAATGTCTATTATAATTTATTTATTTTTATTATTTCTATATTTTTTTTTAAGTATTTATGGTGTTATTTAATAGATTTGTTTTAATTTGATCTTACTATTTTAATCTTCATTTAAAATCTGAAAATAAAGATATATTTTATTATTTTTTAATTTTACAATATTAATTAAGTGCATTTAATTATGTATTTTATTACTTTTTTTTATTTTACAATATTAATTAGGTGAATTTACTTATGACACTTATCCATTAATATGATTTTATTATGTATGTCATTTGTTACCAAAAATGATTTTCTTCATCAATTTATCTTCTTCTCTCTAACCATTTTCATTTATTACTAAAAACGATTTCCTCCATCAATTAAATTTCGTCGTTTATCCGTCGAACGGTTTCCGCCGCCACACAATTACCCTCAATATATTTGAAACAAATATATACCCTGATATACACACTTATATATACACCCTGATTTTAGATTGATATATATCCGGATTTATACCCAGTATATATCTGAAACAGTCACATAAACTACAACCATTAATAATACCCTGATATATATATCGTGGTATATACACTCTAATACATATATAAACTCTGATATATACCCCGTTTTATATCAGAAAATACCAACCATTGAAAAATTTCATGATATATACCCGACGTATATATAGACCTAGGTTATCGACGATAAATCTACCACGACATATGGTTATCGGCGAAGACTGGCGTGGGGTACCGGCAGTGATGGTGTGGATGAAGTTGGGGTAAAGCACAAAAGAGGACGACGACGTAAAGCAACTACGACCTATGGATACCGACGGCGACGTTGGTGGATTATCGGCGACGAGCGACGAATCTGTAGAAGAGAGTGAATAAAAAAAAATTGAAAAAGAGTTTTGAAATTCTGAGGTTAGATGACTTTTGCTTTAAATTTTTTTGGATATTTTTCTATATTATTACTGATTAATTCTAAATCAATCAAATTATTACTTATTTTTATCTTTTGTGATTTATTTTATTTTATTATTTATTATTTTAAAGAAAAATGTAATACATTATATAGGGATAGAATGGTAAGACTACAAATGATCTTATTTCTTATTTTTGTACCAATAGACATGAATGTAATAAAAAATTATGTTAAACATTTTTGTCACATATATCTTAATTTAGACCTTATGATCTTTTATAATAGAGACCTACTAAGTATTTTAATTATTAGAGACATTAAATATCAATGATTATAATTAAAAGACGCACACGCACACGCGCAAAAAACAAATAGGAATAAGTACACAAAATAGTCACATTATTATGTCTATGATTTTATATTAATGTTCCTAATTTCTTATTTTTTTATTTTTATTTAAAAAAAAAAATGTCCGAGTACTTTAAGAATTTTCATAAAAGTTGGGCTGCAATTACTTCCAAATCCTTCAACCTCTCTAACGTTTTAAAATAATAAAATAAAATAATTTCTCTCCATTTAAGAAAATATTAGAATTCAAAATGGGGAAATGAATGAGATTATATTCTTTCATCTCTCTTCATCAAAATTGTCTTCTCTCTTCTCATTAAAATTGTCACCTCTCATTTCATAATCAGAACTAAAAAATTATTTCTCCGCAATATATAATATATGAAATATATAAGGTAGGTTCATATATGAAAAATGTATATGGGTATATATGAAAAATATATTTTTTTTCTTTAAAAAATATATATATATATGATACATAAGTATGTATGAAGTATAAAACCATATATTTCGTATATATCAGTATATATATATATGGTGGGTATATATAAAAAATACATATATTTTATAAAAAAATATACATATATTTTATCTATAAGTATATCGTGTATATGAGTATATATAAGTATATATATATATTCTAAAAAACAAATACATATCATCTATAAGTATGCATGAGTATATACTCATAAATGAAGTATATATAAGTATATATGGTGGGTATATATAAAAAAATATATATATTTTCGTAGGAAGAAATTACAATGTTAAAATTAATGTTTGAAACAAAATGCTCAAATCGTGAGATAGTGTGCAACAGTTATGAAAATTACGTATTGCGAAAAGTTTTGGTTGTGGAATGAATGGCATTTTTGTATAAAATAAATAAAATTAACGCGTTTCAAAAAAAAAAAAAAAAAAAAAATTAACATAATTTTAATGACTAAAATTGTGAAAACAATATTGGAAGAATATTCTAAAATCGTGGAAATCAAATTAATATTTATTATACAATTGCAATTTAAGATACAAAATAGGAAAAGAAATGAATATTATTTTGGAGAGAACACATTAACGAGGGACATAATAATATTTAAAAATAAAAAAATTATAAAAAATGAAAATTATAACATATTAGTTCATATTTGAAAATATGTTACTTCAATGGTCATTTGAAATCATTTCTCATAATTATATGATTTTGAGGAGAATGGCAGCTTATGTTTGTGATATTCCTATATTAAATGATTTTCCATGTCAAATAGTTTACATATTTATTGAACATATACTTAGACTAATGGTGTACCCATCACTTAACTTTAAAATTCAAAAATTATATCATCGATTTAAATTTTTCAAATTTAGCTGACCACATAATTCTAACTCATTAAGGTTAAAGTATATATATCAAGAGCATTCCCACATGTCGTTAACACTTTTGACACTTTTGACATTTTAAAAGAATCGAGTAATATAACTATTGTTGCCGTCTCTTCTTAGTTGTTCTTTTTTTACAACAAGTTGAGGTGAAAATTGAACCTAAGACCTCGATGATCGTGATACATCATGTTTATTATTTTGTTGGCAAGTCTCTCTTTGATATATTATAACCTTCCGTTTTAAATGGAAAATGTTTTTTTCTTCTTCTTTTTCTCTCCCAACAAATTCTTACTCTCTAACACTTATATTGCAGCCCTTGGTTTTTTTCTTTTTCTCCTATTTCCTTTTTTTTTTTTTTTTGGGTTATTTTCCTAAATAGTTATATTCTTTTCATTTTAAATATTTGTTTTTTATATTATCATCACTTTTGGTCTAAAAGTTAGCCATGGAGATTATTGCCTCGATTTCAACTTATGTTTATTGAATAACATGTTTGATAAACATTTCCCAATAATGAGATCTACACTTGCTTCCTGCCCCGTTTGTGTATGTTTTTTTTCTCTGTGATAATTGTTATAATATGCCTTCATACTTTTTTCAAACTTGAAGAGATCATATCTTATTATATAATTATATGGTAGAGATATGTTTATTTTCAATGCTTTTGTCACAAGGGTCTGTTGAGGGTGTTTGTTTCCTCTAATATTAATTTTCACTCCAACTTAGAGTAAAGAAGAATATGAAAGTATTGTGTTACTTGAACATGACTGGCTGATGCTACAAGTGTTCAACCAAATAACCAAAAATATTGACCCACATTGGAAAGGTAAGAACACCTTACACTCTTTATAAGATACATGCATGGGTTAATCATCTTATTGCTAATTGATTTTGAGATGGAATCCCATAATATCAAACAATAAAAGACTTATTGGTCGATAATCACCCATTTGTCTTGTATCCACGTTGAACTAGTGGACATGTGAAAATGTCGGAATTTAATACTCAAACAAATCATCAAATTTTTAAGGATGTACTTTTTGGAGTTAAGAGACCAAACTCTTAATTTAACCTGAAGAATAGTGAGAAATAGAATGAGATATTCATCTCTCATCATCACCTCTTCTTCTCATGGACCAACTTCAGAAACTGAACTCATCTTCACCAGCTTTAGAAACTTGGTAAGAATTTTCGTAATCTTTTTGCTGAATAAAAATGCAATTTGTCATACAGGAAATTTGACATCTTGCTTCTGAAAGAAATCTCAGATTCATGCAACAGGGAAAGTAAAAGAGGGCAAACAAAATGATGGGCATGATAGAAAACTAATAGATCTCGATCAGAACTCTCAGAATCAAGAAGAAACAGCCTTCAAATTGTTTTTGGACCACTGCCTTTCAACACAAACATAAATAAGTTCTCTGTAGCCATTCTTACAAGTTACAACTATTAAAAACTACTGTACCTTTTTTTTCTTGTAACAGTTCAAATAGAGCTGAGGCACCTGCATTGCTGTAATGAGATCCTCCGTATATCTTTGTTTTCACGTACAATGAAAGGGGTGAAGATTGAAGAAAACCACAGGTAAAGACAAGCAATGATTTGACAGAAAAGTGTATATGAAAACAAAAATGTCTACAAAAAACAGCTAAGGCATTATTCTATATGGTGGCAGCAATCCGTGGCAGTTAAATCACATTTTTACCTAGTAATTGTCGTGTCGTGTGTGTGTGTGTGTCGCTCTTCCTCGGTATCTGCTACCATAAATGTTCAATCTTTTCTCAGTCTGTTTGAAGGCTAAGATAAATGAGATTCTGACAGATAAGCTTTTTTCTGTTCTATCCATGATTTGTTAATCTGCACCACATAATTCTCACTTCCAACTAAATGTGAATTGCCTTTGCTTGTTGTTATATGTTCTTCTACTCTCCACTTGCATTTCAACTTCCTCTCTTTTTCATAGCCTCCATGACATCAAGATCACCATTGAGAAAACTTCTACAAGAGCAACAAGAACCTTTCGAGTTGGAGGATTACCTTTTCGAGAGAGACTACTCGAGAAAGAGCTTGAGTCGAGGCAGTGGCTTTGCTTGCAGCAGTGGGAAATTAGACAGCATTATGAAGTTTGGAAAGGGATTTGCAGAGATTAATAAGATGGTGAAGAACTCCTGTAAGAAACTTGTTTCCATCAATAGGAAGCAGCAAACTAAGGATATGGGGAAAAATGGTTGGAATTTTAGTGTTGGCTGCAAGAGAGTAGCAGAATCAGAGAACTTTTCGTCTCCCTGCGGCTCCCGAAAGACATTTGGTTCCTTTTCTGGAAAAGATAATGAAGAAACATCGTCTTCGACGCAAAGACATCATGTTAATTCATCAATTTCAGACACTTTCGAAGCTCCAGAACCCTGCAACTTGCAAGAACTGAAGGTACGATCGTTCTCTCCAAGTCTTATTCCAAAGTCCAAATCTGTTCACATAGTTTTCACTTTCAGATTAAATTATGAAGACTTGTCCCAAACACCCAATTCATCATAGTCTATCAGAACTGCAAGGCATTTTTTAATCAGATTACATCAACAGAAATCCAAAATGATCATGTGGTCTTTAAACCAGACTCAGCAACCAGCATATCCCATTTATATTCTATCATCAATGTGAAATACCAAAGTTTACAACTTTCTGTAAACTTGGTGAACCATGTAGTACTTTTACAGTTGTAGAGGAAATTTAGTATTCATTTGAAATAACAACACCAAACAGGCTGCAGCAGGGAAAAAGACTGTGTCTAGAAGCATGGAGCCAAGTAAGCAACTCAGCCTTGGATTAGACAATGATTTCAAATCTTCCATGTCCATGAAGTTACCACCCTATACAGAGAGTGAGTCTCTAATGTCTTCCAAAATTTCAAAATGAATGAACAAATATGAACACCATCCAATATCATCTCATTATTCAGCAACAGTAGCTGAATGGACTGAACTTGTTTAGGACATGAAAACAGGGAAGCAGAGTCAAATTCAAGCAAGACCAAACGAGAATCGATTACACAAAGGCATTTCTCTACAGAAGAAAGTTCCAGAGGACTCAATCCTGTCAGCCACTCTCTGGGAATTACTTCTTTACTCGGCAGCGACGGAGAAAACGAGTGGCATCGAAACTGCAGAACTGCAGGAACTTGTAACATCCAACCCTGCATCTCAGCTCCTGATATCCAAAAGTGTAATACATCAAACAAAGCAGCTTCTTTTTGACTGTGTGAGGGAGGTGGTGGAGGCACATTCCAAGCAGGGAAGCCACATGAGTTGTGAAGAAGCCGGGAGGATCATCTGTGAGAAGGAAGCCAGTGGGGAAGAAGCAAAGTTATCAAATTTACTGAACTCAGATTACTTGCTCTCAGTAGCAGAATGGAGGGATTTCAAGCTGCAGAAGCAGCTTATAGTATCAGAGATTGGAGAACTCGTTCTTGAAGAGATCGTTGATGAAGTTGTTACTGAACTAATTGATAATCTATGACCAACAACCCTCTGGCTTCAACTTCAACTATACCAAGATTCCAATACAGATATTTGCCAGATTCAACAGGCCAAAAAAGAAACAAAAGCAAAAGCATTCTACATAATTTAGTTTACAAAAATTTCGCTAGTTATTCTAGCCCAAAAGAAACTTGTTTCATTCTGAAAAAAATAAAAAACAAATTCTAGCCCAAAAGAAGGGGGTGGATTGTGTATGACATCTGTTACCAGCTAAAATACTGATTCCTTGATTGCTATTCAGATATAAATATGCAATGCAGTAGTTAAGATCTTATTGCATACATGCCATAAGTATTCAACCATCTGGCCCCTGCCTCAATGGAATGTACACTTCAGAAAGAAAGTAGATATCAATAGCCAATCTTAAATGAATTTGCATCTCTCAAATCATTTCATGAACCTAGTGCTTTTCATAACAGTTTCGCCCATTTAACAAAACCACTCGTTCTCGTTCAGATATTAAATCATCTCAAATAGAAGACAAATTAAATAAAAGACTTAGAGAAAATAGATTCAAATCATGATTGACAACTATATATGATTTAACGTCTACCAAATATAACAGGGTCATGCGTGTAAGTAAAAAAAAAAAAAAACATTGCACGACCTGAGAAGTCTATTTCAAGCACAGTTATCCTTGAAGCTATTCATGTCCCCTTCACCTTTTGCTTTTAGAAAGACCAGACATGTACAAGAAGTTATAAATATATATACATATATGGACAAAAAAGTTGAAATTCTGAGAAGAAAAATGTTGAATTGATCACTCTAAGTTTTACTTTTAACAACCACGATGTAGCTGTCAACACTAAATTTTGATAAATGATGTCACAATTTATACACTTGCTATTGTTTTCATTCTGATTACGATTAATGCTGTAAAATCAGCTTTAAGATAATCTCAATTATCGAACTTCTGTCAGTAAAGAGAACCGCAAAAGAGCAGCATGTGGATTTACGCTAACAAAATTCCAGTAGATGTTGAGGAAAGTCGCGACTTACAAATCCAGCTCGCAAATAATTAAAATGGCTGGTTCACAATCACATACGCCACTAACTCCTATAAGGAACACTACAGAAGAATGTATCCACTAACAGACAATGGAAGAATGATAACTGGGTGGCTCCTCTTCAAAAGAATCCTTTCCAGCAGTTTGCCATCACTAACTTAGCTCTTCAAATCACATTGATCATGCTGGGGGACGGTTGGCCCCTCCGCGCGTAGAAGCAAAATCCTGAAATCGAGTGCAAACAACAACTATTGAATTTCCCCATCCTCGCCAAGCTCCCCATCTTCAAGTTCATCGTGATTTCTACGAGAACCATCTCGATGATCTCTCTTGTGCCTTCTGTGCCTACTCTCACTGTCTGATTCAGGAGAATATGTGTGCTGCAAAGAAACATTCATAGAGATTTAATTTAGATTCTCGTTAAAGAAGATAAAGTCACAAGCATGCATCTACGAGGGCATTCACGTGCCTTCCTTGATTTTTTTCGGTCACTACCATGTTTGCGGGGCTTCTTAGACTCCTCTTTCTCGTCTTTATCAGAACCACCATCATCAGTGGCACTATGATGCCGCTTCCGATGTTTCCTATCTTTGTCTTTTTCCCTTTTCTTGTCTTCTCTGTGGACATGAGTTTCGCTTGCATCTACATTTTCACTATCTGTTTCATCCTTCTTAACCCGACCCTTTTCTTTTTCACGTTCTCTTTCCTTCTCCTTTCGCTCTTTCTCCTTCCGCTTCTCTTTTTCCTCGCGTTCTTTTTCCTTTTTAGCCTGTAAAAATAGAACTTCTCTTCTCAGGAGGAGAAAACATTTCAAACAGTTCCTTACAACACTTTTGTTAAAATTGTCGAGGAATCATCCATTTTAACAGAGTTGAATTACCAAGGGCTTGCCTTCAAAATAATAATAATAATAGATACCTTTTTGTTACAAACTTAGAACAGCATTAGAAAGAAAAACAATGGTCTGCATTTCTTTCATTTAAGAAAACTTGGTTCTCATTTTTAGAAAAAAATTAAACCAAAATTATACGTACACAAACCAAAAGGCATTGTGGAAAAGACATCTCTAACCAAGTACACTAAAATCCTATCATACATATCAGAACCTCAAAAAAGTTCCTTCCTGCATCAATGGTTTCAGAGTCTCATCAAAGGCAACTTTCCCCACACAAGTTGCCTTTGCATAAAAAAATTATTGTTTAAAAAAAAAAATCAACGGATTCAACTAATGTAATATTTGAATTGGGATGGATTAGGTTTAAAATCCTAAGTTGCCTTTGCATAAAAAAATTATTGTTTAAAAAAAAAAAAATCAACGGATTCAACTAATGTAATATTTGAATTGGGATGGCTTAGGTTTAAAATCCTTTTTAAAAAATTGTGACAAGAACAGTTCTTTGAGGATCTATTTATATATTTTTCAAATGTTTTTTTATAAGATATATTTTTCACATGTTGAATTAAAGATAGTAGTTTGATAAAAATATTTTATTTCATGAAAACTAATACTCTTAAGGTTTTGAACCAACAATTTCCAAAAATTGCAAGGACAAAAGTTTCAAAAGAGATATTGAGTAAAACAAAATTAACAGAAAAATATGCTTATATAGCTTTACCATAAATTAAAGTGCATACACATGTGAAACCAAAAAAATTAAACTCAATTCATACATATTCGATTTATTTGAACTCAAACCGACCAAACAAGATTATTAACCCAGCCCAATCAGCGACTAGTTTGGCTACGTTGATTCAGTTTTTCAGATCAGTTGGTTGTTTAAAGACACCTAAAATAATATTCAACTTATAATTCTTCACACAACGACTCAAAAGTAGAATCTTCAAACTAATCAAGCATAAGAGCAATATACCACACACCTTCTCCTCCTCACGCTTGCGTTCCTTTTCTTTTGCCTTTTCTTGTAAATGCATGACGTATTCCTCAAAAACTTCCTTCCCAAAGCTCTCTTCCCCAATTGATCTAAGTGACAGTAGAAGAAAAAAAGTAAAATAGAGCAGAAAATTGAGTACCCAACTGGTTTATAAAAAATAATAGAAATCTTCAAAAATTACCTGTATTCTTCACTCTCTACAAAAAGCTGTTTGCTATCCTCCCAGTTGGAAGAAGTTGTAATCTCCTGTATTAATACGACCATTGAAGGTCAACTAGCTGTTAGAGAAAACAGTCAGTCTGAAATGGGCTTACATGTCATCAACAGTTCTAAAAATACCTTGAATGACTGGAGCAGTCTTGAGAAGTCATCAACCAGACGTTGACGCCTTTTGGCTTCTTTCTCCTCCTTTTCCTTGGCTCTTTCTAGTAAGTCCTCATATACAAGCTTCAACATAGTAAGGTATTACTAATATGTCAAAACGCATACCATGTTCATCCATATGATGATTGTCAAAACTATGATGCAAAACTACAGATACAGACAAGGCAATGAAGTTTTTCACAGAGAGAAAAGGATTTATGCCTAGACAATGGGAATTGGGAGTAAGAATGCATTCGCAGACGACAGTCAGCTTCAGCTTTCCAGGAAAGCCAATTTCTATTTACCCATGTTAAAGACAACCAGAGATTTATAGGATAATCTATTGGCATCCTAAACAATAAGACGAAATATTTATGAAATAACATAAATATATCCATAGTTTTCAGATGACCAAGTGATCAGAAATTAAGATCATTCAATTACTCAAGTTACCGAACAATTATCTTTATCTTAAGATTCTGAGCATTGTAGTTATCTCAACATACAAGACTAAAATCCAAATTTTGTTTCAGGAAAAAAGAAAAACAGAACTACACTAATAAAAAAAACGTATTATACATGACACTGGTACTACAGATCAAATTAAGCATGTCGTAAAATTAATATTAAAATTAAAAAAAAAAAAAAAAATGAAAGAGAAAACAAAAGGATCAATTCCAATTTTTGGACAACTCCGGCCAATTTCTTAGAGTAGAACCACATGTTTGAAGCTCCTTTTATTTCCTTTCTTTCGTTCTCTATTTTATCCGTTCTCAAATTAAGCATGTCGAAAAATCAAAATTTATAAGAGCTTTAAAAGAGAGAAAACAAGAAACAATTCCAAACATTAAGACAACTTCGGCAAATTTCTTCAAGTAGAACCACATACTTGAAGCCTCCTTTTCTATCCTCTCTCATTCTCTAACTCTCTCTCTTTTCTGTTTTTTTTTTTTCTGTCAAGGAGGGAGAGGGAGGTATAGTTAGTGGAGAGAAGGGTACCTTAAAATTTATATCTGAAACTGCAAGAGAACCACCACCCTCTTCAACGGCAGCCTTAAAGTCATCAAATGTCCATGATGAAGTGACGGTAATCTGAAAAGCATTCCATTAAAATTAAAAATGGATTCAGCAGCAGCAACTGTTCATAAAAATTATGATCCTACTACCTTCGCTGCCTTCATCACATCTTTTATCTGAGCTTTTTCTTCATGATACTGGAAATTAAGAAAGAGAAGGGTGGTAAATGTAAGCTTGACATTGAAATTTCAAAAGCGCCATGGGTTCAACAATAATATAATGCAGACATTTGAGCTAATAACATGAAGTTATGACATAAATAAAATGAGATAGAATCCATCAATGCATTTTGAAACTATTTTTTGGGGGTAACAAGAATGCATGCGGTCCTGCAATCTTTTCAGGTTAAACATGTACTTCAGGAGAATTCTAGTTGATGACAGAGGGAATAATCGAGCAACAAGATTGGTAAATGCAAAAACTCCTACCATCAGCTAAGTTTTACTAAAATCAAGTAGACTAGAAACTAGATCAAGAAACAGGAACTTGCTAAAGATCGACCTACGTTCCCAAGGTGTGTCCATAAAATTGCTTTCCACAAATCAAGTAGACTAGAAACTAGATCAAAAATTGATTTCCATAAATCTTGATCGGATGTATTTAATGTTTATGTTCCAGCCAAGAAGTCTGTTAAATGGATACAATTTCACAACATAGTTATGTAGGTATATAGCAAGTACCGTTTCTCAATTACATAGGCCAAAATTTTCATTCAGTGTTTTGATCGGATGGGAAGATTTTCTTCTTCAATGCTAAAGTTGCTGAAAGTTCAAACTTCGGAAACTGGACGTTACAAGGTCAGAAAAGCCTTTCCATGAAAATCATACCTCTAAAAGGAAAATGCTCTACTGCTTTAGTGAAGTTTGTGGTCTCATGTTATTCCCAATCATCAAAAGAATTTCTACCAGGGAAAAGACCTAAGGACAAAAGACATGCTAAAATACCTTTATTCACAATGCATTTCTTGGTATATTTAACCACAGTATGTTAATTGTTTTTTGTATATACAGTAAGATACTGGATAATATATTCCATGGAAAAAGGTTACAAAGGAAATTAAGTGTGGGGAGGGGAGCAGAAAAACAGAAGGCAAATTATCTTGAATTGAGTCCTAGCAGATACAAAATGAAAATCACAAATTGGATGAAATGCTTTACCAATGTGAAAAATCACCTGTAGGTGAGCTATTAGAGTTTAAAATCACCATTGCCTATTTATCTTTGATAATAAAGAAAACCATTAAACTCACCAAACTTCTAAAACAAAGTATAACAAGATGATAACCTTATTCTCTAATTCCTCCAGAACATCCTCAAACAAGTCCTTTGGTGTTGAGCCAGATATATTTGAAGCAACGGCTTGATACTGAGGCAACTCCTTAACCTAGCATAAAACAATCAGGGAGGTGGGGAAAGATTCCTAATCCAAATTTCAATGTTCTGCAGCAGACTAAGAAGTTCCCTACCTTCAAACAGTAATCACGCCAGAAAGTTTTAGCTGTAAGAACACCAGCAGTAATGTGTTCTTCCAAGAGTTTGCGAAACTCGTCGCGGTTTTTTCTTTCAATTCTTCGCACACGTTCCTTCAAGTGGTTAAACATGAATGTGAGTGTCCTATGTACTTAATATAACAGAATCAACTATCATATAAAGAATTGTACAGTAAGACCTTTTGTATCTTCTTCTGTTCCTCTTCTTCCTTTTCCAAGTCACGTATATAGTCCTGTACCAATCAAATACAGCATAAAATTTAAGTTTGAATACACAAACAAAAAATCAAATAAAAATGAAAGACATGCCTGGAAAATAAGCAAGCGATCAAGTTTCTCAAGACGTGAGCATCTTTCATCATCTTCCAATCGATCTTGTACTTTCCGCCACTGGCTGCTCACCTAAACCACAGAAAACAATCGGGAGAATAAGGCATAATAAGGAATAAGTAAATTTATGCATCCCAAAGCCTGAAGGAAAATACCTTTATGTAATCACATGACTCGATAAATTTCCTATATTCAGCAATATTTTTCTTGTGCTCCTCTGCAGCCCTTTCTTTTTCCTGAATTTAAGAGAGAGAGAGTATGAATGTTCCCTTTTCTGGAAAATGGTAATTTCATGCACTCCTACGTACAAATAATGTTTATAATATCAACTTATCAGGTCAATAACTCCAAAAGAATAGGAAAGAAACATCTTAGTAATTTCATCCACAGAGTCAATTTGGTCAATCATTATTGGCAGATTCAGTTTAATTACTAAGAACCAAAATGTTTTTCCAGTTTTCGCCACTTTTTCTCAGTTCCTTCATGCAATCGGTACAATTTCAACCTTTTAAGAAAAGCAAAATTACTAGTCACTTTTTATTTTCCCTACAATACCATCGGCTCACATATAGCCTACAAAAGAGAAATTTCTCACAGAACACTACTAATGCATGCATATGCATGATTAAACAAAGTATTCCTACCTTCCTCTCAAGTTCCACTATGTAGCTTTCAAAAAGATCCTCTCGGTCTCTAGCACGTTCAACAGCTTTGAACCGTTCCTCGTTCTCAAACATACTAACAGCTTTGCTGTCCCAGAAAAAATTGAAAGGAAAAAATATAAAGTCGAGAGGACTTACAAACTAGTAAGATAAATAATGATTACAAAAAACAATAAGCAATGAACCTCCATCTGGTAGATGATGCGAGTTCCTTGGACTCCTGAAAGAAAAATGCATATGCAAGCGAAAATCAAGATCTCTAACAACATCAAATAAAAAGAATAGAAAGAGCATGACAGGAGAAATTGTCTGCACAAACTTACTTCCAACATCTTAGTGAACTCCTCACGAGCTTTTTTCTGTCTTATGCGTCTTTCTTCTGCGTCTAACTTTTTCCTATGTCCTAAATACTGTAAACATAATATTCATCAAAAGAATTTAAAGTCTAGGCTGCCTTCGTTGCAAAGAAAAAAATGTCGGGAAAAAAAGGTGAACCAGAGCACTATTTTATCCCAATCATTTCAATATAACTTCATTATAGTCCAATCATATCAATACCTCATGGAATGCTTGCTTCCGCTCACCAAGAGTTTTCAAGGCTCCATATCGTTTGTCATCAATTATTTCTCGCATAGCCTAATCAGATTGAATTAGTGCATAGCAATAAGATTTTTTTTTATACGGTGAAAATTGAAAAATGTACCATGATGTCTAAACCAAACAAACCTGCTCCCACGTCCAATCAGACTGAACATTTACAGATTCCAGAAGCGCTTTAAATGCATTCTTTGCCTCCTAAAGTTTTAAACATTTTTTTAAAAAAAGAGAAGATAAATACAATAATAATGAAAATAAATGCACAAGTAAATATTCACTATTATAACCATGGGATGCTCAATTTTCTTTTCTCTAAAAGTATGTCAAGACTCAAGAGAACATGTTTTTCAGAAAGTACCAGCTTGTTGGCAAATACCAAAGGTTCATCATCAGCAGATTTTTCCTCTAAAACAGTCTCGTTAACTTTTCCTGCAACTGCCATTCCCTTCCTTGCTTCCTGTCATGACACCAAAGATTATATTGAAAACTAGTTGACAGTTTATGGGCCAAATTTTGGAAGGTGATAATAGTTTGGTAGATGAACTAGCTAAACTAACCTAGTTTATTTATTCAAATTAAGAAGTAGAAAGATCTTGTTTTAAAATAAAGTTTCAGAAAAGTATATAAACCAATATCATTTATGAGGCAAGAAGTACCAGATTTAATCTCCCAGAAATTACCTCAATGTCCTCAGTAGAGGCTCCATCAACAGGAATTTTTATATCTTGAGATGCAAGGCTTTCAAAAGCAGTCCTATTTTCAAAATGACAAAGACAATAATGAGCAGAACTAAATTGGAATGATATACGCACTTGGAGATGCTATCTAAGAAAAAGTGGATGTGGAAACTATATCAGCAAGACTAGTGCATACACTGACGAAGCATTGGCATGGACCACAGCAGGAGGACCAGTACCTCCAGAAGCAGCGACAGATTGAGAAGAAACTGTTATAACAGAAGGCTGTACTCCAGTCACACTAGTTGTTGAAGCAATGGGTGCGCCGGTGATGGCTGATGACCCAGAAACCACCACTGAAGGAGAATTGGATACGGAAACAAAAGGAGTGACCGGAACTGGACTCGATGCAACCCCAGATACCCTTGGAGAAATGGTGGAGTTGATGGAAGAAATTGCTGATGTTTCAGCATGGGAGAGACCAACAGCAGGTGTAGGTTGAGACGTGGAAACAGCTATATCTGTTTGTGTTCCTTGGACAGCTTCTTTCTGAGCCTGCTCACGAGCCAACTGCAAGCAAAATTACGAAATTAGATGAAAGCCAAGAATCCTTTTGAAAGAATATATGAGAAAGAAAGATATGTGAGTTGTAACCCGTGATTTCAACCTTCAGTTCTTCTGGTATGGTCCACTTTGATTCTTTCGTCACCTTATTGTAGTAGTACCTATTCCAACTCGTGTTAAACAATTAGTGTACATGCTTATTCATGAAGATCAAAAAATGTAACACACTAAAAAAAAACTTGAAATATATTAGCGTGGCCATGCTAATGCCAAATTGGAGAAATATGAATCGAGGACAGAGACAAAACAACATACTTTCTTCCATCCGGAGCTGTAAATTCCTTCCACACAGTTGATGCATCAGCCCTCTGTAACAATTATTTGAATCAGAAACACAGGTATATTGGGAAAAGAAATTCGAGCAAGTTGTCCTCCAACAACAAAAATAAAAAGAGTTTTAAAGATATTACACCAATTATTGAAAGCACAAGAGGGGGAAAAACAATAGTTAAATAAGATATCTTATAAATAAAACCTTTATACCCTATGAAGAGAATGTATATACAGAAAATAGACCCAAAGAAGATAAATCAATAACTGATATAAATGCTTATCTAGAAAAATTATCATTCTAGAAAAAACATACAAGGCCCCTGAATTATAAGAATATTCAGAAAAAATATGATTTGGAATTATACATTCCAACCCCGTAGAATACTATTCCACTGAGCCACTATACATCCCAGCCCCAAAAGATTGCATATGAATGGAAAGAACATCCAAGAACGGCATATCTATGACCATGAATTTTGTTTAGAGAAGGAAAAAATGCCTTGTACAAATACCTTTTCTTTAGCAGATGCATTATAATGTTATATGTAAGAATAACAGATGATTAAAAAAATGACATTTACCTCAAGTGGCGTCATAAGTTCCAAAGGCTTCTCCCAACTGGACTGTTTGGTTTTTTTGTTGTAATAATATCTGGAAAAAGTACCAGAAATCAAGAAAATTGCAGAGTGCCAGAGACAGTAGATGAATTATATATACTAACTGCAGAATAATTATTAACAAATTAATTAAGCATAACCACAACATCAAGTTGACATATATTTATACCTTGGATTTTGGGAAATCTAAAAGCTATAACCACGGTGATAAATACAACATTACCTTCTTCCATCAGCTGATGCGTGCTCTTGCCAATCAGATGAAGACTGCTGATTGAAGACAGGAACATTGGCAGCCCGAGGTCAGAAAAGACATGAAAAAAACCGTCAGGATATATAAATCAGCATCTTAATAGCACTGAGGAGCTAACATCACAAATCTGTCTTAATGTCTCAAAGAAAAAGACTATATTGTTTCATTTTAAGAAAAAAGACCTTTTCCCCGATGTGGACATTACATACAAAAGTGTCTGGCCAGGCTTATAAAAGAGCTCCCAGTTTGAGCTAATTACAGATAGAGAGTCACTTCAACAAGAGTTTGCAGGGAACACCAAGAAGAAGAATGTAATTTAGCCAAACACTCCATCGCACTTTTTCCTTTTCATATCATTTTTGTTTGGAAACTAAGCCTTTCCTTACCAAGAAGAAGAATGTAATTTAGCCAAACACTCCATCGCACTTTTTCCTTTTCATATCATTTTTGTTTGGAAACTAAGCCTTTCCTTACCGCATATAGACCCCAAATAATTGCCTTTAGGACATTAATACAAAGAATTTAAGCCCTTCATTTGAATCAATGACCACAAAGCAACTAAAGTTCTCGAAAAGAATAACAAAAGAGAATTTTAAATTATATTAGATACAAACAAAAGAAGATTTTAAGATTAATATATATTTCTTATCAAAAACCTATCATTACTGAAAATTTATTTCGTTTAATTCAAGTATAAATAATATAGGCAATGAAAAACCAAATGAAACAACAGTCCACCACACCATGTATCTTCCCAAAATCTATCATTGGGCCCATTTCCCACATAACCAATGCAGCCTTGAGAGACAATTTTCTAGGAATCTCTATGGAGTCCCCTAAAGCCGTGTATAAATCACATACATTGTCTGTAACTCCCATATTTAGCACCAATTAATAAAAGCCAAAATACATCTCCCACCCTCCCATCTCTCTGCCCATGTAATCTCTGCAACCATGGGCAAGTTTGAGGTACTGTTTCTTTCCACAAATACCCACTCAGGGTCCATACTTTCCCCAACTTATCAAATACATCCCTACCTTCATCCATGCTTTCCTAAGACCATTTATCAAGCCTTAATACATAAGACCACATTTTCAAGATGCTAAAAGAAAAGAAGTAGTATGTTCAAATTACAATCAAAAGAAAACAAACAATAGATTGAAGTCCATCTCCTGCTTTTTCTCATACAAGATCTATAGCACCCCTACACAATCAATGAAGATAGAAATAGACAGGGTAAGCAAGGTAAGCAGAACATACTGGGTTTACACCAGAAACTGAAGAATGCTGGTTAGCTTGCTCGATCGGTGAGACGAGGTTTGTATGCTGGCTTACAGAAGACAGCCAAGGTTGGCTATTACCAACTCCAACGGGTGCATGCATTTGTGACATTGGCTGGAACTGAGAAAGGAAACCAACATGTTTGGTGTCAATAAAAAGTGGACAGAGAATATACTAGAAAATAAAAGTACAAAAAATGCCTTTTCAAATTGACAGAAAAGCAAGTAAACAACACGTAATGAAAGGGATGATTACAGTATATGGTGAAGAAAGAGGTAGTCCATGAGCACCCAAGCCATGCATATGATTATTTGGTGCAGGCACATTATGCTGAGACTGAGGTGGAACAGATGTAAGAGGCCTTGTCTGAACATAAGGCATTTGTATAGCCTGGGACGAAGGAGTGCCATAGCTAGGATGGCCTGGTCTTGGCACTAACTGCGGCATTGATTGAGGATATTGATGAGGCTGGAGTTGACCAGCTGGCACTCCAACATTTGAAGAAGATATATTCTGCCCTGGTAACTGGAAGTGTTGGGCAGATGATGACATGAATGTCTGCCCTGGTTGTGCTGGGATAACCGGTCGAAACTGCAGCAGAAAGATCTCAGAGACTCATACCAACTCTATAGACATAAATAGAATGAAGACTTCACCAAAATTCCGTACAAATAAGTAACCAAATAAAACCCAGCATGAATCAGTGAACCAGAATTTTGAAGTCTGAACATCCATGGAAACAACCAAAAGAGCCAAACCCAAACACACTAATGCACGAAAAAAGAAGGGAAAGGGTCCCAGGAATTATTAAAAATATGATAATAATTGAACAAACAAAGTAAATGCCTGAGCTCAAGTCGGAGTGTAAGCAATAAAATATATACAAGTACTTTTATATAAATACACACACATACATAAAAAGAGCTAAAATCAGGGATGTCTTGTGAGAACTGAGAGAAGGTTCTGTTACCTGTCCACCTGAGGACTGAGACAGATTTTCCATTTCAGAGCATAAGCGAGCGTCAAGCTTTGAGAATAAAAAGGTAACTAGAATCACAATACCAACAGATCAGCTAGCTAACTCTCAGTTATAGTCCACCAAAAGCAAGAAATAGAGACCCAGCTGCAAAAACCGTTAGAAATGTTAGTTAAGAAATAACTAATTGGATCCCAAGGTGTGTCTTTTTTTTTTGGATATCCGTGAGTGTTCGTGTCAGCTTATGCGCACCTCGACTATTCTCACTACACCAATCAAGAAATTATCTAATTTCAAATTTCCAAGGCTGATTTACCGGACGATGGAATGGGAACTTAGCCAACTTGTCTACCTCATAATCCAGCCCTGACTGGGTGGCTAAAGTAAATCACAAAGTGTCATTCAATGTGTCCTATGAAATTATGTCAGAATTTTGTAAAACCGAACGTCTCAAAAAGTTATTTAAAGTTTCGACGCAAAAGCCTGTAGGGTTAGGCAATGAAATGAAAAACAACAGTTAGACCATGAAGAAGCGAGTAAACAACTGAAACATCTTATTGCATCGTCCTTCTTAATTCCTATGCATCCTAAACCTTCAAATTCAGAACTGGGTGAGAATAAAATAAACCAGCCGCATGCTGCGTGAGTGAGAACATCACCGCACTCTTCACTTCTAAGGTTGTAACAATCTCCAAGAAGTCACAATAAAACCCAGACAATTGGCATGATAGAGATTTCAATGACAGACCGATTCCCAATAGACATAAGCTTCCTATCAGATGAGTGATGGGGAATACAATTAGCTCCTCTATACTTCTGCAAACCCGAATCCTTACTTCTTTAAGAATATAAACAAATACAAAGACTTGTGAAGAACCCAGCTCCTCGTTAAACGTGGTTTTTCAAATCTATTCCCTTTTGCCCGAAATTTTCTCCGAAACTAGATGGAAGATGCAGAATCCAACACCAAATCGCATAAAGAAAAAGAGAGAGAAATAGATTACTCACAGTTACGGCTGTTGTTTGAAGTTGCGGTGGGCAAAATGATGGCGCCAAAACCAACACCAAAACCAGTAGCGGGCAAGAAACCGGAATGGTCGGATCTCCAATCGAGTATTAGGGTTTAAGTGAGGAATTTGCAGAGGGGAGAAAGGAGAGGGAAACTTTGATTGAGAAGAGTACGGAGTAGAAGATGAAAGAGGATTTATCGGCGGCTAAAAAATATTTACCACATTCCGGAATTTACCCCTTCGAATTGAATTTGTCCAAATTTCACCTTCGCCGATCGCTATATAATGGCGCTAATGCTCGGAGCCACCGTTCGCCGGTTAGTAATTTTGCAAGCTGTCTTTGACTTTGACCGCGAATTTATTTTCACGCTTAAATTCTAGATTTTTTAATTTTTAATATATTTAATAAGTTTATGAACTTAAAAAATATATATATAGTAAGTTACATCATTTTAATTTTATGTTTAGTAAAACTATCTCTATATGTTTTTTAATTTTTAATTTACTGTTTAAATTTTGTGTTTAATTAGTACTTATTCAATATTTTTAAAATTAAAAATTAGGGCCTATTAAATATGAAATGTAATTTGATATCTAGCCTGTTAATTTTTGTTAGTGTCAAAATTGTTTTTATGTAATTTCGTAATTTAGCTTTTATAAACTACTTTTAAATACATACTATTTTTTTTTTTTTAGTTTAGATTAGATTCACACCTTCAAAAAAAAAAATTACTGATATTTTTATTTTTATTATATATATACGTTGATATTTTTATTTTATATATATATATATATATATATATATATATATATATATGAGTTGACCTTGGAGCCCAATATCACGGGACAATCGTCTGACCCTACTTCATTTCGTTGCTAATAAAATCGTAAGATATTATATTCTAGGTAAGTGGTCGTCATGATTTGAACGCGTTCCTTCTAAATTGTTCATTATTTTAAATTGTTAAATTATGTATGAATTAGTCATTGGACAAATTCCAAAAGTAAGAAGCCAAAAGAAAAAACGAAGTTTGGTTATAGTTTAAATTGAATTGAATTGTTAACTTGTATAGTTTGAAGTATGTGGTTGATTATAAATACTATACTAATATATATTTTTTTTTTGTCAAATTAAAGTTTTTTTTTTTTTTGAAGGGGTCAAATTAAAGTTCAATCCTCATCTTTATAGACATGGAACTAAAAATAGTTACCAACAAGAACTTAACTCAACTGGTATGATGTATCGTCAAGATCACGACGTTCTAGCTAGCTATACGAGTTTAAATGTGTAATCAAGAATACGAGAGGAAAATAACACAGTCAAGATTCTAAAAGAAAAAAATGAACCGAGGGAGGAGAATTCGTTTGTTTAATTCATGGACAATAATGAAATTGTTTTGATCGAGTAAACAACATCAAAATAATATACATTCTCATTACAATTATTTCATTATGATCCAACTCATTTCCATTGCTGATAATAAACACGCCCTAAGTTCAATCAATACACAAAATCAAACTCTCAATAAATCTCATAAAATCTACAATTTTCAACAAAATTCCAACTTTAATGTTGTGGTTGAATCTTCCATCAATTTTCCATCAACAAATGTGTTTAATAGTTCACTGAACATAAGTAAGGACTCTTTGAACAAAAAAATATATACATATTTAAAATTTGCAACCCCATTCAAATTCAAGCTAAATATCACAACACACATCCAAACTTAAGATGTAATTAAAGTTTGAAGGCACAAAATCATACACTCTATGGTTGCGAAGTTCATAGATAGAACTTAATATCCTCCCCCTAAATTTCCACACGCTTCTCTACGACAGATCGTTTATAAACAGAGGAACTAATCAAACTGTCATCTCGAACCGCCGTCAAGTGCTTGCAAGACAAATTACCAAACAAATTCCTCCACCCTCCGATCCCAGATTTATTCTTCTCGCCATCTCCAACTGTGCACTCTCTGAACGCTGCAAGAAAAGGGTCCCCAATGCCCCCATCTTTCTGCACCTTCATGTTGCCTTTCCTCGCCGGAGTACACGGCGGAGGACGGAGCTGCTTCTGCACCAGACCAGCGTCGTCGTCGTCGAGGCGGCGGTGCGCTGATTTGCACACCCCTGGCTTATTCTCCCACGAGAAAGCCACTCTGCCTCTTGATTGGGTTCTGTTATTGCAGGCCATAATTTTATTTTTTGGGTATTTTGAATTGAAGATACTTTCGTTGGTTTTATAGATGAAGACATCGTATTTAATTTCGTTTTGATTTTTGTTTGTTTTTTTTTTATTATTATTCCAAACGGCAGAGGTTCACTAAGGACAGAGAGATGGAAGTGTGGTTGGCTCTGTAGAAAAATGAAGTGCTTGAACTTGAACTTCCCCATGGATTCTCTATTTTTTTGTTTCTCATTGAATGGAAACAAAATGCGATCTCCTGACCAATTCTCACGTATGTCACTGTATTTATTTTATTACAGATGTAAAAACGCCAACTATATGAAAAAAAAAAAAAAAAAAAAAATCATAACTCAATTAACATAAAATTATGCTATCCGTAGTTGTTTTAATCCTTGTGCATTAATTAAACATATTTTATAATGAGTAAAACTTGTTTACAGCCCCAAGTATCTTTTGCAGCCCAACACGTGTCACGATTTGATTTGATAAATATTTATATTTTTTAAAATAAAACAAAAACTCTTCACGCCCGTTTACTTAGATTTTTTTCTTGCGTAACTTTCCCTTTCTTCTTCGTCAGGTAAACAACTTCTCCTATTTTCCCTCTCTTTCCTCCATTTCTATCTGTCATGACTTTTGTTTTCAATTTCATCTCTCACTCTCTCTTCCTTACTCTACCATAAATATATATATATATATATTTTTTTTTGGTTAACTATTTTTTAACGCAGTAAGATTTGCAATCTAGACAAATAAAAAAAAAATTGTTATCATTTTTTTTTTTTGAGAATTTTTCTTTAAAAAAAAAAATCCAATCTACCTTCCCCTTTACCAACCTTAGATGAATCCATATCCAACCGTGAATTTTTCCACTATTTCCTTCACTTCCTCTAAAACCTACATGAAAATATATGTCTATAACACACAATCAATCCTGCAAATTTCAAATAATCCCAATTGAAATTTCATGGCCTTGAAATTGGAGTGTAGAGAAATTTAGAGAGAGAAAGTAGAAAAAGTTGTTAATTTGCTGGAATAAGAAAAGGAAAGTTACTGACAATAAACGGCGTGAAAGATTTTTTTATTATTTAAAAATAATTTAAATATTAGCCAATCATTTTACTCTTTTATAATTTATATTTAGCATTGAAGACATCTCTACTCTCTCTATTGAATGTTATATGTGTTTAAATCATCTAGTCGTTTTTAGAGCCAAATCGAGCATAGCTCAATTGGCATAAGGTTGTGCCCGTGACTAAAAGGTCATGAATTCAATCCTCGCTTTAATTAAAATATCGTTGCAAAAAAAAAAAATCATCTAGTCGTTTTATTTTATTTCAAGGATTAAAAAAAATTATAATCATCATTGTTATATCTAATATATAGAACTAATAAAAATGTCAAGTTGATATTCAACGTCAATTGAATATATTTATGTTAAATGCAATATAATTATAAAATCAGTCAATCATCTATAAATTTGTATGTTATTCTAGTTTTTGATCTCGTCCATCGTGTTGGAATGTAACAAAATCATCTAGTCGTTTTATTTTATTTCAAGGATTAAAAAAAATTATAATCATCATTGTTATATCTAATATATAGAACTAATAAAAATGTCAAGTTGATATTCAACGTCAATTGAATATATTTATGTTAAATGCAATATAATTATAAAATCAGTCAATCATCTATAAATTTGTATGTTATTCTAGTTTTTGATCTCGTCCATCGTGTTGGAATGTAACTTTTTTAAAGTAGTACCATAAACTTCTGTTTAATTCTTCTATTATTAAACTTTCGTCAGGAGGATTTATTGTCTGAGGGTCTGTAATTTGGCAGCTCATTCTCTTGCTAGAGTTGTTGTGTGAAAGCTGACTGTCTTCTTCTGTCTCGTTCTCTTGCTAGAGCTATTTTGGATGTAGGTTGTTTTTTGTGGCGTGCTGATTTTTTTTTTTTTTTTTTTTTTTTTTACAATTTGTTAGGGTGGAGGATTGAACCATAGGCGATACATCATGTTGTGTTGAACTATGCTCTTGTTGGCTCTTTTCTAGGAGAGTTTGTTGATTGTTTGATTGGTTAATGTTTATTTTATGTAAAAAAAAAAAAAAAAACTTCCGTTTATTTGTTTTGTTTATGAATAAAGAGACAAAAACTTTAATTGACGAAGGCATTGAAACAAATGAGAAATGGCCAATGTTGTCGCACTCTCGACGATTTGACTACATATATTTAATATATATCGTTACTAACTAAGAGGTGATGAACTAAAGTCATTGAAATTTTACTTTATTTTACAATAAAACAGGGTGCTGTGTGCAACAAATCATCCCCGCTTCAAATAATAATGTGATATTTATATTAATATATGTACTTAAGGTAAATACAATTTAATATTATTTTAAAATACCATATTAATAATATCAGATAAATATGGTGAATGGAAACTGGAGGAATTATATAGTAAAAATCATTTTTTTTTTTTATAAGCGAAGTGAAGGGATTCAAACCTCCAATCCTGAAATGAGTATACATCGATTATCGTAGACTCATTTTTGCAATGTTCGTGTTTGTAGTTACTTGTTTTACGTTACCATTTTTTTAGAAATATAAATGTTTAGTAATTGTTCTTGTACATTGTTTTTTATTATTGAAATATATAGATAAATTATTATTTTAAAATATCAATATAAAATAATCATTTTGAATCTTTTATTTTAAAAAAACGTAAAATTTCTTAAGTTCTTAATTTAAAATTGGAGATAACAATAAACAATAGAATAGACCATTATCAAACATATTTATATTTTTTAAAATAAACAGATAACATGAGGTATTATCCCTACTATAACTTTGTTTATTTATCAATATGTCAAAATTATTTTTGGAAGCTAATAACTCTATTCCACACAAAATTAAAAATTAAAAAATAAACATATATTGAAAATTATTTGAGAAGGTAACACAATGTAACATTTCACGGTTGGATTAAGAAAGAGAATTTATAAAAAAATGCTTTGATTTTATATTGGATGGCTATTAGAGGACAAATATATTTTTAAATTTACATCTCACCCACCATTTTTAAAAGTCAACTATGTTATTGTGACTTCATTGAATAATTTGTCAAGTGGGATAGAGATTCCAACTCCAACTATTTTTATAGTTAATAATTTTGATATGTTTACTAAAGTTTTCAAGATAATATTATAGTATTTTTTTTTTGAAAGAATACGATTATTAAAAAAAAAAAAAAAAAAAAAGAAAAAAAAACTATGAAATACCAACACTCATGTGATTGTAAAAAAAGTACTCTTCTTCTGATACTAGGACGTTTAATACCGTTTGTAGCAGAGCCACCGCTAATCAGTGGACGACTTATCGACGGGCCGTCTGTGCATTTATTGTACGCTTCAACGAAAGGTAAAACTCGTAAAAAAAAAAAAAAGAAAAAAAAAGGAAAGTTTTGAGAATTAGAGTTTTTTCAAATGAATGATATTGATATTACTAACTAATATATATTTCATTATACCATATGACTTAGTTTCAAAATTTGTACAAAAAAAAAAATATATAAAGATTATGTTCAAATTCTTATACGGTAAGGATAAATAACAAATGGGTTTTAGATTTTTTATTATATGTTCAAATCTAACTTGTTTTTTTTTAGATTTTGTATAAAAAAAAAGATTTTTTTTTTGTTGCAGGCCCAACAACAAAAAAAAGAATGGGTCTTAGGTTTTTATTTATTTATCAAGACCCAATAAGTAAATAACATTTAGGGGAAAAAAAAACTGTTAAATACGAAATATTTTGACCTATGTAGCCACTAGCATTCGACATGGCATCAGTCTCTACCTTGTATTTTTGCTGAAAATCTCCTGATCTTCGTGTCAATGCCGTCAAGGTAAGTTCCAACATTCTATTGTCTTCTTCTTCTTTTCTTTTTAAGTTTGCTCGCATCACAGTTTGAAAGTATAATCAATGCCCCCATCGCTAGGGTTTTAGGGCTTCTTTTAGGGCTAATTAGAGTTGAACACTGATCAAGCTGAATTCTTTTGTGTGTGAATTTCGTGGTAAATGTTGAGTCTTTATCGTTTCCTTCCAGTTCATTAGTAGTAATTGGAAGTTTGGAGGATTTGAATTCATCTCATTATTTGATTAATGATAAACCCTTATGCACTGGGAAGACTTTAATTTTGTGATTCACATTCTTTTATTCCTACACCCTGTTTGGTTTAGGGTTTAGGGTTTAGTCATTCTCTTGTTTTTTCTTTCTTTTTTTTCTTGTGGGTTTCTGCCTAATACTTTAGTTCTTGCTTTATGGGAAGGTAATTATAGAAAGTCAGTTTATTTCTATTAGAAACTAAATTTTAGAATCATGTCCTTTTATTTTCTGGTTAATTTATTATGTTTTCCTCCACAATTGTAGGGGAAAGTGAGAAAAAAGTCATACGGAGTTGATAACAACATAACAAATGATGAATAAGAGTACTTGGATGGAAAATAACAATGATCAGTCTAGGGGTAGAAAGATTTTTGTTGGGGGTTTATCGGCCGAATTGACTGAGGACAAGTTCAAAAGCTACTTTGAAAAGTTTGGCCGAATAACCGACGTAGTCGTGATGCACGATGGTGTAACTAATCGCCCCAGAGGATTTGGATTTATCACATTTGATTCTGTAGAATCTGTTGACTCTGTTCTTCAAAATAACTTCCATGAGTTGAATGGTAGGCGTGTGGAGGTGAAGAGAGCTATCCCAAAAAAGGGAAACTACAATGGTGGCCATATTTCCAATCCCAGCTATATTTCCAATGCCAGAGCAAGTGGAGGAAAAAACCCTCTTCCTAATGGGAATGTTCCTCTTCCTCACCCATATTATGGTTCTGGTAATACATTTTATCCTGGTTTTACACATTTTCCACATTATGGAGGACCAGGAGTTGATTTGTATGGTTTAAACCACTATGGGAATTGGTTTCCGCCTATCGGTCACCTGGCTCCGGTATATGGTCCAAATTTTTCTGGTGTTGGGATGTTTCCTCTAACTTATAAAAATTCTCTAATTCATCCAACATTCTCAACCAAGGGGCTCCCAAATACCATGGCGGCTGGAAACAGAAATGGATTTGCTGATACAAGGGGAAACGTGGAGATAAAGCAGACCACTTATGGAAAGCGAAACATGTCTGCTGATGCTGTGCCATTTCAGATCAAAGATAGAGCATGAAGGGGATTCGTTCTATATTTGGAAACTTAATCACCTAGGTATTTATTATTGGATTCGCACCTTACATAAGGGCATTTGATTTGTAAATTCTGTCACGGATAGAATTAGATCTAGGTGTCTCATTATTTCTATCATACTCTTCAAACCTCTCTTAATGCATTTTTTTAGTTTTCTTTCTAACTCTCTATGGTGATACTCCATGATCCATTCGTGGAATTCTTATCTTTGTAATATATAATTGTTTTATGATTCAATTTTCAGCTGGGAATTTGGACTACCCGTCCTGTAAATTTCATGTACATGAACCTACATGAAGCAGTCTGCGTTTAAATTGTTGTGCGTTTCTTTAATAGATACAAGGGATGCTCTATTTTGAGGTTTGCTTGTGTGCCCATTGCTCTTTCCATAACCAGTAATGTGGCAATGGTGGTGAAGGATTATAGTGGGCCAAGAGAATGGCCATTTGAATTTTGCTCCGAATCCTTGTTTCATCATGGGCCTTTGTGAAATACTGTAGTGATTCAAGCGAGTGTAGTGATTCAAACTTCGCTGCTTCGAGTGATTCAAACTTCTAATCTTTAGCTGCTGAACTTCTAATCTTGCTTCTAATCTTTAGTTGTTTCGAGTGATTCAAATTTCTAATCTTGCTTCTAATCTTTAGTTGCTTCGAGTGATTCAAACTTATAATCTTTAGCTGCTTCGTGTGGATTCAAACTTCTAATCTTTAGCTACTTTGTTGGGATTCAAACTTCTAATCTTTTGGGCGAGGTTACATATTTTATAAAGCTTAAACATTTAAGCTTAGGATTTTTGTTTCCTTCCTTGGCATTACTATGAAGAAAAAGAAAAAAATGTTTATTGGAGAAAATCAGTATCTTAGGGAGATTAAAATTGGATGGGTGAGAAGTTAGATTTGGACATGTCACCTCTGATCTATTGATAGAGACAGTGTGGTGACAAAGGGAAGATGGCAAACAAGGCAGGTAAAATCTAGAGAGCCATTTTCAATGGCTGTATGGAGAAGTATTTTTAACGAATTATACAATACAAAAAAAAAAAAAAAAAAAAAAAGTGAAGATTTTTTCTTAATCACTTTCGACCCTCTCAAAATCGGCCATAATCATTTCTTTTCTTAGAGAGGAGAGAAAAATTAAGTATTTGATAGAGCTGGTTGCACAAACAACAATCAGACCCAAAATAATTACAAATTTAGCAAAATTTAAAACATTTTGCAAATATGTCAAAAAATCAGTGGTTATCACTAATACACTCTATCGATATATGACTATGACTGATAGACTTCTATCAATGACAAAATTCTATAGACTTCTATCACCGACAAAATTCTATAAAAAAACTACTATCAACGATAAACTTCTATCAACTTCTATAAGTGATATGTCGTATCCACAATTTTTTTTTTAAAATGCTATATTTTTAATTATTTTTTGTCTAAATTGATATATGTTACAGTTTCCCTATTTTATATACCCTTTGAATTGAACAATGATAATGATAATCACTCCGTACTTGCCTCGTCCATCATCTCCTCCCATGTCCCAACAAAAAATAAGGTCCAAGGATTTTTGCTATGTTTGAAGTTGGAATCACTGCACACAAGTTTAACTCCAAAAAAAAAAATAAAAAAAATGTAAATATGTGCACAGTAAACAGTAAGCTGCCATGCCTTAAGACTCAAAGTCAGAAATGGCGGAATGAGATGGCCCCATCATCCTCACACAGCAGAGAGAGATGACAAGTTTTGTTTTTGTCCAAATCCTGAGCTCAGCTGCCCCTCAATGGCCACCATATAAAACAGTGCTTGGGACACGAGTACATCTTTGTTCTTGTTGGATTTTCTGTCGACACTTTTCCCTGTTGGATTTCGAATTGAAATCTGAAAACGATAACAACTGGGAGCAGTATTTATTTAAGTTTGGAAATGAAAGAAAATAGGCATCAAACACCCAAACTTGGTTGGTTTAAACTTACAAAAATGAGACGAGATCCTTTGAACTCAGTACTCTACGAAAAGACACCAATCTCAGACCCTCTGCTCGTCAAATCCATCAGACATTCAGACCTGCCCTGCACTGGCCTTCTGATAAAAGCAACAACACAACACAACCATAACGAAACCCCAAACCAAAATAATGGCTACAATCAAGAAATAATGCCCATTCTGGTTACCTGACCCCCGCTTGCCCCGCTCTCTGCCCTTCATAAACTCCTTCTACATTTAGCAAGAGAGAGAGACTGCGACAGCCTTCAAAAACTGCCCAATAATGTTTTGATTTTCTTCACCATTAATGGGAAATTGGGTGCTTTTCAAAACAGTAAATGTAATTAGAGCACACCCATTTGAATTTTTTGATCTGGGTTCTGTAGTTTGAGTTACCAATTTGAAGAATAATGTAATTGTTTCTTATTTACACGGATCCCTATGCACATGGAGGACTTTCTCTTTTAGTTTTTGAATTTTTTTCATTCTTTTTGTTTGTTCCATATGCACAGAGATTGGGAGAGAGTATATGCACTGTTCATTTCATTCATAAACATCTCGCTTTTCTTTCAATGAACTATGCAGAACTTAGTTCTATGAAGTATATGGTTGAGAGGGAAAACTGAATCATTAGCTTATTTTATCTCCAATGATTGAGTTGCTTTGATTCAAAATCAACTTGCTGCAAAAACACAAGAAACTTTTGCATAAGTAGACAACTAGAGTAGAATAAAAGTAGAGTGTGTGTGTGAGAGAGAAAGAGAGAAAAAAAGAGAAATGACTATGGAAATTACTTGCGAGTCTCAGCAACATTCTCACTACCATCACCAAAGCCAGGCAACTTCAATGTCAAATAACTTCTTAGCTTCTCAGCACTTTAATGGTGATTTGGTTTCTCCCTTTTCTGTAATGCCACTTAAGTCAGATGGGTCTCTTTGTATTTTGGAGTCAATCAGCACATCACAACCTCAAGGTCTATTTCTTTCTTCATTCTTCTGTCGAAGCTTTATTCTGATGATTTTGTTTTAAAGAAAAGTTTTTTACTTTTTTATGTGTAGAAATATTGCCAAATATCTCACCAAAGCTGGAGGACTTTCTTGGTGGTGCAAGAGAGGCCACAGCTCTAAGCTTAGACAGCATATATTACGATCAAAATGCTGAGGCTGACTCAGAGAGACAACACTCTTTGAATCTTTTTAAGCAACAAGAAGAGCAACAACATATTTTTCTTCAATCTCAGAGATACTATTCTGGAACGTTCCAGTTTCCAGCTGAGGATGCCAACAAGGAGTCTCATTTTGCAAGCTATTGTTCTGAAATTAGACAAGCTATGGAGCAGCGCATCAATGGCTGCTTTGGAGGGATGAATTGCCAAGACTTGCAGCCACTTAGCTTGTCAATGAGTCCTGGTTCTCAGTCTAGTTGTGTTACTGCTCCAAGCCCAATTTCTCAACCTGGACCAGCCACCATGGAAACAAAGAAAAGGGGTGTGCCCAATCAAAAGCAGCCGGTCCATCGGAAGTCGATCGACACGTTCGGACAAAGAACTTCACAGTACAGAGGTGTTACAAGGTTGTTCTAAAGTTTCTAACATGTTATGTTTGTTTGTTTTGGAATAATTTTCATTATAGTTCTTGCCTTTTTTCTTTTCTTTGTATGTTAGTAATATTTTGGTAGTTACGAAATATCAGACATAGATGGACTGGTAGATATGAGGCTCATTTGTGGGATAATAGTTGTAAGAAAGAAGGCCAAACCAGGAAAGGAAGACAAGGTTAGTCAAATTCTAGACCATTTCCTTGTTGCTTGCAATGTTCTTGTCCATCCTTCAAATTTATGTTCTAACTTCAAACCATTAATTTCCTTGTTGCTTGTCATACTCAACTTCCATATGGATGCTGTTTAATTCAATTGTGTGGACTTCAGTTTATCTCGGTAAGCCTTTGTCGAAGAACTTCACGGTAGGATGTCAATCACATGGAAGTTTATTGATAGTAATTTGAATTTCAGGTGGATATGATATGGAGGAGAAAGCAGCAAGGGCGTATGATCTTGCAGCTCTCAAGTACTGGGGACCCTCCGCACATTTAAACTCCCCGGTACGATATGATTATAGCACTATCGACCTGTTTCGGTTTTCAGAATCCTTATGATGATAGTCTTTTTGCAGTTAAAGAACTATCAAGTTCAAATTGAAGAAATGAAGAACATGAATCGCCAAGAATACGTCGCGCACCTGAGAAGGTACTTGAAAGTTCAAACTAATTGCCATACGATTCACGCTTCGTATTTCTTTGTACATAGTCTCATTTCCTGGTTTTTTGGTTTGCAGAAAAAGCAGTGGATTCTCCAGGGGAGCTTCCATATACAGAGGAGTAACTAGGTGTGTTTATAAGATTCAATCAATGCTCTAATTTTCTTACTGCGAAATTCTGCCTCATTTTGTTTACTAAGATCAATTTTTGACTGTTTTTTCAGACATCATCAGCATGGGAGATGGCAAGCTCGGATTGGACGAGTCGCAGGGAATAAAGACCTCTATCTTGGAACTTTTGGTTTGCTGCTATTGCTATTGCTATTAAGTTTCAAGATGTTAAATTTACTTTCTGCAATTGTTGACATTTGCATAATCTAACTGATGATGCATAATGTTTGCCTCTTTTTGCTTCTCATTATAATGATTTCCAGGCACACAAGAGGAAGCTGCAGAAGCATATGACATAGCAGCAATCAAGTTTCGTGGCTTAAATGCCGTCACAAACTTCGACGCATCAAGGTACGACGTAGAAAGGATCATGGCAAGCAGTAGCCTCCTTTCAGGAGAGTTTGCAAGGCGAAACAAAGAGCACAAACCAACCAACGCCATCATCGAATATAAAGAACCGAAACAGACCACCGCTCAAATCGATCCCTCGGAGATATCCAACAGCAACAACAACTTAGATTGGAGGACGGTATTCTACGAAAACCTGCTGCTGGATCCAAACGCAACCACCGAATCCATAGACCAAAAGTCGATGACTTCCTGTGGCAGTTACCTAAATCATCTAATCGGAGTCGAAACCGCAACGGCGAATGATTCAAGCAAGGTCAATGCACATTTCTCAAATGCTTCCTCTGTGGTGAGCAGCAGCCTAAGCAGCTCAAGGGAAACAAGTCCTGATAAGTCAAATGATGCCTCATTTGGAAGCAATGGAAACATTTGGCTGCCATCACCACAAATGAGGGCTGCTGCTCCTATTTCTTTGCCTGTTGTTTGGAATGATGTCTGAGACAAGTTAAAGCTTCTTTCAATGACTTTCTTGAATGTTAGAAAAACATGTAATGTAATGAATTGTCTTGCATTGCACTCACAAGTCACAACATAGGAATCTAATCCAAAATCCAATCCACCTTGTTTTCCTCGAATCTTTTGGTTCAAAATTCTGAAAGATTTTGCACAGTTAAAAAAGGACAAAGTAGGCGGGAAAACAACATTTCATTCAAGCAATGCAAAATAATAATTGAGTTTGCTCTTTCTTTTTTACTGATGAAGTACAAATCCAGCTCAGAGCCATTGCCAATAATGCAAACAGACCATGGCTTTGACCAAAACCATGTTTTTATTCTCAGACTTTTTTTCTTTTCTGTGTCTCTCAATCTGCAGACCCATCATCATCGCCATTCCCTCCTTTTTTTTTTTTAACTCAGCCTTTCTTTAAAGGCGACACAACGTCACCACTTTTACTTTTCTTTATCCAACCAAATTTTTTCAAACAAAAGTCTCATCAAAAGATCAACACTTTGGCTTCTTCTGAGAATCTAACACCAAAAGTAAAAAATAAAAATAAAAGTTACAACCGAGTCTACGTTTGACCCACAAACTATTGTAATTTACGGTCAATAAAAAAATTACATTACTGTAGTATTCATTATAACTACTGACTATTTTAACTCACTCAGTGCACCAAACAATCCTTTAATTTCTGAATTTTAGTTTGTAACGATTTAGTCTCCATACTTTTAATTTTGTATTAAACTTTCATATGTAACAATTAAGTTCATGTACTTTAAAATTTGTGTAGTTTATAAACATTTGGTTCCTAATCACTTTATTGGTCTACATAGGTAAAAAATCTCATTAAGTGTTAACAATATTTTTACGATAAAGACTAAATGGTTAAAAAATTTAAAGTATAATGACTAAATTGTTACATATTAAACTTCTACTACATTGTTACAAATTTAAAAGTACATAGACTAAATCATTACAAACTAAAATTGAGTGACTAATTGCTACTCCTTCGAAAGTTTAAGTACCAAAAGTGTTTTTTAACCAAAAATAAAATAAAATAATAGGAGAAATTATTGGATGAGGTTGCTATAACGTAGTAGACAGTTTTATACGGTTGGATGTATGAGAGAAATTACGACAATATTTTGAACTTTGTATCCAATGATTATTAGGACACGTTGTATCTACATCTATATTTATTAAAAATCAACCGCATTTTTCAAAAAAAATGAGAGGGAGACAACTGGTTTGCATAATAAAATATGTTGGTGAATGTGTATGTGTGTGTGGTGTTAAAAGCAAAAATGTTGTAGATTTTTTGAGTGTTTTGAAATTTCACTTTTGCCATAATTTGTTGGATTATTGGAGGAATGGGGTCATCTCACTATGTTGCTTTCTTTGTGGGTCTCATTGGTGGGATTCCCACGTGTGTAACTGCTATTTCTGCACGAGTCACCAACTGCCATGTCCATTATTTTAAAACCAATGTATATTTTTTTTAGGATGTTTGATATAACAAGTAAAAGAAAAAAATAATTATTTAACTCGCATTTAATGTGTAGTATTAGTTTGTATGTAGAGTATACTTCTTTATTTTTACATTTTTTAGTTAAATAATTAGAATGTCTTAACCATCAAACTCTAAGATAGTAATTGGTGCATTATCTACTAAGTTATGTTTGAATTAACCTTATTTTGGTCCATAAACTTTCAAAAATGTTCATTTTAACTCCTGTAAACTTAAAAAAAAAAAACTAATTTAGTTCATGAACTTTATCAAAATGTCTATCTAGTCTCTCGACTTTCAAAAGTAACCGTTTTGTTTCTTGGTATATTATTTTGCCACCTAATATTTTGTCTACTCTATATTCATCTCTAACATATGTTGTTTAAGTATATACCCGTGTTAATATGTTAATATACATATTCAAAGTCATGTTATCACTTTGTTAAGAAAATAATAATAATAAAGTCAATAGACTAAAATATAAACTTTAAAAGTTCAAAGACTTAATACAACAAACTTAAAAATTCAAAGTACCAAAGTTATCATTTTGAAAGTTTTTTTTTAGTTCAACATAGCGCATTTGAGAGTAAGAAATTCAAGTCTCTAACATCTTGGTTGAAGTATATGTTTCAACTAATTGAATTATTCTTAAGTAGACTAGACATCTTCAAAGTTTAGAGACTAAAATAGAACAAACCTTAAAGTTTAGGATAAATTTATTTTTGGTTGTTATGTAGCAATTTTTTTTTGTGACAATAATCAAAGTTTTTTTTTCTTCCATAAATAATTTTTATTTACTATTATTCCATCACCACATGATGCATATATATATATATATATATATAGACATCTCAACAACCACAACCTAACAAATAAGAAGAGAAAAGACAAGGAGAATGGAGAAGGGGGATATTGTGTCAACAAAAGATTTGAAATGACCCCAACATAAAAACTTACACTCATCTCTCTTAAAATTAAAAAAAAAAAATGAAAAAAAAAGAAAAAGTAATTAAGTAAAAGAGAGTGGAAAATGTTCTAAGATTTTGTTGAAAACTCCATTTTTAGGTTAAATTAGTCAACCATTAAGATATAATCATATATTAAACAAGTTGGTTGGTTACAGGTTGGATAGGCAAATCTAAAGTCGGTGTTCTGATTCGGTTTCATAATTTATATTACATTATTCCGACACTTTATTAATCAATTAATATATCTAATATCCAATACTTTATTATTTTCCCTCTAAAATTACATGTCCATGTTGTCTTCATCTCAATGGGATTAAAAAGACAGAGATCTATATCTTCAAGAACAAAAAAAAAAAAAAACAATTAACCATTATTTATTACTATTTGGCCCATTTACATTAATATAAATTTCATGTTTTCGATTTTTTTTCAGGAAGATATCCATTTTAATGAAATTTACTTTTTATTAAAATGTTAATACAAAAGTTGTCAAATCGGACATAACTCAATTGACATAAGGTTATGTCTATGACTAAAAAGATCATGAGTTCAATCCTTGCATTAATTAAAATACCGTTTGCAAAAAAAAATGTTAATACAAAAGTTAAAATATATCCATTCATGCCAAAAATAGTAAAATTTAAAACATTTTACAAATCTAGCAAAAACAATTTAATGATTATCACTGATAGACTGTTATCGCTGATATATGACTATCACTGATAGACTACTATCAATATAGTTACTTACAAAATTTTATAAAAAAACTAAAGTGATAGTCTATTATTAGTGATAAAAATTGTCATATCTTTCTCGGTAATGTAAAAATAATAAAAAAAATAATAATAATAATATAAAAAAAAAAAAAAAAAAACTGGTGTTTAGACTAAAGAGCTATAAAACAGGGCAGGAGCTTTGTGGGCTTAGAGTAGGGATTTTCGGCCCAGTTGATTAGCCTCGTTATCTGGTCCCAACGGCGGATTGCTTTCCCGCTCTTTTTAGGGCCGCCCATGACATTATAGAGCTCTACTAATGTAAATTAACCTTTTTGGGATTTTTTCATATAAAAAGTCTACCTCTTACCCATGCTACACTCAAATTTTATCATTAGCATGCAGATATGTTTACCAATATATATATAAAACCCTAATTCTAGCCTAGAATAGTTGACTAATGCTAGACTATTTAAAAACAAAATTTGACTAGGATTAGCAAACTTATATATGTAAAACAAATTCTCTAAAAACAAAAAGAGAATAATTGTTGTGCCGTGGAAAATGTCACCGGCTTGAAAGCAAATTCGACCCGATCGTGGTGTTTAATCGTTGATAAGTCGATTGCTCTTTAAAGTTAACACAACTCCCAACTTAATCATGCACTTGATGAAGAAGAGATGAAATCAATAAAAAAACTCTTATGCTCAATGTGAAAATACAACAAATGAATAGTTCATGCCACAAACTCATTCCATGAATCCACAAATTTGGGAGGAAGAGTTCATGCCACAAACTCATTTCATGATCCAAAAACTTAGAAGGACGAAAAATGATTCATTCATCAAAGTCATTCCTAACAATATATATATGCCTCCTATTTATTTTGCATATAATATACATCGTCAATCTCACTAATATTTTTGAGCTACTAAAAACGAGCAGAAATTCAAACTTACTAATGTGTAGACAAGTATTTTAGGTATATAAAAACGATATGAACACAATTCACGAGAAAGTATAGAAGACGATTATGAAAATGTAGAGAAGAAAAGGGAATTTGGGGTACGCAGAGTGTGTGGGGAAGTAAGAATCTAAAAGGACCAGAAATCATAATAATCCGCAGAGAGAATATATATAGAAAACTGCAACCAGCTCGCTGCAGAGAGAGACAGAGAAATATATGGAAATGAATACTTTTCATGATTACGCATTACGGTCTGGTTTGTTAATAGTGAATGTTTGAAACCTAACATTCTTAAAAACAAAGCAAATATTTTTGCCTCTTTGTTTTGTTATTATTATTATTTTATTTAGGTTTGTATAATTGGAATAATGTGTAGATATGAAAATGGTGGAGAGTAGCGATTGTTTTACGCATGAGAGGGATTGATCTACCTCTAACTTGCCGATGTGGTAACATCCAATTGGAAGTAGTTATTTATGTCTGCAATATCATTAAAGTTTTTATTTATCCTGCGTTTACATTACTCTTTCTTTGTGTTACATACATCCAATATATGTTCCAACTCACATCATCATCATATTTTATTTGCTTCAAATATAAAATAGAAAAAAAAAAATTGAGTGTACGGACTACACCCATCTTTTTGCCGCCCATCCGTTTATCCAACCACAGTTTGCCACGTGTCAAACTTTTCTTCCTTTGTTGTGTGATTGCAGGAGTGGGCTGCAAAAAGATAGGTGTAGCCCAATATGCATCTAAGTCTTGCCCTATAAAATATAACTTCTAAGTTTAATCTCTTATAAGTACAATGAACTATCCACATATCTCTCTCCACATTAATATGATATTGTGCACCTTGGATATAAATTTTCTTTTTGGTTTCACCAAAAATACTTTTTATAAATCAAGATAATTATTCTCGCTTATATATTATGAATCTATCAATTTTACTAATCAATGCATGTGAGATTTTGTTTGCACCTGTCATATCTTCACCTTCTAAAATTTAAATTACGGTGAAAGTGATTGTTACTTTTATATAATTAAGATGCATGCGAGAAAAGTTGATTAGTGTTATAAGAGTGACAATCACGTTGAATAATTATCTTTTATGAGAATAGTGAATTCTCTTTTCTATACTATATGCAATAGTAGCTTAAACGTTCTTGAGTTTTTGCTTATCGACTTTGTGTTATATAAAAGACTTCTTTATTTAGATTTTTTAAACTTCAAACCGATTTGAAATTATGTTTTCGAAATCCCTAATCCTTATAATGTCTCTTTTAGTATGAAGCAATTGAAAAGTAGTTCTTTTTTCTCTTAAAAATTGTGAACACGAAATTCGTGGAGGATTTTCTTTTGATGAAACGAAATCTAATATTGGTAGACTAATAATACGAAACACAACTAGATAACATAATGGTTGTAGAATTTATAACTTGATTATCATATTAAATTAACCAAATCATCCGTAATATTTGAGTTATTATTTTAAAAAAATTATTGATGCTTTAGTTTTAAACTAATTAGAGAGAGATGAAGAGTCATGGATGAATGATGGTAGGAGTTGGTGCGCATGCAAGGAGCCATTTTGATTGGCCAATATGGGGAGGTTTTTGGAGATTAATTAATTAATTAATTTTTAATTAACCTTCTGTTCATGAACTGAAACTACTTCACCAAATTAATTTAATTAACCTTAATTATGTTTGTTTAATGCACGTAAGTGTGTGTTTTGTTTTTTTACTTGTAAAGAAATGTGGTTGCTTTCTGTAAAGAAAAGGAAAAGAAGAAAAGCTTCCTTTAAAAGTGTGATGGGATGAAGCATCAAGCATGGGCTGAGATTAGCTTTGTAAAGTAACCTGTTTTTAAACAAACTCCCACTCCCTAATTAATTTAATATTATTTAGACATCAATTAAAATAACGAAAATGGAAAATGGAAAATTTTCCCAACATCATCATCAATTATTTCCATTCATCTCTTTTCAGATAAAAAAAAAAAAAAAAAAAAAAATTATTTCCATTCATCACCTCGATTTTGACATTAAAGATTTCCTTTATCATTCACAAAATTATCACTAATGCTCCTTTTTCCCTCCATTCAGCACATCTTAATGTAAAATTTGAAAGGATGGGGTGAGAAATTTGAAAGGATGGGGTGAGAAATTGCATCCCGTGTCAATTTAAGCTAAAATAATTACAATATTTTATGAAAAAATTTACAAATATAATAATTTTTATCCGTGATATAGTACCTGACTATTTTTTTTATATATAGAATTTTATGGATGACTATCACTAATAAGAGTCTATAACCATTGTGTTTACTCCGCTTTCTTCTTTTTTTTTTTTTTCCTTTAATTTAGGGTTTAGGCTCAATTCAATCCGATTAACAACTTTATCAATAACTATCAACAATATAACTCTATCACTATTACTGGTTTTTTTTTTTTTTTTTTTTTTTTTTTAAATATTTATAAAATATTTTATATTTTGTTATATTTGTCATTACTTTGGGCATGTGTGTTATTTTTGCAACCAGCCTATGATTCATCATAATATTTGCAATTCAACTAGTAACCCTACCACTCCATATATTGTTGAACTCGAGAAAAAAAAATAAAGGTCTTTCTCGATTAACATTTTAGTTTCAAAAACGAATTATCTCTCGAGATTCTCCAAATTATCACTAGGTCTAAATTAAATAAAAAATCAGGCATGATTTTTTATTTTAGTTTCAAAAACGAATTATCTCTCGAGATTCTCCAAATTATCACTAGTTCTAAATTAAATAAAAAATCAGGCATGATTTTTTATTTTAGTTTAAATAATAGACTTGATTAGTGTGGAAAAGGACGACCTACAAAAACCTAGTATGGATGAACATAATTTCAACTTAATTTTTTTAAAAATAAATTATGAACTGAATTTGTTATAACTTGAATCGTGAATAACCTTGACTCACTTTTAATATGCTCGAGTTGTTTATCCTACCAAAAAAAAATGAATTCACTAATTAATCTCAAAATAAGCTACTAAACTCAAACTTATAAAATACATCTTTACTAAAAGTGAACTATATAAATTAAAGTTTTAATATTTGAGAGTTTTGAACTCCAAACTATACCACATCAAAATTGAAAAATAGCATAATTATGTGTGTTTAGCAAATAATTGGTTTAATGTTATTAACTTATTATTGATAAGTGGGCAATAGAGTTTTTGTAGGTATTGACTATTGACTGACAGTTGAAGATATATTAAAAATGTAGAAAAACAACATAAACATAAACATAAACATAGTATATATAAGTATATAACATAAGTCGACATCAAAGCTTTTTTAAGAGAAAAGTAGGGCAAAAATCCATTTGAGATTCTCGTTTAATGAACCAACCCCATCATTGATACTGAAATTGGACCACACAAATCGCACGCCTCAGATTTCTCAACTCAAAGATTAATTCCATTTTCCAATTCCATCTAAACATTATGCTCTATAATATATATATATATATATATAACTAATAATTTCAACTCCCATTTCATTTTCCTTTCAATTCTTCATATTTCAAAAAAATATTGAAGCTTAGAAAGTAATTAATTGTTTAGGTAACACGTTAAAATTATGTAGTCAAATGTTAGAGAAGTCGAGTATTGGAGTATATATTTGATATGTAGGTTTGCTTATTCTAAACTATGAATTTATTAATCTCATTAACTACATAATAAATTATATTTATATGGCTCTATCGACTAAAAAATTAGAGGTTCAAATTCTTCATCTTGCATGCATATTGTGTCGAAGAGATTCATGTAGTTTATTCCATCAATTTAACATTAATGTACTCATAAAATATTTGATCTTCCTTAAAATTAGTTTATATTACTAAAGACACCTATAAAACACAAAATTAAAAGTTTATAAAGTTATTAAAAACTTAAATAGACACGAACATTAAAAATTGAAAGAAATAAAGGAACTAAATAGACATAATTTTGCAAAATTTGAACCAAAGCTTGTAAGGGCTGGTTTCACAGACAATCCAAATTATGTTTTATGTTTTTAAATTTGCTGAGTCAACCAAATATACGTTTGGCAAGCAATCTGGATCATGCTTTTGAAAATGGTTTCCGGATTCTGTGATTCAAACCGTGTAAATTCTTAAAACGACATTTTTATTTTTTGTTTTCAGAGTATCCAGATTTTAAATTTTAAATTTTAAAATGCAAAATTACATTTAAAATGATAAATACTTGAATAAATATAATATTTCAGATTATAAACTCAATTCATTTTTGTTAAATTTAAATATGTATAATATAATATATCATAAATTAGATGATTTGTATAATAATAATTGTACATAAAATAGGTTTATAAATTAATTAATAATAGTTTATATTCAAACTAATATTTTTTTTTTTTTGAGTACATTGGGGGTGGGGGTTTCAAACCAAAGACCTCTTGGTCATCAAGTTATACATATGTCAGCTGAGCTATGCTCGCTTTGGCTATTCAACCTAGTATTAGATGGTAACATAGCAACTACTAATTTTTTGGTTTATAAAAATCTTATCAAACAATTTAAAAAAAATAGTTAAATTGATATCTAATTTCTACACTCTGAAACACATATATGAAAACATGTTTTTTTAGTTCAAGTTTAGGTGGAGGGATTCAAACTTTGAAATTTATGGTGGATGATACATTTTTATGTTAATTCAACCATGCTCGATTCGGAGTTTATAAATGGGAGATGTATTAAAATATTTGGATGGGGAAGGGCAATGCGAGGGTAATCATTCAATTGATATTGTGTTGAGAAATGGGCCTACAAAGAAAAGAAAAGAAAAGAAAGAGGAATGATTTGGAGTGAGAAGGCACAGTGATAAGTTTGATGTAGCATCACAATCATGCATCTCTTTCCTTTATAATACTATTGACTAACCACTCCTACTTCATCTGGGCCCTCACATTAATCCAGCATGTTTTATTTATTTTAATTTATAATATTAGAGATAAAATAAAAATAAAATAAAAGAGAAATTTAGGCAGTTGATTTAGGAAGGAGAGTGGTGTAAGGTGTTGACCAAAAGGGTGGCTGGCTATTGGCTGTGTTTTGTTTTGAAGTATATATACATAGCTGGAAATGGTACCAAGACAAATAAGTAAAATTTGTTGATTAGATTCCAATATTCCCATATGCTTGCTAACCCCAAAGCACACCTAAATCAAAAGAAAACACACACCTGTTTCTTTCATTATATTAAACTATAAACTCTTTTTTTCTTTCCCTTTTTTTCAAAAGTTGCCCTTGCCTTACCATGGATAGTGATACCTCAAATGTTGTTTTCACTCTACCATGATGCTCTCTATGTTAATCTAACGTTAGAATCGAATAACATAAAATAAAATTATAAAAAAAAATCAGCACAAAATTTGTATGATTCACTAACGTTATGTTAACTCACGTCTACCGGCAGAAGGGAGAGAACAATTATATTACGAATAGAAGAGAATTACAACAATGATAGTCTAGAGGACGACTGAAGTCATTAGAATGTTTATATATGATACTCTTCTAATGACCTAATACAAAATGAGTCAAAACCCAAAACAAATAGTAAAAACCTAATCATTTTTTCTTTTCTTTTAGGGGCATTGCCCCCATACCTCACCAGGGCGCTTCGCTCCTGGACCCCGAGCTGAAAAAGATAAGCTCCTTTTTATTTATTAGTAAGGTATAAGTTGGGGAAAACTCCAAAACTAGGGTTCGAAAAAGCTTGCAAAAGGATCCTTGCTTCGAGCAACTTAGGGCCTATTCAGATGCAGGATAAGCGCTATCCATTGAGTAAAGGGAGGGTTTGCTACAGTGATTCGAGCGGTTGGTGGCCTTTGCAGTGAGGGTGGTTGTAAATCACTAGGTAGCCAGTCTTTACTTAACTCGGGCCAAGCAGACTCTCAGGACTGTTGGGCGTAATCGTAAGAAACACTTTTCATTTCATCCCTGTAGTTTCGCTTCTTGCTAAAAAAATGCTGACTCAAGGCATTCCAACAATTAAGTTGTGATTTTGCTCATTAATATCTACTTTTTTTCTCTTGAGGTGGGAGGTTCCATCCCCAAACTTCAATTACAATTGTTGAACTTAAAAAAAAAAAAAGTGAAACAAAATTATTGTTGTTTATGCCTTCGACACTTGGAAAGAAAGAAAAGGGATATAAATTTGGGTTAAAAAAACAAAAGTTAGTTGAGAGCATTGAATGGAACTGCCAATGAGATTAGCAATTGTTTAAGGAGTACAGGTAAAAAAAAAAAAGGTAAAGTTGCAAAATGAGGTTAGGTAGAATAATAATGATTTAGTGTGAAAAGAAATGAGAGGAGGGTTAGTTGGACAAAGATGAAAAAAAATTGAGTGTGTAACAGCAAAGAAATGTCTTTTGGAATGGGAGGCAAATGTGTCAGTTTAATAAGAGAAAGTATATGAAAGGAAGCAAGCAAGCAAGCAAGCAAAGAAGCAAGCTTGGGCTTGAAGAGAAGAACATCTCCCCTTCTCCAGTAAGTAGTGTTCAGTTCTCCTATGATTAGCATGAGAGAGAGAAAAAAACTAAGGAAAGAAAAAAGAAAACAGAGTATTTTAATGCAAAGCTGCAGAAGAGAGAGAAAATTTACAAGAAAAAAGAAAGAAAGATAAGAGAGATTAGGTTGTGTAATAATTTAGGATGAAGAGCAGTTGGCAATTAGCATTACTTAGTCTTATGTCTGTCTTTTAATATCATCATACATCTCTGAATTTTCTCTCTCCATTTCTTTTGTCTTTGATCTATAAAACTTGGAATTTGATGCTTCCTTTGCCTTTTATGAAACCAACCCATTTCTTCAATTTTTGATTTGATTTGATTTGATGATGATGCTAATTCAAAACCCCCATTTTTAGAACCCAATTTATTACCCTTTCCCCAAAAATTCAACTTCAATTTTTTCGTCTTTTCTTGGTTACAGATACGAGGATATCTCCAAACCCTTTCTGCAAACTTACCCTTTTTTTTTTTTTTTTTTCCCCTCTTCAAGAATCAAGATCCTTCTGGCTTCAGGTTCATAACTTGAGCCACTGGTTATTTATAACTCCTCTGCTCAGACCGACCATTTTCATTTCCTGAAAATTTGCAGAACACCCCCTTTTGATATTTTTTTCCTTCTTCTTAAATCAATCATATTTTGGTATTTGATTGGATGGAGAAGTTGGAAAATGTTTTTCTTCCATACCCAAAAGTGAAAAGGGAATCTGCTTTCCTTTTACTGCATTGATGAGCTGTTGTATAGCTAATGTCATTGTTTGTTCTCCACTTTATACTCTGAAAGCCTTCACTTTCTTGTCTTGCCCCCAATTTTCATTTTTTTTTTCTTCTCCCTTTTTGCATTTCAAGCTTCTTCTACATCTTCTTCTTCTTCAAGAGCTCTCTTTCTTCATCTTAAACATTCGATTTTTTTTCTTTCTTTGAACTCTTTAACTTTGGTGTTTGTTCATGGGGATGCTGCATTTGAGAAGCTGCTTTTACTTTAACGCCTTATAAAAAAAAGCTGCAAAGGCTATATTTTGTTCTTTGTTTAGTCTCGCAAGATATCACCAGCCCAACTCTGGTCAACATCCCCTTTCCCCTTTTATTTATTTTTTTCTTCTCTGTTTTCCCTTCATTGGAAGTCACTGTAAACCAACTGGGTGTTTTTTGTTAGCTCTTGAATTTCAGAAGGGGGGAAAGAAAAAGGAAAAGAAAAAATGGGTGATCTTGAAAATGAGGAAATGGGGTTTAGAAATTCGAATGAAGGGTTATTGAATTGTGCAGATAAAATGGCGATGGGGTCTTTCTTTGGGACTGGTTGGGATCCACTTGTTTCGTTAGGTCAAAGTGAGAATTTTGGAGCTGCTGCTGCTTCAATGGTGTCCTCTCATGGCGAATTTTCAAATTCTTTTCCTGTTCAATATCCGACAGATTTGGAGATGGGGACGAAGTTGCCATGTTTTGGGAGTGGAAATTATTCGGACATGTTTGGTTCTTTTGGTCTTTCTGGTCAGATTCTTGGAGGCTGTTCTTCAAATTACAGAAATGGAGGAACCACCAACAACAACACTGCACAAACATCACAAGAAAATTTACCCCCATCTGCTGAAGAAGCTGCTTTAGGATCACCAAATGATAAAATCAGAAAACGACCCCTTGATTCCACTTTCCCATTTAGCCCAAATAAGGTAACAACTTCTCTTTTTTTGATCATTTTGATTGCAAATCATGGCATTGACTTCATTTTTTTTGGCAGAAATCTGAAGGGAAATTGAAGAAGGATGTTTCTGGGGACAGTTCCAGTACACAAGAAGAGAAGAATGCAGAAATGGAGCAGAATTTACGCGGTAAATCAACTGGAAAACAAACTAAAGAGAAGTCTAATGATAATAGTGCAGAAGCTCCAAAGGAAAATTACATTCATGTGCGAGCTAGAAGAGGGCAAGCCACAAACAGCCATAGCCTTGCTGAGAGGGTAACTTTCTAGCTTTTTACTGCTGAGCTTTGAATTTTGAAGTAAAATTTTATTGTTTAGTGATCGTAGAAATGTGAAACACTTTGGCCAATAGGTTAGGAGGGAGAAGATTAGTGAGAGGATGAGATTGCTTCAAGAACTTGTTCCTGGATGCAATAAGGTATTTGATTTTTTTTGATTTCGGGCGAGTTTTTTTTGCTTGTCGAAGATTGAGTCTTACTCGAATTCGGATCTGTTTTTGTCTCTAGATTACTGGAAAGGCTGTAATGCTTGATGAGATTATCAATTATGTTCAGTCACTGCAACAACAGGTTGAGGTATGTGTTTTAACATTTACTGAAAGTTGGATGGAAAGTTGATCTTCTGATTATTACAACTAATGAAACTTCAAAAGAGAATTAGAATTGAATGTTGGTTGTGATTGTGAAATGTGAATTCTGAAACGTTGTGGATCAAAATTTTGCATAGTTGATCTCAAATGAAGTTGTTTGTTTGATTGTTTCTACTATTCTGCAGTTTTTGTCAATGAAACTTGCTACTGTCAACCCGGACGTGAACATCGACATCGAGAGGATTTTATCCAAAGATGTAAGTTCAGAGTCGTCTTGGCTGCTTAGATTGTGTTAAATTTTAGTCTGTGAACCATTTTGATTTGGTTTATCATCTGTATTGTGTAGCTTTTCCACGCACGGGGCAGCAATGGAACTGTTCTCGGATTTGATCCGGGGTTGAGCGCCGTTCCCCCAGTCCTTCCTCACCGAATGTTTCAGTTTCAGGGAACGATGTCGAATATGCCAACCACATCCACACAGTTTCCTCCTTTGCATCAGGTAGTTAACTTGGTGATCCTTTAACTGATGTAACTGTTTTGTTCTGTGTTCAAACATCATTAATCGAAAGCCATTCTCGCACAGACTATCTTAGAAAGCGATCTTCAAAGTCTTCTTCAAATGGGATTCGACTCGAGTTCGGCCATTGACAATTTGGGACCAAATGGTATTCTTCATAATCTTATAAAACTTTTCATTCTACAGTTCCAAAGTCTACATATGTTTGATCTAAAATTTATATTGCAATGGCAGGGAGGTTGAAACCAGAGCGCTAACTTCTTGCAAATGGAGGAGACAGGAAAAAACAGAGCTCATTTTATTCCTTAACAGAAATTCAAAGAAAAAAAAAACATTAAAAGTCTGTATAGGATTCAGTTTCTAACTATTGTTCTTCGAGTTTTAGCAGAAGAAGATGGATTAATAGCAGAAAAAAAGGAATGTAAATTTAGATTTTGTGAGTGAGTGAGTGAGTGAGTGAGGCTGATGAGAATTGGTTTGAATTGGGAATTGTAGATTAGAGAATGAAATGGAAGGTTGAAGCTTTTGTATGAGTTTTCATGGAAAATTTCAAAGAGGATGAACGAAATCTTCTAATCCTTCTCTTTTTATTTACTTATTTGAATTTCCAATCATTTTTATTTGCTTTTATTTTATTTTCGTCTTATTTTGTTGTATGAGACTCGTCATAATCATTTTTTTTCATTAGTGGAATTGATTAGATTGGAAGCAATAGTTTAGGGATATAATATATATACAGTTCATATAGAATTTGCTAATTTCTTTTGTTTTTAGCAGTTTATGATAATTTCTGTTTGCATGATTTAAAACTGTCAAGAATTGAATTGTAATTATATCCTTCTATGTCATGAACAAAAATGAGGAAAGCAGAAGCTTATTCTGATTTTTTTTTTGTTTTTTTTTAAAACAATTGGTTCTGAAATGGTAAATGAAGCTACCTTATATTCTCTTTTTTTTAGCCGCATTAAAAGGACTTATGGCATCATCGACTTGCTTTTCAACCTTAGTGATTTCATAACTCGAAAGAAAGTGGGCCGACTCTCTTCCATAAAGATATATATGAATATTTGGCCTTGTTTCCGGGTTCTACTATGAGAATAAGGAGAATAAGAGCAGGCGTTCAAGTTTCAAGCCCTAAATTGTCTTCCTGGTCACAGGGTCAATAATAGGCCCGACGAACGGAAACATCTGAGTAGCTAAAGGAAGGGAAATCAACCGAGACCCCGTTGGTAGCGGCGGCGAGAGCGAATTAGGGGTTTGAAGAATAGAGATTTATGCCTATTTGATAACCATTTTGATTTTTTGTTTTTTATTTTTGGAAATTGTAGGGGTATTCTCTAAGAGATGTTTGGGCACCAACTTAAGTTGGGTGAACGGTCTTAGTCCAAGTTTGACCCACCAACTATTATAAACCACAACAAATAAAGTAATTACACTGACTTTAATAATGTTTATTATTCACATACTATTATAATCTATTCAACTCCCTAAACATGTTTTTAAGAACCTTATAATCTTTAGTTAAATTTTAAAAGGGAAAATAAAGTTATTAAAATCTATTTTTTTTTTAATTTTCAAAATTTAACTTGAAAGTAGTGTGCGAAAATAGTTTTTGATTAATGATGTTTGGAAATAATGTTTATAAGCTAATTTTTTATAAAACAAATGGTTATCAATTCTTACTTAAAATTTTACCTTTTAAATTATAGAACTATTGATGAGCAGAAAAGTTATATATATATATATATTAATACACTTCTTTGTAATAGTCCGTGGCTCGCAAAAAAAGAATGGGCCATTTGGGTATAGCCCGCAGTGCAAAGTTGATAATATATCCTTTTATTTTAACAATTTTCAGTATTGTTCCGTAGGAGTTTTTTGGTTCTAAATTTAACCTTTGTATAGTTTGTAAAAAAAAAAAAAAATAATAATAATACAAAAAAAAAATGAAAGTTTCCATAATGGCATTATTATGTATATGCAAGTAGTTTTGATAGGCCAAAGCGAGCATGGCTCAGCTGGCACATGTATGTCTTCATGACCAAGAAGTCTGTGGTTTGAATCCCCCACTCCCAATGTACTCAAAAAAAAAAAAAAAAAAAAAATAGTTTTGATAGTGAATAGTGATTAGTGAGACAGTCAACAGTGTATTTCCTCAACCCAAAAAAAAAAAAGGACATCCGAAACTAAAACAAATTAATAGATCAACTTTAAATATGACAAAAATAAGATTTTATGAATCTAATTTATATTTTTTATTCTTAATCTAATTACAGGGTGATGCAATAATAAAATTCAAATTTGCAATTAATGCGACTCAATAATTGATTGAATTAACTGTATTATTGTAATTGAGTTGATTGGGCAGACGATGAACTCACATCATTAATAAAAACTTTTGTCTTCACTCTTTGATGTTTTTTTTGTAAGGAATTCTTCGCATGTTGTTGGATAAATTTACTCATGATGTGTCTTGTCTTCACAGTTCACATCTGCTTCACACTTGGTTGGATAAAATTTTACTAAAATATTAATATGCAAGCAAAGTAGAAGAACATGCGAGCTTCATGTCATCGTTTGCTCCTATCCACACCAAATTTAGATTTTTGTTAACAATCATTAGATTGTTTAAACTTTTTTGAGCTTTAATACATGTCAGGATTTAACAATTCTTCGCATGATTTTAAGATCAATGATTTGAAGTTAAAAGAAGATTATCATTGATGATCTTTAACTGTTTTCTTTAATTTATACCTGAAATAGAAATATCCTTATAGGTTTTGTGGCAGTGTGTAGTTTTACGTTCTTCATATTTGATTTTTTTCTGAATTTTTATAGAAATATAATCAATTTACTTTTTAAATAATATTGTTATTGCAAGAGAGTGAATAACAAATCTATAGGGTACACTTGTCAACAATCTAAAATTGAATAATTATAATTTGAACGAATGGAGAATAAGAGGAAATAACGGTGAAGTCATTGCTCTAGAATTTCATTCAACTGAATTTACTCTTTGTTCTTCATAGTTTTAGTGTTTTAAATATATTTTAATTCGCAACAACTTCATAATTTATTCATCATTGATTAATTGTTGCTTAGATAAAATTGAGACTTAGAATTTTGGTAATTAATAGCTGTTATTTTAGAGAGAAGAGAAATGAGGAATACAACTACTACATTTTCATTCAATAAAATCTGAGCTTAAATACTTTTTCTAAATGCTAAAATAGCTTAGTTAACTCCATAAAAGCACCACTAACTCCACAAAACTAGTCACTTACTCCACTAACTCTAAATATATCAACACTTACCCCACTAACTTCAAATATAGCAATTGGCTAAAAATAGACTTGTAGTTTTGAGTTAACTAACAATAACTTTCATTCGCGGTGGAGAACAAGAAATAATACTCATATTACTATATTATTTGAAACAATTCGTACATTTGCGAAATCGAACAACATTATATATTCATGATCTTTTCTATATATTTGTTGGATTTTGTTACAAAGATGTGAAAGAAAGTTAAAAACGAATTTAACATATGAAAATTATATTTGTCATTATTTCTATTTTGTTGATTGAAAATAGATTGAAGTTTAATTTGTAAATTTAACATATAAAAGTTAAGTGTGTTGTTATACTTCTTAATTATTTGATAAGTTAGGTAAGTTTTGAGTTTTTGCAAGTAATTGAGAGTTACTCAATTACATTAAACATATATTTCTCTGTTTACTTTACTTTACTTTTATTTTATTTTGGAGAGTTTACTAATTGTTTGTCTATAAATAGCAACTTGTTTCTCCATTTTGTATGATCTCATTTGAACTATTCTTGGGTCTTTCTTTCTTTTGTTCTTGAGTTGAGTTGAGAGCAAGTATACAACAGTGTTCTGCTAAATCTATGTAGTATAAGGTTGTTGTTCTACCGAAATTAGTTGTTGCATCTTGCTAAGAATGATCGTTATAGTCTGCTTACAACCTGTGCAAAGTAAATAAGCGTGTCTCGACTATATGTTTCATCTTCATCACAAATTCTTGTGGTTTTGTTCGTTTGTGGTTATTGCTATTGTTCATCTGACTATTTTTAAGTCTTGTAACTTCTTTTACTTCTCATTTGGTTTAATTACTCAATAGAATTGTTGTTATATACAGTGTATGTATTGTTATTTACACTTTAATTATTTGTAGTTAGTTACGGTGTAATCAGTTTGCTAGTCTTATTATGTTCTTATATATAACGTATTTCCAATAATATGATAAGTGTAGGACTTTAATCCCACTACTATCACCTAACACAAAAAAAAAATAAGTAGACAATTACTATAAAGAACGGTCAAACTTAAACATAAATCAATTGGTAAAGACATATGCCATCGATGAATAAAAAAAACTGAGAGAAGCATAAAAATAAGTGAGTGAGATAGGTAATTGAGAAGGGACAAGAAAAGGGAGCATGTCTATGTGCTTGGTTTGTTGCTACTCCAGGCGGCGGCGATATGCGATGAATCTATTAATGAATTTAACATCATATTATACTTTTGCCGAATAATGTTTTTCGCCTCACCGATTCATTTCGTATAGTTGGCAAATTAAGATGCTATTTCATTTTTCCACTTTTTCTCTATCCAATTCTTAGTTTATTTATGTACGTCTCTCTTTAATTTATTTTTTGTGTTGCTACACTTTTATCTCTTTGGCCCTGCACTATTTATATGAATTTAAGCTTATTACATTTAAATATAAACTACATTAGTCACAAGTATAATTCAACTTGTTAAAAAAAAAAAATAATAATTCAACTCATCTAATGTCAGCTCTGAATGTTATTAAAAAAAAACGTAAATTAATAAAACCATTACTTAAATCTTTAAAAGTCTAAAAGTCTAAAAGTCTGAAGTTCAAAATAATAATAATACATTATAATAAGCAATAAATAAAAAACTTCACTAATTCATACTTTCTAATTATATGTAATAATATGTAATAATTGTACTTAAAAAAACTGCATGTAATAAAATCTAGACTTTTCATACCTGTAGCCTGTAGGCCAAATAGTTTGTGATAAGGTTAAGTTTAAAATACAGCTGTGAGCAATAATGATTTTAGCGGCTATTTGATGGTTTCTTATATATATTTGAAATTGTTGGAAAAATAATGATTTTTTTCCTTTTTCTTTTAATACTATAATGTTACGGTTGTTGTTCATTAATTCACACCTATACTAATTAAGCTATATTTCGATTGACAAATAATGTTTTTTTTTTATAGTTAGTAGCCGAGTGAAACAGGAAGTTTTTTTCCTTATATTTTGAACTTAAATAAGTTTAACATTTGTATTTGAACGGTATTCTAACTTAATTAGCATAAAATAAAATATAAATGAATGATTAAGAAATCAAAAATTAATTTAATTAATTACTGCATTTTTTATTACTCTAATAAGTCAATATGGAATTTGTATCTCCTCGACTACCAAAATTTTAATAACAAAACATAATCTATAAATTATTAAAGTTTGTGTTTATTTTATTTTGTTATGCGAGAAATCAAATAATTTTAATGTCGGTTGAATTATGCTCATTTTAGCAACACAATTACTTATATACATCTATAAAACAATTTCTTTTACTCATTTTACAACACAATTCTTGTCATCGCGTCTATAATTTTTATTTCTCTTGCTTTATCTTTAAATCTGTTTAGAGTTTAATTTTTAATATGGTAGTACTTATTTCTTAGTTCGTTTGGTTGGATTAACAAATCGGTGAGAGATTCGAACCTCTAACTTTTGTATCGATGATACATTTTTTTATGTTAGTTAAACTATACGCATGTCTGTGTTTAGTTGTGTTTAGTTGTTGTTTGTATCTAGTTTGTACCTAGGTGGTAGTGGTAGGCATATCAAAATGTTAGCTAATCAAATAAATATGAACGTGAGGGCGAAATCTAGATTCAAAATATTACGTGACTCTGATCAATCTAAATATCTAATGGTTCTTCTTATTATATTTTTCATACAGTTTATTCCAATCTTTATAGCACGCTTATTTATCTTAATAATACTATAATGTTATTGCATTTTCAACCCTTTGTATTCAGTATATGGCTCTAAATATGTCAAATTACAAGTTTACAAATTCTATGACATTTTGAAATCCTCCTCCTAAATCACACAAATTACTCTGTTTTTTGTTGTTGTTTTTTTTTTAACAATTCAAATATATATGTTATACAAATCTCAAAATACACCAACATAAATTATTAAGTTATAATAGTGTAATATAAATCACCAAGTAATTATAAAAGTTGAATTTCAATTTACTACGAGTTTGAAACATTTAAATGTTTAAATACTATTTTGGTTTTTTTATTTTCAATTTCGTAATTGTATTCTCAAAACGTTCATTTTAGTTCATATACTTTAAAAAAATGATAATTTTAGTCCCTTTATTTTCAACACAATCGCTACACTCAATACATTTTTAGAAATGTAGTCATAGTATTAAATAGTTTTCATTGGGTATGAAATTTGTGTCAAAATTTTGCAATCAGGTTCTAAATGGTAATTTTTTTTTTTATAAAAAATGTATTTAAATTTCAAACCAAAAAATAATGGATAGACACAAAGTATATAGAAAATAATAATAAAAATTACACATTTACCTAAATATATCTTCAATGAATTTGATTTGAAGAAAACAAAAAACAGTTGTGAAATATTTTGTCCCTGCCGCGTGTAGGCTGCAACTCCCCTCCCACTATTAGGTGTCATCTTTCGAGTTTCAACAGAACAAATTTTTGGATAATTTTAAACGCACCAATCACCACCGACGAATCACTCCCAATCCATAGAACGGCCTAAAATGTAACACGTTCTTCAAAATGGAATGCTTTGATCAATTTAACATTTTTTATTGTGGATGAAAGATTCGAACATCTCTCGATCGATAATACAAGCTTTATATTATGATAATATGAAATTTGAATCTTAGACATCTGAGATCTTGCTCGAAAATACAAATTTGATGTCTGCATACCGGTTCTAATCCCAATTTGACAAATAAAATTGCGTTGAACTCAAATCCCACAACATTTTCTTATTGACAGAAGCAAGGAGGAGGCAAGAAAGTATCATTAAATATGACCCAAATTCTTCCAACAGTTGACTAATTTCCTTGTTTTGATGTTCAATTTTTTCTTACATAAGTATTGAAAAACAAACGAATAGAAACAACATTATGAGAAGAAGAAAAAAAAGAAGACCTACATACATACACTGGAAGAGCATCGCCTTTTGAAATAAGCTTTGTCTGTCCAATATTATGTCTTTTGCTTTGTGTCATTATATAATGCTCTCTGATCTCGTCTGTATTGGGTGAAATGGACTTGACATTTTCACTACATTGGTTGCTGACAAATTCTAATTTTGAAGCATTCATTCTGAGGCTATGTTGATCTTCACAACACAGCCTCTTTTTTCTTCAAGTTATTCCATTGTGGTTGTCTTTTATTTCCATTCCACCATTGTTTTTTTTTTTCTCTACTGATTTTCTTGTGTTCTTTCCTACAAAGAGTTCATCCATTTTTACAATCAACCTATCTGTTCGCCGATCAAGTCCAAACCGACCAGCAGGAACGAGATCCCCTGGAACAGCAAGAAGTAGAAATGGATCCCTTGAGCAGACAGAAGGCTCCGTGCTGATGCGGTTAGGAGGAGGAACGCCAATGCGAGCTCTTTCGTGTATATTCTGTTGTGCTTCTTTCGCAAAGAAGCTTTCTGCTCTTGCTTCTGAATTTCTTCCTTCATGTCTTCTAGGTCGGGCACCGAAACCCCTCTTTGATGCTTTTGCTCTCTCTCTACCAAGGACACGAGATCGCCCTCCGAGGAACGGCCAGATTTCTTCGTAACAACCCATTCGTAGGCACTACCGAGCTGGAAGAGGCCTGAGATCATGGCATTGAACTTGGTGACTGACATGGTGTTCTCGAAAAGGAGGTAAGGGACAATGAAAGGGAATGATTTTGGGGCAGGCAGGATGTTTAGGAACGACATGGTGGCCGGGATATAGCAAACGACCCAAGCGGGTAGCTCGGCCTCGGGAACAAACATTGTCATTGGGAGAATTATGCAGAAAAGTGTGAAGGAATAGAAGGGCAATATCAATTTTCTGAGCAAAAAGAAGAGGAAGATCAAGTTGAACTTCTTCCATACACTAATCTGCATTGAATCAATTGCACAAGAGAACTATATCAACAATTTGATTAAGCAAAACTCTATTACAAAAAGAATAATTGCACGTTCGAGCAAGGACGTGACAAATTTTTATATAACGATACCTTTGATCGAATAATAGCAGGCAGACAAAGGCGAAACAATTGCATTGGGCCAGAATGCCATCTATGTTGTTGTTTTCTATAAGCTTCATAAGATTCTGGTAGCTCACACTGGCACTGATTATGCAAAAAAATATATATATTCAATAACTCAGAAACACACACTGAATAAACTAGTTACTCATATCATATAATGCACAAAGATTAGTACCTCAACATCGTTTAGGAATATGAATTTCCATCCATGAAGATGAGCACGGACGGCGATATCCATGTCCTCGACGGTGGTCCTTTCCAACCACCCACCGGCCTCCTCGAGAGCTTTGATCCTCCACACACCAGCAGTGCCATTGAATCCAAAGAAGTTGAGGAAAACACTGTTGACTTGCTGCTCTACTTCAAAATGGAAAGCTAAATTGACGTTCTGCAGCCTAGTTAGCAAATTCTCCTCCTTGTTCACAAAAGACCACCTCGCTTGAACCAGCCCCAACTCTTCATTGTCCTGAGTGCCATTCAAAAGACAGTTAACTTAACAGCCTTCTCTAAGGACAATCTAAAACTCAATTCACTACTTACAAAGAGCCCTTAATATACCTTGAAATGAGGAACAGTTCTCTTAAGGAAATCAGGTGTGGGTTGAAAATCGGCGTCGAAGATGGCGACGAATTCATAGTCTTTGACATAGCTACAATTCATGGCAGATTTGAGGTTACCAGCCTTATAACCATCTCTAATGACTCGATGACGATAAACGATGTTGGCACCTTCTTGCTGCCATTTATGAACCTCCTCTTTAATCAGCAATTGGGTAGTTGGATCATCAGAATCATCAAGAACTTGAATTAGCAGATTGGTTTTTGGCCAGTCCAAGTTGCAGATAGCAGCAATTGATTGCTGATAAACCTGAGAAGAAGCCAAAAACTCAATTGTCAATAAGAACTAAAACAATTCCAATGGCAAAACAAAAGCAGAAGATATGAAGAAAGAAATTTCCACCTCTTTCTCATTGCACATGGGGATCTGAATAAGAACCATAGGGAAATAACCCTTCTCCCCGGATTCAAGGTCTTCATCTCCAGATTTAAGAACTGGTTGGATTTTCTTGAATCGGATCCAGAAACAACCCAAACACAAGATTAAACGATCCAAGCTCTGAATGAAGAACAGTATGATACAGGCATTGGCTAAGAACTGCAGAGGAGGAGCTAAATACTCCACTCGAATCAACATCCATTGAGTATAAATCCAACCAAAAACCCCTTTGAAACCCCACTGAGATTCCCAGAGATAATCCAATTGAAGCTTTGGAGAACCAAAATGCCAGCCCTTGAAGAACGCCGCAACCTCAAAACCCAACAGAAGCACCGACAGGCATAGAAACACCTTGATACAAGAATAGAATCTGGTTTTGACAGTGGGGTTCTCCTTCTCTCTACCTCCGACAGTGACTTCATTGTCGGCGTCCTCGGCGTCGGTCCGGCCAGAAGACACTCGGCGTCTGACGGCGGCGGCGAGGTCCACCATTGCAGAGCCAATGGAAGTTAAACAACCGGCGGCCTTGTGAGCCTTGAGGAGGAGGACCCACGTGAGTTGCTTAGCGTTTTTGCCTCTGCCTTTGTCTTTATTCCGGCCGGACGGCGTGTCGGCGGCGATGAGAAAATCATCCTCGGACGGACCCTCGAGCTCAACCATGGACCAATTTGGATTCTCCATCTTGACAACAACAGGGGTTCCTCTGTGAGAGTTGTCTTTTCCCCACCAATCAAAAGATGGTGCCATTTTCGAACTACGATCTCAAATCAAAACCCTAGTTCTTCAACAAAAACCGATTACAACCCTCCTCCTCCTCCTCCTCCTGACCCAAAATGGCAAAACCGATCGGAAAATGGAGAAAGACCCACAAAAGGGAAAAGGGTATGTTCTGATCTGAATGTCAGAGGAAGAGGAAGGAGAAGAAGAAGAAGAAGAAGGAGAAGAAATATAAAAAAGAAATAGTTGGAAAGAGAGAAATGAGACGCGTGGAGAAGAATGCAGCAGTGGCCGTCTGTAAATCAATGTGACATTCGGTGAGAACTTATACGAGGAAGAACTATCCAAAGGGAAGAAGAATGAGTTGAAACCCAAATCCAAGATGTGTCCAAATGAGCTTCCATTTGTTTACAGCTTGCAGAAAATGTCACAAAGAAAGCAAAGAGCGATGGCCGAGCCAAGCGAGACGAGAGATTCAGAAATGGAATGCTAACAGCTCAGCACGTCTTTCAAATTTCTTTGATAAGAATTTCAATTTCAAAAATTAAAAATCAACCGAGTGAGTGCACGTTCTTTAAGTCAAATCATTAACCTTCTGAAAGCGATTTCTTTTACTGAGTATTCAGATCAAAATTGAATCGCTACGGATCTTCCCAGATCAATTCATATCACCTACACAAATTATAATTCAATTATTCCTTCACAATATTAAAACCAGTTCATTGAATTTTAACATCAATAACAAAAAAATTAATTACTTTTCTTACTTTTTCGTCCCAATTTACTCGCTTTTACTTTTACAGTGACAAAGAAAACTTACAGAGGTAAGATATTCTTTGAAGGTGCCTTCTTCTCTTGTTGTAAAATCAAAGGGCTCATCTTTTGCCCTTTAGGCATTTACACACAAAAAAATAAAATCTAATAGAAATTCAAAACCGTAACGGTGAAAATGGGTAAAAAAAAAAAAAAAATATGTGGATTAATATATATTTTTTTAAATGATTTGATATTTATTAGGGGTCAATATACAATTGAAACTTATAATTTAAACATTAGCGATGAAACCCCTAAACTTTCATAAATATTAAGAATTTAATTGATAAATTATAAATTTTTAAATACAATGTAAATTTTAGAAGATAATATAAATTGATAAAATTATTAATTTAAAATTTTAATTAATATAATCTCTAAAATTTAGCAATATAAATTGATTTTTGCGCTTATTATTATTATTCGTGACTGTCTAGTAATTACATGAGTTTATTGTGGAAAATTGAAGGCCGTCCATTCCTTAAGAAATGACCAAGTCTCTTCACAGTATAAAAAAAAACTCCGTTTCTCACTTCTTTCATTTGTCTTTTTGTTCTTTTTCTTTTTCCCATTCTCCCGCTCTTACGAAACTTTAATTTGGTTCGTCGTCGTAAAACCGAGTGAATTTACCATCTAACCCCTACCCCACAGCGCGTACCAAAGGGCACTTTCGGTAATACGCGTAAAATTTATTTATTTTCATTATTAACTTGTGACAGTGGATCACGCGCCAACACTGCTGGTACAGGTGCAGCTGTAATGTTTTTCGAATATATATATATATATATATATTATAAAAGCAGAGGATATTCGAGTTGCCTAATTTGCCCTACCTTCAGATTAATCCACCGACAAATTTTAAGTCAAACTAGTCGAACGGAAACGAGGGTATTCTGGGTATTCTCGGGAATAAGATTTTTATACATGGAAATATAATAATGATAATAATAAAGGTTCTACTTTTTGGAAAGAAGAAAAATACAGCTCACCATGCTTACCGTGGTACTTCTGCGGAATCAGTACCAGCATAAAGTAGGATCACCATCTGATGCAAAAGTAAAGGTTGATGTGCGTCTCGGATTTGATTTCAAAAGCGGCTTCACGAGAATTCGTACTTATGTGATACAATGGAATATTGCCCAATCTATCTTTACAGGTTCCGTCTTATTCACATGGGAAAAGTAGGAGAAGCTTCAGGATAAGGGGTAAAACCGATATTTACTTGCAGCAAAATTCAAATTTTGAAAACTATATTTTTTTTTTGGCCCGTTTCATAATGCAGTTTTTAGTTCTTGGTTTTTTATTTTTCTTGTTTTTCCTTTTAGTTTTGTGTTTTTAAAAAATAAAAATCATATATGTTTAATAACGATTTTTTTTTTTTAAACATACAAGTTCAAAGTAGTCGAATAATTACTATTTATTTTGTATTTCTTTTTATAAAATAATTTTTTTTTTAAAAAAAAATAATGTTAATTTATTATATTGTAAAAAATGCAACATTTATCGAAATTTAATTAAAGTTCAATTATTTTATGAAATTAAAAATTTAAAGTAAAAAAATATTTTTTTCTAAAATAAAAAAAAAAAAAAAAAATTATCTTGTCGATAGTTTAATATATTAGACAATCTTTAGTTGATGTTTATCAAAAGTCAAGAAAATAAAATATGTTAATTATGTAGAGTGGATTGACATATTGACGTAACATCATAATAATATTAAAATATATTATACTAGAAAAAATTATTATAATATATTATATTAATAATTTTTTTTTTTAAGAATACACTAATAATATTAAAGTCAATTTTCATTGAAAAAAATATTAATGTCAATTTGATTCTAATTTCAATAAATAAATAAATATTTTAAAATTATTTCAATAATTATATCTAATTCGTTGTCAATTTAAGTAAAAAGTGAGAGATACATGATGAAAAAAAAAAAAAAAAAAAAAAAAAACTGAAAGTTTTGAAATCAAAAACCTGTTTTTGAAAATTTCTTTTTTAGTTTTAAAAATTTGAAACTCCTTTTTTTGTTTTAAAAATTTGTTAAGGTATGTAAAAACATTTTAAAAAAATTTAAAAATAAAAAACTGGTTACCAAATATGTATTTTTTTTAAAATTAAAAAATAAAAAATCATGCCAAACAGCCCTTAAATTTTGTAATTACTATTTTAGTTTTTATGATTTGTGTTTACTTTTCTAGTTTTCTAGTTCTTATAATTTTAAGTTTCAAAATGTTTATGTTCTTCCCTATGGAGTGTTTTATTTGTACATCAACTCATTTATTTTTTTTAAAAAAATATGACATTGTAATTATAGGTAGCAATTTGAGTCTTCGTATTTTATTTAAATACTTGACTATGTTAATTTGATCAAATTTTTTTTTTACAAGGTGTGGGGTTGGGGGATCGAACCTAGGACCTTTTAGTCTCTAGTCGTTAGATCATATTAGTTGAGCTCATGTCAGTTGAGTTATGCTCTTGTTGGTTGATCGTTTCTTAAGTCATGAATAAATAAAACACGACAATATATTTAAAGAAAATATGATCACTTAAACTTAATTTGTTTTCAAAAAATCTCAATTTCTAACATCCTCATTTTCGTGTAACTTGTTAGATGTTCAATAGGTTTAGAAAGCCTAATATTTTGATAACTATTATGGTTTGTGTAAGATTTCTCTATGGAAAAATGTTAAAATAAAATTTGTTATTTAAAAAAAAAAAAAGTAAAATTATGTATTTTTTCCACCATATCCAATCAAAATTTATATTAATTTAATATAGTTTGTTTTTTTGTCTTTATTAATTTAACATTTTATTTATATACCAATCGTTTTTAGATAATTATATAACTGAATATATTAATTTTATATGTTTTTTTTTCATTAATTTGAGATTTTTATAAAATAGACAGAGTTAAATATTAATTTCAATTTCAATTTAAGCTTTATAAAGATTGATTGTTTGAGGGAGTGAATGAATTAAAATAGTCGATGATTATTATAATAATTTAGGAATAGTAAATATTATTGAAATCAGTGTAATTACTTTATTGACCATAGATTATAATAATAGATGAACCATAATAACTCAATCCATCTATTCAAGTTGGTGCTCCAAACACTTTATACTTTTTTTTTTAATAACAAAAACAAAATATATATAATTGATGATTTTTTTTAATAGTTTGATGAAGTTTTAAGTGAATTGTGTTTATCCTATTATTTCATTCATCACCTTTTTAAATGAAAAACAAATAAAATTGATGATAAAAAATATATAAAAATAAAAACGAATGACAAAAATGTCAAACGAACTTTAACACACCAAAGTTTAAAATGTCGATGTCGACAAAAATGTAAAGTCTCAATTTTATGGAAAGCCGATGAAAATATCAATAACATGTCGGTGTCGACGACCAACATAAACATAACTCAACTGACATATTGTATAAATTAGTGATGAAGATGTCACAGATTCAATCCTCACCCCCACACGTTCTACACAAAAAAAAAATATATATATATATATATCGGTGTCGAGATATTTATGAAAAATATTTTTAAAAAAAATAACTACACTATTTACAACATGAACATAACTCAAGCGACATATTGTATAAACTAGTGACCAACCAGTTATATATTCAATCCCTATCCCATACATGGTAAAAAAAAAAAAAAAAATTAAAATACATTATCAATATTATATTTACACTAAGTTACTTTTTTTTATCTTTTTAAAAATTAATAATCAATTTTTTTTTCCATCAATTGATGTCGAAATAAACATGTAAAAATTGGACATTGTGACATGTCCACGAAAATTTATTATATCAACTTAACACACGAGAGTCTCATAAACCCAGCATTCAATAGGACTATTTTTATTTTTTATTTTTTTACAACAAATAGGACTATTCAAAGTTGCTTAAATGCCTCTCTTTCCTCAATATTCATGTCAAACAAACACAGGATTTGGACAACCCATCCTACGGGAGTTTTGGAATCACACCAAAAGGGTAAAACCGATATTTACCTACAGAAAATTCCGAGTTTTAATGTCTTTTAAAAAACAAAATCAATTAATACTAAACTCCACCGTGCTCCTAAATATAGCAATCCACATTATAACAAATTGTTGTAATAAATGAAATAACGAAAAACATAATATTCCAACAAATCTTTTCGGTCAACTTACAAAATTATCTTAATCAAAGAAACTTACAAAATTATCCTCATTAAGAATCGGCTGTATCGTCCTAAACAGGGGGTAAAACAGGATATTAGCGATTAAATTGAGAAGCGGAATCGGTGACCGTCAGATCAAAATAGTGAAAACGCGGAATCAAAATCAGAAGGCCCATGATGAGCGGAGATTGTGCCAAGTGGAGCGGCGGTGGATTTCGAACAGGCTGGACACCACAGCCGGCGGTCGTGCGCCCAGGTATTTGCCCGCAATTTTCGCTTTTCAGAATCACAATTAAAAAATAATTTTTCTAACTTAAATAAAATTCTTCTTTTGACTTTGCTCTTGTTTTCAACCATTGTTGTTCTTTTCTTTCGTTTTACATATGATATTAGGTAAGCAGCTGAATTAGGAAGTCACCCAGTTATTATTTTTTTATTAAAAAAAACAAATGACAATAATTAACATCAAATTACGAGTATTTTCTACTTTAATTATGCCTTTTAGATTGTAGTAATAAGTCAAATACGTGGATAGCAAGTAATGATTTTAATGGGTTTACAGCTCCCCTTCTCAATTCCTAATGATGATTTTTTTCCAAATATAGGGAATAAGACTTCACACATTTCTTACAAAATAAACCAATGGCCATTTTCTTTAAAATAAATATCAAAGAAATACCATAATTTCCTTTTCTACAAGAAAAATTCTGATGTCAAAATGGTGCTAACTACCCATGAATATATATATATATATATATATAATTTTTTTTTTTTTTTTTTTTTTGTCAAAAATCAATTTATACCTCTAAATTTTGAGAGTTGTATCCAGGGTTGGTTGCACAAACAACAATCAGACCTAAAATAATTGCAAATTTAACAAAATTTAAAATCTTTTGCAAATACGACAAAAAACCAGTGACTATCACTGATAGACTTTATGGCTATTACTGATAGACTTTATACTATTACTGATAGACTTCTATCACTGAAAGACTATTATCACTGACAAAATTTTATTAAAAAAAAGACTATTATCAACGATAAATTTCTATCCGCGATAAACTTCTATCAGCGATAGACCATACTATTAGTGATAGAAATTGTCATATCCGCAAAATTTTTAAAAAAATGCTATATTTTTAAATATTCTACTCTAAATTGACATCTGTTACAATTTTTCTTGTATCAATTACAACTCTAAATTTTCAATTTATCAATTTAAACCATGAACTTTCATAAATGTATAAATTTACACCATCTATTAAAAAAAATGTTAGTTTTTACACGTGTGGAGACTTGTAATTTATCAATTAAAACCCTAAACTTTTATACCGTTGATTCAATTATGAAAGTTTAGGAGGTTAATTGTTAAAATTGTAAGTTTCTCCTCGTTTAAATTATTTTTTTTTTAAATAAAATATAACAGAATGGGTAAATTGATATACTATGAAAATTAATTTTTACTTTTTTTATTTTTTATATTCGTGAGTGTTTAGGTCAGCTGACGCACACTTCGACTAATTTCACGGGACACCCACTTCATTCCTACTATATTTATAATTGAAAGATTAAAATGGATGGTTCTAACTTATAACTTAGGATGGGATTGTTCCATTAAAAAAACTTTAAAATATGTCTTTTATAAAAGAAACAATCATAACTATAACATTATTAAAAAAAATATTAATCAATCATACAGTTTTTTTCTTTTTTGTTTTTTTTTTTTTTTTTTTTTTTTTTTTTTTTTTTTTTTTTTGGCAATAACCACCGATTTCTAATTCTTATTAATTTTTAAAATTATAATTTCCATATTATATTTGTAGTGAGTCAATTTATGAACAAAGTTTGTTATAAATTGGCAATTTAATATTAAAAAGAAGTTTTTGCTTTAATAAAAAAATAAAATGAAACCTTGTTTTAGCCAGATACAATGAGCATTGGTACCGACAAAAGCACTTTTCCTGAAACGTGTGATGGTCGTGGAGAGGCCCGGCGTTTTAAAATCAAATGGGACATCCTCCATTTAGTGCAAACGGGGTCCCTTTTGTTCCCTTTTATTTTAATTAATTAATTAATTAATTAATTATACCAAACATCAAACTGTCAATTAATCATCTCTCTTAGATTACAATCTAAAAAAGTGTCCATGTCTTGTTTGTGGATTTACAAATTATTATTTATCAATACTTTGATAAAAGAGAAACAATTTCGTTACATCACAATAAAAAAAAATTATTAATTGCGGGGAAGATTAATCCTCAGCCTTTTTAATCAAAAACATAATTTTATGTCAATTGAGTTATGTTAGGTTTGACGATTTTAAAATTTGAACGGTAATAATGCATTTAAATTTATGCATATATGCATGATTCACCATACTCTTGGTTATCTAAACGATGTGTTTACCCTACCACACTTTGAATTATTTAGGCGATGTGTTCACCGATTGAACCAAGTGGTTGTTTGATAAATTATCTTAAAGCTCTACACAAGAACAGGATTGACCCCAATAATGCGCTCACAATGATTTATTTTGTTTTAGTTGGGAAAGAGTAATGAGAATGGACCATATTTAAGTTTGTAATCAATGATAAACTGACCGGTGTTGTAATTGCGAAAAAGATATTATGAAATTTCTTTTAGGTTTATGACTCAATAATGCAAGAAAACGTGCAAATCTTTGTCCAACAATTGCATGTTGTGCATGTTTCATTGTCTTTATTGCCAATTGCGTACAATGCATCCCTTTCAATCATATTCTTGATTTCCCATTTTTTCCACCTCTTACTTTATGAGGTATTTTTATTTAAAATTTTAAATACACACATTTTACTGTCTATTTAAATTATATATATACATACATACAAGAAAATTGCTTATTTAAGTAAATAAATCAAAATACTACACAGCTGACTAATCTAAACTAAGTTTGCAACATTAAATCATAGAAAGCTTATAAGACTTTTCTTTTTAAAGGAAAAAAAAAACTTGTAATTTTAAATAAATGGCTACCATTATCAAAACAAAAATAAATACCATGAAATTTTTTCCCCTCATGTCATAGTCTAACTATTAGAACAACTCATAATGCAAAAACTCAGAGCTAAATTTGTATTTTGTCCTTTCACGAATAATAATAATAAAAAATGTTTTGTATAACTTGGGCAATAAAGCGCCAGGATAGCGATATAATTAGTGTCATTTTCTAAAAGGTTATGAAATAAGACTTAGAAAGGGATGGGGATCTTTCTAAATCAACAAACAAAGTATACCTGCAAATATATGAAGCATACGAGAACGATAGATTATTCTGAATATAACTATTTTATATGAACAAATAAGAATAAATTAAAAAAAAAAATTAACGAGTAAAATATATGAAGCTCTTTCCTTGTTGGTAGCTTGAATCAATTTCATCGCTATAATTTTTTTTATTTTTTTTTGGTCCAACAAAAGAACATGCCAAAAACAAAAACCTGCCACCTACCGGACCCAGAAATTTAGTGCACAAGGGACTTTGACTGTAGAAATTGTGCATGGTTAAGCCACCCAACAGCCACAGCCATGAGAGTGAGGCCAAATGAAGATCTTTCAGACAACACCACCTTGTGGTTTAATTAGCAAGTGTTCCCCACAGTATCAATCAACATTTGCTTTGCTTAATATGGTTGTTGTTACAAACTAGACCCTAGGCAGACTGGCTAATCATCGATCCGACGAAAAATCGAAAACTTTGTATCTCTGATGTGACATATATCCTCCTCATTTGTTCTAGAGGAAATAGTAATTGGGTATGTGGAAAATGCTTCCTTCTACGTCAAGCGCGTTTCTCGATAACGTAACTACTGTAGATATCGCTCGAGATTGCGGCCATACTCGACGAAATAGCTAATACGAACATTATCCATGCTATCAGTCTGTCTTTCTTCGATGCTATTCCACAAGTGTCCCTGTGCAATGTCGTGAACAAAATAGGAATTGTTTAGATTTTAAGCCAATGCAATGTCATGAGAATCTCTAGAATAAGAGTGTCAAAAGCCCCTCCTAACCATGAAAAACTAATTAAATAAGGAGGATCATGTAAACTACTTATGAAGATGTAAGAGTTCTATTCTAGCATTGACATCAACATCAATGTGTTTCGAACAATCGACTCATTTGACTTGGTGATTCTCGATTACCTGAGGACTAGAGCAGCGGGAAATATGAAGCCAACAGAGATGGCAGCAGTGGCTCCAGTGAGTTGGAAAGCATCCCAGATGCTGGGAACAAAGTTGGCCCCAATGAAGATGAAACTCATGAGAGCTATAGTTATCGAGAAGAATCGTCGGTCATCGAAAGTGATAGGTATGGCATAAGGAAAGAGCAGACCGTCGACGTTGAGGCGAAGGGAGAAAAAAACAATTGGAAATACAAGCATCAGGTGGATGCCATAGCTCACCCTTACAACATCATCGAGAAATGAGCTGTATGGAAGTCCAAGATCTCCATCAAAATTGGCAAGTACATCATCCAGCGTTTGGTCTCCAAACAGGAGAAATCCGAAGAAGCTCGTCGCGATATATACCGACAAGCATATTGTTAGAGATGTTCGAACTATTGACTTCATTTGTGTGGGATCTTTCAGTTCATTCTCAATTGGATGAACTGCAAAAAATGCAATTGAAGAAATTATAAACTTATAATTAATCATAAAAAGCCATCAAATCTGTAATAGCAAATGTAATGCAAATTGATTTCTCTGTTTTCATTAATTAGCTTGTTGTTTTAAAATATTAGATATTGCAATTTAGAAACAATGTAAAATTAACATTTACTGCCTCTACGACAATTCTACCTTTTAGAGTATTGCATTAAGAGAGATACTAATATTTGACCACTTGAGGTATGCTCGAGCAGGCCCTTCAACAGATATACTAGCCTTGTAAAAAGTGATTGCATAAAAGTCATTTTCGATATGGCCGTGCATACGTGGTGTAAGAGGAAACGCAAGAAACATATGGATAGAAAATGCCATAAAAGCATCTCTTTGGGCTACATGGTAAGAAAGAAACAATAGGATATAGAATAGACAATGATAAAGATAAGACTTAGCTAGGAGAGGTCAAGTTCCAATGCTCCTCATGGTGCTAACTTTCAAACTCTTTTGTGAAAATTACACCACCCTAATAATTTAACACGATGAGATAAGTTTTTGTAAACTCCTGTTAGGAGGAGGGCTATAGCCTCAGATTGATATCTTCTATTTTAACTTTTCACCACGAACAATGAAAAATATCTCTCACTTTTTACTTTTCTTTTACCATGTGGGGTTTATAAATCAAGAACAGGATACTTTGATGCCAAAGTGAGATAAGAAGAATGATTAACTAAAGCACTCAGATTTTCATCCTAATCTAGTCAGCTTAAAGCAAAAAGGAAACACAAATCTTCACAAATTCCCCAAGCTATTTACATATTGATGCAATGATCGAAAATCAACTTACTACCAGAAAACACACAGACTATGAAGAATGGTTATGTAAAACCAAAATAAGACTTTTATGCTAAAACATTGTTGTTATCAGAAAGCAAGACAAGATCAAACAACCAAAAAAGTTACCATTATGGTGACAGATATAGGCAGTGACAAGGACTGGAACAGTGGTAAAAAGTTTCCAAAATGATGCCTGATCAACGACTTTGGGCATCAGACGTGGCATTCCAATACTCCCATCCATCAATTTCGCGATCGCTACTCCAGCCGTGATTGCCACGAAGACAATGGCCAAGGCCACTGACAATGCTGATGTGTACCTCAAAGAATCTAGTAAAAAACCAACATTGATCATATAAGTGTGTAGAAATTATCAAATCTCTCACTGAAGTAACACGGGGTGAATACAGAAGAAGTGAGAGCTTATATTTGACAGATTTCAGAAAGTGAATAGTGTTATGAGTATAAAAATAAAAGGATTTCAAAACAATTGTTTGGCCTTTACATTCTAGTAGTAACCTTCATTTGTAAGATATCATCAATTCGTAATAAAGTAAAAAAAAAATAATAACAAAAATGACTTATTTGTCATATATAATACTGAACTGGCAGCTTTAAGGTCTTTGCATAATGTCACAAGGGAGCATCTTACAGAGAAAAAACCATTGGAAATTGAAATGGTCCTACTGACCCAATTGTAAAAAGCAACCAAGCAGAGCAATGGGTAAAAAAATTCTAACAAATGGCAATGTCAATCCAACAACTTTCCCAAAATTTATTATAAAAAACAAAATCAGTTAGGTGGTGTTTGGCGCACCAACTTGGAATTGGATGAACTGAGTTACAATAACTCAGTCACGTTTGGTCCAACGACTATTATAACCCATAATCAATAAAGTAGCTATACTGACTTTCAATAGTATTTACTATTCACAAATATTATAATTACTGACTATAATAATTCACTCGGCGCTCCAAACAACCCCTTAAGATTTTAGATTTTAGATAATATTTCAATTCTGGAACTTAAAAGGGCAAATTAGAAGAAAATAGTGGCTTTGCTTACCTACACGCTTAAAGGAAATTAGAGGCGCAAAAACTAGAAGCGTGGTAAGCAGCATTAAGGATATGCGGCTGGTCCACCAATGTTGACCGAACCATTCTTCCATGACACCCATATGATGGATGTTATTTGCCGATGTTCCTGAAAACACATCACCTGCAAACCAAAAACAAAAAAAAATCACTTTTATTTTGTTTATAAATCCATTTCCATCAACTTGAATTCATTAAAAATATAAAAGAAGTAAGGAAGGAGATTGAAATCAATGGAAAGATTTTTTTAAAAAGCTTTCTTTCTAATTTGCTTCTAAATTTTAGGAACTGAAAGATTATATAGCAAAATAACTCCAAATTTCTTGGAAAACGAACTGGGAAACATAATTTTTGCTTTTAACGTAACCCTAATTTGAAATATAATCAATTCCATTAGAAAAGGCATTTACAGAGCAAATTCATAATGATTCTGGAAGGGGAGAAGGGACCCACCAATGATGATCATGTAGACGACGAGCATGCCCAAATTGTTGACCACGATGCAAACCTGCAAGAGGGTCCGACCGGCGTCGCCGAAAGTGTCGCCGACGGCGCCGGCGTAGGTAACGGATTTGGAAGCGCGAGTGAATTTCAGGATGAAGTCAATTGACAATTCCGTCAACACCGATCCCATCATGATAAAGAACAATCCCGGAATTAGACCTAATTGCTTAACGACGGCCGGGAGAGCCATGATTCCGGCGCCGACGATGGTGCTCGAGAGGTTGAAGACAGCGCCGGAGAACGATGCGCCATCTAACCCTACCTCGATAGGCTCCTGGTGATCAAATTGCTCGGGGAGTAAGGGCTTTTTAGGGCTCCGCCGGTACTTACGGTCGGAGGCAACCAGAATCGTCATTTATGGCCGGGAATTTGCCGACGTTCTATGGGAATTTGGAGAAAATTAGTCGAGTCGCCGCGGAGGGAAATAATGCCGTCGCCAATGACAGAGAGAGATGGGTTCACGCGGGAACCGACGTGGCCTCCGGATTGTAGGTGGAGTAGCCAATGAGCCCTGTCCACTTGTACAAGTTAAATGCAAAGTGGGGACCACAGCCTTGGCATTAACGGTTTTTTTTTGTACGTTATAGGTCCGCCGAACCCATTTCGTCAAAGACTAGACGAGCAACTTTAGCGTGACATGCCTGTTACCGGAAGCAAAAGAAAGCCGAATCAAGACAGGACACCTACCCACCAAATTTCGGTCTCTCTCCTCCCACAACACCACCAAATTAGCCTCTGGGCTGGCTGGGACTTATTGAGCCAATAAATTAGACATTTTCTTTATATTATATGTAAGAATTCTGAAATTTTAGTATAATCAAGGTGGAGATGGAGATTGAAATAGATGCCTGACTGATAAATAAATTGTTATATTTATATTTTGTTTATCAATAATTTTAATGATTTTTATTTATAATCCGTATCATACTTTATTTATTTATTTTTATTTTTTTGAGAATAGTATCATACTTTATTAAGAGAGAAGAAATCAATTTTTATCCCTAAACTTGTCACTTGCATCATTCTTTTGTCCTAACTTTTGCCCTAACTTTCAATTTACTCAAATTAAGTAAGTGTTGTTATCTTAACCTTAAATTTGTTATCTTAACCTTAAATTTTCATTTGACACATCGTTTTTCATAGAGTCAATGAATTATAAAAATTATAAAACATATATATCATATAAAATTGATAGGATTAAAGAAAACAAAATAACATTAGAGCAATTATTTTTTTAATTTTTTTTTTGTAAAAACTTGTAAATATTGACAAAGTTATTCAAAGGTTAATTTATATATTAATCAAACTAAAATTTGTGCAAAACTTGATATTATTGAAATTAATGAGTTTATAAAGATTTTTGCATTGTTTTTTTGTTAAAATTTGTGGGGGAGCAACATTTATCTAAATCTAAGATCCAATTTGATGAAATTTAAAAGCTTAGGATGAAATTTGATACAACTCAACAAATTTAGAGGTAATTTTTTTTTTTTTTTTTTTTTTTTAGACTTTACACTTGTTCCTCTACTGCAATGCGGTTGAAAGATCAGAATTCGCAAAACAAAATCTTTGGAAGAAGAGTAAGTTGATCAATGAGCTGTTAGGCAACTATAAAGAAAAAGGTGCCGACAATCTCATGCTCTATCAAGTTTCAATTCAATGCAATATTTACATTGTAAGTTAGGAATAGAGATAAGTTGCATTGGTATAAACCTGAAAGGCCAACTTCAACTGCATATCCAGAACTAGAAGACATCAAGTTTTTCTCTTTCTTTTGGCGCCAGTTTTGCCTCCATTCTTGGCTTCTATTTGTGATTGTGAACCTTTCAATTTCCCCCCTATTGCTGTACTCCACAAAGCCCTCTCTACATCAGATGGTGTGAAAATTTGCCCTTCTGAGCTTAATTCCTGCAAATGACCATCATCCATAAAAAAAAAACAGTAAAAAATGGTCACCAGCCCTTTAAAGATTAGAATGTTCGACTTAAGTTAAGTTTGTATAGTCTAAAATTCAGGAATCCGGCTTATGTTTTTTAGTTCAACAATATGTGGGGAGGAGAATTCGAACCTCTGGCATTCTGACATTATGGTTGAGGGCTCAATCTTATGCGAGTTCTTATGTTTAGCTTGTGCGTTCCATTACTCCAAATTCCAAGTGGTTAATCTCACAAAATACATAAACCCATATATATAAAGCCAGACTATATGCTAAATACAGATCTTTACAAACTATATAATCACAAATGAAACACATGTTACACAAGCCTAGATTTTCATAACTTATTCTATTGTATAGTCCAATTGCATAATTATACACACTCAAAGTTTGAAATATCGCTTCAATTTAGAATGCTAAACTCATATCATAGCTTTGAGGAACAATGCTAAGCTCGTCAGAAAGTCAATTTCAATAAAGAAATTGATGCCTAAAAGGAAGGGAACAGAAATATGTCTCAAATTTATGGATTCTAAGAATGAACTTAATTACGGACCTTGGCTTTATCTTGCAACTTATTTGCGAACGATAAATACTGCTTCAACGAATAATCCTTGGAGTTTCCAAGAGCAGCCTCCATAGCCTGCTTCACCATCATAAGATAAACATTCAAAACTCAAATTGCAGAAGTCAATGGTTACTTACTGATAATCTAACTGCAGCAGCATGATTTCACCTCGTCGGACATGAAAGGCGCAACATCCGGTGCGTAAGCAGCCAGAACCGCCGAGGCAGTGGCCGGACCGACGCCTTTGAGCGGCGTAAGCTCAGACACAGCTTTGGAAACATCAGGAAGGCATTGGAAGGCCTTCTGAGAGGCCAATTTGACGAGCGATTCGTCCAATGAAGAAACGAAGTCCAAGAGACGCGGCCTGAAATTCGTAAAATCGTCGTCGATAAAATTGATTTGAAACCTAAAAAAAAGAAGAAAGATATACAGAACAGTTTGCACCTCCATTTTCCGCGAGTGAGCTTCCATTGCATGAGTTTTGAGAGCTCGGAAGTAGTGATGTAAGGGCTAGGGTTTCGTTTGTGGAGAAGAAGAGGGAGCTCGTTTCGGTAAAAATCGTCGAGAGAAACCAAATTGAGCTTACCTAGGGCTTCGATTTGAGATGGATAAGAAGAGAGAGCTTCGGTCCAAAGAGTTGGATCGGAGTTTGAGAACTCCACCATTGCAGCTTATGCGACGTTGCCGCTCCAATCTCCACCGGCGTTTTGATATTTGAAGATGGGCGTTTTTTCGCGGCTGCAACCCTTCCTCTTGCCTTGAGCATATCCTTATTTGGTATTTAATTTAATTTTTTTTTTTTTTCTTTTTTTTTGACAACATGTTGGTTGGGGATCGAACATAGACCACAGTTGAGTTATGCTCTTGTTGGCTATTTGGTCTTTAAAATGTTATACTTTTGTCAAGAATTTTAATTTCGGTTCCTATTCCTAAGTTTCAAAATGTTTCAATTTGACTGAGTTTTGAGTTTAGCTTTGACTGAATTTTGACTTTAGCTTTCATTTCTTCTTTAGATTTCGAGATTTTATTTTTTTATCTATGAATTTGCACACACAAATAATGTGATTTGTGTTAGTTGTACTTGTATTTTAATTAAAAATAATTATAAATTGAACTACTTGACATTTTACTTTGATATTATGTTAAATCACCAATGAACTCAAAATTTTAAGTTTTCTGTCGATTTTGGTCCGGCCACATTGTTGGGACTCGGGTACGGATAAGTTGGTGTCTTTATATGATTGAAGACAGATTTTGATTACCTTCAAGTGTTTGTTTCTTTTAATGTCATTTTATTAAGATTTGTAGTGTTTGACAACCATTTTGTGCATCATCTTCCATATTTAGTTTACAATGCCAGCTATAAAGGAATTGGCTTGGTTTAGGATTTAGGACGGGTGGTGTGCATCGCCTGCAAATTAAAAAGAAAAAAAATCTTCATATTTATGGCGTTTTCTTTAATATAGCACCTTTGTTTTCTTTAATATAGCACCTTTAAATATAACTCAAAAGATGATATGTTGTCCATTTGAAAAGATGAGTGTTGCCCTTTTCGTGGATGTCTTTCAATATTTTTATAAATGTTTTTTTTTTCCCTATATTTTTATAAATATTTCTGAAACATGAATATTAAAAAAAATGGCCATATTTCTCCACCAATAATAATATACAATTGCAGACAATGTGGTCTTCGGAGTGACAGTTCTCAACCTCTAAATTAATACTTTTTGAATTACAGACAATGTTTTTCTCCAAAAAGTTAAGCTTACAAAATTCTTTTTTTTTAAGAAAAAAACAAAACTTTAAATACTTCGGCATGTCTCAAGGTTTGGTGAAATAATTGAAATCTACTCTAAATTTAATGATATTTTGTATGATTTAATTTTTTAAAAAAATACTTCAACAGCCCCTTGTCGTGGTCGTAATTTTTAAAACAGCATGAACCAATGGAAAATTACTTTATTCTAATTGCATTTTATGAATTTTAAAAAAGTACTCCTAATTTATTTTAAAATAATTAAAAATATAATTTTTTTTTTGGCAAATGTGATAATTTATGATGATATATACGAGTTTATCGCTGATAGTAGTCTATCACCTCAGTTTTTTATATAATTTTGTCAGTGTCTATCACTGACAGTAGTCTATTAGTAATATTCATATATCAGTCTAATATATAAGCGATAGCAGTCTATGAGTGATACTCACTAATTTTTTTTTGCTATATTTGCAAAATGTTTTAAATTTTACTATTTTTGGCATTATTTTAGATTTGATTGTTGTTTATGCAACATGTCTTTATTATTTGCCAAAGCGAGCATAGCTCAGCTGACATATATATATATATATATATATATATATATATATATATGTCTTTACGACTAAGAGGTCTGTGGTTCGAATCCCCCACTCCAATGTACTAAAAAAAACCATGCCTTTATTATTTAGTATATATATATATTTTTTTTAATGGAAACAATTAATTTATTCAGCACAATAAGCCACAAGGACAGAAACGTCAATACAAGCTAAGTTTAAAAGCCATGAAGGGCAGTGGGAGTCCCAATTTACAGAAGATGGAGAATTCATTCGAGCTAGGGCATCTGCAAGGCGATTTCGATGGCGATGTATTTGGGTGATGGAGATTTCTTCGAAAAAGCTTAGGAGATATTTGTAATCTTCGACCCAGATACTGATATCGTTGAAGAACAAAGCGTCGGATGTGAGAGCTTGGACAACTGAGGCACAGTCGGATTCTACAATCAAACGTTGATATCCCAAGGAACAAGCGAGGTAAATACCTGATCGAAGAGCTTCTAATTCTGCATGAAGGGTTTTTTTTGGAAGAATCCTCCCTTTAACGCACAAGCATGGCGAATTAGCCCAGCGGAATCCCTAATCACGATACCAATGCCAGCTGGGGTAGAGGTGGAAGACCATGATTCATCGACGTTCATCTTAAAAAATTCGTCTGGAGGAGGAGACCAACGGAAAAAGGCATTTGCTTGGACAATTGAAGTGATGAGAGTATTCGAACAAGGAGCTCCTTTAGAAGTTTCGATAAGGTAATCTGAGATCCATAAGATTTTTGCTTCTATATAAAGAACTTGCTTTCCATGAATAACTGAGTTTCTGTCATTCCACAATGCCCAACCGATAATACAAGCTAAAGTCAAATATTGTTTGCTCGAGGAGGAGATCCACAGGTTCCAGTGATCAGAGAAAGGAAGGGGGGCAAATTGCTTATAAAGAAAAGATGGGAGGAGACAAGCCCAAATTGCCTTGGCTCTTTTACAAAAAAGAAGGACATGAGAGATTGATTCAGAAACAACTGGGTAGAGATGACAAGAGGTAAGACAATTAATACTCTTGCCATTTAAAATAGCATGGGTAGGAAGGTATCCTTTTAAAGCTTTCCACATAAAGTTCTTCATTATGGTGTGAATTTTTAAATTCCATAAAGCCCTCCAAAATTTAGATGAATGAATAGGCTCAGAGGGACCATCATGACAAATCTGTGTAAGGGCCAAGCTTATAACCACTTTTAACACTATAGACTCCATCTTTTTAGTAATGCCACATCCAATTGTTCTAATTCTCTGCAATTTTGCTAAGAGGAATAGAGCAAATAATAAGAATATCATTTTCATGAAACAAATTAGAAAGAAGAGGGATATTCCAGCTTCTATGGTCCAGAATTAGTTCATCCACAATAGTATTGGGAGGGCTTTTATGAGGGTTAGTTGGAGTAAAAATAAATTCCCTAAGGATCCATTTGTCAAAAATACTCGACCCATTCCCAACTTTAAATCGAATTCCTTTGGATAGGAGGTACCTCACCAAAGTACATTTTTCGAAAAGAACGAAGGGAGGATAATTATTTAGTTTAATTGGTCATTAAATCTTACTTTACGTCTAAATTTTAATAAATTATCACAGCATGAACCAATGGAAAATTACTTTATTCTAATTGTATTTTATGAATTTTAAAAAGGTACTTTTAGTTTATTTTTATGTAGTTTAATTGGTCAATAAATCCTACTTTTTCGTCTAAATTTTAATAAATTATCACCTATCTGTTTTATTAATAAACTATTATTATATTAAAGTGAACCTAATTCAATAGCCATTCCATTCTTTCCCGGAAAATTGTAGTAAATGACAATTTAAGACTTATTGTTTGCAAATATAGCATGTTCTTAAATTTTTTTGCAGATATAGCAATTTCTATCGCTGATATCTTATGACTGATAGAAGTCTATCGCTGATCACCTCAGCTTTTTATAGATTTTTGTCAGTGATAATAGTCTATCAGTGATAATAGTCTATCACTGATAGAAGTCTATCAGTGATATAATAAAGTCTATCAGTGATAGAAACGGGTTTTTTTGCCATATTTACAAAACATTTTAAAGTTTGCTAAATTTGCAATTAGTTTGAGCCTGATTGCTATTTGTGCAACCAACCCTTCTTTCCCTTCCTCTGAAATTGAAATTGAAAGTTGGAATCTCATGTACTAAAAAAAACTATTATTATTATAGATTCAAACAAAACAAATTATTATTATTTACAATCACAAAAGATAAGCATAATATAAAAGACTAGTTCTAGTTTTAGCACCTAAAACCTCTCAAGTTATTTTAATTTGGCTCTTCAATTTTAATAAAATATTGATTGTAGTTATTTATTATAACTCTCTAACTAATACTTGCCCCAACTAACCCAACACTTTTTATCCCCAAAAAAAAAATAAAAAAAAACCTATCACCCTATATCGCTATATGAGTTAAATTCATATGTTCATGATGGCACGTTGAATACATGTACTTAAAAAATTAATACCAAATAAATGACGAGGAGCATTTTTTTTGTTTGTTTAAAGTTTAGTCGCTAAATTAATGCTTATAAATTCAATATAGAAAAGAAACCTCCTGAAAATTTTAATTATAGACTTAAATAAACAAAGTTCACAAACAAAAATAAAATCATTCTAAAATTTTATTAATTTCGATACTAGAATATGAACTTGTGAATTTTAAAATATTTTTTTTTTCAAATTTAAGATTAAATAAAGTTAGTAGCTTAGAATTTGAGAATGAAATATATAGTAAGATATCTACTTATTAAAAAAGAGTGAGCATGGTTCAAAAAATATATCATTGCAGATATAGTCTTATCTAGCATAAATTATTATATTTTTTTTTCTCAAGTTGCATTTCAATTTTTTCATCATTAGTGGATCTATATATCTTTTTTAATACAATAAATGTAGGTGAGGGATCAACCGACCTTAAGAAGAAGAAAAAATGTCAATTATCACTTAACTATGTTCATGTTGGCGAAAATAGATCTATAAATTTTTCACTTAACTATGTTCATGTTGGCTAAAATAGATCTATAAAACTGACAGTACCATTTTGTATGTTATTATTTGACTCTTTAAAATTAAAACACAATTATAATCTCTAAATTAAGTATATCTTATTTTTTTAATTTGGACCTTGAAATTTAACAATTTTGTATCTTAACCTTCTAATTTTTATTAAGTCTAAAATTCTATTACTATGCTTTGAAATTTAGTTAAAATTGACTAAAAACAATTCGATTTGTTTTATCATTGAAATGATATAAATAATATAGTAGAGAGGAAAATTTAACTTCCCATTTTAAGAAAGATGATAGAAGTATTCTCTACGAAATTATGTTTGGATTGACATAATTTTTTACAATATAATATGATAAAGCAACTATAAAATCAAATTTTCTGAAAATTTTATAATTAAAGTAGACTTATAATGAAGATCGACTTGAAATTCAAGTGAGTAAAATAAGATTTAATTAAATTATAGAATGCTGTTTGACGGAAGAAACTGTGAAGATGGCCAGTTCCCTGACATCAACCTGTCTGGAAATTTCTGGATTTGTTTCGGTTGGTTTTATACTTACAAAATTAGCTTAGAGGGGAGGCGTTAAATTTAATACATGTGTTGGCAGTTTAGTGCATTTTCTTTTTCCTTTTCTTCATTTTTTTAGAAGCGCAAAATAGTGGATTTTTGATTTGTTAGTACAAACGGGTCATTCCATAGTAGTATTGACTCATTTGGTCAAAAACACGTAGAGATTTTCGTTGCCTATTGCCCAAACAAAAGTATATATCAAATTATTCTAAAATTGACACCATCAAATTTATGAATGCTAACTGTAATTAAAAAATCTAAGCTCTATGGATAATCGATTCAGTTTTTAATTTTTGATTTTTCTAGTTTTTGTTCAAACATATTTGATAATGATTTTTAGTTTTTGAAAACATAAAAGTTCAAACTAGTTTGATAATTACCATTTGTTTTGTATTTTTTTTTTAAATAATGATAATTTATTAAAATGTAAAATTTGCAACATTTGTCAAAATTTAATTAAGGTCCAATTATTTGATGAAATAAAAAATTTAGGATAAAAACACTTTTTCTTAAAATAAAAAAATTTATTTTGTTGACAATTTAAATATTTTTTTTAAAAGAAAAATAAAACAGGTTAATTAATTGTGTAAAGTGGATGGATATATTTGTGTCACATCACAAAAATATTAAAATATAATATATATATATTTTTATTTAAATAAAATTATAATATATTATATTAATAATATTTTTATAATAAAAAATATTAATAATATATATATATTTTTTTTTAAGAATATACTAATAATATTAATCCCAAATTTCATTACAAAAAAATTATTAATGATTATTTGATTCTAATTTTAATAAATAAATATTTTTTTATTTTTTTTAATAATTATATCATTCGATAATTTAAATAAAGTTGAAAAAAAAAACTAAAATTTTGAAATAAAATTCGTTTTTGAAAATTTTCTTTTTATTTTTTAAAATTTGGGAATCAATGTAAAAACGTTTTAAAAAACTTAAAAATAAAAAACTATTTTCTAAAAATAAAAAATAAAAAATAAAAAATAAAAAAACAGGAATTGAATGGAAGCAAGCATAGCTCAGTTGATGACTTTAGGTCTGTGGTTCGAACCCCACTTCCAATGTACTAAAAAATAAAACGGCTCTAAAAAAAATGTTATTTGTAGAGAGAGAAATTGAAAAAAAAAAGATATAATAGGAAATTAGGTGTCGTATTGCTGGCAGTGGGCCGCACATTAGCATCAAATCGTGCAGGTTAATAGTGAAGACACATCTTATTTTAATATAATAAAAACCCGTGGCCCGTGATTATTTATTTATTTCTTTTCTTTTAAAAGCTTCTAAAAACGGTCCTCTTTCCTGGTTAGTTTATGGGGTTCCGTTATACAACTCGGTCGTTGGCGTAAAGTTTTTTTTTCCAGCGGAGAGAGTCGAGAGATACGCGCAGAGGGAATTTATAATTAATAGACGGAGAGAGAGAGAGAGAGAGAGAGAGAGAGAGAGGAATCTTGGACTTCGGGCCACAGCTACAGGCGGAGAGTCGTCGTCGCATTGGCGGTCTCTGTGAGCTCGCTGCTTCTGTACTCGGAAAAAATGGTGGATCAGTGCGCGGTAGGCTGGATTTTGGTCTCACTTCTGGGAGCCGCGGCGCTATATTTATTGTTCGGCAGGAAAAACTGCGGAGTTTCGAATGAACGGAGGCGTGAGAGCCTAAAGAATATCGCCACCACGAATGGAGAATACAAATCCAGTAATAACGACGGCGACATTATCATTGTCGGAGCTGGAGTCGCCGGATCCGCTCTTGCCTATACTCTCGCTAAGGTAATTTTATACTTCTGATTTTCGTCCGGTATCTTAATTTTTCATCTCCTTTGTAATCAAACAAGGCGCTCTCTCTTCTTGAAATCTTGCCTGTTTAACGGTTGGAGATTTCTGAATGTTTCAGTTCAGAAATGCTAATGTGGAAAATCGAAATTCGATATGATGTGCTTAGGTATTGTATGCTATATATATAATTTGCACTTAGATTCTCTTTCTAGATGACGTTTTGCGTTATAGATTTATTATAACCAATTCATGTTCTCCTATCGCTTATGTAATAACAGATCGAATGTACTTTTATTTGATTGTTTCTTTTGAAACTCAAGCAGATTCAGAAACATGCGCTGGAATTATGTGTAAACCTATACAAATTGTGCTACTTACATAAGCGCTATAAACATTACAGCAATATTAAGAGTGATCTAGTATACTCTGCGGATAAATTTTTCAATAGAAAGTTATTTTGTTATTTCATTTATGATCTAGAGTTTATACGCTGCGGATAAGCATTTCAGCATTATTAAGAGTGAAATGTTTCCGAGAGGAGAGGAGTTATCTTTTAATCCGGAGGTTGTTGCATAGCCAGATTCGGAAGTTCGATTACTCTTGATTCATGAACAGTCTTGTTTTCTTCTTGAACGAGATTCTTTTTATTAGTACTTTTGATAGAAATACCTTATCATGTCATTGGATATTTGTTTGTTTATCTTTATTTTTGTTTCATATTTTTCAATTACTTCTTGATACGTGGTGAAATGAAATCAAATTCTTGAACGTAGATGATTTTTGAAGTTTAAATTATTTTGAGTTTGTTTGGGAATGACTTTTCCAAATATTCTGAGAGCGATTTTTAAGTTTTCACTAACTGAATTTCTCTCAAAATGTTTTAACGTTTTCGTTACACATAAATATTAATGAAGGAAGAAAATGAAAAATGCTTAAAAGAGATGGAACTTTTGAGAGAAGCACTTATTTAGATCTCTCTTTCTCCCTCTTTGGTAAGTTTTGGAACAAAAGTGTTTCATTCCAAAAACGCCTCTTGTAAATACAGAGCCCTAAGCACGTCTTGAGATAATTCAAAGATTTTCCTTAGTATTTAATATTTTGCTGTCAATTGTGGAGGCTAAAGGAGAAAAAAGGCTCAAGAGAAAAGGAAAATGGACTTGTTATTTGCAAACAGCCCGCTTTGTCATCGTTTCAAATTTGACAGTCGGCCTTTTATCGCCCTACTTTTTGGTTGGTCAGCTGCCACGAAAATTTATATGACAAAAAGCATGTTCATGTATCTGGAGTCTGCATGAAAGTCAATTTCTATCCCGTCCATTTCATTACCATTCGTTCTCGTAATTGTACACTTAGTAGATGTTTTTTTTTTTGGCACTCCTTGCTTATAGTTGATCTGTTAGCATATGAAGTTGAAAATTTTGAAGAATGAATGAACAATCGTTGAGTCATTTTCTTTACGTCGAATGATTTTTCCCTATATTTTCCCGAGTTTAGCTAGTGGATGTTATGTACTTTAGTTCTTTTTTGAAATGCAGGATGGTCGTCGGGTACATGTAATTGAAAGAGACTTGGCAGAGCCGGACAGAATTGTTGGTGAATTATTACAACCTGGTGGCTATCTTAAGTTAACAGAGTTGGGACTTGAAGGTTGGTTTATTTCATTATTATCCAATGGTTGTTTCTTGGCGAGGATTTTCTTCCGAGTCTTTGAGCAAACTAGAATTGGTTGTTGATATACTGTTTCCTATGCAGATTGTGTCGATGATATTGATGCCCAACGAGTGTATGGTTATGCTCTTTTTAAGGATGGAAAGGATACTAGACTCTCATATCCCTTGGAAAAATTTCACTCGGATGTGTCTGGAAGGAGCTTTCACAATGGGCGCTTCATTCAGAAGATGCGTGAGAAGGCCGCATCCCTGCCCAAGTAATTCCCCTTTATCTATTATATCACTATTGTTTTTTTTAAGTGTATCTAGAGATACTGAGGCTTATGCTTATCCTCTTCTAAACCATCATGGGTCTAGGTCAATAAGAGTCTTGAAAAATAATAATGAATTTAGAGGGAATGAGTTCAAACCATGGTGGCCACCTATCTAAGATTAAATATCCTACGAGTTTTCTTGGCAACCAAATGTAGTTGGTTCAGGCAATTGTCCCGTAAAATTAGTCGACATGCGCGCATGCTGGCCCGGACACTCGCGCATATAATAAAAAATGCTTATCCTCTTCTGTGTTGCATTTATTATCTTCATCTGATTTAAATGCAATTCCTATTAAAATTTGAGTGATGCAATCAAACTCTAAAAACATTCACAGTTTTTATCATGTTGCACCATTACCATGCTTTATTTGCAGATTTGACAGTCAAAGCATATATGTAGTATTTGGTTCTGATGTTCACAAGAGACGCTTTATTTAATGCTGGTGTAGTGATATAGATGCCCTGGGATTCAGTCATGTTAGGGAAACATTTTGTAATAAGACTCTTAGGCAACTTCATTCATTGTTGAGACTTGAGAGTTGAAATTAAATCTTCATAAATTTTTTTAATGTCTCTCCTGCATCCTTTTATTAAGATTAAGTTAATAATTGTACAATATGTTTTTTTTTTGTTAAGCATTCTTATCGTGCTTTATTTAGGAGTTATAATATATTCGTGTACTAATTTGTTCCTCTACCTTTCTAGTGTGCGCTTGGAGCAGGGAACAGTCACTTCTCTGCTCGAGGAAAATGGTATAATTAAAGGTGTGCAATACAAAAACAAATCTGGCCAAGAGATGACAGCTTATTCACCTCTGACTATTGTTTGTGATGGGTGCTTTTCAAATTTGCGACGCTCTCTTTGCAACCCTAAGGTGCGAACACCCTTTCAATTCCTGACAGCGGAAATACACATTCTGCTTTTTCTTATATTTATCTAATTCAATGCTATTAATTTTACGCTGAAGTTTTATTTTTGTTAAGAACTAAGGCAATGTTTCATATGCTGATAAGATTTTAAATACTTAAATCTTTTCCAGGTAGATGTTCCCTCTTGTTTTGTTGGCCTCGTACTTGAGAATTGCGACCTTCCTTATGCAAATCACGGACATGTCATACTAGGAGACCCTTCTCCCATTTTGTTCTATCCCATTAGCAGTACAGAGATCCGCTGTCTGGTGGATGTGCCTGGTCAGAAAGTTCCTTCCATTTCGAACGGTGAAATGGCCAACTATTTGAAGAATGTTGTTGCTCCTCAGGTGCAGATCTACTCCCTATTCTTTTTCTATTAAAGCATATTCGAGAGTAATTTTGAAATGGTTAAAATCACTCCAAAACATAACTTTAAGCATTCTAAATCACGTTTAACTGTTTAAGTGTTTAAGTGTAAAATCAGACATTAAAATGATTTTAAATGATTAAAAGCAGTTTTTGGATTAATTTTGAATATGCCAAAAGTGATTCTAACCATTTCAAAATTACTCCCAACAATCCATCTATGATTATTCTCCACCATATGTCTCAATATCGCTCGAACCTTTTAAAATGACCGTATGAAGTTTGTCGTTTACAGCTTCCTCCTCAACTTTATGATTCCTTCATAGCTGCTATTGATAAGGGTAACATCAGAACAATGCCAAATAGAAGTATGCCAGCAGATCCATATCCAACCCCCGGAGCCCTATTGATGGGCGATGCATTCAATATGCGTCATCCTCTAACTGGCGGAGGAATGACTGTGGCATTGTCTGACATTGTTGTTCTTAGAGATCTTCTCAAGCCTCTGCGTGATCTGAATGATGCACCCACTCTCTGCAAGTATCTTGAAGCATTCTACACTCTCCGCAAGGTAAGTTTCAATTGTCTGCTTTCTGTTCCTTTTTTCTTGTATACACTTCTTTTATGTCTTTGAATGTTGAGAGTTCTGTCTAATAGGAACTTAAAAAGTGTCTAAATGAAAGTTTTTTAACCATTTGAAAGTTTAAGGTCGTACATTTTAAGTCTAGGTAATACGAGCAAAATTCATAATTTAGACTCCATTTGATAACTATTTAATTTTTTGAAAAGTAACAATGATTTTCATCTTTCTTAAAGTAACATTTGGATTCTTAGTTCAATTGCAAAAACAAAAATAAAATCAAGTTTGGAAGGATTTGATAAACATTTTGTTTTCTGTTTTTGTTTTTCATTTTTAAAAAGAAAAGGTGTTTGATAATTAATTCAGTTTTCGGTTTTTAAAATTTTGAAAACAGAAAAAAATGGTTTTTGGATATCAGTTTCCGTTTTTTTTTTCAAACAAATTTTTGTTTTCTCACGTTTTTCTTATTCGCCGTAGGGCATCAGTTTCTCCCATTTTTTCCTTTTCTTTTGAAAATTAGAAACTTTTAATACTGTTTAATGTTTTAATATTATATTGTTTTTTTTGCCAACAAGAACATAGCTCAACGGCATGATGTATGACCATGAGGTCCTAGGTTCAATCCCCACCCGAGCATGTTGTCAAAAAATATTATATTGTTTTTTGTGTAGTTGTAATATACTGTTATTTTTGAAAAGAAGTTACAAAGTTGTTTTTTTTAAAAGAAGTTACCAAGTTTTTTTAGGGTAATTTTCTTAACTAACTATTATTTTGTTAATGAATTATTTAAATGAAAAATTAGTTTAAAGTATATATTTTTGTTCAAAATTAAATAATAGTATTTAAAATATGTTTAAATCTTAATATCATTTTTATACATTTATAATCCTTGTAAAAATAATAATATTGTGTTTTTTTTGGTAACTTAAAGTTTTAGATATATTTATTTGATTATTTACCTATTTATTTAGAGTATTTTTAGATAAAATATATATATGCATATTATAAAGGGAAATGGTAACCGATGTCAATTTAGAATAAGATAATTAAAAATATAGCATGTTTTTAAAAATTTTGCGGATATGACAATTTCTATCGCTGATATCTTATGGCTGATAAAAGTCTATCGCTGATCACCTCAGCTTTTTATAGATTTTTGTCAGTGATAATAGTCTATCAAGAAGTCTATCCGTGATAGACACAGATTTTTTTGCCATATTTGCAAAACATTTTAAAGTTTGTTAAATTTGTAATTAGTTTGGGCCTGATTGCTATTTGTACAACCAGCCCTATTATAAAAGAGTTTGATTTTAATAAAAAACTACCAAAGCTTTTATCAAACTAGTATGATTTTTGTTTTCAAAACTTGATTTAGTTTTTGAAAACATTGGCAGAAAGATAACATAATAATTTTTTTTATTGATTACATATTGAAGAGCTATTTTAATTTTAAAAAAATGAAAAACGAAATGGTTATTAATAATTTATTAGGCATGTTTTTAAGTTCAAAATTCTGAACTTATTATAATGAGTTTGGTGCATTTCTGTAATTACAGCCAGTGGCTTCGACAATAAACACGCTGGCAGGTGCACTTTACAAGGTGTTTAGTGCCTCACCAGATCTGGCTAGGAAGGAAATGCGTCAGGCTTGCTTCGATTATTTAAGCTTGGGTGGAATCTTCTCGAATGGACCAGTTTCTTTACTCTCTGGGTTGAACCCTCGCCCATTGAGTTTGGTTCTCCATTTCTTTGCGGTGGCAATTTACGGTGTTGGCCGGTTGCTCATCCCATTTCCTTCTCCCAAACGCGTCTGGATCGGAGCCAGATTAATTTCTGTAAGTGCTTCTAACGCTGCTCTTTTATTTTGTTTTGGGAACATTTGAAGCCAATTCCATAACACTTAAATAAAAGCATTTACTTGAATTGTACCTCAAAAAAGGAAAAAAAGAAAGAAAAAAAAAGTGAAGCATTTAATCGTATCAGATCAATACCACAATCAACTCTATTATTTAAAAGTGTTGAATTAACTTAGTCTAGGGGGGAATGCATCTTACACAAATTTTCAAATATTGCTTTTAATGTAGTTTAATGTTAATAAATGTTCATAAAGTATATATATATAGCATAAAATGTAATTAGTTCTTATATTAGAATATTTTGGAAGAGGATAGATTAAAATTATTTTCAGTTTTCTTTTTCGGGAAGCATGTTACCGAAGTACTAATGAATGTTTGCTTTTCTCTTAAGAAAGTTTTTCTTAAATCATACCTAGAGTTTTTCGAAACTCTAAAATAGTTGTTCCTGAGTTTATTATTCTTTAAATTGGAAAATAGTCGAGAATAAAGCAATTAGTGAGTTTAATTTTTAAAAGCTTGAAGGCAAACAACTAATGTTTTGTTTGATAATATTATTATTTTTTGCTTTAAAATCATGTTCAATTTTTCACCCATTCATATCCATGAAAACACTATTAAATTGTTTACCAAGTTAAATTTTTTTTTTTTAAAAAAACTAGACTGAGTTTCTCTGAAGAGTAAATTAATCAAGCAGATTTTTGTTTTTAAAACATAAAAGTTTAAAAAATGATTGTAAAAAGCTTTAGATTATTATCATAGTAAATTAGCACCCATCATGAGTTTGAAATGAATTTGTAACATTATAATAGAAGGATGAAATATTTGCTACATTGTTAGAATTTATCAGGCGTCTAGATGAAATATCAACTGTCTATACAATATATTTATATATTGAAAGTTGCTTTACATCATACATGTGCAGAGTGCATCGGGCATTATATTTCCCATTATCAAGGCAGAAGGAGTTAGGCAGATGTTTTTTCCCAAGACTGTTGCAGCTTATTACAGAGCTCCACCCGTAGTTGAGAGATAGATGACACTTGGTGAAAAAGAGATGACAAAGCGAACAAGTGTTTTAATGCCAAAGGGATTTTGAAGATTTTTCTTCTTGCTACCGCCTTGTAAATTCACTCACTAATTATTCTTTATTTTCTTGTGTGATGCCAGTTCGGACGTTATTCAAGGCCCAAACCTATAATTGTAAACATTCAAGACACAAAACGGAATAAGGGATAGAATTTTAAAGGTTAAATTACAACCATGATGTTGTGTTTGTGTGAAGTTTTAATTTTGTACTTTTTAAAGTTTCAATTTTGTTAATAGGTTTTTGACATATTCAATAATAATAATTGATCTATTAAATATAAAATTATATTTTGTCTAATAAATATTAAAATTAAAATTTTATATTTAGTAGAACCGTGTATTTAAAAGAATGTCATAAAAAGGTTAAAGATTTATTGATTTTGTTTTAGGAATTTATTGGACAAAAAATTAAAAATTTAAAGATTTAATAGACACTATTTAAAATTAAGGAACTTGAATGAAATAAAATTGAAAGTTTAGAATCTATTAGACACTTTTTAAAGTTTTGGAGACTTTTTAGACACGACAAAACTTGTAATTTAATCCATTTTAAATCAATTAAATTAAAATTTCATCAGATTGAGGTTCCTAAAAAATATCTTTTACCAAGAATGAATGTGCTAGATTGACATGTTTTATATATTCCTTTCTAAATACATTTTTAACTTTCCATTTTTGAAAAAAAAAATGTTTTATTCAGATTTGTTTTTCTAAATATTTGTATAAAACATAATGATTAAAAACATTAATATAAAAAATAGAGTTTGAAAAACAAATAACCTCCTGTTATTTCTCACTTAACAGCACTACTATTAAATAATTATTTATATACAAAATAAAGTTAAAAAAACATATTTAAAATAAATAGTCAGATTTAATTTCAATTAGCAAAGACAAAAAGTTTTGATGATTTAGCATTTTCCTTTAAAAAAACAATAATAATGCTATCAAATATATTTGGTTTTTTTAGGGGTTTTTCTAAAGTAAAAAATTAATAGCTATGAAACATATTTGATATTTATTATTATTAAAAAAAAAGAAGTAATCATCAAATAGGCCTGGAATATATTATATTCCTCAAGGCATTTGTAACACTGAATTAAAAATAAATAAATATAATAGAAATGCAAGAGCACTGTGTTTTAGAATGTGAAGTGAAGTAGTGAACCACTCCCAATTGGGGAAAAGATTTATGCAACAATCAAACAGTAGCTTCCTAACCTACTTTGATTCAAAAGAAAGGCAATGCATGGGGTTTTTTTCGCAGCAAGCATTGAGACCTACCATAGTTGCAAAAGTTTCAAGTTGAATGTCGTCAATAAGAGATAAGTCGACATTCAAATTCTGAGGTAGGTTTTCATTAGAACGAAATAGCATTTATGTCCAATGGTGAACGAATTGTCTAGGCAAAGTTTATCTATTTCTCCGTGTCCATGTCAGCTTGCACGCACCTAGACTAATCTCGCATGACAACCATCTAACCCTACTACATTTGGTTGTCAAGGGAACGCATAGAATATTAAATCCGAAGTAGGTGTCCACCATGGTTTGAACCCATACCCTTTAAACCCTTTATTATTTTCAAGACTCGTATTGACCACTAAGCCAACCCATGAAGGTTAAGGGTGACACCACCTAGTGAACTTCCAAATCCCATGATTCATGACATTGTAGGCAATTGCATCAAGAATAATAGGAAAATATGTCCGACATGTGTATTATATTACGAAATATTTCCATAATTTTTTCGCAGTAGTTCTCTCAAGTTAAAAGAAGACCTACTATCTAAATTTGGAAAGGGACTTCGCTATGCTCTGGAGTCACATTCTATTGTGATTTCTTTAAAAAGCACCAGTATTTTCCTTTCCTTCAGGTTCTAGTTCCATTAGAAACTCTTTTCTTGAAGTTATGTTCAATGAGTGAGAAATCTATTGAAATTATTAGCAGGAAAGAAGGGAGAAACAATGGAACTGTACCTAGCATAGCCACAACCAGAAACAGGGACAATGGTGTATTACCTATTTTAGTTGCATTCTTAAACAATGACTATAACCTGGTTGAGGCTCTACTATTGCATATACCATCCTTAATGGTTGATTCATCTTAAGAAACTAATAAAAATTTATGCCGCCAAAATGGCCATGGAAAAAGGCTAGCTATAACGAAATTAATGCAGAAACTCATATTCTAATCGGAGAAGAAGAAAAGCATTGTTTTTACTCACCTGCCTTCTTCAAGAGTCAATGGCAAAGATTTCCCATCACATGCACTTTTAGTTTCCTGGTTCTGATCTGGGTGATACTACTTTGCCTTGGCTCGAAATGCTGTCTGAAACAATAAAGGGTTGACACATTTAAAGTATCCTGATCCTATGAACTCGGTTTGGAATAAGATAATTCGACCTTATGATTCTGATGGTTTACTGATGGAAATATCAATATGACACTCCGTGTAACGAAGACATCTCAAAACACATCAATACAATGAACTTTTGTCCTCTTGTTATATTAGAACTTAAAACTCCTCCTAAAGAATTAATGATTTTTTTAATAATAAAATCAATTTTTATGAGTTTGAAATACCTAGTTGCCATTGATGAAGTACGATATTGCTTACAGATTTGAGATTTCAGAAACATTAATCATACCAAGGGAAAAATGCAGGGGAAGTTTGGGCACAGTTTAGACATATTTGCTCATTAAGAAAAGGCATACATCATTAGAGAATACTAAAAAGTAAGACATTCCCATTATTAAATACAAAGCTACAACTTATTTTTGGACAAAAACAACATATTTGATGTTGCTGCTTTAATGGCAATATATACAGAAGATGATTCAAGTTCAACCATGGAATGGGCACATTTTCATCATCTGTGCATTTTATTTTTGTTCTTAATTTGCCACAAAAAAGACAGGTAAACGTAGTAAATCAAGTCCAATTTGTCATCTTAAATTCTTTTAGGAAGAAAGAATAATAACTTCCTATCTATAACCAAAGTAGCTTTTACTCGTTTAGATGACAGTAAGACCTTTTTATTATGTATAGTTAAATGAACATAAATAATGGACACGATACCATATTAGCAAAGAATATCAAAGCAGCATGCTCACCTGTAAAGACCTGAAACTGAGTAGTGTTGTGATAATGTCACATACTCTCACTTGGAGTCCCTGTATGAAGTCTACCAATTGCTGCGCAATGTGTCAGTCCACCGATACCAACCATCTTCGTGAAATTGTTGAATTGTTTGCCCCTGGATCGTTTCCTGATCAGCAATCATAAGTTCTCTTATACTTGTTCCTCTCTCAATAGAGAACATTCTGCATGTCTTATACGCTCCTGCACAGATATAATATGTCCACAAACCAATAATGTGAAGTCCTAATTACGCAATACTGAAATTGATAAGAGTTTGTTATGAGCGGCTAGCAGGTTATGATGTAGCTGTAATGTAGCTGAAGGAACACAATCATGCGTAACCTTGCAACCTCTGAGAATTATCATATATCAGATGATGGTTCAAAATTAGACATTTGGCATGCAACCTCGGGATATAAAAAGAAAATTCAAGCAATCCCTTCATAGTTCAATTGATAAAACAAGGTACATGCACGTACAAGTTAGATCCATAGAAACTGATGTAGTATGCAGAAAAATTTCAGATTCAAAGATCATGTAGTAATTTGCAGCTCCTGATCAACTTTGGCTGCTCATATCCTAAGTTCAGTTTAGGCATGAAAGAAACTTACCATTTGTTCATATAAGTTGGGAGTATAGATCAGAGGATGAAGTGCCAGAACATAAGATATGATACCCTAAATCTCTGCCTCTATTTCTCAATACCTTAATTTGAAAAAAATGAAATGTTTATGATGCCTCTAAATCTGCTTTCCATTTCTTAATACCAATAAAAGGACAGTGTCATTATTTTTATAAAAAAAAGGACACAAAATCTGGCCAAGGCCTTGTAAGTTTAAAAAAAAATTGTGAAACACTCTCTAGTTCTTCATACTCCTCTTGCACATGGCCACCACACTTTTTTCTCCCTTCCTCCCGAAAATTTGTTTGAAAAGAACTAGCATTTGCTCCTATCCCAGAGATGATAGTGCCCTGATCATCTTTTATTGTGCAGTGGTCATGAATAACTAGTTTTCCCCATTAGAAGTACCAAGTATTTCTAGTCTATTTTTATAGAACTATTTCTACAAGAGTTTTCATCAACTTACACTCTAGGTATCAACTACCAATTTCACTATTATATCATACTCTTGATCGTTGATTATACACTGTTAAATACAATCTGACTACATGCTCAACAAGAATGGAAACTACAAATAGTATAATCAGCCACGCTGAGAAATGATTAATGTTACAGATCAAAGTTTAGTGATCAGTCCAGTTTTCAGGAAACTGTATCTTATCAGTAAAATCCTGGCAATATTTCACACACATGCAGAGAAATGATTCAACAATAGTCATAGAAACGTAGACCGTGCAGTAAGTAAAACCAAATACATAGAAGTAGAACAACCGTCAGCAAGAAATTTTTTGTTATGCTAATGCAACAAAACATTGACATGTTGAACCGAACAGATAGCCAAATGACTCCTCCAACTCCAAGCATTATCAAAGTGATCAAAGATTCATAGAACACTTTGAGTACCAAACAAGACAGGATGTAAAAATGAAAGCATCATAGGAGATGTAATCTAGTAAACCTATATTGCAGAAATTTTCAATTGAAAAGGAAAATCACTATTCTCACCTATACTGCATACTGAATCAGGCAGAACGAGACCAAGATTTCTCAATAAAAATGCAAGACGAGGACTCGGAATAGTTTAGATTCAAGTAAGCAGACCTCCGGATCACCTCCGGAATTACTAATAGTGCAATTAACAAATTGATGAACTCCTACTTCGGAAAAAGAAGTCAAATATGAAATCATCGCGGTAAAGATCTCCAGTTCAGAGCACTCTAGAACACTGTTCAAGATCACACAATGCTTTCTTAATGAAAACTCGAAAACAGCTTGAAAACGTTAACCGAGTAATTTCAAAGCGCAAAACTCACGGCAACAATGGAGGCGTTGGCAACGATTAGAGCAGAGATAAAAATGCTCCAGATCTTCATATTCTCCGTTCTTGAAAGCAACTAATTAAGCATATGAATAGCGTAAAACTCACGGCGAAACGGCGCCGATGAGACCAAACCAAATGTAAAAGAACTCCGAAGCTTCCTCTAATCTGCGCCGATCACAATCGTCGCTCCTCATTTTTCTTCCGACGGTGAAATTCTCACTCTGAAGTCTGAAGCATGTTTTGTTTATGCGTTTGATTCCCGCCTTCTTCATTTCTATATACAGATGGCGATTTTGGGAACAGAAATGAGCCGAGATTGCGTGAACGATCACTCACATGGAATCGCATCTCACGAGAAAAGAATGTTTTGCGAGGAGATTTATTCACGTATCGTGATTAACTATACGATATATCGGCCTAATGGTTCGTGTAAAACTGTGTTGGGCCAATGAAAGGCCACAGATCATAAAAGGAAACTGGGCTCGTTAATCTTCGAGAATCCGGCATGGAAAATCCTCTTAAATGTCCGTTTTGGGGGTCGGTTTTGAAAAAAAATAATTGAAAAATAAAAAATAATTGAAAAATGGCCAAAACTGAATTATATATCTTAACTTATTTGGAGGGTTTAGGGTTTAGAATTTGGAACGGTATTTTAGTTCAAGGCATAGTTTTAAATTTTAGTATTTTACCATTTTTCAAATAAAAAGATGTTGCATCTTTTCAAAACTGCCAATTAAAAATGATAATTATTCTTGTTATAATTGATTTTATTTACAAAGCATCCATTTGGCAGCCTATATTTGGGGAGAGAAAAAATCAGCAATTTTACCACTAATAGTAATAATTATTTTTTTCAGCATGTAAACTCACTAATTTAAATAATATCTAGTTTGACACAAATTTAAATTTAAATAATGCTTAAACTAACCATTGAATAACTTGCAAAAACTCATAAAATGTAACAAAAAAAAAAATAGCTCTACTACTAACATCATTTTCCTATGAAATATTTTCAATTTTGTACCCTACATATATTTAAAAATTAAGTAAAAGTATACGAGAATATTTTTGTAACGAATTTTCAAACAAAACTTATCACATGGTAAAAGTTTTGGATGCCACCTGATGAAATTAAAATTTCAGAGTAAAAAATGATATTTTTCACTTTTTTTTTCTTCTAAAGAAATACCAGGTTGGCTTTCCTTTCCAAATTTAATTCTTTCACTACTTGATTCAACTGCAAAATGCCATTCTACAGAAACTCAAATACAACTCTACAAACAAATGAAAATTTGTGAAAGAAAGTCCTCTTTTCACAATTTGGGACGAAACTTGACCAAAAACAGGCAGAGCAAAAGGAAACAGCACCAAAACATTGATCCTTATCAAATTATGAAGCCTAACACAATACCTAGTTAGCCTGCATTACCTCTCAGTACAAAAGTTTTGTATACAATCAATCTACTCATACATGGCTGGGCTCACCAACGTTCCTCGAATGATAAACAAGGTCCCCATACATCTCATAATATTGTGTTTTCCATCCTTACACGACGACCAAATTCTTCATGGAAGTGAATAACGATATCTGAAACGATCTTAATCGTCCATGTTCAAGAAGTACCTTCACCTACAAAAGGGTTCTGTTGGTTCGGTCGATTACTTTCTCTTGACAAATTTCTCCACAGCCACAAAACTTGCATTAACCCACCATTTGCAATAAGCAACGGAAACGCCTGTGCTTGAATTGCAAAGCCATAAGCAATTAGCTTCATGAAAACGAAGAAGGAACCGAGACCATAAAGTTGCTTCTTGAAGCTTGATTCCTGTTGAATGGTTGATGTTTTATTACTTGTAGCATGAAGAAAAATTGAAGAAAGCATATGAACTAAAGTAAAAAATGCAGAAGACAAATGTACCTCAGAGTTGCCAAACACTTCTTGAGATATCTCTTTTAAAAGGTCAGTTAACAAGACACCAACAAACAGGCCAATGGGAATCAGCAACTCTTGGTTCCTAATTATGGATGCTACAAAATCTGATAAAGAGCTAAAAACAAAGAACAAGAGAAGAGACCACTTCAGTGTCTCCTTCCCCATAAAAAACAGTCTCTCCAGCATTATCGTCTCTGCTTCCTTCCATGGAAAAATTTTAACGGGTTCAGGTACGACCTCCTGCATCTTCTCTTTCAAATTTTCAATTTGTATAGGCACGGAATTAGAATCCATAAACCGCGCCATTCTTACTTTCATTGAAGATGCAAGGGTAGCTCGGCGATTACCATGCAGCAGCAAGCAGCTATTAAGCCCAAAAGGTGCTTTTGCCTTGAGCAGTATGATCTGCAGAAATAAGCAAATACAATCTCATGTCTGGGCTTTGTACTTATACTCTTGTTGGATCAAAGGCCATAAATAAGAGGAAAATCTATCTCAAAGCAAGCAAAGTATTCAAAATCCACTTGATTCCTAATGTAAAAATTTGCCAAAGACATCCCAATTGAGGCAGCGAACAGGAAAAAACATAACTAATGGGCAAATAACAAATTAACTAACAACTGGGCTAAATTAATGAACTAAATCAAAATAAACTAACAATCTACGGTCCCGTTTGATAACCATTTCGTTTTTAGTTTTTGGTTTTTGAAATCTAGGCTTGTTTACTCTCCATCTCTTTACTATAGTTTTCTCTTTTTTTAAAGAAACATTTGAATTCTTATTCAAATTTCAAAAACAAAAACAAGTTTATCCATTTCATAACCATTTCGTTTTTAGTTTTCGCTTTTTTAAATCTAGGCTTGTTTCCTCTCAATAAATTTTCTCATTTAGTAAAAAAACATTTAAATTCTTAGTCAGATTTCATAAACAAAAACAAGTTTTTATAAACTGCCTTTTTTTAGTTTTCAAAACTAGGCTTAGTTTTTTAAAACATTGGTAGAGAGTAATAACAAAATCAGGTGAAAGTAGTGTTATAACTATAAGCTTAATTTTCAAAAACAAAAAACAAAAAATCAAATGTTGTCAGACTGTTTCTACATTATTCTAATTACACAACTGAAACTACCTAAATTAATTGCCTTAAATCCCCAGCAAGTCCCCATTTCTGGTATTCAGTAGGTTTAAGGCGTGACAAAAGGATACAAAGCTCTTGATTGAGCATTCAATTATAATTAGACGTCAAGCAATAGAAGTATAACAATAATTCTAGAAGAATAAATCAAGAAATTTACATAAAATTGGCTGCGCTTTGAGTCGATAAACAAAACTTTACCCTGGAATTGGGAGATAAGGAGGGCAGCGGAATTGACGCCGGCAGCGCCATTGATGTCCCTGGTTTCACCGTTAGCCGTTATCGTCTTCGTCTTCTCTTCATTAATCTTTCCTTCTCTCTCTATCTATGTAGGGTTGGGTTCTTCGATTCAGGATTCCGAACCCAGAAGCCTCGTCATTTTTTTTTTCTTCTATTTTTCTTTTTCCTTTTATTTTTTAGAAATTTTATCGTCTCTTTCCTTTTGTTTTTAGTTTTTTTTGAGTTGGGCTTGCTAAACTATGGGCTCGATTACGAGTACTACTGGATCGGCCCAATAATGAAGGGCCCATAACGTTGGAAACCAAACCCAACTCCAATATAAGAGAATGTCATCCACCATTATATAAAAAAAAAAAAAAAAAAAAAAATTAAACATGTTTTTTATTTGAAGAATGACCAAATACTATAATTTAAAATGATTGTTGGGAGGAAAAACAAAGAAATATAAATAAACTCTGGAATATCAAACTAAATTATAACTCACCCTCCTCACTTCACAGGTTAGAACTCAAAAGCTAATCGATCATAAAATATTATCTTCCCCACTTCACAGGTTAGAATTCAAAAGGTAATCGATCACAAAATACAATAAAAAAGATAAGGAAAAAAAAAGAATGACACTTAAAGTTATACTGGTTCGCCACAATCTCAGAATTACGTCGAGTCTTCTGCAGCTGCATGTTTCTACCATAATGGAGATTACAAAAGTTCTCTCAAACTCACGTTACAAAACTCTCTCAAATAACTCAATTTGAACTATTTACTTTAAAGTAACACAACACGATAATTTGGGATAAACAATAAATAGAAACACCCAATCCAACTTGAACAAACCTTGTTCTCTTAAAAATGCAATCACAAGGTTGTGCAAAAACTTCACTAAACAAAATTCCCCATTTGAAGAAAACGGCAGCCGCAAAGGTTTGAACCTAAGACCTCATGGTCACTAGACGATACATGCCGCAAAAGTGATCTGTTTTTAAAACTTGACCAAAGCCAACCAAACAAATATATTTTGCAACCAAATTAAACTTAAAGCCCACATATGAGTCAAGCCCACTTTTTCTTCCCCTTTCTTTCCTTTTCTTTTCTTTTCGTAACTCAGCATCATTTGGGTGAGTTTCATTCTTCAATTTGGTAGCATTATTTTAGTTCCACAAAAAAATCCTAACGCCCCAGATTAAAATATTCTTCCAAACTCTTGAAATCTAAATTCTAAACTCTATCAAATAAGGTACATTTTTTTCCTTTTTTCCAAACGATTCGAACAAATTTCCCATCAAGTGACAACAAAAGGAATCCAACTGACTGGCTCCTAATTTAACAAACAAACTGCAAAAACAGTTTTAAAATCTATAAATGTAAACATATATTTGAAAGATGATTTTCATGTTTCTATATCAGTCAAAAAACAATTTCTTTCAGTACCTTATTTTGCCATTTTATCCTTTCAGATGTATTCAATTTCCATGATAGGTCCTATAAAATCTTGAAAAATATCAATATCCATTATGATTTTGTTTGACACTAATCATATTTGCTAGCATTGACCAACAAATCCATGTAAAGAGCAAGGAAAAATTAGGTGAGTTTTATAGATCAGCACAATATGAGTTAAACCTTTTATCTAATGATTAAGTTAATTAGTTGGATAAAGTTTTGTAATAAATAATGTGTAACTTTTGACATATATTGTCTCATCTTATTTTTAAAATAAATGGAACAATTGTAGCTTAGCTATAGTCCTCGTAGTAATGCTCTAGAATAAGCTAACACTGAGGTGTATGTAGCACTTATTTTAGTGGAAGGGTATATTTTTTACATGTATATGTTAGGATTTGTTGAGATTGGTGGAGACAAAACTCATGATATATATATATATATATATATATATATATATATATATATATAATATATTATATTATATATAATATATAAAAAGGTTTGACTAAGTCAAACTTTGAAATTTGGAGAAGTGAAAAAACGATTTGCAGCAGATTGTTGAAGGAGTTGGGCCATCAACTTAGGCCCAACTATGGGTTTAGGTTTAGAATCTAATTCAAGGTGAATTGCGGCTGAAGTATAAAATTGGTGTAGTGACCCTGCGGCAAAAATATATTGAAGAGCATTTTTCAGTGTTGATCTGTTTTGGCAGTGTGTATTGATAAAAATACAGTAGTATTTTTGTGAGAGTTTCTCCTTTTTGTTTATCCTAAGCTACCGGGTTGTGGTACTTGGAAGCAAATAGTTCTAGTTGGGCTATTTGGGTGAGTTTTGTAGCGTGAGCTTGAGGGACCAATTGTAATCTCCATTATAGTAGAACCTGCAGTTGCAGAAGACTGGACGTAGTCCCGAGATCGGGGCGAACCAGTATATCTCTCGGTGTTGTTATTCTTTCCCTTATCTTTTTATTATTGTATTTTGTGACTGATTGGCTTTTGGATTCTAACCTGTGAAGTGGGAGGTTGAGATATAATTTAGTTTCTTCCGCATTTAATTATATCTCGCTATTTTTAATCCCAACAAGTGGTATCAGAGCTTTTGGTTCAGGAATCATGGGAGCGACGAATCCAAAAAGTTTCGAGGGAGTCACAAAATTTGATGGGGAAAATTTTGGTTATTGGAAGATGCAAATCAAAGATTTCCTAACCTGCAAGAAAGTGCACAAGGCACTGAAGGAGAGACCAGAAGGGATGTCAGATGGAGATTGGTTGGATATGGATGAACAAGCAGTTGCTAATATAAGGATGTGTCTGTCGATGGATGTGGCTAGTCTTGTAGCCAACGAGACTACTGCAATCAAGCTAATGGAATCGCTTACAAACAGGTATGAGAAACAGTCTGCCAATAGTAAAGCATATCTACTTAAGAAATTTTTCAACATGCAAATGATTGAAAATTCATCAGTTAATTCCTATATTAATGAAGTTACCACTTTAGTTAATCAGTTGAAGTCTGTCAAGATAGCATTTACTGATGAAGTGTATGCTATTCAATTATTAATGTCTTTACCTGATAGTTGGGAAACGATGAAGACAGCAGTGTCTAATTCGACTGGAGATAACACTCTGAAATTTTCAGGGGTTTGTGATTTAGCTATAGCTGAGGAAATTCGTAGGAAGGGGAGTAGTAAAGAATCTATTGTAGGATCAGCTTTAGCTTTAACTAAGGGTAAAGACAAAATTGATTATGAAGATAATAAATTGAATAGCAACAGGAAAAAGTGGAGTCATAGGAATAAGGAGGTAGAATGCTTTTACTGCCACAAGAAAGGTCACTATAAAAGCCAGTGTAGGAAACTAAAAGAGGATCATGAGGTAAACATAGTTGATGATGCCTGTGTCTGTGTTGAGAGTAGCATAGAGAGTAGTAACCACTCATCTGAATGGGTTGTAGACAGTGCAGCGTCAGTTCACATAGCTTCAGATAGAAATTTGTTCACATCATTCACAGATGGACATCATGGTCTAGTGAGAATGGGTGATGGTAGAGTCTCCAAGACTTGTGGGATTGGGGATGTTAGTCTGAAGTCAGTATGTGGCAGTGTTCTGGTGTTGCGCAATGTCAGGTTTGTGCCTAGGATGAAAATGAATCTCATCTCTATTGGCAAGTTGGAGGATGAGGGTTACAGTTCTGAGTTTGGCAGTCGCCAGTGTAAACTCAAGTTAGGATCCCAGGTAGTGGCAGTTGGCCACAGAAATTCCACACTATATAGATGTCAGTTTAGTGTTGCCAAAAGATCAAAGAGACAGTGGATGCCAGTTAAAGCTGCAGATGGTAGGTGTAGAGGTACAGTTGAGCCAGCAGCAATGATAGCCAATTTCGATCAGTTAGATCAAGATCCATCAGTTCAGAAACAATTGGGAAGTCCGAGAGAGAAAGATGATGGCTATCGTCAATCCCCAATTGTCAGACATTCGAATGAATTGATGAAGTCGCCTAGGCGAGTAAGGGCATCGAAGTTAAAGACCAAGGCAGTTGCTATGGTCACATGTTTAGTCTCTAGCTTGGCAGCAGACTTGAATAAAGGAGTCAAGTCATTTGCAGAATATATCTTCTTCAGGAACAGGTGTTCAGGATCGAAGAAGATGACAGTTGTTACCACTTAGCTGAAGTGGGAGTACGTGACTGTCCTTTATGTCTGGGGGACAGTTCCACGTAGCGAGCCCATACCTCGGGGCGAGCACAGATGAGCTACATTTATTTTTCTGATGGTTGCCTGTTTTGTTAGTTTTACAGGTTTTTTTGTTGAACCTTGGAATTTGCCAGGAAGATCAGAAATAACAGTTGTAGTGGGAGTAAAGCCTTGGAATTTACCAAGATGATCAGTTTGTTGTAGTGGGAGGCAAAAAGGTCGTTTTGTCTCCAAGTGGGAGATTGTTAGGATTTGTTGAGATTGGTGGAGACAAAACTCATGATATATATATATATATATATATATATATATATATATATATATATATATATAATATATTATATTATATATAATATATAAAAAGGTTTGACTAAGTCAAACTTTGAAATTTGGAGAAGTGAAAAAACGATTTGCAGCAGATTGTTGAAGGAGTTGGGCCATCAACTTAGGCCCAACTATGGGTTTAGGTTTAGAATCTAATTCTGAATTGCGGCTGAAGTATAAAATTGGTGTAGTGACCCTGCGGCAAAAATATATTGAAGAGCATTTTTCAGTGTTGATCTGTTTTGGCAGTGTGTATTGATAAAAATACAGTAGTATTTTTGTGAGAGTTTCTCCTTTTTGTTTATCCTAAGCTACCGGGTTGTGGTACTTGGAAGCAAATAGTTATAGTTGGGCTATTTGGGTGAGTTTTGTAGCGTGAGCTTGAGGGACCAATTGTAATCTCCATTATAGTAGAACCTGCAGTTGCAGAAGACTGGACGTAGTCCCGAGATCGGGGCGAACCAGTATATCTCTCGGTGTTGTTATTCTTTCCCTTATCTTTTTATTATTGTATTTTGTGACTGATTGGCTTTTGGATTCTAACCTGTGAAGTGGGAGGTTGAGATATAATTTAGTTTCTTCCGCATTTAATTATATCTCGCTATTTTTAATCCCAACAAGTGGTATCAACAAGTGATATTGATAAGGACAACGGAACTCCACATATCTCCACATTAGTATGATATTGTCCACTTTGGGCCTAAACCCGCATGACTTTGCTTTTGGTTTCACCCAAAAGGCCTCATACTAATGGAGATAATTGTCCTCACTTATATACCATGGATCAATCCCTTCCCTAACCAATGTGGGACTTTGTTAGCACTCCTAACAATCCTCCCCTCGAACAAAGTACCACTTGGAGCCTCCCCTCGAACAAAGATCTACTCTTCCTATCTTTTTTATAGGGTTTTCCTTCTATCAATCTAGCCGACTTGATAGAGTTATACTTCTTGCTTGTTACTCAAGCACTTTTTGTTCGATCCGGGGAGTTCTCTTTGTTCGGAATCACACAGCTAGGGTACCATGGCTCTGATACCAATTGATAAGGACAACGGAACTCCACATATCTCCACATTAGTATGATATTGTCCACTTTGGGCCTAAACCCGCATGGCTTTGCTTTTGGTTTCACCCAAAAGGCCTCATACTAATGGAGATAATTGTCCTCACTTATATACCATGGATCAATCCCTTCCCTAACCAATGTGGGACTTTGTTAGCACTCCTAACAGTATATATTAACCGTATTTATTAGATCTCTTGAGACGCGAACTGACAAAAACACAATGATTTTCTGTATTTTTCTCTTGATTTTTCATTTAAATAATATGTATTTATACAACCCTAATTTCTAAAAACATATATGGATGCTAACTAAATACTAACTAAATCCTGACTAGTTTTCTAACGTAGATAATTCCTCAATATGAACTCATCTCTATCATCTTTGACAATGTTTAAAAATGTTGTCACATTAATATCACTTCTAATAGCTGAGCTTGATCATCAACTAAGTTACAAAGTTAAGCTAGTCAAATTGGGAAGTAAAAGCTTATTAGTGTTTTTTAAAAAGAAAATACTTCATCAGAAATAGAGTATAAAAGAGAAGTTAGAGAAAAACCTTCCAATTAAGCACTAAGTTGGAAACTTCAAATGAGCTTGTTTTGATATTGTTTGAATGTTTCTCTATAGCTATCCTTATTAAGGTGAATTAAGCATTTTTTTATATTTTACGATGGAGTAAAGGTGAAAAGATTCGAACTTCCGACATCTTGATTGAAAATACGTATCCATGTCTTTCCTAATTCAATTATTGTCCATCAAGTTAACATTATTAAGGTGGATAATCTTGGTTTAACTATTCATAACTTCATGCATGTTAAAAAACTTGATTATAATCTTCATTAAAAGATGATTAATAAAAAACTTTAAAAAATTTGTACCACTTTCCAGTTTCCATGAAAAAAAAAGAATGCAGTGATAATCAAAAGATAAGGATCAGTTAACTAAAAGGATGAAAGAATAACATTACAAATTTGGGATCTATGCATTAATATAACATTACCATTTAGAGTCCCAATGTTGACGACAATGCAGGCATAAGAATAATTAACCAATCCTCCCCACCCCCAAAAAATTCATAAATTACAAGCATGCCTCATCATATCTTGTAGGGTTAAATAACTAAACCAGCAAAAAAAAAAAAAAAAATAGATAAGTTATAATAATACATCAACTTTTCTGACAATAAATTAAACCTCGCTACGAATTATTTAAATAAAATTTCTCCTCCTCGGAAACAGCGGAAATTTGCACTAAAATCACGAAGACCCCCGAATCCAGTAATTTAGAATAACTCTGATGCCATTTAAAAAAAAACAATAGAAATTAAATATAAAAATTAAATAAAGGTAGCTGAAATGAAGATAAGGCCTTAAGAAATTAAACATGACAAAATCTTGAAGAAATCTTATGGTAGTGAGTGTCTTTGTCATAATATAAACAAAGAATAACATCACGCTCAAATTCAGCACGGACCACATACTATACTACGTCGTTTTTGCTACAAAAACAAATATAAAAATGAAGAAGGGGGATTAGAGAAGTCGTCGTTTGGCTGTTGGCAGTTTTTAATTAAGCCTAATTAACGCCAAGTTGAAAGAACATTATTAATTTATAATTAGTAAATATATATTTATTATTAATTTATCATTAGCACACTTTTGAGCTAATTTGAAGACTTGGACGTTTTCTATTTGGGCGTTTTGCTGATGTGCTTGTTCTTCGTACGGGATATTCTTTTAGGAGAACAGCCTTTCAGAAACAATTTCTTTATTTGACTTGGATCTCTGTGTTTGTGAATTTTATGCTGGAGTCATCATCATGTGTAAACTGTAAACGTAAACCACCATCATTTAGCATTTTGTAGAAAACTATGAGCCCCCAGATCTGCTCAACCCATAGGGAGGTTATACACTAAATATAATCATGTTGAGATTGTATTTTTTCGTTAAAATAATAATTTAAGCCCCGTTTGATAACCATTCAATTTTTTATTTTTGATTTTTAAAAATTAAGTCTATAAACCATGCATTCATGACTGAATTCCTTTGGTGTTATCTATCTTTTTAAAACCAAAATTTGAAAACAAAAAAAAAAGTTTTCAAAAACTTGTTTTGTTTTTAGAATTTGCCTAAGAGTTGTGATGTTTTCTTAACAAAGATGAAAGTCACGCAGAAACTCATATTTGAATGTATTGTTTATAAGCTTAATTTTTCAAAAATAAAAATTAAAAATAAAATGGTTATCAAACCAACCCTTAATTTAATTGAATTTAACACAATTTAGTCCCTTATTATAAGGCACGTGTTCGAGTAGCCCATATATGTTATATTGTGATATATGTTATATTGTGAGTGAGATCCCTTCATTTTTTCGATGTGTGGGATCCTTAACACAATTTATCTCTTACGTTTTTAATGGAATTGTTCATGATAAAAGGCTGAAAAGTGTTGCATATTTTAAATTATTTGGTGTATCATCATCCCTTATAACATTCTTGGGGCTCATTTCGACAAAACGAAACTTTTTGTGATTTTGCTATTTATTCTTATAAGAATATTCTCTCTCATAGTATTCTGGTGGCATCTCTCTAGTGTTTTTAGAAAGAAAGGAATAATAGAATTTTCAACCATTTTATTAGTAGGGTTTGGGATGATATTATTGTACATGTAGCCTTTTTGTCCAAAAAAATCTCATATTTTTTCTAGCTACGAAATCTCCAATATCGCTCTAAATTGGAAGGTCTTTATGTTAATTGGCTTTGACCTTCGTATGTTTCTCAGATACATAATGGACCAAATAGGGTTGTTTAAACTATACTTTAAGGACTATGTCACTCTATAACAATTTAATCTTTTTAGAGAGATAAATCCATTGATACAAATTTAAACTACAAAGATTAAATTGTTATAGAGTGACTTAGTGCCTAAAGTATTATTTTAATAAAATACATGAACCAAATATTAATTTCTTTAGACTCGAACTCTTGCATATTTTTATTTTTAGACTTTATTCAATAAATTATAAAAAAATTATAGTGTAACGAGCTCTTCTTCGTGTATTTTTAAATTGATGTGACATTGTAAACCTAACATTAGATTTAAGTTCACATTAATTTCAAAAAAAAAGTTCACATAATTTTACTTTTAATTTTGTACAAAAGAAAAATAATATAAACCATAGTTAAGTCACATACATTGGATGAAAACTACATCATTTTCCCAAAGAAATTACTAAAAGATTTTCTAGATCATAAGATTAAAAAAATACTAAAAAAAATTGCAGAGTTGGTTTGTCAATGGGCCAGCGTTTTGAATCATTGGAAAAAAGTGCTGCAAGATTTTCAAAAAATGTCAACCAATTGTAACAAATCACGACAGTTGCCTACCAAACACAAGCATAGTCAAAATTCATAAATGTTCATCACATTATTTTGAATAATAAAGAAAAAAAGACAACTGTAATGAACTATATTTGCAAAATGACTAACAATCAAGGATTTTGGGACACTCAATATATGGGGCCTGCCTGAATTATTCATAAAGAGTGTTGTCTCGGAACAAGTTTTTTTTTTTTTTGGTTGGGTAAATCATGATGTTTTAGTCACGGACACAACCTTATGTTAATTGAGTTATGTTTGGTTTGACAATAAATTAGTTATGAATGTTTTATATAGTTAGACTAGTGATACTAGTCCAATTAAGTGAATTTTTATAGTATTAAAGTTTTCTGGTTATATTATTTTTTTAATCTAGGCATTGTAGCGTTATAAGTTGGATTTGGCGAATTTTGTGACTGTTTTTTTTTTTTTTGTTGGCTAGATTTTTATTTTATAAAATTTTATAGTCTAATTCTAAGAGCATTAATTTTATTATTTATTGAAGTTCATAATTTAATTTTATAAAAAAATAAATCTTAAAAGTTAAAATGGACAAATGTAGAGATAAAAGGTACATTTCCCCTTAGAATTATAGTATTGTTCCTTAAAGTAAAAAATTCCAAATCGATCTTGAAAATTTTAATTTCGTATTTATTTTCAATTTCACCCTTTAATCTCTCTCTTATAATCGTCTTATCGACATGGTATCATATATTTGAATCATAGGAACATTTCCACTCCCACTCCAACATGTAGGGAGACCGTTAATTCATTTAAATCCCTAGCTAGGTTAAGCCTAGCGCTATAGGCTAGCACCTTTTGCTGCTTTTGCATCAGTTGTTTGAATAAAGACTTGGCTTGCAGCTGGGTTCTCATGCATTTTTCTTTTGTGCCAAAAGTATTATGAAATCCACTTCTATTTCCATTTCCAACAAAATAACCTAATTAACGATTATAATAACATTTTAGGTAACATTCAAATAGAGCATGTAAAAGTTTAAGGACGAAAATAAAATTTAAATTAAAGGTTAATCTTGTTAAATAGATATTTATTCAATCATTTCTTCTTTTAACAAAGTGCATCATAAAATATGATATTTAGATGATAAAATAAAAGGCAATTAAATCAATATAAATAAAAAGGGGAAGCAATATCTCTTAAATTTTAATATATTGGAACAAGTTTTTTTTTTTTTAAAAAAAGTAATAACACTTAGAGAACTAACCACCTGAAATTTCTGGATAATAATTGAACAACACTAAACAAACATATTGCACCTAGTATTGAATGTGCCCATTGCTTCTTCATATATATATATATATTTTTTTTCTGATTTGATGAGCATAACTCAAAATTCAAATGACATAAAAAAAAATTAAACTAGGATTTGCTAATTAATTCTCTCTATTTCTATTCTTCTACTAAGGCATCTCAAAATGCTTTTTTTTTTTTTTTTTTTTAACAAACCAGTTTCATTAATGGTATCAGAAAAGGCCCTTATGGCAACAACGAGAATCAAATAAAGCTCCCACCAGACATATAAGTCAAGGGGGGAAAGAATTCAACAACAAGGAAGACTCTCCTGAAAAAGCACGTCTCGCTAACTCATGGTCCGATGAATTTCAACTTCGAGGGATGAAAGAGAACCAATCCTCGCAAATTCGGCAACAATGGAACGAATGTCATCTACCCAAGTAGAGACTTCACTCAACATCGGTGTTTCTCCTCTTATCATTTGGACAAATGCGAGACAATCAGATGAGACACAGACATGGGCAAAGTCCAGTCGTGCCGTCAGTCTCACACCTTCGATAATCTCCAAAGCTTCAGCACACAAGGGGAATAGGCAATTAGATAATTTCTTCTCCAAAATGCCCTTGAAATAACTTTTGAAAGAAAAAAAAGAACATATCAAATCTCAACTATATTGTAATAGTAATAATAATAAAAAATGGTCTAAAACTTCTTAGGGTTTTAATTCTACAAGAAGCCTAAACTATTTAGGTTATAGTTCATCATGTACACATTGATATAATTTTGATAATCTCATTTAACTATTGCTTTTGCTGCTCCAAATAAGACGAACCAATCATCAAATCATGAGCCATTGAAGGATATAAAGGAGCAGAAATCAAAGAACTCATTTCCCCCCAGTCCAAATCATTGATCAACCCATTGTTATCATATGAAAACTGCACCCCATCTTCAAACGACGCCGTATTGCTGCTGTAAACAACCTTCTCCAACTCTCCTACGTGGCAGCTCGGGATTGGTAGACTCGAAGCCCCATCTATTATTCCAAATTGAGCACCGCCGGGTGCGTGGCCGAAAAGTTGCTGAGAATTTGAAGGGAATTGAAGCGGTTGGTAATTCCCGTACGGCGGCGGCTGTGGCGGCGAATTGAGCGCCGGTGATAACTCAGGCAAGAAAGGCGATTGATTATTATTGTAAAAATGATTATCAAAAACAATAGCCATGGAATTTCCAATTTCGGATTTGATTTTTCTTCCTCTTCTCACCAGTTGTTGTTGCTTCTCGTGCTGCTTTCCAAATAGTTTCTTCTTCAATCTTGTGTTCCAATAATTCTTTATATCATTATCCGTTCTTCCCGGCAATTGAGCTGCAATAATCGACCACCTATGACCATGTCGGATTTAATTTTAGTACTCGTCAAAAATCTCTAATTAACTAAATTAACAACTTTAATAAAATTATATTACCTGCTTCCAATGCTAACATAAAGGCTACAAATTATTCTATCTTCTTCTTCAGAAAAATCCCCATGCTTGATATTGGGACGAAGGTAGTTCAACCACCGAAGTCGACAACTTTTCCCACATCGCTTAAGACCTAATCAACCCGAAAAACATATCGATTTCAATTTCGTACTCGAAACTAAACAAAAACTAAATAAAATCAAGCTGATAGGTTATGATATATTTTTCTTACCGATTTTCTGGGGCAGCGCGATCCAGTTTCCGCCTGTACCGTGCTGCTCGATAAAAGATTTGAGCTTCTCGTCTTCCTCGGGCGACCACGGACCCTTCTTCACGTTTGCTTTGTCACAGCAAGGAGCTCTTCCCATGGCCTTGTTTCCAAAAGAGTCTTCAAAGTAAAGAAATTATGAGAGAGAAGAAGGGGGAAAGAGAGAAGGGTTATAATAGTATTAATGGAGAAAATTCATGTGCCTGATGAAAAAGCCATCAGATTTTTAAATTTTATTTTTTTTAGAAAAAGGGGAATGGAGCAGAGAAAGTGTTATATATAGAGGAGGACAAAGGATTTTCTTCTTGTCTCTTTTTGCATAGAATCAATAGGATATATATAATAGAAAAAATATTGGGCTGTCCCTCTAATAAACTTTCGTTGAGTTGTTTTTTTCCTTAGTTCACTGATTCTCAGAATCTACTGGGGACATGCAAACGATATAATTTTTGTGTATTGTATTACAATAATTAAAACGATGTGAATTTCAACATCGTTGAACTATTTTCAGAGACCAATCCAGATAATAGTGTTTGGGGATAAATTTCGATAATATTTTCGAACCAACATCATCCTTGTTATATATATATCAATTAATAATCAACTATTTTCAAACTTTCAATGCCAAATATTTCCATTACAGGAAGATCTTTCAATTTAACGCAATAGTAGAGATATCATAGTATAATTAGAGAAGAGGGGAGATGATTTTTTAGACCAAGAAACTGCTAAAACAATAATATCACTCCGTATAGACTGAAGACTACGAGCAAGGTTGTTGAAGATTCTGTTATTTCTTTCTCTCCAAATACTCCAAAGAGAGGCCACCAAAATGTTATGGGTGAGGATACTCATTTGAGACAAATTATTGAGACTCAAAGCAAAAGTAGAGAGAGCTTCAACTTTGTCAAAATGGGCCAATGGAGCGTATGGGCTAAGGAAATTCCAAATCTCCTGAATGAGACTACAATGAATGAAAATATGGTCAATATTCGCTAGAGTAACAGAGGAGGCACCAATTCGGTTGAAGATAAGCATTTAGGTTGCATTTCTAAATTCTAATATTTTAAGTGTTTTTTTTTTTCTTTTTTTTTTAGTGTGTTTGAACTTAGAACAAAATATTACATAGAAATAATAAATATAATTTTGTAAGTGATTCCTATGGGTTATAGTTGACCAATATATAATTTCCAACTTTAAGGAAGTTTTTGCCTTAAACACTAAATTTTGTTAAAATTATTCTTTTGCTAGTGATTCTTATGATTACAATTTATTCACTTTAAATGAATTATTAGACACAAAATTAAAATTTTAGAATGCTTTTAGACACAAATTAAAAAATTAACGACTACACTTATAAGTTAACATTTTTTGTAATGTAACATTCATATATAAATATAATTTAAAAGCATTGATAAATAGTTTTTTTTTTTTTTTTGAGAACAGATAAATACTATTTAGATTAAGTAATATTAACCACAAAATTTTAATAAATCTAGAAAAATTTACTAAAGATTAAAAACTATATGTATATTTGCATAAGTATACTTGTGTTAAAAAAAAAAAAAAAAAAAGTTTCAAAGTGTAGTTAAAAATTAAAATAATATATAAATATGTATATTTGGCATAAGTGCACATTGCTAAGCTTTTACTTTTTTTGATTTATTATTATTATTTTTGTAAAAAAAGGAAAAGGAAATAGTTTATAAAATAATTTTGATATATGTGAAATGTATATGATGCATATCTGATTGGCAGTCTCGGAAAAAAATTCCAAATGCATGCATGGTAATAATAACAAATCGAATTTTGATTTGAAATATTGTATTGAATCGTTGAAATTTTAACTTCTTAAGAGCAAAGGTCAAATCGTTTTCCGATGTTAGAAATATCCCCAAGCGCCTAATCTGATCTTCACTTGAGTTTTTTGACCTTTCTTTATTGAAGATTCCAAAGTCTCTCATTTTCCCTTGATCAATAATTTGGAAAAGAAAAAGAAGATTATTTTTAATATACTGAAATATTGTTTATTTCAAAATTATGTACCTAAATTTGGTTTCAAAGACTTCCTAATTTTATTTTTGAAAAAAAAAAAAAACAATGAGAATCAAATAGCTTTGGAGTGATCCACCAAATTTTAGTTGATTTTAATAAGGCTTAAGTAAATCAAATAACAAGTATCTCAAAAATTTATCTTAATTTATATCATACGGCAAATAATATTATATTCAATATACGTTTCTTAACATTTTCATTTTAGGGAATAATGTCAATTATGTTTTTTTTTTTTTAGAGTAACTAATAATGTCAATTATGTTACTATGTTTTAAATTAATAAAAGTGGCGAAACCGAGCATAGCTCAATTAACATAAGATTGTGTCTTTAACTAAGAGGTCATGAGTTCTTTTTTTTTTAAAGAGGATACTTCATTAGTATGTGAGAAACATACAAGGACCGAAGCCCAATTACAAAAGCGCTTTCCAGTTCAAAGCGATACTGGAAATATCGTAGCTAGAAAAGAGAGGAGATTTTTTGGACCAAGAGGCCGCTAATACAATAACATCGTCCCAAATCGATTGATGGCTACGAGCAAAGTTGCTGAAAATACGATTGTTTCTCTCTCTCCAAATGCTCCAAAGAGAAGTCACCAAGATATTGTGGATTAGAATATTTTTCTGAGAAGAGCAAATAAAGCTTAGAACAAAAGCACAAAGCTCCTCAACTTTGTCCAAATGAGACACTGAAGCATAATAACTCAGCTTATTCCAAATAAACTGGGAAAGAGAGCAGTGTAAGAATAAATGATCAATGTCCTCAGATCTGGAATGGCAGATAGCACACCAGTTTGGTTGGAAAGAAGCATGAGGATGACATTTCTGAATCCTTTCGGCAGTGTTGATGCTTCTGTAGAGAATGGACCATATGAAAAACTTACATTTTTTTGGAATTAATGATTTCCAAATAAAATTGAGTTTAGCTTCAGATGGCAGAATGTTTGTAACAAAGTGAAGGTCGGTTAGGGCCTCTCTGGCAGAGAAAGTACTAAAGAGATTGTCTTTGGAGATAAGCCATTTGAAATTATCGGGGCCACCATTCAAGGAAGGCTTAGGGAGGTCCGCTGTAGCCGAAGTCCAACTAATAAGCTCTCTATCAAGGAGGGGTCTTTGAGGAAAAAGAAACCAAGATTGCTCAGACGACGACCATGCTTCAGCCACAGTGAGATTTTTCTTTGACGACAAAGCATAAAAACGCTGCATAACAGAGGATAAATCCTCGCATTAATTAAAATACTGTTACAAAAAAAAATATTGATAAAAGTGTTACAAAATTTCATTAATGCCCCACTATAATTATTATGTGTCGAGATCTATGCTCGAAAAAATAACTAGAACTATATATATAGTCTGTCAAGATCTATGCTTGAAAATAAATTATAATAATATACAAAAAAAAAAATATATATATAAATATGTATGGATCCATACATAAGACTTGAATATAAAATTGGCATGTACTACCTTGTTGAGTGTCCACATCTTCCTCAAATTTAGAATAAACAACTCTCACTTTGATGGAAAACAATAGTTAAGAATTATAGCTCTTACCTAAATATAGATTTGTATCATATATTTGAGATCATAACTATATATTATCGACGTGTTCATCCTTATAATATAGATTTGTATCATAGTATAATAGTAATGGTCATATACTCGTTCTAAGGTCGGAGGTTCAAATTCTTAAACCCACGTGCATTTATTGCACTAAAATAAAAACAAAAATTGTTTTGTATCTACTCTACACTCTAAATTTCTTTTTGAGGCGCCATAATTATTTACTTTAAATTACATAACGTGATTATTAAATAACCTTTATATAGTTGTCCTTGAATATCCCAGTCAGGAAACAAACACAGTGTATATATAATTATTGTGAATGATGATAAAAATGTGTGGTAGATTATTGTTAAAAGGTTGTTGAAAATTTGAAGACAAAACATAGGAGAACGTCTTCTTCATGACTAGCTATAGAATAAGAAAGAGTGTATTATTTATAATAAGAGAAGACCAGATAATTTTTGCAACTGTTCATCCAAAGACTTTCAACTCCCAAAAATCGTACCAAAATTGATGGCTTTATAAATTGCCTAATTTCTTCGCCAATACTTTTGAATCTCATTTCTGCATCTTCCTCTTCTTAGTTCTTCGTTTTCCTCTTTTTTTTCCAATAATTAATTTCTCTGCGCAGCCATAAATTTCAGAACTGTATTTTAAATTAAAGCTGTAATAATTGGATATTTGATGCTATATTTATTTTTTATTACACAACTCCATGTAATTACAATCTAAAACTATGTATGCATTATGAGCATAATGATTGTGTGCTCTGATTGGTACTTTTAGGTTTTAATAAGATTATCTAAAAAATAATAATAATAATAATAAGATGCCTGAAGTAAACTACATTATATTAAGTGGAGCCCACGCACAGCTGTATTTATTTATTCTTTTAACCAAATATATATGTTAAGTGATCATATATTTTCAATAAGTGACAAATTGTATAAATATTGGAAGAAAAATAATCAATATATCTTGTTGATACCGATTTTGGTGTCAACGGTGAATTTGTATTCGTGTATGAACGGATCTGCAAGACAGCAACGAAGTGATCTAACGCCGGTGTGGCGTTGTGCCACAAACGCTCCGACGATCAAGTTAGCTACAATATTTAGAGAGTGTTTGGAATAATAGTAATTTTATTCGTCAAATAGAGCATACCTTTATCTTCTGTCGTTTCCTTTACTTATAGTAGATCGTAGTGTAACCGAAACGACGTAATCAATTTACCCGATTTATGGCATTATGGCCGTTACGATTTATGAGAATTCCGTTACTATTCCAACCATTCGGGGAGCGTCGTCGGTTCACTTTAGGGGTTGAGACGAGGCTCAATCCACCGTCGAGCCGTTAGGTTGACCTGCTGGTCAACCTTTATTGGCTGTGGGGCTGATGCGAGGATCAGTCCTCCAGAGACCATGGGTTGTCCTGCTGGACAACTCTTATGTTGGCGGTTTGGGGTTGATGCGAGGATCAATCCTCCATTAAGCCGTGGGCGGACCTGCTGGTCAGCCCTTCGTTGGCATGTCGATGGTGATACGAGGATCAGTCCGTTGTCGCGGCCATGGGTTGACCTGCTGGTCAACCCTTCATTGGCGTGTCGATGCTGATGCGAGGATCAGTCCGTTGTCGTGGCCATGGGTTGACCTGCTGGTCAGCCCTTCATTGGCGTGTCGATGCTGATACGAGGATCAGTCCGTTGTCGCGGCCATGGGCTGACCTGCTGGTCAGCCCTTCACTGACGTGGCGACGTTGATGCCAGGATAAGTCCCTTGCTGTGAGATTCATAAGTCTATTGTCCTTCTTAGCATGGTTGGACGGGAGGTGATGTAGAACGACACTTCTACGAAACACCCAGGGGTCATCCGTCGGTCGGCGCCACGCCACTCAGGTCATTGTTGCGCTTGCGCGAGGGGCGCATGTGGCAAGGAGCGCGCGCGGCGTGGGACGCGTGTGGCGAGGAGTGCGCGCGAAATGGGGCGCGGCGGCAGGGTACGTGTGGGCTGACCCGCGCCTCGGGTTCAGCCCTTTTCGCTGGGCGTGCGCGTGCGGCGAGGGGCGCGCGCGGCGGGGTACTTGTGGGCTGACCCGCGCCTCGGGTCAGCCCTTTTCCTTGGGCGTGCGCGCTCGGCAGGGGCGTGCGTGCGCGCTCGGCAGGGGCGTGCGTGCGCGCTCGGCAGGGGCGTGCGTGCGACGAGGCATTTGTGGGCTGACCCGCACCTCGGGTCAGCCCTCTTCCATAGGCATGCGCGCGATAGGGTGCTTTGGGCTGACCCGCGCCTCGGGTCAGCCCTTCTCCTTGGGCGTGCGCGCGCGGCGTGGGGCGTGGGGCGCGCGCGATGGTGCGCCTCGGATCAACCCTTCTCCTTGGGCGTGGGCGCGCGACGGAGTGCCTTGGGCTAACCCGCGCCTCGGGTCAGCCCCGTTCCTTGGGCATGCGCGCGCGGCGTGGGGCGGTCGCGATGGAGTGCCTTGGGCTGACCCGCGCCTCGGGTCAGCCCTTCTCCTTAGGCGTCCGCGTGCGGCGAGGGTGCGTGGGCTGATCCTCGGGCCAGCCCACTCCTTCACGCTGACTTGGGCTTCCGGTTGGCTTCGAAATTGGTGTTATTGGGCCGAGATGGGTTAGGCCCATTTTGAATTTTAATTTTCCACCCATAACATATCTTATTCAAAATATGAGCATTATGGTATTGTATGGTCGTTCACTTTATCAGTCAAGAAACAAACGAGTAAAAGAAATTGCTCAATCTTCATTTGTAAATTGTTTGTAAACACTGTTTGGGAGTGCGAGGAGTGCAGCCAAAGTCTCACACTGTTGTATCAGAGTCGTGCTCCCAAACTTAGCCGTGTGATAAAATCCTCGAGTGCCGAACAAAGGAGAGCCTCCAAAGTGTAGTCATTGACATAGATCTAAGGTGTAGTCGGAAGGGCCTAGATAAGTCTATCTAAACGGATATGGATGACTATTTGAGGGGAGGACCCTCCAAGGTGTAGTCATTGACATAGATTCGTGGTGTCGGAAGGGCCTAGATAAGAGTATCTAGGCGGATATGCCGTGGTGTCGGAATGGCCTAGATAAGTCTATCTAGACGGATATGGATGACTATTTGAGGGGAGACTCGGTGGTACTTCGTTCGAGGGGAGGATTGTTGGGAGTGCGAGGAGTGCGACCAAAGTCCCACATCGGTTAGGAGAGGGAAAAATCATGGGTATATAAGGTAGGACAACATTCTTCATTGGTATGAGGCCTTTTGGATGAAACCAAAAGCAAAGCCATGAGGGTTATGCATGTTTGGTAATCCAAGATTCTCACATATATGATAGGACATCTAAATTACTACGTTTGTTTTATGAGAATATAGAATGCCTTGGCATTTAGAGATGTTCCCCATGGCATTTAGAGATGTTCCCCATCTTAGAATGTCCATATAGGAGGCATTTGACCAATTTTGGATGCTCGTTTAAATCATGGGTTTCTAAGGGCCCGTTTGATAACGTTTTGGTTTCTTGTATTTTGAGAACTAGAAATATAAACATGTTTGATAATTACTTATGTTTCTTGGTTTTTGAAAGAAAAAAAACAGAAACAAAAACTTGTTTGATAACATTTTATGTTTCTTATTTGTTGAGGAAGAAAAAACATAAACATATTTTTTTATGACTATTTCTTGTTTTTTTTTTTTTTTTAAAAAAAAAATGTCTTGCCATAATTTTGAACCTAGGCTCAAGAATGGGAAAGGTTGAAATGTGCATTCAATTTGACCAACAAGGTAACATCAAGTTTTGAGAGACCACAAAATGTTGTTACTCTTTGTTTCGTTTCTTTTATAACATTTTTGTTTCCACAAAATATCAAAACTTGATTTTTTTTTTTTTTTTTTTTTTAAGATAAAAAAAAAATTAAGAGTAACAACATTTTGTAGTTTCTCAAAATTTGTCAATTTTTTGGAAACGTTTCTCAAAATTTTGAAACAACAAACGAGAACAGTTATCAAACAAGTTTGTTTCTTAAAAAATGAGAAACGGGAACTAGAAACATGAACGTTATCAACCGGGCCCTAAGATTCTCATGTCAAAGGCATCTTCATATGACATTTTTGTCCTTGATCTGATAACAAAAGGATAGTCAATTTTCTTTATTTCACATTTTTTATTTTTTATTTTAAAAAAATCATGTATTCATGCACTAATAAACGATCATATGTAATTAATTTGTTCAACAAAATAACAAGATAGTATAAACTAAATTTGTATATAAATATAGCATTAAATTAATAAAAGACCAAAATGCATGTGACATAAATTAAAATTATATCAAATTAATAGGTAAAATACTTCAAGATTAGTAAGAGCATTATTGGTAAAATACAAATTCTACAAAACAAGCGTATTTTTCTAAATATTCCGAGACATTCTTATAAATTATTACTTCCAAACAAATACGGTTATCTAAAATGTTCGGACATCTATTTTTTGGTATCTATGATTATATTTCAGACATGTGAAATATTTTGTATATTTAAATTCTCAACAAAAAAAAAAAAAAAAAAACCGACCCTTAGGCTTAAGAAAAAAATATTATTATTATTTTTTTTTTTGCAACAGTATTTTAATTAATGCGAAGATTGAACCCATGATCTTTTAGTCACGGAAACAATCTTATGTCAATTGAACTATGTTCAGTTTCGCTTGGAAGGAAAATGAAATTAACAACCCATTCATAATTGTTTTTAATGTGATTTCATTTATAATCAAACTCAAAATTATGTAAATAAAAGTATTTCCCCAAAATAGGAAAAACAAATTACCACTTATTTTTATTAGTGGAAGAAAATAGAAAAAAAAATATATTAAAAAAATGCTCATATTAATGAAATTCGTTGCCCAATTGATTCCAACATTTTCATGTAATATTACTTTAATTCGAACATTTAGAGAAGTCTTACACACATGATAATTATGGATTAACGATTTTAAAAAAAAAACCTTAAAAGAAGTTCTAAATTGTTTCACGTATATAAATAAAAGTTTAAGAGTTTAATTGATTTAAATTATGGGTATAAATTATTTTTTTCCTATTATTAATTTTATAAAATATATGGCCCATGTGTATTTGGTAAGTATTTTTAATCTGCTAAAAGAATCGTATATATATTTTAGAATTAACAAAATCCAGTTGTCTGTTTTCTATTATTTATTTCCAGATTTAAAAACAAAAACATCATCTTGGCATTTTTTTTACCCAGGCACAATCAACACAAATACACATACTTAACCAAAAAAAAAATTAAGAAAACTATAAACATGTAAAATTTGAATTCTAATTTTAATAAATAAAAATAAAACAAGAAACATAATACATTTCTCCAATACATTTTTTATTTTTCTTTCCTTGAAAAGAAGAGAGGAGAAATAGTTAACGTTACCAAAATAGGGTTAAATTCACACGATTTCAAACTCAGATAAAAGTTGTCCATATTAATTTTTAAGTTTTAACAGCTACTTAGAAAAAGTTGCACGCCTTTTGCTATAAGCTACTTTTTCAAATATATTTTATAGAACTTTTTTTTTCGGACAAAGATACTGGATTAACAGATAAAAAGAGGAGAGTTGATTAGGAGAAAAATCTTCCAATTAAGTATAATTGTCTATTTTTTAGTATATGGGGGTGGGAAGATTTGAACCACAGACCTCTTGGTCATCAAGTCATACATATGTCAGTTGAGTTATGCTCGCTTTTGCAAGTATAATTGTCTATAAACTATAATTACAAAAATAAAAAAATTAGATTTAGAGCACCCAAGAGACAACAATGGTGATGATGTCTTGCTAACAAAAACATAGTTCAACTTACATTAGTTATCGAGTATTGACTAAAAGGTCCTAGGTTCAATCTCTCGCCCCCAAATGTTGTAAAAAAAAAAAAAAAAAAACTATTTTCAAAGTTGAGAGACAGACTTTGAAGAATCATCGAAGATTAATTTCATAAATTTTTTTTTTTTTGCCGAAGTGAGAGGTATATTGATAAAAATAAAAGTAAACTAACGGAGTTGGGAGTTGGTTGGTTTTGTTAAAACTAAAGACATGCAAAATAGAAGCTAACGAAGAAACTATAACAAAAAAAATCACCGAAGTTAACAAATATTTAAACGAAGATCTAATTTAAAGGATCGAAATTGATCATTGATGCATTTCAGATCATTGAAACTCTTAAGAACTTAGCTATTTTACCCCAAGCACACAATTTGCTTGCCTGGACCCGTAACAAACAACTCAATTAAATTAATTAAGATCATGCAATCCTAATTAAACTTTACATTTAATCAATTGAGCATGACTGTTCCATATCGATTAAATGCTAGTGATGAGAAAAATACTGAGACATACAATCAATTTGGATAGCCTAAACAGATTGCCCGATTTATCTTCTATCTTAAAGCCTATCATGCAAACTAATGCGATCATGGATAGCCGAAGACACACGTAGGTGTAATTAGACTCTCATTACTTGGCGATTAAAACACGACACTCATGTTTTTAATCTTTAACTATCTAACATGCAAGAACAATTAGAGCGTCAATCCAATAAAAAATACTTGTTAATTGAATACACACATAGGAAGAAGATGCATGAAATTTAAATGCTAAGTAAAATTAATAACAAATTCTCACTTAATACATCAAATCATAATATATTCCCTTAAATTAAACACTTACCTTAGCCGAGCATGGTGGTAAGTTGTTCAAAAAACTCGTGTGACAATAGTTCATAAAAAAGACAATACATAAAATTGGTTGAGAGAAAATGTGGCTTTAATACCAAAAACGGATCTAGGTATGACCTAAAATGGAAAATTTAACTTTATAGGACGCTCTAGGCAGTGCCCCGACGCTTCAGACGAAAAACAAGTGTGCGCGCATCTTCAACGACGGACATTCTGCGGAGCTTCAAAGTCGTAGCGTCGCGACGCTACGAGAGACAACGTCTCAATGCTTGCTCTCGGATTGAAACTCCAAATTATGCATAGTGCAGCATCACGACGCTTGCTCTCGCGCTGATTTGGCTAAATTTGGCTCACTTTCTTCACTTGGTGCCTCAACATGGACATTTTTGCCTTCCTTTAACCACCAAATGGTGCATTGAACTCTGCTCCAAACCACTCTCCACCTATAAAATGCACATAAAGCACGATAATTAACAGGAAATTAGAGACAATAAGATATCACTTTTAGAGCCTATCCTATATCAATCCCTCGAAATACGAAGACATCAAGAAGCAAATCAACAATCAAGTATGTGGATTAAAATAACTTTTAAGAAAATGTATAAAATACTTATAATGAAAATGGTTTTGAATTAAACCACCTAAAAGTGTTTGGATACATTTACTTAACAATTATTTTAATTCATGATTTGTAAAACTATACATTTAAAATTTTTCAAATGTCAAATTATTTGTTGATGTTAAAATTCGAACAAAGAATAGATGCACATTATCTCCACGTTTCATCAACAGTGAATTTAATATTCTGAGGACGAGATCATGCTTTGATGCCTAAGTCAGTTCCAAGAAGCTTAGAGGAATCTAGTATTTAAGTAGATAGTTTTTAGTTTTCCTTGATCATGATTATGATGATGTATTTTTATATGGCAGGAAGACATGAATTCTCATTTTTTTTCTTCGAATTGTCTTGAGAATAGGTTGGATCATACCTCTTTGAGGCCCTCCCAAACTAACGCATGTCTAGTGAGCCTTTGGTAGGTTCGGCCTCGGCCTCCCATTTGTCGAGGTCGAGGTAGAGAATTTGAGTATTTCTGATCCTTTGTGGTCTAATTCTCTTTTGGTTTAGTTTCAACCCGAACTCAATCCTAACTTCTTTATCTTTCGAGTTTAATTATCTTGCCTATTTTAACCGATAGCATTACTAAATATTGCAAATTTTATTTTATAGAAAAACACATTTAACATTTTAATTTACTTGGGACATTGTTATGCCAAACAAACTACTCTAAAGTCATTTTTTTGCTTGCACAAAGTCGATACACTAATATAATTTTAGGAAATGTATACAATTATCGTTTTTCCACACATGCTCTAATTTTTATTGTGCTGTCTTTATCACAAGGGTTGGGCAACCAACCAAAAATGAGTATGACAGAGAGGATTTTCGGATATTTCGTGTGATTCTTTCCTATTGACTAGTGTCATTTTTTTTAGTGAAATATAATTTTTATTGTGTTGTCTTTATCAAATGTTGAGGCATTTTAAAAATATAATATAATATTAATGTGTGTTTTTTTTTTTTTTTTTTTTTCGTTTTCAGCATATTGGAGGTGGAGAGATTCGAACCATAAACTTTTTGATCGTCAACACATACCTATACTAGCTGAGTCATGCTCCCTTTGACAATATTAATGTGTTTTCAACCCCAAAAAGTTTACCACTTTAAAAAATAGCATAATTTAGATCTAAATTTTAAATATAAAATATGTGCCTTCTTATAAATGTGTACAATGTACAATGTACATCAGCCAAAAAATCGCAATTTTACTATTATTTAGAAAATGAAAAGGTTATAACCGTTTTTAAATTTTATAAAAAAAATTCATCTAGTCTTTGAAAGTACTAAATTTCAATGTCAATAATGGACATTTTTTGTCTTTGAAAGTACTACATATCCAATAACAAATTTACACTCATTTATATTTTTGGTTCTTATCAAATTATTTGATTGAGAAAAGAAAGAGAAGCCTAATTCATGTTTGCCTTTTTAGTTATACAAATTAAATCTAGAAGTTATATTATTATATTATTGTAGAAATAAATTTTAAAAGAAAGATGAATGCAGAAAATAGAAGTGAAGACATTTTTTGTAAAACAAATAGTCAAACTTTTCAGATAGATTTCTACTCGCAGAATAAATTTTATTTAAGGTAAAATTATTATAAAAAAGTAAAAACAAAGGGTTCCCAAAAAAAAAGTTTTTTCTTTCATTTGGTAAATGGATAACTAATTTATATATATATATATATTACAAATATGAAAGTTGGAGATTTAAATATGTAGATTAATTCAACATGTCTGTGCTTTAAAAAGAAGCTTCTTTCAAAAATCACTCCATACGGAACTTGAAACCCTTCGCACAGGTCTTTCCATTGCCTGCTCTCTGGGAATCTCTCATTTGATAATCGAAACTGACTGCGATTCAGCAGTTCAAGCCCTCACCTCTGGTATTGTATTCTTCAATGACATAAGTACTTGGGTTGTTGACTGCAAAAAAATTCTTCAGTCTCGCGAAGCTTTCTCAATTATTTTCATCCACCGTCTTGGCAATCGTTTGGCAGATAATGTCCTAACAGGCTTTTCTTCTCCTTTTACTGTAATTTGGGATTCTTTCTTTCTTCGTGGCTTTTAGCCCTTGCCTGTAATGATTTTTTTGCCCTTGTGACTTCATTAGTTTGAATAAAGATGTATCCTTTCAAAAATATATATATATATAGTTCTGGAAAGATTATTAATATATATATATATATATATATATTAATAATCTTTCTAGAACTACATATTTATAATATTATTAATACTTTAATCAATAAAACTAATTTTGGGTGGGTAAATGGAATGGAGATAGTATATTGCACAACTGATTTTGAGTTAGAAACTTAGGACTATGTAGATTTGGACATGTTAGATAATCTATATTTAATGCTTTACTATAAGATACATGCACCTTAAATACCCTACGATTTTACTCCATGTATTCAACCCGACAAAAGTAAGATAGAGAGTCAATTACTGGCATTATTTGAAAAGAGAAACAAATTTGGAAAAACATATAATAAATATGGGAACTTAATCCATTATATGACATGGTTTTGAAATTTTCTTTTCAAAAGGTGTTTTTATGCCATGTAAGAAATATATTCACTTGTTTTTGTTTTTCTTTTCATTTTCAAGTGCAATGTCTCTTAGCATAGGCTTTTTTTAAATGATTACTTGAAATCATTATTAAATAAGTTTGTAAACTATTTTATTTTAAAAATATTTATTGTTTTGAGTAAAAATAGACATAACGAAATAAAGATCAAAATGTATTTGTTCTAATGAGAAGTATTAACCAACTCTTAGACCTAATAGTCACAGAGCCCTATTAATTTAGGTTTTAATTCAACTTCTTCCCTTACCAGGAACAAGGAAAACCCTAGGACAATCCTCCTAAAATAGGTCATTATGACTCAAAGAAAGTAAAGTTAAATCAAGTCTTCGTAATCCCTAAACTCAAGCTTGCTACATTTTTTTTTCTCTCTGATTTGATTTAAGCATGATTTATCCTGGCCGAATTTTAGCATCAACATATTATTATTGTTAAAAATCCAACAATGGCTAGGTAGTAATTTAGTAAACACACATTTTCATCTTCTATTAGGATTTAAACTTGCCGACATGACCACAATTTAACTAATCAATACATTACTTAACTCCCTAAATTGAGTTGAAATCTATCCATACCATGTTGAACCATAAAAAAAAAAAAAAAAAAAAAAAAAAAAAAAAAAAAAAACTTTATTTTAATCTTAATATTGTAAATGATTGTGGTCGTTCTTGTTATGCCTTAACTTTTTAAGTGCAACTAGACAAACCGGTCATTTTTAATGGGCAGATTTAAAAAAAAAGGTCAAACATATTTTTTATTTGAAGAAAAAAAACGACATAGTTGACTAAAATACTCCCTCCAAATCTTAAACATTAAAATCTTAAATCTTACAAATAATGTAGAATTTTATTATAGTTTGGACTATTTAAAAAAAAAAATGACATTTTTTCAAAAGGAAACCATTTTTTTAGCCATTTATACCTATTTCTCAACTTTTTACCTCTTTCATTTTTTTTATTTGTTTTAACTAAAATTTCTATTAAACAACCCAAACCAGAAAAGCCACCAAATTTACAGAAGAGAGAATTCTCGTACAAAAACCTGAGAATCTTTTTACCTCTTTCATTCAAAAACAAAAAAGGTATATGTTTATAATTTTTTAACTGCATCCAAACACAAGTCTAGCATAAGTGAGGCAATGATGGGACGTGATAAAAAAAATAAAGTTAACGTTAATTAATGACTATTATATTTATTTTAATTAATATCTAAATTCAATTATTAATAACAAAACTGAGCTTAAAATCTTATTTAAAAAAAAAAACTGAGCTTAAATTGCATATATGATTGACGATTGATGTTTTGTTTTGTTTTGTTTTTTCCATAGCGCTTCAAAATTGAATTGTTTTTGGTGGTTGAGGGAATTGAAAGGAATCCCATCAAAAGGAGAGCAAGAATAAATGTAAGTTAGAATTATTTTTTCAATTAAAGTAGTTTTTAAATTAGGCACAGCCATTGGAACAAGTTACAGCCAAGTTGGGTCGGCTTCTTTTCAGTATTAATTATGATGCAGAGATCGTAGCTAAACAGAAGCCTAATTTCTTGAGACAAATAACACCACAATTTATTGCAACTTCATTTTTCTTTTATATATATATATATATATATATATATATATATATATATATATATATATTCTTATTTTTTTTTATTTTTTTTTTGTCCTTGGAATCAACCAGATGTAGCTAAACCAGTGAAACTATATGAGCATAAATTCATCTCTATAATTAAGTATTGCAAACATAAATGGTATAATAAATACTACATTAACTCTATAATTTTCTTTATTTTGTTATCTACTTTCTAATGATTTAAAAAAGCAAATCAATTTTAAAATTTAAAAAAAAAAAATATACTTTAAAAAAAACTAGTTTTAGTTTTAAAATTTAGCTAAATTCAAATGTTTCTCAAGTAAAATTTATAGTAAAGATATTAGGAAAAAACAAATTTCAAAAATAAAAAACAAAAAACGAGATGGTTATCGAACATAAAACTACAAACGAAATGATTTTTGAAAAATGTGTTTTTAGCTTTTTCTTTTTTTTTTTTTTTTTTTTTTTTTTTTTTTTTTTTTACCTATTTTTTGTTTCTTCTAGAATTTTAGAATTTTGGTTTTGATTCTTAAGCGTCCATTTGATAACCTTTTGGTTTTTATTTGAAAAATTTAGAAGATTGTCTAGGTTTAATTACTCGAAATGGAAAAATGTCAAAAGTTCATAATGATTTGCCCGATATATCTAGAGTGAGTGTAGGAGGAGGGTTGTTATTTTATTAGACTCATTATAACCCTACTATTTATTAACTATTTTTTAATTTTAGAATTCATTACTCTTGCAATAAAAAATATAAAACACCAAAATATTTGGGTGAGGTTGTTGGCTTCTCGTTAGGGACTTGAGGTGTGTTCTATACGCGTTCATACTCATTCGAGTTGTTGCAACCATACCACAGTCTGGCAATGGTATATACACGGACATACTCATGCCCACTTATAAGTATTGTAATACCAATGTAGAAACGCTAAAAGTAGTAAACAAACGAGTGATTTGCGCATCCTACAATGTAGGGTCAATTATGCGTCAACATCTTTGGATGATTTCATTGTTAACCTGCAACAACCCCTAAAAAATGGGGTATATATAAATATGTATACATTACTATTTTGAAACTTCATATTCAAATCTTTAATTACGTGAATCTATTTCATTCGATTCAAACTCTAAATATTTAAAATTTCGAAATAAGAAACCCTAAATCCATAGTTAAATCCCTCATAACCAAACAAATAAAAACAACCCACATTTTCTGCGAGGGTAAAAAAAGATGGGAGAGATGACACCCATAAACAACCACTGAACTACTAACCAAATGCATGTCCTCTGACGGAAGAAGGGAGAACATACCTACGGGACTTGTGGATGGGTCAATCCGACGAACACTTCTTCAATGGAGGAATGACACAACGCAACGTAGAATGACCTGATTTTTTGCCCAAAATATGTGTGTAGGCGGTTCTGAAGAGCTGAATCGCTTGGCTGAAGGGAGGGTATACCACTTCTCAGATAAGTTGTGGAGTATTGAATGAAATTAGACTTTTGAAATCCCTAAGTTTCATCATTTTCCAAGGGCCTTGGGAAATGCTACCTAATGCACGCAGTCTTCGTTCCACTACAAATGCAACAGTTACTTAATGCTACCATCACACTCATGGGCTACAGTAGTAGGCCAAAACCTATGATGATTATTAATTAGTTGTATACAAGCTTCTATACAAACTCGATGGCTCAAACCCATGCATACAAATTATTTCTCCAGGTATACAGTATTGACAAATGCATATTTTGTTTGCTTCACTTTAAATGTATAACCTTGTAAATGTTGCTGGTTAGTTGTCAATTACTTTCTTTAACGTCTATGTTATCTTTCCATCCATTATTTGTCTCTCTCTCCTCCTAACAATTTCTTATTTTAGAGCACAATTTCCTTCAATTGTTAAATTGTAGAATATGGAAGGAGGGTATTTTTGTCCAATGTTGTGTATAATTAATTATTAAATTTAGGTTTTAGACATTATACCAAAATAAAAAATAAAAGTGGTTTAGACATTTTTAATGTTATCCTCTCTTTTTACACATTTTTCTTGTTAGCCCTTTCTATTTTTTTTAAAAAAAAATTAAGTGTTTAAACAATATCTTCATATATGAGTTCATTAATTGATTATCTATCATTTACAAGTGTTTTCAAATTTTAAACACTTTTTTTTTACAACATGTGAAAAAAGAGATTTGAATTTAAGATATCTTACTCATAATTCATACGTTAGGTCAGTTGAGCTATGCTCATGTTGACTATGAAACGGTAATTAAATTTCTAGCTTTACTTCACATTTTGAGTTTTTAAAATCTCAACTGTATTATTGCCATAAAAATTTTATTTAATGTAATTGAAAACATGATGTGACTTCAAAGCGAGAATGACTCAGCTGACACATGTATGTGTTGACGACTCTGTGGTTCGAATTCCCCCACTCTCCATGTACTAAAAAAAAAAAAAAAAACATGATGTGACCACCCTTCGCTATATTTATGACCAAAATATATAAATAAATAACTATATGGAAATCTAGAAAACCTGCTTAGCTGCTAATCCTCTCTTGATTTGGGTTCGAAAGCATCGCTTCATTTGGGAAGATTGGTGGGATTGAAAAAGTAGGCCCAATTTTAGATCTACAGAGAGTGCTCAATTGGGCCCAATATTGATAGGAAAGAGCCCAAATAATTGGGCCTGAATGTCCGAATATTTAGGGCCACTTGGCCTAGGACCTTGGACTGCCTTTATAGGTTTTTTTTTATTATTATTATTATTTTTAATTATTTAAATTATGTATATTTTGAAATTAAGTGTACTTCAAATAATTTCTTAAAGAAAACTTATTTTTAACGTGAAATAGTGATGCTGAAATGACATAGTAGTGACGTGAGGTTAAATTTCAAGTTTTAAACCACCCTTCTAAGAACTATTTGTCAAACAGGTAAAAGTGAAACCCATTCTAATTTAGAAAGTACTTTTTGTAAATAAATAAATCTTAATCTAAAATAAATTTACATGTACGAAAGAAAAATGATATAGAAGACAACTGAACTGAAATAATTTTAGTTATGAATATAAAAAAAAAAAAAAATATAAAAATTTGTCGAATAATGAATTCCAGTATTTTTCTACAATTACAAAACAATTTTTTTTTTTATACCTACAAATTTTTTTTAGATTAAAGTATAAGTTTAGTCTCAAACTTTAGCGAGTGTCTAAAAAATTATTGAATTTTAAAAAGTATTAAATAGGTCCTGAACTTTTAATTATGTATTTAATAGATTCTAAAATTTAAAATTTGTCTAATAAGTCTCTATGATAACATCGTATTAAATAAATCAAATTAAAAATAATGAAACAATTAGTATAATTCTATAAATAGTCTTAAAGCAAATTAACAAAAAAAATATATATATATAAAATATAGACGGTGAAATAAAATATTATATTTTAATCGGTTGAGTTGAGTTGAATTATGGTAGGTTAGTAAATCTAGGAGTAACTAGCAATAAGAATTATTTTGGTCAACTGGAGCATAGTTAGCATAAAACTGTACATTTTGTTAAAGAGGTCATAGGTTAAATCTCAACTCCTTAATTAAATATTTTTAAACAAAAATAAATTATTTAAAGCAAAATGGTTAAAAAAATAAAAAACGTTAGTCAAAAGAATAGATAATAAAAAAAGAGAAATTAATGGGAGATTGGAGTCATGTCATGGGGAAGCTTGCCTGTCCTGCATTTTCCTTCATCACAGACTTTACTCTGCCACAACTTGGATGGACGTTGGGGAACAATTTCTCTCTCTAATTATATGCCTTTCATTCAACATAATAATAATTATCACTTCTGCCCTTTTATTTATTTTTTCTATATATTATTTCCACTTTTTTTATTTTTTGCAACGATATTTTAATTAATACGAGGATTGAACTCATGACCTCTTAGGAGAGGGCACAACCTTATGTCAATTGAGCTATGTTGGATCTATCACTCCACCTATTGTAAAAAAAAAAAAAAAAAAAAAAACTTTGAGATTAATTGTTCTTTCTTTCATTTCGACCTACTCCATCTGAAAAGTTGTGTGTATAATTAAAATACATGTGTGAATCTTTGGTCTATATAAGGGTGTTATTCAACAAAGTTCGATATATGAAAATGTCTTCAAAATTGAGGAAAGAAAGTTCCTTTAAAAATGATGAAAGTGATTCCATTGTTTTTCAAATTAGATCCGAAAAAAAGGCTTTGAGTTAAATCATTGATGTTAAAAGATTTATTAATTTCTTTGAGTAATTAACTTTAACCGACATTAATTATAATAATTTCGGACCGCTATCAATTTAAAAAAATTTAGTTTATGTTAGCATAGGAACTTAATCATATTCTAAATATATGATATATATATTGAAGTGGGGCATATTATATATATATATATATATATATATATATTTGAAGATGATCGATTATATTGATATAATAATCAAATTATTGTAAAAGTAAACAGTTTAGTGACATGTACTCATTTTTTGAAAGTTCAATCTTTACCCCACAATTGAACTAAAAAAATAATCAAACATATAAAATATTGAATACAATTATTATTTGAAGCTAACCCTTAATTTGTAGTATTGAGAATGAACTAAGAAGTAAATTAAATTTATTGAAACGAGATATGACTCGGGCCTTTTAAAAATAATCATAATTTAATGATTGTAAGAATTTTAGTCTCAAAGTTATGAAATTTAAATAACAAAATAATATTTTTAGGGTAAAAATTATAACTTTACTCACTTTTATTATTAACGAGCCGAGATACATATAATTTCAATTAAGAACGTTACAAAAAAATCACAAACCTCAATCACGTTGTTGATAAATGATTAGAGAGAGCATAGCTGAACGTACGGACTAGAGACCAAAAGACATATGTTATAAAAAAAAAAAAAAAAATTAGGGTAACAATGATTTAGGAATCTCTTAAAATGTTATTTTGTCATTATAATAACTAACTCAACTATTTAGTTAGTTCAGTTTGTTGGGATTAAAAATAGTGAGATATAAATTAATGCGGAATAAACTAGATTATATCTCAACCTCCCACTTCACAGGTTAGAATCCAAAAGCCAATCAGTCACAAAATACAATAATAAAAGATAAGGGAAAGAGATAACAACACCGACAGATATACTGGTTCGCCCCGATCTCGGGACTACGTCCAGTCTTCTGCAACTGGTCCAGTCTTCTGCAACTGCAGGTTCTACTATAATGGAGATTACAATTGTTCCCTCAAGCTCGCGCTACAAAACTCACCCAAATAGTCCAACTAGAACTATTTGCTTCCAAGTACCACAACCCGATACATTGGGATAAACAAAGAGAAAAGAAAACACCCACTAAAAATACTCACTGTATTTTCTATATTGCTCACTGCCCACTCACACAAGAAACTGAACAAAACAATTCTCCTTTTTTGCTTCAGCCCTATTGACAAAGTCAAGGAATAATAACCCACGGTCATACATCTATATATATATATGAGATGCAACAAATATAACCTAAATTTAAATGGGCCATGCAATGAGTTGGGCCCAAAACTTCAAGCAAAATCATGAGCACATTTTTTTTTTTTTTTTTTTCCACAAATTCCTAACACAGTTGCAACGAGTTATTTTACTCTTTTCCAGTGCGTTAAAATATTTTATTTTCCTTTTCCAAAAAAAAAAAAAAACTATTTTTTTTTAAAATAATTTGAAATGATCTATGTTTTAAAGAAATTGTTTGTTTATTGTTTTGGTCCCTAATATTCGTGTGTTTTTTCAATCTGGTCTTTTGTTTTTAAATAAAAGTTTTAGTTGAGTTTTAATTTTGCCTTTTTTTTTTTCAATCTTGTATTAGAAATATGTATTTTTATATTTTTTTAGAACTAGAAATATGTATTTATATTATGGTATCTATTAGTAAATACTTCTTTGTCATAAAAAAAATAATAAATAAAAATAAAAAGTAAATACATCTTAAAAAAATTGTTTGGTATTATATATATATATATATATATATATATATATATATATATATATATATATATATTTTAAACAATATGTGGAGTAGAGGGGATCGAACCTAAGACTTCTTGGTCATTAATCATACATCATGTTAGTCGAGTTATGCTCATGTTGGCTTCATATTAATATTATTAAGCTCTGAGTGAACTTGTGAAAAGTCAAAAGTATTTTGGTTTTTTTTTTGGTACCGTGGACAGGGGCGGATCTCTGAAGGGACTAGGGGGGCCACGGCTCCCCCAAAATTTTTGATTTTCTTATACTCGTAGGTAAAAATAATGCCTTAAATATATATTGTTGTTATTAAATACATTTTGGGCCCCCCAAATCTAAAAAATTGTATTCTGGTGCAGTGGTCGTTATGCATGGTTTATGTTTTGTTGTGCCTGAGTTCGAAACTCAACCATTACAATAATTTATTTGTTTTACATTTCCTTCCATATATGTATATTTTTTTAAAAAAACATGGTTCTCTTTTAATATTTTGTTTATATAGATTTAAAAATATATAAATTTTATTCTTAAAAATAATTAAGACCTATTTTTTTTTTAGTTTCAAATATCTAAATTTAGTATTCTTCATACTTTAAAAAAATCTATTAACTCTTAGTATTAGTTTATTTATTAACATTTTCAAAAGTAATTTAGACTATATTGACTCCCTTTTATAAATTTTTGTAAACAAATTTATGTTATATTGTGTTTTTTTTTAATAATTTTTTTTTACAAATGTCTAATAAGTCTTTGAACTTTTAATTTTGTGTTTAATAGAGGACGACAAAAAGAGTTCAATATATTTTTTAACTTTCAATTTTGTATTTAATTGGTCCTCAAATTTTCAAGTTTAAGTCTAATATATTCTTGTATTTATTTGAGATTTTTTAAAATCTAGGAATTCATTAGAAACAAAATTGAAAGTATAGGGATGCATTAAAGACTTTTTAGAGTTTAAGGACTCGGTTATTTTTATTATTATTATTTTTTTTTTTAATAATATAGAGATGAGAAAAATTATATGATGGTATTAAGTTTATTTAAACTTAGTCCGTAAGTCTTTGATACACTCACATATGTTTATCACTGATAACTTTTTTTAATGTAACTTGAGAGTGAATTCGAACCTCTGAATTTTCGGCGATATTTTTTTAATATTTATATACTCTAATTTTTTGGCCCCCCAAGCATCAATGTCTGGATCCGCCCCTGACCGTGGATGTAATGAATTGTTAACATCTCATTTTAATTCTTTTGTAATAATGTTACACAAACAAATAGTCACTACAAGAATTTAGGGTTTTCTCGACGCAGAAAATCCGTCGAGAAAGACCCTAAATCCGTCGAGATAACTTTTCCCGATGGAAAAACAACCGTCGGGAGTTTTCGTCGAGACAAGGGCGTCGGGAGAGGCTCTCTCGACGCTTTTAAACTTTCGTCGAGAAAGGTTGTTCTCTCGACGGTTTAGCTCGACCGTCGAGAGAATGGTTTCTCTCGACGATCAGACGAATCGTCGAGAAAGTACTCTTTCTCGACGGTTTAGGGTTTTCTAAACCGTCGAGAGAGTATCATTTCTCTCGACGATTTTGTTTAGCAAAATCCGTCGAGAGAAGTCACTCTCTCTCGACGGATTAAACAAAACCGTCGAGAGAAAGTCTTTCTCTCGACGCTTTTGTTTAGCAATATCCGTCGAGAGAAGTCACTCTCTCTCGACGGATTAAACAAAACCGTCGAGAGAAAGCCTTTCTCTCGACGGTTTTGTTTTAAAAAACCGTCGAGAGATGGTCAGTTTTATTTAATTTATATTTTTAATTCCTGTTTTTTTTTTTTTCAATTTAAAATACCTAATAGGTTTGAAACACACATTTAATTAATTAAATTGAAACATTAGATTGTAAAAAGTTATTTTCATTGAAATGTAAATTAAAATTGTTAAAAAGTTGGGTTACACAACAAAATTAAACCTACAGAAATATTCAAAATTAAACGCAGTCGAGTCCACTTTGAGAGCAGCTTTGTGAACAACATCAACCCAAAATACCTGAAAAATAAAATAATAAATCTCATATTAACATAGCATCAAAAAAATTATAACTTAAAACATAAAGTGAAATGCAAAAACTAAATTTACCTAAACTCAACATACATGCAAAATCTAAATTTACCTAAACATCAACATAAACTCAACATACATGCAAAATCTAAATTTACCTAAACATCAACATAAACTCAACATACATGCAAAATCTAAATTTACCTAAACATAAACTCAACATACATGCAAAATCTAAATTTACCTAAACATAAACTCAACATACATGCAAAATCTAAATTTACCTAAACATCAACATAAACTCAACATACATGCAAAATCTAAATTTACCTAAACATCAACTCAACATACATGCAAAATCTAAATTTACCTAAACATAAACTCAACATAAACTCATATATATATATAGTTTACTTAAAACAACCCAAATCTATATATGAACTTAAACTAAACTAAAACACAAAACTAAAGTTAGCTTAACTTAAACTAACTACTAAACTACTAAATTACTAAAGTTAGTTTCCTTCAACTAACTTTAAACAACAAAATTAACGAAACTTAAACTTAAAACAACTCAAATCTACTCCAACTAAACTAAAACAACCCATATATATATATATAGTTTACTTAAAACTAAACTCATAAGTCATAACATATATACTTCAACTAAGTTAACTCTAAAACAACACTAAACAACTTAAATCTACTCCAAACAAACCAAAACAACAACTCTAAACAACACCAAACAACCATATACTCAAAATCAACATCAAACTCAACACATATACTCAAAATCATATTGGCTACCATAACTGCAGGATAGCCAAACCAACAAGTCTTATTACCTACAAATAATTTGATTACAAGAGGATAAAGATGATACCTATTTCGATGTTCCGCCTTGTGAACGAACGAGTTGGCTAACCATTTCTCTGAGGCTAGCTACTTCAGCTGTATTTTTAGCTAATTCAACTGCATTTCTAGCTCGTTCAGATGTATTTTCAGTCATCATTTGTTTCAACTCTTGTTGGGTTTCATTCAGTCGTTCCACGGTCTGATTCAATTGTTCTTTTGTGTTGTTCAACTCTTGTTGTGTCTGAGTCACAACAAGACTTAGTTCATGCTCTCTCTGTGATTGATAGGTTGAACTATGTTTTCTTGATTTCGACGGTCTTGGTCCATAACCTACACCTTTAATGTGACCTGATCGACTACCCAATACTTCTTCACGTATTTCTTCCTCAGAAAGTGGTTGGGTCCCTTCTGGAGTGGGTCGACTTTGCATCTCTTTCATTTTAAGCTGCGATTATTAATTCATATAAGAATTTTGATACTAACTTTACAAATTAATTATCCTTAAGAAGTAGGAAACTTACAAAACTATCCCGAGCGGCCTCATTCACCCACTGATCATCTTCACCTCCTTTATTATGTGTTCTTGTGGCACGAAATAAATCAATAGGTCCTAAGTTCACACCTTTTGCTTTCTACAACAAAGTTTTTTACCATATCAATAATTATTCATGACAAAAAAAAACTGAAACCATAAATCGTTTTTCCAACCTACCATTTTTTCGTGTACGTGAAGGAATGACTTAGTTCCAGTGCAATGATTGAAAGGAAGACTTTGTCGATTCTTTTTATTTCTGTCTGCATTTTTCTAAGAAAATAAGAGATTATTAGTGTAAAAAAATTTAAATGGTGTCATATGATCACATCTCTAACAAATTTAAGTAATGTACCTTAAATTCAGGGTCATCCCACCTATCGCATAGGTGAAGCCAATTTGACATGTCAGGTACTCGTTCATGCGGCCATGCACGTCCTTCCTCAGGGGTGGATGATTCTTTATAATGTTTGAGCAATTCCGCTCTAAACTCTTTAAAAGAATTCTTTGAAATGTGCTCAATGCATTCATGAACGACGGGTTTTGACAAATCAATCACAAAATGATTCTGCAAAAAAAGAAAAACATAAGTAAAGTATTTTTAGCTAATAATCACAAACAACTAAAAAAATAAACTTACCAATAGTCGATCTTTAACGTGGTCTCGGGCGTCTTGTGGCACTTGTTTCCATGATTTGTATCTCACAGAAAAGCTTTCTCTCACAATGGTACCAATGGCTAAGCTGAACGTTGAGGAAAAATCACACGTCGGCTTCCGGATTTCATCAGAAATATGTATTGGGATTTTTCCGTGTTTTCGAACATATCTATCCAAATTTAGATTTCGACCATATCCCCTCACGTTACGTACAATCCTAACTGAAATAAATAATGAACATACAATTTAATATTCATATCATATCGAAAAATATAAGTATCAATTCAATTAAGTTAACCTGAAGCCTCATCCTCCGCAGAAGATGGTGTGCCTGTCATCCGCAATCCCTCCAAATAATTATTAGCTGAATCTCGAGAATTAATACGATCAAATGACATCGTCTACCTACAAAACAATCATGAAATGTATAAATGAAACACATAGTTCCATACATCTACAAATGTTACATAAATCTACATACTGATTTCAATCCAAATGTTCATCGCTTGAATCAATGCCAGGATCTTCCTCTTCCTCTTCCTCTTCCTCTTCCTCTTCCTCTTCATCATTTATGAAATCATCATTATTGTTTGACGATAGATTTCTACTTTGTGATTCAATACTTGGGTCATCCACAATTATAGGAGGAACATCATCTCTGCATAATGTGGTGTCATCATCAATGAATATGTTCTCATCGACTCTCATACCGCCATCTACTTCTAACAAATCAAGTTCGTCATTTCCAAGATCTTCTACCTCTGGAATGTCCCATAAGCGTTTATTTTGGACCAATTGCACTACTTTCCAATGATTACCATATTTTGGGTCATTGAGGTAAAATACTTGTTGTGCTTGATTAGCAAAGATGAAAGGATCATCAACATACCAACAATGAGACGTATTAATTGATGTAAACCCTAAATCCACGTGTGGTTTATTCTTGTTAGTGTCAAACCATTTACATTTAAAAATAATAGTACGTCTTCTCTTAACATACTCCAAGTCCAAAATATCGGTCACTACACCATAGAATTTCGACTCAACACCTTCACTGTCAGTTTCTCCAGGCACCATGACTCCACTATTTTGCGTTGTCCGACGATTATCACGTGCTACCGTGTGAAAACGCACTCCATTAACATTGCATCCAGTATACGATCGCACTAAAGAAGTGGGACCCATTGCTAGAGAATACACGTCATCAGACACATTTTCTCTCTTACGCAATGAGAGAACCTGTTCATTCAAACATATATCTTACTAATGCATAACATTAATCATAATTAAAATTCAATTTATAAACTCTCATAACTATATACTTACATGAGATTTGAACCAATCAGGAAATTGTTCCTTATGTCTTCTATCTAAGTCGGATATGTTTTGTGCTTGAGAACGAATCAGTCTCAAATGTTGCCTATGAACACAAAAAGTAAGAATTACGACTCATATTTATTTCACTCGCACTCTTAAAATGATTGAAAACGATACGTACCTACGGTAATGTCTTATCTCATCACAATTGTTCAGAATATACCATTGTGCTATCCGTTTCTCCTCAATCGATAAGGTCCTTGAAGTTGAACCCCCAAACGGTTTTGCCCTTTGTCTAAACAATTCAAATTCACCATAAGTATCGTTCTCGGGAATTTGATCATCATTTCGTTCATCTCTATTGAATCGCGTTTCAATACCACTTAGGTACATTGAACAGAAATTCATCGATTCATTTATTACATATTCTTCTGCTATAGAACCCTCGGGACGTGCTTTATTTCGAACGTACTGTTTTAAAGTTCGCAAACTTCTTTCAATAGGGTACATCCAACTATAGCTAACAGGACCCACAATTCTGGTCTCATATGGCAAATGGACTGCAAGATGCACCATTACATCAAAAAATGTCGGTGGGTAAATTTTTTCCAACTTACAAAGTATCATGATAATGTCTGACTGTAATCGATCCAAATCAGTTGTGGTAATCGTTTTCGCACATAGATCACAAAAAAATGTACATAGCTCAACAATAGTAGTCGACACATTCTTATGTAAATATGCTCGAACACCAATAGGGACAAGCCTCTGCAACAGAACATGACAATCGTGAGTCTTCAACCCATGAATTTTTCCATCGTTCACACTCACACATCTTGATATATTCGAGACAAATCCATCAGGAAATTTCAGTGATTTCAAGAACTTACAGAACTCGAGTCTTTCACTCTTACTGAATGTGTACGCAGCATGTGGTTTTTTAGACTTGCCTTTTCCTAAAGGTATCAAGTGTAATTCTTTCCGTATATCTCGATCTTGTAGATCCTTTCGAGCATTTTCTGTGTCCTTCGATTTTCCATCAATGCTTAACAATGTGCCAACCACGTTGTCACAAATATTTTTTTCAATATGCATTATATCCAACTTATGTCTTAATAAAAGTTTTGATCAGTAGGGGAGTTCAAAAAAAATACTTTTTTTCTTCCAATAAGGATCATCTCGTTTCCTTTTCTTTACTTGTTTTGTTGGATGTTTACTAAGCACTGGAAAGTTGAGCATATTCAATTCTTGTAAAATCTCGTCTCCATCCATTACGACTGGAGGTGGTCTATGTTCTAGACAACCGTCGTGTTTCTTATTCCTACGCCAATAGTGTGTGGCTGGAAGGTAACGTCGATGTCCCATGTAAGACATTTTACCCCTTATCCAAAGCGATGGTGTATCTTCCTTACAAATTGGACATGCTTTGTAGCCCTTGTTCGGGCACCCAGATAAGTCACCGTATGCAGGAAAGTCATTAATCGTCCACAACAAACTTGCGTGTAGTTGAAAGTATTCACCACTAACGCAATCATAGGTGTGCACACCATTATTCCACAACTCTTTCAACTCTTCAATCAATGGTTGCAAGAAAACATCAATCTCTTTTCCAGGAGACTTTGGGCCGGGAATAAGTAAAGAAAGGAAGAAATTGGTTTCCTTCATGCATTTCCAAGGTGGCAAATTGTACGGAATTAGCATCACTGGCCACATACTATACGAATTGCTCATATTCCCGAATGGATTGAATCCATCTGAAGCTAATCCCAGACGAACATTTCGTGGTTCCGAAGCGAACTCTGGAAATTTACTATCAAAATGTTTCCACCCTTCCGCATCAGCAGGATGTCGTAACACACCATCATCGACACGCTTGTCTTTATGCCAACTCATTTCAGAAGCAACGTGCTTGGATGAAAACATCCTTTTCAATCTGGGTATCAAAGGAAAGTGACGTAAAATCTTGTGTGGAATCTTCTTCCCTCCTTCCTCGGCAACTTTATACCGAGATTCACCACATATTGGACATTCTTGCAAATCGGCATTTTCTTTCCAATATAAGATGCAATCATACTTGCAAGCATCAATGTTCTGATAGTCGAACCCCAAGTCACGCAACTTCCTCTTAGCTTCGTAAAATGAACTAGGTATACATGCACCAATTGGAAATGCGTCCTTTAACAATTCTAACAACATATCCAATGATTTATTACTCCAATTGTTAATAACCTTAATATGCATTAACTTCACCAAAAAATTTAATGAGGATAACGTACAACCAGGGTACAGTTCATTAAATGCTTCAGCCATTAAATCCTCAAATCGGTTTGAACTATCACTTTCCGGGACATTAGTGGGAATCCCGTTTGCAAAATCTTCTTGGTGAACACTTGTTTCTACGTTTGGGGCTTGTAAGTCATTTAGAATGTTCAAAATCTCATTCTCTTCATCAAAAAAATTTGATGTTGTACGTAGTCCATCATCGGGTATTGAATTAGTTGAAATATTTTTGAACCTACATAAGTTGCTTGGTTCTCCGTGATATACCCATTGACCATAAGAGGGAGATATTCCATTTGTAAATAGATGTCGTTCTACTCCATCCAAAGACTGCCACATTCCATTCATACAATGTTTACATGGACATCTTGTTTTCCCCAAATGGTTAACGTGAGACTTCGCCATTTCCATAAACTGAGCAACCCCTTCTACGTACTCGGTAGAGAACCTATCTCTAAGTTTAATCCAATCTTTATTCATTCTTAATTCTACAATTTTCAAACCCAACAGTGAATCGTGAATAGTTAAGTCCTGTAGAGATTGAATAAAAATCTAAACATATCAATTTCAGCCTAACGACATTCACTTTACAAAAATAAAATAAATTAGCCTAACCATATATACAAATTAGCCTAATTCAGAAACCATAATTCAAAAACCATAAATCATCGTAAAAAGAATTGGCGAGCAGAAATGATACCTAAAGGCGAACGATCGAGCTGTTTGGAGTAGCGTGGAGCGGGGAACGACTGTTGTCTTGCGGGCGAGCGAGCGGCGAATGGTACCTGTGCTGTAGACACCGTATTTGGTCCGGACATTTGTTTATTATTAATGTTTTTACCTTATTTTTTTATTTTTATTTTTTTTATCATATTTAATTGAAGTTGTAAATTCACTTTTATTTATGTATTTAATTAATTTCGAAATTGAAGAAAATAACAAAAATAATGTTTTAATTGTTTGAGAAGGATTTTTACCTAATTTGACAATAAGGATTAATATTTAATGAGTAAAATATTTAATTCATTTTGGTTTAAAATTTGATATTCATTTATGAGTATAAAATATTTAATTCATTTTGAATTAAAATTTGATATTCATTTATGAGTATAAAATATTTAATTCATTTTGAATTAAAATTTGATATTCATTTATGAGTATAAAATAATTAATTCATTTTGGGTTAAAATTTGGTATTCATTTATGAGTATAAAATATTTAATTCATTTTTGGGTTAAAATTTTATATTCATTTATGAGTATAAAATATTGGTTCATTTTATGGTAAAAAATCAGTTTTGAATGAGAAAAATATTAAATCATAAATTTACTTCAATTTTTAACCTTTGGTGGGAGTTTCCAGCGATCTATAAATACCGACTGAAGAGAACTGAATAGGGAGGGAGGCCTATGCAATTTAGAGCAAAAAAAAATGTAAAAGATAAAAAAATGATTTGATTTTAGTCAAATCAAGTCAAAATTGATTTTCTCTCTCATCTACCTCAACTTTTCTTTTTCCATCTCATGCACGCAAATCGAGATCTCCTACTATTCATCATCTTCCTCAACTATCTTCTACCATCTCCGGCGAAGCTCCAGGCGGCGGCGCTCAAACAGACGGCTGCACGAGACGACCACGAACTAGACGACGACGGCGCTCAAGCAGACGGCTGCACGAGACGACCACGAACTAGACGACGACGGCGCTCGAGCAGACGGCGGATCGCGAACCAGCAGGACCACGGCAGCGGGCGGATAACGGCTGCGCGCGCGGCGGCACACCTACGACGAAGTCCCACAACGGCTGCACACGAAGTTTCCAGATCCACGGCGGCGAACCCAACAGCAGCGGCGGAGCTTCACGAAGGCAGACGGCGACGGCGCTAGCTTGGACATCGAAACTCCGGCGAAGCCAAGCAAACAGCAGCTGAAGCTCTACCTTGAAGTAAGCAAATTTTTTGTTAGTTTTGTTTAAATTACAAAACTGCCATTAGCATTTAATTTCAAATATATACCTGGTTTATATGAAATTTCAAATATATACCTGGTTTATATTAAGTCTTGTTTATACTTCTTTTTTTATTTTTTATTTTTTTATCTATTTAATTATATCTTTGCTATTGATTTTAATTTATAAATACGTCATTATGTGTCATTTATAAAGTAGCATTTTTTTTCTTAAAAAAGAATTTCCAACTGATTTCTAAACTAAATTTTTAAAGTAAAGATTTTTAATTTAATTTTCAACTCCTTTCTAAATGATTTTGTCAAATTGATTTTTGAACAATTTCTAAATTTTGATTTTCATATATTTCTAAATCTATAATTTACCTGGATTTCAAATTTTGTTTTGTTTTAAAATATTTTCAAATGAATTAGTTTTCTATTAAATGTTTTAAATTGACTTTCAAAATTGTTTCCAAAACATGAAATTTTATTTTTGTTTTAAACTGGTTTGAAATGAATTTCAAATTAATTTTAAAATTAAAGGTATTTCAAAAATCTTTATAAAAAATATTTGTTTATTGCGTAATCCCCGTTATGGGATTAAGGCAACTAATGGCAAAATTGAAGGGTAATTCCATTCACAAATCAAATCCTTACTTTACTTTAAAGTTAAGGCAAGATTAGTTGAAACATTCTCTTTCATGTTATTTCTTTTTCTCTTTTCTCAAATTAAGGACATTTTAAATAAATTTAATTGGATAATAAAGACAAATTTTGGCTACCGTTTTAACGGGTGTTGTAGGGTGCTAACACCTTCCCTACACTCAACCGACCCCCGAACTTGATTTCTAGTTTCTTAGACCAGTTTTTGTTTTAAGGTGACCAATCACACCCAAAATGGTTGGTGGCGACTCCATCTCTTTGTTTTTTTAAACCAAAACCCTTAAAAGAGGACGTCGGCCGCTCCGCGTCGCGATGACGTTGCGACAGCATGGCGACTCCACTGGGGACTTTTTTTTAGAGGGTCAGGCCATTACATTTTATCTTTTATTATTCAATTTTATTTTCTTTGTGGGTCCTTTGTTTGGTTTGTTTTATTTTTTGTAACTTATTTATCGCAATCCATTTTTTTTTTCATTGTCATGCATTCCACACACAACCACAAGCCTCCTACCCGGGCTACACCTTGTAGGATTAGAATTGAGAATCGAGTAATGTCGACCTTCAAGGGGATATAATTGCCCCTGTATAGGCGCACGAAAGATTCTCGCTCAAATTAATTCATTTGTTAATTCTTAGCATTCGAATTAATTTGGGGGCCTTTATCCTCTAGGATTAGAATTTTACCATCACATCATTTGTAATTTTGTTCATTTTAATTATTTGTTGATTGGATTCTGAGGTTATTTTGTTTCATTACATTTATAGTCGCATCTTTTTTTAGAATCGGAGTTAATCTTTATTTATTTATTATTTTTTTTTTTCTTTTTCTAAAAAGAAATCCAAAAAAATCAAAATACTAAAATCTGAAAAGGAAAAGAAAAATTATTACGTTTGTTCTTTTTGATAAAATTATTTTCTTTCTAAAAAGTATATGTAGGATTCTTTCCCAATCTAAAAATAACATAATAAAAAGTTTTAAGGAGTCCTTAAGAGTCATGCATTAGATCAAATATTTTTAAGATTTAGTAGTGTCGACCTTCAATGGGACTGTCAATACCCCGTATACAGGCGCATGAAAAGTCTTATTTCATTTTCACTTTATTTTAGGAGTTAGTAGTGTCGACCTTCGAGGGGATTTAAATGCCCCCGTATTGGCGCATGAAAGGTCTTATGCATTTGTTTTTTCTCGTATCATTATTATTATTATCTTTTTAAAAAAATATATATATTTTCTTGTCACAAAAAAAAAACAAAAATATAATTAAAATAAACAAAAGTAAAAAAATTGAGTAGTGTCGACCATCGAGGGGATGTAAATGCCCCGTATAGGCGCATGAAAAAAAAAATCTTTAAGATTGAGTAGTGTCGACCATCGAGGGGATGTAAATGCCCCCGTATAGGCGCATGAAGTGTTTTTACCTAAGTTATTTCATTTGTTATTTTATAACATTGAAATTAAGTGTTAGTCTTCTCTTCTAAAATTTTAGTTTAGGATTATCTTTCATTTTTTTAATTTAAAAAAAAAAAAAAAATTTGGATAACAAAAAATGCATAGCACATCATTCATACACATCTCATGCATAAAGTCATCTCATATGTGCATCACAAAAAATATTTTATGCATTATTTTGTATGTCAAATTATCAATTGCATCATATCACCTCACACATGCATACAAAAAATAAAATTATAAAAAATATTCATGTATCATTATCTTAATTTGCATGTCAAGTCATAACATTTAAAAAAATTGTTAATTGCATAATATCATCTCACACATGCAAAAAAAAATAAAATTTAAAAAAAATATTCATGCATCATTATCTAAATTTGCATGTCAAGTCATAACATTTAAAAAAAAATTGTTAATTGCATAATATCATCTCACATATGCATACAAAAAATGACAAAAATAAAAAAATATTCATGCATCATTATCTAATTTCGCATGTCGAGTCATAACATTTAAAAAAAAAAGAAAAAAAATATTTGTTAGTTGCATAAAGCCATCTCATATATGCATCATAAAAAAATAAAAAAATATTCATGCATTCTATCATTACCCATATCAAGTTATAACATTTTTTAGTTGCATAAAGTCATCTCATACATGCATACATAAAAAATAAAAACAAAAAAATTCATTTGTTATCCCATCATAAAAAAAATTAAAAAATAAATAAATTTGATGCATCATTTTGCATGTCAAATCATCAATTGCATCATATCATCTCACACACGCATATATATAAAAAAAACAAAACAAAACAAAAAAATCATTTGTTATCATGCACATGCATACATCACAAAAATCAAGTTTCACTTATATCTCACACATGATAAAAATGCTCATGCATCATTATCTCATTTCACATAAAAAAAAATCAAAAAAACAGAAAAACATTTGTTATTCATCAATTTCATAATATCATCTCACACATGTTTTTCACAAAACATTATCGATTTTTATCACATTCTTCATCACATCATTTAAAAAAAAAAAAAAAAAAAAACATTTTTGTGTTCACTTTGATTATTCTTGTGTTTACTTTGGCCGTTCTTGTTAGTTGAATCATTAACAAGAATTATGGACAAAAATGTTAAATCATCACACGGAGAAGTTAATTTAAAAAAGAAAAGAAAAAAAGTTATGAGTGCTTTCACTACTGTTTTATGGGAAATTGTAACTCTCAACCATTTTATGACTTTCTTGAAAATATCTCTCTCAACCTTCATTGTTGGCCTAAACTCTAAATTGAGAGAACTTTATTTTGACCTTCAAATTTCTCATGTGCTAAACATACACTCCCGAACAGGTTTTTAATAATCACACTAGGCAAACACCCTTTTGACGAAAGTCCAAGATTACTCACGGTAAAACCTTGAATCTGCGTGTGCCACATAAACTTTGAGGCAATCTACCCTGATTTGTGGATCCACCTTTAAATCCATATCAAACTCGCCACCTACATTAGATGGTGCCTCTCTACCCACCTAGCCTTTTGTCAAACCTGCCACTTTTAATTAGATGGCAAACACCCCAAATTATTCAAGAGAACTTCAAATGTAAAGAAATAGCATTGAACTCTTGTGATCTATTGCTTCATAATTGAAACTTGTGATTTTTCATATATTCCTCATATTCAATTTCAGTTGATCCAGATTCTCATTTATTTTCATTCTTATCATTTTGTCATTTCTCTTTCCTCAAATTGAAAGTGATTCCAAGACTAGAGATAATAATTTTAAGCACGAATGAGTCAGCAACGTTGGAAATTATCTCAAAATCTCAGCTTCATTCAATGAATTTTGCTTGAAGAATCTTCATCACGATGTCAGGGGATATGGACAAATAAACGACATTAGAAAGACTACCAAAGTTGTAAAGGAGTAACCATATATCATCAATCTTTTGTATGTGATTGCACATTCTCTTGCTAAAAAAGGCAATGTTTAGCAAAAAAAAAAAAAAAAAAAAAAAAAAAATGCGAGGTTTGTGCAATTAAATGATCAAGGAACTACATCCGAAATGCTCGGAAAATCTTCTTTGCAAGACAACCAATTGGGGCAAAGCCTCCATCTTTGCTAAACTGAGACAAAGTTTCAAACTTTGCAAACTGGACAAAGCCTCACCTTTACCACACAAGAGCAAAGCTACCGTCAGAAAACTGGAGCAAAGTCTTCGTCTTTGTCATACTGGAGCAAAGTCTTCACCTTTGCCATACTGAAGCAAGACCACCATTGCAAACTGGAGCAAAGCTTTCGTCTTCGCCAAACTGGGACAAAAACTCTCAAAACTTTGCAAACTGGAGCAAAGTCTTCATATTTGCCATACTGGAGCAAGTCTTCGCATTTTCCACATTGGAGCGAGACCACTATCCACACCGGGATCAAGATCAACATCAGCCAGCTGGAGCATTTGATTGCACAATTTCTTTTAAAAAAAAAAGTTGCAAGATTTGTGCAATCAATAGATCAAGAAACTACATCAGGAAGGTTTGAAAAATCTCCTTTGCAAGGCGACCAATTGGGGAAAAGCCTTCATCTTTTCTGAGACAAAATTTTTCAACTTTGCACATTGGAGCAAAACCTTTATTTTTGTCACACTGGAGCAAGACCACTATCTGCACATTGGAGCAAAGCCTTCATTTTGTCACACTGAAGCAAAGCTTCCATCAAACAAAACTGGAGCAATACCTTTGTTTTTGCCACTCTGGAGCAAAGTCATCATCAACAAAACTGGAGCAAAGTCTCCGTCTTTGCCACACTAGAGCAAGACCACTATCCACACCGGAATCCAAATCAACATCAGCAAGCTGGAACATTTGATTGCACCATTTCTTTGAAAAAAAAAAAAAAAAAAAAAAAGAAAAAAAGAAAGATTGGTGCATGTTTTAGAATCTCACCTTTAAATCAACATTGAAGCAAAACCTTCATCTTTGCCATACTGGAGCAAGGCCGCCATCAACAAACTGAAGCAAAACCTTTATCTTTGCAAAACTGGAGCAAAGTCTTCATCTTTGTCATACTGGAGCAAAGCTACCACCAACAAACCGGGCAAAAGTGTCGCATTTGCCACATTTGGGCAAAATCATTCATCTTCGTCACACCACTAGACCAAGTCAGGATGAAGATAATCAAATTATCGAGGACTTCGAGTTTACCCAAAGAAAGAAGCATATATGAGATGATTTCCTCAGGGGCTGACTTCAGGTTCTCAAAATTATTGTCCAAAGAATTTGAATCACTTCATTCGTCTTCCATTTTATCATATTCAATCTCTTACTCAAATATTTGAAATATATCATCAATCTCTTATTGTTCAAGAGATTTGAAAACCACATTCTCCGTTGTATTTTTCCTTTCGAAAAAAAACATGTATTTTTTTATCATTTTTATACTTACTTCGAAGCTAAATTCATTCAAATCATTGTGTCTATTACAAGACTAAAGTTATGAAGCAGTTAATCGAGTAAAATTCTACAAATTACTTTTGATAGTTCTCTAAACTAGCACATGAGACACTACCCAAAGTCCATCACGCCTAATTTGGTTGAGTGATCTACGATTGACATACATAATCCCTTTCGGGTGAAAGCATTTAAAAAAAAAAAAAAAAAAAAAAAAAAAAAACTCCAATGATGACAACATTTTCTCTTTGATTCATTGCTAAACATCTGCTAACAAGAACGATGAGAGTAGACAGGTTCAATCACTTTGATATCATAATTATCACATTTATTGCATTTTTTTTACCAAATTGAGATCATTTAAAGCAAAAATCATTCTCATATATCATGGTTAGGTAGCAAAAGTCGGTCAAATAAAGATTATGCATACATTTACGACTTTTCAATTTACCATTGGTATGCATCTCATGACATTTTAAAATCTACTATTGGCATATGCAGGCATACATGTTGCATTTATTTACAATTGGTGTGCACATGCATACATGTTACATTCATGACATTTAAAAAGAAAAAAATGCTATCATTGACACACACATGCGTATTGCATTCATGACATTTTAAAATCTGCCATCAACATGCACATGCATACATATTGCATTCATGACATTCATTTTTTCTATTATTGGTCATCATGCCTTCAAAATCAATTTCATTGGTCAAACCAAAACAAATCAGGGCACACGTTGTCATGCGTGATAATGAACAAGTTCCACTCATAACATTGAAATTTATCCACATGATTTTAATCCATTTGCATTTTGCATTTGCATGTCAGCACATTCTCTTTAGAGAGTCATTCATCAATTCATACTAGTTTTCATGTCCTGTGACAAACTCACATCTCATAACTCATGCATTTAAGTCTTCTCTATATTCATGAAATCCTAATGTTTTCGAAAGAACATTTTAAAAAATCTAAAAAAAACAAAAGTTTCATTTTTGACAACTAAGTCGAAATAAAAACCGTTGTCCCCTTTAAAACAAATTTCTGAAATATGAAGTCCCTATTTTAAAAGTATCTTTCATTTTGGCTGCTAAGTTTTGAGATAAAAACCGTTGTCCATAAAAAAAAAAAAAAAAAAAAAAAAAAAAAAAAAAAAGCGAAACAATTTTTTTAAAAAAAAAAAAAAAAAAAAATGAAAATCAAGATCAATCACTCAATCTTTTACATTTTTTCTAGTTGGTTAAATCGAACCCTAATCCAGCATTAGCGGTCGAAGCCCGGGAGATAACCCAGGTCCGTTTTAAATTCCAGTTGGTTAAATCGAACCCTAATCTAGCATTAGCGGTCGAAGCCCGGGAGATAGCCCAGGTCCATTTTAAATTCAAGTTGGTTAAATCGAACCCTGATCCAAGATTAGCGGTCGAAGCCTGTGGACATAACCCAGGTCCGTTTCATTTCCTTGTTGGTTAAATCGAACCCTAATCCAAGATTAGCGGTCGAAGCCTGTGGACATAACCCAGGTCCGTTTCTTTTCAGTTGGTTAAATCGAACCCTAATCCAGCATTAGCGGTCGAAGCCTGTGGACATAACCCAGGTCCGTTTCATTTCCTTGTTGGTTAAATCGAACCCTGATCCAAGATTAGTGGTCGAAGCCTGTGGACATAACCCAGGTCCGTTTCTTTTCAGTTGGTTAAATCGAACCCTAATCCAGCATTAGCGGTCGAAGCCCGGGAGATAGCCCAGGTCCGTTTTAAATTCAAGTTGGTTAAATCGAACCCTAATCCAAGATTAGCGGTCGAAGCCTGTGGACATAACCCAGGTCCGTTTCAAATTCAAGTTGGTTAAATCGAACCTTAATCCAAGATTAGCGGTCGAAGCCTGTGGACATAACCCAGGTCTGTTTCATTTCCTTGTTGGTTAAATCGAACCCTGATCCAAGATTAGTGGTCGAAGCCTGTGGACATAACCCAGGTCCGTTTCATTTCAGTTGGTTAAATCGAACTCTGATCCAAGATTAGCGGTCGAAGCCTGTGGACATAACCCAGGTCCGTTTCATTTCCTTGTTGGTTAAATCGAACCCTAATCCAGCATTAGCGGTCGAAGCCTGTGGACATAACCCAGGTCCGTTTCTTTTCCTTGTTGGTTAAATCGAACCCTAATCCAAGATTAGCGGTCGAAGCCTGTGGACATAACCCAGGTCCGTTTCTTTTCCTTGTTGGTTAAATCGAACCCTAATCCAAGATTAGCGGTTGAAGCCTGTGGACATAACCCAGGTCCGTTTCTTTTCAGTTAGTTAAATCGAACTCTAATCCAAGATTAGCGGTCGAAGCCTGTGGACATAACCCAGGTCCGTTTCTTTTTAGTTGGTTAAATCGAACCATAATCCAAGATTAGCGGTCGAAGCCTGTGGACATAACCTAGATCCGTTTCTTTTCAGTTGGTTAAATCGAACCCTAATCCAGCATTAGTGGTCGAAGCCTGTTGACATAACCCAGGTCCGTTTCATTTCTTTGTTGGTTAAATCGAACCCTAATCCATCATTAGCGGTCGAAGCCTGTGGACATAACCCAGGTCCGTTTCTTTTCCTTGTCGGTTAAATCGAACCCTAATCCAAGATTAAAGGTCGTAGCCTGTGTAAACCCAGGTCCGTCTTCGTTTTAATAATAAACAAATTTTCACCTTCCCAATACGCTGTCTTCGTCCTTTGTCTACACTTTCAATTCTTCAAAGATACACAAAGGGGAGCAAGCTGTAGACACCGTATTTGGTCCGGACATTTGTTTATTATTAATGTTTTTACCTTATTTTTTTATTTTTATTTTTTTTATCATATTTAATTGAAGTTGTAAATTCACTTTTATTTATGTATTTAATTAATTTCGAAATTGAAGAAAATAACAAAAATAATGTTTTAATTGTTTGAGAAGGATTTTTACCTAATTTGACAATAAGGATTAATATTTAATGAGTAAAATATTTAATTCATTTTGGTTTAAAATTTGATATTCATTTATGAGTATAAAATATTTAATTCATTTTGAATTAAAATTTGATATTCATTTATGAGTATAAAATATTTAATTCATTTTGAATTAAAATTTGATATTCATTTATGAGTATAAAATATTTAATTCATTTTGGGTTAAAATTTGGTATTCATTTATGAGTATAAAATATTTAATTCATTTTTGGGTTAAAATTTTATATTCATTTATGAGTATAAAATATTGGTTCATTTTATGGTAAAAAATAAGTTTTGAATGAGAAAAATATTGAATCATAAATTTACTTCAATTTTTAACCTTTGGTGGGAGTTTCCAGCGATCTATAAATACCGACTGAAGAGAACTGAATAGGGAGGGAGGCTTATGCAATTTAGAGCAAAAAAAAATGTAAAAGATAAAAAAATGATTTGATTTTAGTCAAATCAAGTCAAAATTGATTTTCTCTCTCATCTACCTCAACTTTTCTTTTTCCATCTCATGCACGCAAATCGAGATCTCCTACTATTCATCATCTTCCTCAACTATCTTCTACCATCTCCGGCGAAGCTCCAGGCGGCGGCGCTCAAACAGACGGCTGCACGAGACGACCACGAACTAGACGACGACGGCGCTCAAGCAGACGGCTGCACGAGACGACCACGAACTAGACGACGACGGCGCTCGAGCAGACGGCGGATCGCGAACCAGCAGGACCACGGCAGCGGGCGGATAACGGCTGCGCGCGCGGCGGCACACCTACGACGAAGTCCCACAACGGCTGCACACGAAGTTTCCAGATCCACGGCGACGAACCCAACAGCAGCGGCGGAGCTTCACGAAGGCAGACGGCGACGGCGCTAGCTTGGACATCGAAACTCCGGCGAAGCCAAGCAAACAGCGGCTGAAGCTCTACCTTGAAGTAAGCAAATTTTTTGTTAGTTTTGTTTAAATTACAAAACTGCCATTAGCATTTAATTTCAAATATATACCTGGTTTATATGAAATTTCAAATATATACCTGGTTTATATTAAGTCTTGTTTATACTTCTTGATAGCTCACAAAATGGGCTATCTTTAGGACCTATTTTATGCTAGTTTATACACTTACACGGTTAATTTCACTTTTATATTTGATTATTTTATAGATATCGAGCATTTGGAGCAAATCTGGAGCTTTTAGAAGATATATGATGAAAAATAAGTTAATATGATGCAAATATGAGGTCCCAAGTGAAGAGATATGATGAAAATAAGCCAAAAACCCGAGGGGGCAGCGTCTAGACGCTAAAACAAAAATAAAATGTAAAAAGAACGCTGGCCAGTTTCGAACTCAAGCCTGTGAGCGGTTTTGCAGAATTCCCATCAGTGTTCAACCAACTCAGCCAACTACCGATTATGTTTTTAATTGTCAGCAAGGTTTAATTAATTCATTACTGGAGCCTGATATTCAGCCCACACCGCAGCTGCATTATCTCCCATAGACGCGCGCTACACAGGATTTCAGCCCATCAGATTTGCCATATTTGCTTTATACACGATTTTTGCCCTATTTTACCTTATAAATACATCTTTTTGAAGAGTGTAAGCGGAGCCAATTTGGAGAGTTATTCCCAATTTCGAAAATACATAATTTTAAGAGTTAGAGGAGATTTTTGGGAGCAAAAAGAAGGCAATTACATGCTCGGGATCGTGGCGATTACAGCGGGAACGTGGAATCGACACTAGTTTTATTTCTTCTTCCCTTTTAATTTGTAGTTTCGTTATGAGTTTAATTTTGAGTTTAGATTTTATAATATTGAATATGTTTGGCTAAACTCATTTATCTTGGGGATTGATGTAGTCTTTTAGTTTTGATGTTTTAATTAATTGAATGCTTAGATTGATTGTTTATTATCCATTCATGCTTTTACTTTCTTAATGCTTATAATCTTTTGGCCAAAGGTTGTATGTCGTCATGGTTTAAATTATGCTTGGAAGAGAATGATTTAGACTAGATCTTAATTGCATGACTAAGAATAGTTCTAACATGGGAATGATTAGGCTATCTTAGAAGTTGTTTTAAAGAAGAGTTCTTAATGCCTTGCATGTCTTTAAAAACTAGATTGGAAAATTAGTTTTATTACATTGCATGAGACCAATTGCGCTCGGAAGAGGCAATTGTTATTTGTGTCCTTCTAGACTTATGGAAATTTGCATGAATAATCTAGGTATTTGATTGATTGAAGCATCAATCTAATTGGCGAAATCAACTCCCTAAGATATCTCTCTCCTTGTTGTTCTCCATCTTTTATTTTATGTTTTTATTTTGTTTTAATCCTATCTTTTATCGCTTTCTTTCTCTAAATAAAATTGAGTGACTGTATTCGCGGTACTTAAGTGAACTAGAAAACCAATCCTGAGGACGATACTCGTATTTACATACACTTTATTACTTGACCCGTACACTTGCGGTAGTTTATTGCACTAAAATTGCACAACAAGTTTTTGGCGCCGTTGCCGGGGATTGGTAATTATTTAGTTCGCTTAATATTGTGAAGAACTCACTTGATCTTACTTTAGAGCTTTATTTGTTTATTTATTTTTTCTTTGTTATTTTATTGTTTTTTATTTCAGTTTTGACTTTTTATCCTGGCTATATATTTTGTTGATTGGTGTTTGCATTTAAGCCGAATTTTAGTTCCTTAATTTTTTATTTATGGCTTTTAATAATTATGGGTGGCCTTATAGGGAGTATCAACATACCCAAGAACCAACACCATCCTTCAATTCCTACCCATTGAACTATACCCCTTATGACTATGTGAATTATAATGTTTTCAATGGCTTTCTAGGATATCAAATGCCTAATCATTACTATTCTGAATCTATGAGTTATGAAAATTATTTTTATGGTAATGACGAGGGCATTCATAACCAAATTTTGTTTTGTCCCAACCAAATTGAGGAAAAACCTTCCCTTGAAACTTTAGTGCAAGAATATATTTTAGAATTAAAAAGGCTTTGTACTATTGAATTAGAGAGGTTAGATCAATTAAAGGTTAAAGTTGAAGAAAATGAGGTTGCTCTAAATCGTATAAATGTACTACTTAGTCAAATGGTTGATACCGTTAAAGTCTTACTAGAGCAAAACTATTTTGATGCCATTGAAGTCGATAATACAAAATTAAAGGTTAAGGTAGAAGAAAATGAGGTTGCTTTAAATCGTATAAATGTGCAACTTAGTCAAATGGTTGATACAGTTAAAACTTTACTAGAGCAAAATTATTTTGATGCCACTGAGGTTGATAGTAGAAAACATTGTAAAGCCATAGACACTGATAGTGGGGATGAATTGAGAAATTGTGAGCAATACCAGGATCAAGTTTGTGAGATAAAGAAAGAAAGTGAGTCTAATGTGGAAAAAGAAATTCAGGTGATAAAGTATGAGGCTGAAAAACCTCACCTTACTTTATTTGCCGAAAATATTCTTAATGCTGAACTTTCTTTTCCATATTCTCACGAGTCTTTTAATTTTGATTTTGATTTTATGTCTTTTTCTTCTTTTATTTCTATAAACAAAAATTACAAAAATATTTCTCTTTCAGGTACCCATGAGAAGAACGTGATCCTACTAGACTTAGTAGGATACATTGATTCAAGCAAGAAGGGACCGAAGAAAATAGAGGAGTTTTATGTACCTTGATGCATATATTCCTTCCGTCTAGCTAAGACGTTAAATAAAGCGCTTCTTGGGAGGCAACCCAAGTTTAATTTCTTTAAGTTTTTTTTAAGTTTTTCATTCTTTTATTCTCTTTGTTGTTGTGTCGTTGTTTTTATGTTTCTGTTGATTTTTTTTTATAGGAGCAAAATCATCATTATTCGCTTCCACAACTTTGAAGAAAATGTTGACTCTCTCATTTATCAGGGCAGTATTGTTCACTCTTGTTTTTTTTCTTTGTCCTTTGCATGAGTTAGTAGTTTATACATTGAGGACAATGTATTCTTTAAGTTTGGGGGTGAGTTTATGCATGTTATGCATGTTTTTAGGAGAAATTTAAATTCTGAGCATGATCCTAATGGTTGAATATTTGTTGCATCGCTCATGATTATGACAACCTAGGAAGTGTTCTAGTTTTGATAATCTGTATTTGTTGGACTATGAGACCATATCTGAAATTTGAGTTAAATTTATTTTTTTAAATCCCTCTTGATATCTTTGATTACTTTCTAAGCTAATGGTACATCTTTGTTTTGAGTTTTAATGCATGAGAGAGATAAGCATGATTGATATTTTAATTGAAAATTTATATGATGGTATCTCATTGTTTTACAAAATGAAGAATGTATAAGGTTTGATGCCAAAATACCCTGCTTTTCTGTGAGTTTTTGAGCCAATAAGCACACTCATTACAAAGTGCTTTATTCTTTTAAATTGAGTGATTACCATGCATGATTGATTTTTTCTAGAACTTGCTTTGTTATGCATGTCTGGAATCTCTGAATTTGACTTGAATGCTTTAATTTCACAAGGGCAATTAGGTAAAACCACTTCTAGCTTTCTCAAACAGCCTACCTTGATATAATCCTTTAGAAAGCCAAATTTTGAGCCTTAGACCCATTTTCATTGGAAAATTGTCACATTACAAGCCTTATATTCATTCTTTTATTATTTTCCTTTCTTTGAACCCTGAATTGAAGATTTATAAGTGTTTACCACACGATGTTTCCATTCATCAAAAGGAGAGAGTTGAACTGTGTCAACAAAGTATTAAAAAAATAGAAGAAGCATTCCTTTCATTAGCTTCTTTTAGAGAAAAAGAGAAAAAAGTTATATATTGAAAAAAAAAAAGAAGAGCAAAATAGTACACTATGTGAAGGAAAGTTAATGTTTCAACAAAGATCATAAACGGACACATTCATCAAGAATCAACTGAAAAACTGAGCTTCATGTGGTAAATATTTATAATTTCTTCCAATCTAGTAGCTTAAAATTTACATCCATCTACCCTTACCTAAGCCCAATTACAACCAAAGCAAGCCTTGAAATTTTGCATTCATTTTATTCATTGATGATGAAGATGTGATATATTAGCAAGCTTATGGTTAAAAATCTTTTATGCTTTGGTTTGAGCGTTTATCATATATATGCCATAAACAATTGAGCGTTTTGAGTGAAATTATGTGAAGGTATCAAGTCTTGTGCATTCAATTTTGATAGCTTAATGAGATGCTTGAGCTTTTGTTATAAAATTGTAGCCTATGAATGCTTAATCTTTTGATTGCTACTAAGACTCAAGTCATTGATGTTTGTTTAGTTTTATTTGTATTCTTAGATATCAAGAGAAGTTAAATTGCACACACTCACGCAAGAGACACAAAGATTTGTTTTTAATTGTCTTAACGATGAGTTGTGGTCTAATATGTTCTTCAATTGTGGATTATCTGTCTTAAGAACACTGAGATTTGAGTCACGGACATGCTTTCATTGATTCATTTAATGATCTTGTTTTATTTTGCTCGAGGACTAGCAAAAGCTAAAGTTTGGGGGTATTTGATAGCTCACAAAATGGGCTATCTTTAGGACCTATTTTATGCTAGTTTATACACTTACACGGTTAATTTCACTTTTATATTTGATTATTTTATAGATATCGAGCATTTGGAGCAAATCTGGAGCTTTTAGAAGATATATGATGAAAAATAAGTTAATATGATGCAAATATGAGGTCCCAAGTGAAGAGATATGATGAAAATAAGCCAAAAACCCGAGGGGGCAGCGTCTAGACGCTAAAACAAAAATAAAATGTAAAAAGAACGCTGGCCAGTTTCGAACTCAAGCCTGTGAGCGGTTTTGCAGAATTCCCATCAGTGTTCAACCAACTCAGCCAACTACCGATTATGTTTTTAATTGTCAGCAAGGTTTAATTAATTCATTACTGGAGCCTGATATTCAGCCCACACCGCAGCTGCATTATCTCCCATAGACGCGCGCTACACAGGATTTCAGCCCATCAGATTTGCCATATTTGCTTTATACACGATTTTTGCCCTATTTTACCTTATAAATACATCTTTTTGAAGAGTGTAAGCGGAGCCAATTTGGAGAGTTATTCCCAATTTCGAAAATACATAATTTTAAGAGTTAGAGGAGATTTTTGGGAGCAAAAAGAAGGCAATTACATGCTCGGGATCGTGGCGATTACAGCGGGAACGTGGAATCGACACTAGTTTTATTTCTTCTTCCCTTTTAATTTGTAGTTTCGTTATGAGTTTAATTTTGAGTTTAGATTTTATAATATTGAATATGTTTGGCTAAACTCATTTATCTTGGGGATTGATGTAGTCTTTTAGTTTTGATGTTTTAATTAATTGAATGCTTAGATTGATTGTTTATTATCCATTCATGCTTTTACTTTCTTAATGCTTATAATCTTTTGGCCAAAGGTTGTATGTCGTCAGGGTTTAAATTATGCTTGGAAGAGAATGATTTAGACTAGATCTTAATTGCATGACTAAGAATAGTTCTAACATGGGAATGATTAGGCTATCTTAGAAGTTGTTTTAAAGAAGAGTTCTTAATGCCTTGCATGTCTTTAAAAACTAGATTGGAAAATTAGTTTTATTACATTGCATGAGACCAATTGCGCTCGGAAGAGGCAATTGTTATTTGTGTCCTTCTAGACTTATGGAAATTTGCATGAATAATCTAGGTATTTGATTGATTGAAGCATCAATCTAATTGGCGAAATCAACTCCCTAAGATATCTCTCTCCTTGTTGTTCTCCATCTTTTATTTTATGTTTTTATTTTGTTTTAATCCTATCTTTTATCGCTTTCTTTCTCTAAATAAAATTGAGTGACTGTATTCGCGGTACTTAAGTGAACTAGAAAACCAATCCTGAGGACGATACTCGTATTTACATACACTTTATTACTTGACCCGTACACTTGCGGTTTTGCACCTGCATTAAAAGTGCGCAACACTTCTTTTTTTATTTTTTATTTTTTTATCTATTTAATTATATCTTTGTTATTGATTTTAATTTATAAATACGCCATTATGTGTCATTTATAAAGTAGCATTTTTTTTCTTAAAAAAGAATTTCCAACTGATTTCTAAACTAAATTTTTAAAGTAAAGATTTTTAATTTAATTTTCAACTCCTTTCTAAATGATTTTGTCAAATTGATTTTTGAACAATTTCTAAATTTTGATTTTCATATATTTCTAAATCTATAATTTACCTGGATTTCAAATTTTGTTTTGTTTTAAAATATTTTCAAATGAATTAGTTTTCTATTAAATGTTTTAAATTGACTTTCAAAATTGTTTCCAAAACATGAAATTTTATTTTTGTTTTAAACTGGTTTGAAATGAATTTCAAATTAATTTTAAAATTAAAGGTATTTCAAAAATCTTTATAAAAAATATTTGTTTATTGCGTAATCCCCGTTATGGGATTAAGGCAACTAATGGCAAAATTGAAGGGTAATTCCATTCACAAATCAAATCCTTACTTTACTTTAAAGTTAAGGCAAGATTAGTTGAAACATTCTCTTTCATGTTATTTCTTTTTCTCTTTTCTCAAATTAAGGACATTTTAAATAAATTTAATTGGATAATAAAGACAAATTTTGGCTACCGTTTTAACGGGTGTTGTAGGGTGCTAACACCTTCCCTACACTCAACCGACCCCCGAACTTGATTTCTAGTTTCTTAGACCAGTTTTTGTTTTAAGGTGACCAATCACACCCAAAATGGTTGGTGGCGACTCCATCTCTTTGTTTTTTTAAACCAAAACCCTTAAAAGAGGACGTCGGCCGCTCCGCGTCGCGATGACGTTGCGACACCTGTGTATCATAAATTGAAAGCAAATTATATACAAAAACAAAGTTAAAAAAAAAATCAGTGAATTAAAAAAATTAAATACCTAGCGGCGGCGGCGGCGGGCTAGGGCGATGGAGGCAGGAGACGGCGGCGGCGGGCTAGGGTGGTGGAGGCAGGAGGCGGCGGCGGCGGGCTAGAGTGGTGGAGGCAGGAGGCGGCGGCGGCGGGCTAGGGTGGTGGAGGCAGCGGCGGCGGGCAATGGAGGCGGCGGCGGCGGGCTAGGGTGGTGGAGGCAGCGGCGGCGGGCAATGGAGGCGGCGGCGGCAAGAGATAGAGATAGAGAAGGCGACGGCGAGGGCGGGGAGGGCGGCGGCGGGAGCGAAGGAGAGAGAGAAGGCGACGGCGGCGAGGGAGCGAGGGAGAGGAAGGCGACGGCGGCGAGGGAGCGAGGGAGACGGCGGCGAAGGAGCAAGGGAGGCGACGGCGGCGAGGGAGCGAGGGAGACGGCGGCGAAGGGGCGAGGGAGATAGAAGGCGACGGCGGCAGGCGATTGAGAGAGAGAGAGAGCAGGCGGCGGAATTGAAGCGAAATGAAGAAGACGAACGAAACCCTTAGGTTATTAAGGGTTCTCTCGACGGTTTTCAAAAACCGTCGGGAGAAATGCCGGTTCTCTCGACGGTTTTTAAAAACCGTCGAGAGAAGTGTCCGGTTCTCTCGACGAATTTACAAATCGTCGAGAGAAGTGTCCGGTTCTCTCGACGGTTCGATCAAGTCGACGAGAGAACCGGACACCTCTCCCGACGGTTTGTAAACCGTCGAGAGAACCGGACACTTCTCTCGACGGTTTTTAAAATACCGTTGAGAGAGTGTTTTAAAATTTAAAAAAAACTTTTAAAAATATACTCTCTCGACGGTTTTAAAATACCGTCGAGATAGTTGTTGGTTGTCTCGACGGTTTTTCTAAACCGTCGAGAAAGTGGGCAGTTTTCTCGACGAATTGATATTTCGTCGAGAGAATACGACATTCTCTCGACGGTTTATAAAAGCGTCGAGAGAGCATTGTTTTCCCGACGAAAAAGGAACCGTCGAGAGAACATCCGTCGAGACAATATAAAATTCTTGTAGTGAGTATGTTTAATGATATATATATTTTAAATTCAACTTATATGAAAGTGAGTATTCAAACTTCAAACTTCTTGATTTAAGATAGATCTTAACCACTTGAATTATACATTTATACTCAAGTTGATAGAAATACAATTTAGTTATTATTTACGTGGTGTTTTTAAAATATTAGCACATAATAATACTATTCAACTTTTAATTTTAATATTTTTCATTCAATTTAGACAGTTAATGCTAACGATTCACATGTCAAATAGTCATACTAGATTTATTTAATATATGATTGATATTTATATATTTTAACTAATTTTAATATTTACATACACTCATTTTTCATAACGAATGCTAAAATTGAAGTTTTAGAATTTTAAGATTGAAGCCATATTTTATACTTCAAGTGACCATAAATTTAAAATAGTCTCGACTTTATAACATGTGTTATATAAAAATTAAAAAGTTAATTTTATTATGGTACTAAGAAAAATGTCAATTTTCCTTTTGAAAAAAAAGTCAATTTTATTATGTACGCAATGAAATCACAATTTCATCATATCGAAACCAAAGATAATTTCATTTATTAAAAAAAAAAAAAAAAAAAAAAAAAGCATAGGCCATCCATAAAGTAAAAATATATATATATAATGAAAAACTAGTTGCCCAAACAGTATTTTCATAAGAAAATCAAAAGATGTTTACAGTTCTTGCCAATAAATGGAAAAAAAACACACACACTTTTCATCCTTATCGTGGTGGGCATCAAAATGAGACCAATTTTTCAACATGCGACTGTTAAAAAGAAAGAGAAAAGAAAAGAATCTAAGTGGAGAATGAATGATTGGGAATTGCTAATTAAGACTAATTTGATATGACAAAATCAAACAAAAAAGCATTCATTAGAGAAGTATGTAAGCAATTACGTAACAAAATTGGACAGTGCAATATGGGTAAATTTCAGAGACAAAAGTGTGTGTGTTTGGATGGTGGGTATAAAATTGAATAGAAAAAGAGAGACAAAAATCAAAATGGGGGAGAAAGCCAAACGAGGAGCATAATCCTGCCCACCCACTGGTCGGCTGCCCGTAAAACCCGCAAAACACATCTGAAAAACCTTATCTCCAACACCATCTTCTATACTCCCATAATTCCCATCATTAAAATTTATTTAGTGCGTCATATAATGTGATGTCGCTAACATTTCTGTCATTAACTTTGGTTATTATTCCATGGGAATGCAAGAGAAATTAGATTCAAAATTCACCCAATTTAGAAACTGTAATGGGAGTAAAACCTTTTAACATAGCAATAGCAACTATTCAATTTCAAACCATAACAATTATTATTGTCTTGTTTATTGATGATGTTTACACCAAATTTAAATTGATGTAGGTCAATTTAGACCTAACTCAAGAAAAAATAGTCACACTTAAAAACAAAATAAAATGTGATCAATATTAACCAAAATTGAAGAAATGAAAGTGATATTATTCTTCGAAAATAAATCTACGTAAATTATTTATATTTAAATGCAAGAGTATGAATGGATAATGGATAATGAATAATTTAAATTTAATATTATAATTTTACTTATATCAATAAATCATATATGTATTGAAATTTTTACCTTCAATTAATTGAAAGTTTCATTTTGGTTAAAGATTGGTGGATGGATAATTATTGATATTATATGTTACAATGTTTTATAAATGTTTTTTTTGAATTATACAATTGTTGGGTCGAATCCAACCACACAAGATTGTTATTAGTTAAGATTTAATTCTGGGTAACCATTATATAGGAATATTGATCACATATTATTTTTTTTAAAAATATCATAATTAAATATAATTAAATATGTGGGTGGAGAGTTTCGAACCTATGACTTATTAGTAACTAATTCTGCCAACAAGAGCAGAGCTCAATGACATGATGTATCGTCTAGTGACCATGCGGTCTTACGTTCAATTCAATCTCTCACCCCAACATCATGTTGATGTATCATGAGGTCCTAGATTCAATTCCCCTCCCTAACATGTTTTTAAAAATAAATATAAAAAATCCTAAATGCTAATATATATCCTTTGTATTATTATTTTTTTTGGTTTAAAGAAAAAAACCCTATGTATATATATAATGTTTTTCCATAGTCCATTATTATGGAGTTCTAGTTGTACGCTAGATTTAGTCTCCATCAGTTTCATGATCCCTTAGAATCTATCGCCCATCATGCCAAATCATTTTTTGGGCCCCACCTTCGCCATCAACCCCTTTCACAACGTGGCATCGCTTTCTACCCAATCAGCATGCTAGCTACCCGCCAATTACGAACTTCGATTCTTCTCATTTATTTTCCAATATCCATTTATTATTATTATTATTTTATTATTATTATTATAAAATTTTTTTTTTTTTAACAAAACAAAATACAGAACTAAACCGCTATCAAATCACTCAAACAAAAAAACTTAATCTCTAGAGGCACATCCTCCAGCCAAACCACTCGTTGTGGACGTCGTCCCAAAACCATCTGCGTTAGCCCGTGTGCAACCACATTCTCTTATCTATGTATAAAACAACAACGCTGCCTATTCTCTTATCTATGTATAAAACAACAACGCTGCCTGAAAGAATGAAGGAACCGCACACACATTCGCTACCATCATTCCATAACCTCCATCACATTCTCACCTTCTCCTCAAACAAACTACACAGCCAAGAGGAATCTGTTTCTAAAATCACCGAACTCAAGCCAGTCTTCCATGCCAATAAAAGCCCCTCGGACGCGGTCAAACATTCAGCCATCAATGCACTTTGAACATTTGGGACCCACGAAAATGCTGTCAACATAACATGACCCAGCCATCAATGCACTTTGAACATTTTAGACCCACGAAAATGCCGTCAACATAACATGACCCAGAAAGTCACGCACCACGACCGACCTACCCCACCATCCGATCAAAAGCTACAAAACCGGCATCCACATTAACCTCGCCGCTACTCCCTCTATCACCCCCCCCCCCCCCCCCCCCCCCCCCCTTTGATTGGCCTCCCGGAAAGAGTTCAAGTAACTAGCAACCCAACACCCAAGGTCAGTCGTTCGTCGGCACCCCGTAAATCGAGCACGATTACGACTATTGCACACTACTCACCACAAAGTACATAACTCCTCAAACTCAGTCCACCCCACCTTCTCCGGCAGAAACCACAAAGCAGAGGTTATGTCCCCCTCGGGTCGGTACTGCAATAAGAACTCAAATTTAGAAGCTGTCAATACTCTGCGAAAAAATTTGCAGTGCCAAAACACATGTATGCTAGACTCACCCTTCCCACACAGATGACAAAATTTTCTTTCTTTCTTACTCACAATTCTTTTGAAATTTAATACTATTTGACAAAATACAATTTAATTTTTTCTTTTGTAGAGAACAAAGATTGTTAGGTTAAGTATCGTATCATATCAACACCTTCAATAATCTATTCTCTCAACCTATCAAATCCCGCACAATTAGGTACAAATCGAGGGAACTAATTTATTGTTTTCGTGCTACAAATAATATTTTAAGATGTTGGGTACGTGGAATTCTTGTGCTTTAAAAAATTTATACACATGATTTCTTTGTTTTTTTTAGCAAAGTTAATGAAAAGAAAGAAAAAAAAAAGTGTATGGAAAGTTTAAGAAATAAATAAAATATTTAAGAGATTAAAAACTAAAATAGAAAATTGAATCAAGAAGTTCCTGAAGCTTCACGGAACCATTTGGTATGCACAAATGAGTAGTGGGAGAATAATAAGAATATCCTTTTAAACTATGCCACTAATTTGGTAATGGACATTCTAAACCTACTAAAAATAATTAAACTAACCTTTATAGAAAAAATAAAAAAATAAAAAAATAAACCAAAAATTAATCACTTAATTTAATATCCTCAATGTCGAATCGTATGTTTTTCATTTTCAAAAAAAAAAAAAAAAAAAAAATCGTTTGTTTTTAGGTGAAATTAACAGAATAGTCCTACTTTCAAAAATTAAACAATACAGTCCAACTTTGCATATTTTTATATATATATATATATATATATATAAAAGATTAAATTGAAATTAAGCTCAAATTATATTAACTAATATTGTAATTTTAAATGTTTTTAATGACAGTAATTATAATTTTTTTTTTTTTTTTTTTTTTTTTTTTTTTTTTTTTTTTTTTTTTTTAACAATAAGAAATTAAACTTAAACTTGCATAATTTATTAAATTAGAAAAAAACAAGATCAAATTATTATTTTTAAAAAGCTACAAAATTATTTCAAAATAATCTTTTCATGTTTTCACATACATTTAGGGTTGCTTTGGAGAGGTTAAAAGTGATTATAAGAAAATTTAAAATATTTTTGTGTTTGGTAAATTGATTATAAAATCATTCAAACCAAATTACTTTTTCAATTAAATTGATTTATAAAAACTAGTTAAAGTAGTTTTTGATTTCCAAAAAATCTCACACATCTCCTTTTAAATTCTTATTTAAGTTTGAAATTTACTAAAAACTTTTTTATTTCATATTAGATTTTTCTAGAAACACAACAATTAATTAAATTCCGCTGTCAAATCTTTGATCACAGTCTGTAGTGGTGCAAATATTTCCACCATATGTTTGTTCGTTTGTTTTATTTATTTAACTTACATAAAAATACAAATATTTTTTACCATTTACTTTGGTAGTGCTTTGGTCATAATAGATGCCACGACGATTTATGGAGAGAGCCAGAAACCAAACACACAGTTTCAATTGCGCACCAATTATTTACACATATATATATATATATATATATTCGTTCTTTTTGCTTTTATGTTGTTCTTTTTGGCTCATTCTTTTATTAAAGTAATTTTAACTTTACTCTAAACCTAATTATTCTCGACCGTCACATTATATTTATTCAATTCATACATCATTCTTTTTTTATAATATGTATACTGTGTCAAGGTCAATGCTTATCTATTTAACCCCACAAAAACTTGTCAATGAAGGCAACAATATTTAATTTCATCTTAATCTCACCACTTTCTTATCAATTAACGCTGATTATGTGACCTAACATATCTTAGTGCTATAATTAACTTTTCTTAATCACAAGGGAATTGTTTATATTTATCCTAAATCTCTGTATTTTTAACGAGTGAATTTGTTTATATTCATCCTAAAATCATGTATCTTCATTATTCAAAATAATAATAATAATAATAATAATTCTCCACCTATTTTTCATTTAAGTGTATTTATTAAAGCCTCATCCATAATTACTTTTCAAAGTAAGAAGTCATTATATTAAATATTCAATAACGATTATAAATGGCGAGCAGGAACATAGTTCAACAACATGATGAGAGCATAATTCAACAACATGATGTATCTTAGTGATCATGAAATCCTAAGTTCAATCCTCCACTCTAACATGTTGTAAAAATAAAAATAAACAATTATAAATAGCCAAAGTAATTAGAAATACCTAGATTTAATTTATTTATGAAGTGAAATTATTGAATCTATGAAGATTTATTATTATTATTTAATCTTCCTCGACTGTGTATATTATGGACAATTTTCTCTGTTTAGTGTGTAATCTAATTAAATGGCGTTGATTTTAAAGTTTTCTATAATATTATAATCTTGTTCCACGCTACCTCAGTATGAGGTTAGCCACTGACGTCACGACTCGCTTTCCCAGAAAGTCGAGGCCACGACCCCAATACCAGACGATTCCACGACTTGGGGAGCCGACCTCAAGGCTCTGAGAGTCCGGACTTAACCGCTCACCCAAGGATCTGTTGTTGTCAAGCTGTCTCTCGATCAGCGTGAAGAGTACTTGACAAGACATCTTTGACTCACCTGACGGGACGACGGTACAACAACGCTCCCAAGTCTCTCGAGAACTGTGGGACGACGGTTAACCATCATCATGACAAGGTATATGGGCAGACCTAGGTCGGTCCACACCTCCTCACCCCGGTTCGAGGACCCACATGATAACGGACGAGCAGAACCGTCCAGGAAATTCTCCTTTCACCTCACCTATAAATACACATTATGTTCAAGATGGGAGAGGAGGTATCAGAGGCGTTATTCTACGCAATTCTCTACAATCTACCACTTCAACTTATGTTCAGTATACTACCTGACTTAAGTATCGGAGTCCCGTGGGCCTAGTCACACCGATGCAAGTTCATTCCCAGGAAGTCACAAATTTATCTTTAGTCATTTTTTTTTTTTTTCAAGTTTGAAGGTGAAAATTAATGATATAATACATTAATTAGTAGAGTTATATTTTGATGAGTTTATACTTAAACCACATGACATGTCAATCAAATAATCCAAATAATTCATTGAATTGTTATTTTTAAATTCATTTCTGACCATTTTCACTTCACAAAAAAGGAAAACGAAGTTTTGAGAAATTAAGAGGAATTTGTATATATATATATTTTTTTCTTTTTCTTTTTGTTTTTGTTGCTTTTGTGTCCCATTGAAATTAAAATATTGGTTTGATAAGGAGGTTAAAACTTAAAAGTAAGGTTTAATGGACGGTTAAATGTCCGCTCGAAATTCAAATAATTATGAGTTCCATAAAGTAAAGGGTACATTGAACTTAAGGATTCGTCGGTGGATCCACCGTACCGTGTGGGTATCACTTCCCATCATTTAATTATTTCCACAATTGAAAAATAAAAATAGAACGAAACTCTAAAATTTATTTTGTTATATTAAAATGGTAAATAATTAAATTATTTGGGCCTTTCCCTCTTAATTCACCAACCGACAACCTACCCTACACCCAATCCTTAAAACTTGGTCAACTGTGTTTTCCTTCCAACTTCCCCATAATTTACTCCTCCCTTCTAATCTTCTGTCCCAATATCCGAGTCATTTCGAATTTTTAAATTTCAATAAATTCTTTTCTTAAGTATCAATTCATATGACATTCAAAGGGAATTGCCTTCCTTCTCCCCATTAATTTTGATAGGATTATACTAATTATGCATGTGATTGATTTTATAGATATATATGTCTTTTATCTTGCATACTTCGTATAGAATTAAAATATGTCTTCGATTTTTTTTTTTTTTAAAAAAAATTACAATTTATTTGATAACCGTAAATTTATCTGTTTACTAATTAATTATTTTCATCTAACGTAATTTTATCTTTTATTAGGCTTATGATGTGAATGTGACAAAAATGATGCAAGATGGATTAAGGGTGTGTTTGGAATTGCCAAATTATTTTAAAATCTGTTAAAATTACTTATGCATAACAGGTAAAATCACTGTATAACGTTCATTTTACACCTTTCTAAAAATATGTTTCTGTCTAGTTTTTAGATTTTTTTGACAATCACTTACGTCACAAATTTTTAAATCTTTCCAAAGTTAAGAATTATTTTATATGTCTCATATATTTTTTCCACCATCAAGTTTATTTTATAATTTTTTAAATTAATAAATTAAATGTAAATATTTTTTAAAAAATAATACCATATTGTGATTTTTAAAAAAAAAAGGTTATACAAATTTTTATAGTAGGTATGTTTTAGTCATTATACCTAAATCACAATAATTTAATATTTATTTACCAAACACAATAACCAACTTATTTTGAAAACTAAGGTTGCAATAAATTATTTTAAAAGTTACCCCACCTAAATTATCTCTTTGAAACTCTTATTTTGTTTTTGTTTACTAAATTGAGCATATTATTTCCAACCAAAAAGTTAAAGGTTCGAATTCTTTGTTGATGTAAATAAAATCATATTTTTTTAATTGAAAAAATACTATTTGTGTAGTATTTGTAGGAAAGAGGACAAAGAGAATCATTTAATAATTATTATGCATCACTTAAGACCATCCTCAAGAATGCACTCTCCATACCTTGCCCATCTCTTTTGCAATGAGTCAAGAAATACATGCCCAAGGATAAGAGGAAAACTACCAATTATAGCTCTACCCATGTGTATATATTACAATGATATTAAAAAAAAAAACTTTTTTAATGCACTTCATATGTTATAAAAGAGAAGCAATGATGAATATATATAATCATACTTACATTAAAAAAAAAAAAAATTACGATCATTTAAATATCATAATTAACGATAGTGTGTTAGAGAGTATTATAGTACTTTAAAGTTAAATGAAAAGTGATTAATGATAAATTACTTTCTATTTGGTTATAATATTTAATTTCAAAGGCAATTGGATTGTATTCCATGAATCCACTTGGGAATTAAACATTTATAAATGGTAATTATTAATTACACAAAGAGTAAGCAAGAAAGTAATATACAATGAACTGGAAATTAAACCCGGTGCATGTACGGCATCTGGTATATAACAAGTATTTTAATTCCAAATACTTTATTGTTAATTATTATGCGCTCTTTATGTACACCCATAGCATAGCACACGCCTAATGAAAAATGTATTTTCCATAAAGTATTAATTTAAAATAGAGTAAAACTTAGTTGCAGGCTGGGCTACAACTATCTTTTGCAGTCCAGCAACATGCCAGAATTTGATTGGTCAGGTTTTATGTTAATTTTTTTAATTAAAAAATCATATTTAATGTCTCATGTCACTTCAACGCTTTCTTTTCTTTCATTTTTTCCACTTCTCTATAACTCTCAATTTCCAATTTTGCCCTTCTCTCCTCAATTCTCTCCGGTATCTCTTTTTATGGATGATTTGCTACTGTCAAATCTTAGTAAACATTTCTTAATCTCTCCATATGCTTAATAGCATAGCGAAAATTGGCAGAATTTTAGAATTGTAATAGTTAATTATTTATTCTATGATAAATGAAGTGAAATTGAGTTGAAACTTGAAATGAACAAAGAAATTAGATAGAAGAGAAAAGATGAATTTTATTGTAGAATTTTAGAAAGGTAATAGTTAATTATTTATTTTATGATAAATGAAGTGAAATTGAGTTGAAAACTTCAAATGAACAAAGAAATTAGATAGAAGAGAAAAGAAGAATTTATTAAAAAATGTCATAGGATATTGGACAATGGTGAGGTTTTAGATATTATTATTATTATTAAAAATTGTCCCAGGATTTTTTTATTGATGATTTGCTATTTTAAAAATTGTCACACGGTTTTTTTTATCTATAATTTGCTATTTTCAAATCTTAGTAAAAAATTTCAAACCATGAAAAAAAAAGAGATATTGGAGAGGATTGAATAGAGAAGGGCAAAATCGGAAATTAAAAGTCACGGAGAAGAGGAAAAAAAGCAGGGAAAAAAAAGTTAAAGTCACCGGAGGCATTAAATATGATTTTTTAATTAAAAATAATAACATAATACTTGGCCAATCAAAATTTGTCACGTGGTTGGGCTGCAAAAGATGGTTGTAGCGGAGCGTGCAACTAAGTTTTACTCTTTAGAATATTGATTGGAATTGAATTGACAATCCCATTTTCCGAGCCCTTTATAATTCAACCCCCCAAGTTTGGTGGGTTTTCAATTTTCGCCATTTGTTTTATTTTAAATTTAAAAATAAGGAATGGAGGATGGAGAATATTGTAATACGGGGCTTCTTCTTGGGCTGGGGAGAGGAGGGGATGATTCAGTGCGGTCAGTCGTACCGGAAGTAATGGGCGGCGGCGGTGTGAAGATGAAGAAGCTGCAGGTTTTGAAGTTCGATGACATTTTGCCTTCTTTGACGCTTGGGTTGTGCGCCGAGGATTTGATCCAGCAGGGCTCTTCTTCTTCGGCTAGTCCCGTGTCGTCGTTTTCTAACTCCTCCGGGTTTAAGAGGGATCGAGATCAGGGCGGCGCCGGTGAAGACAAGGAGGCGGAGGTGGAGGTGGAGGTGTATATGAAAGTTGTTGAGGAAGATGATGATGGAAGTCCGAGGAAGAAACTTCGACTCAGTAAAGAACAATCCGCCATTTTAGAAGATAATTTCAAAGAACACTCGAGTCTCACTCCGGTAAGTCGTTTTTTTGTAAAATTATTTAATTAATGCGAGGATTGAATTCTGATCTTTTAGTTAACCACATAATGTTATGCTACGTTCTTTTTTCTTACAAATATATTGTTGTTTTAAATACTGACCCTAATTTCATTTCTTTTTGGATCACGGATATTCTTGATTTTTTTAAAAAAATATAATTTATTTTATCTAAGATTAATCTAGGAAGCAATGATCTTCACCTTCCTCCTTAAATTTCATTTTTATTAATAAATTCTCTTTGATTTTTTACATTATATCATACTTTTTATCCCAAAAAAACAGAAGCAAAAGCAGGATTTGGCTATACAGTTAAACCTAAGGCCAAGACAAGTGGAAGTATGGTTTCAAAACAGAAGAGCCAGGTAATTAATTTCTCAAAAAAATTAATCAGTTTTTTTTTTTTTTTTTTTTTTGAGATCAATTAAAATTTAAAATCCATGCAGAACCAAGCTGAAGCAAACAGAAATGGACTGTGAATTACTGAAGAAATGTTGTGAAAATCTCAAAGAAGAGAACACAAGGCTTCAAAAGGAGCTTCAAGAACTCAAATCACTCAAATTAACTGCTCCGCCGTTCTGTATGCAGCTGCAAGCCGCCACCCTCACCGTTTGCCCTTCCTGTGAGAGGTCCATTTGCGGCGGCGGCAGCGGCAGCGATGCATCTCCGGCCACCACCTTCTCGATTGGGCCAAAGCCTCACTTTCTCAAATTCCCCTTTAACCACCCGTCGGCGGCTTGTTAGGCAACCTAATTTTAATTATTATATCATTAATTAAAAAGACCAGAAGACTTCTATTTTTGCTTAGGGCTTCTGGGTCAATATATCGTATATAGCACTTATGTTATATGTACAAATATATTGTTGTTTTTAACACATGGAAATTAGGCTTTGTAGAAATCGATGTAATGACGACACACATGTATTTAAGTTTCCATATATTTGACTTGAGGTTGTTTTTTATATTTTTAAACTTTTGTTTTATTTTTCTCTCTCTTGAGTAATTTTTAAATTAATTCGAATTTTCTGGTCTCGAATCTTGGTTGTGAAAATAACATAACAAATTATTGATCGAAAAGTCAAAAATTAGAATCTCTAGCATGTTAAAAAAAATCTACATAATCATTCAAAATTGGTCAATCTTATTCGAATGACCTAATATATATCAATTAACTTTAGTTGGTGGTTATAAAAGGTCTTGAGACTTGAATGTCTTCGAATGAATGAGTTTAATCTTTGGTGCTCACCTAAATTAATTTCCTATGAGTTTTCTTGGCAGCCAAATGTTGTAGGGTCAGACAGTCTGTCTCGTGAGATTAGTCGTGGTGCGCGTAAGCTGCCTCGGATACTCACAAATATAAAAAAAAAAATATTAAAAAAATAACTATTAAATTAAGTTTTCAAACTCCAGGACTGTTTTAAAAATTTAATTGTTTAATACACGCGAGATTGAGGGGAATGATGAGTTAAATGAATAATTATTTGGAGAAAAGTTGAGGGACTTTTCTTTGGTTTTTGAGACAAGTATCGACAAAGCAGTTGGTGGGCTGTGATTGGAATGAAGAAATAATAAAATATAATTTGTATCGAAACTATATGATTAAGATTTAAGAACAAAGATCTCAGATATTAATCATCAGTATTATATATATATACCAATATATTAGATTAAAGTAGGTGGAAAATTGCCGACTTGATTATCTTATATTTCCTTGATTGTTAAGATTGAATTTGATGACAGTTAGCTGTCGGATTCTTGTGATTATTTAATTATTGTCCATCATTATTGATTAAACAATTTAATTTTATTTTTCCCCACAATTTCATCCCATTTGCTGAAGTATCCTACTTTTGGGAGATAAATTCCTCTAATTTATCATCAACCCAACTGCCTTCCTTTAAGGAAAAGAAATAAAGCCTTCTCATTTTAAGGCATATTTTCCATGGTCTTTTGATTGAGAATGCGGACCGAATTGACCTGTTGTTCAATTTACAAATAAAAAGGTCAAACCTCAAATGCTAGGTATTAAGGACAACGGGAATCCAGACATCTCCACAATAGTATGATATTGTCCACTTTGGGCATAAATCCTCCTGACTTTGCTTTTGGTTTCCTCCAAAAGGCCTTATACCAATTGGAGATAATTGTCACCCATTATATACTCATGATTTTTCTCTTTTCTAGCCAATGTGAGATATTGTTTGTATCCTAACAATCCTCCCCTCAAACAAAATACCACACTTAAGTCTACTTTGTTCCCGACAATCCTCCCCTCGAATAAAGTACCACGACCTCCCCACAGATAGGATCCTTGAGCAACCCGAAAGCTCAACCACGACCCTCAAATAGTCACTCATCTGAATTACACTTAAGCATCCCGCTCAACCACATATTTGCTATGACTCAAATTATGACAATGTCATTGGAGACTCGCCAATATCTTTATTCGACACTCGAAGATTTTTGACTAAGTTAGGGACATAGTTCTGATACCACTTATTAAGAACAACGAGAACCCATACATTTTCACAATAGTATGATATTGTCCACTCTTTAACGCTAAGAAGCAAAGTCTCACTTCTTTTTCTAACAAGTTATTTACCGAAAATCACAAATGCAATGAAAGTATGACTCCCTTCGTTGTTATCTACAATCAGATTACATTGCTAGATTATATTCGAGATGGTCTTCAATGAGATTCTCATTACACATTATGTGGATCCCACTTTTCATTTTTTACATCTCTTCCATGTTTTGTCATTTATCTTTCTTTCTCAAAATTCTCGACTTCATCTTCTTCATTTTTTTTCCTCTTATATTCTTGAAATGAGTTTGTCTTGAAATAATCTTCAACTTCATATTTTTTTTCTCTCATTCTTGAAATTGGGGTTGTCTTGAAACAATCTCGAACTTCATGTTTTTCTTTTTTTCTCTCATTCTTGAAATGAGTTAGTCTTGAAATAATATATAGAATTATAAAAATCTTGCAGGAATCGAATTTGTGCAATGCGCTTAGAAAACCATTGAAGAAAGAATAAGAAAATTATGAAAGAAAACACAGATCCTCAAATAGCCTTTAATCGTAGGCGATAGTCCGCTAAAACACTAGAGTCGAACAAAGAGTACGAACAAAAGTTTGAACAAGATTCAAATACAACATTGCATATCTCATTATGGTAAAAAAGAGTGAAATTAGACATGTACCTGATTAGGTATCGTATATTCACATTGATATGATATTGCCTGTGTAGACAGCGTATTTGGTCCGACCATTTGTTTATTATTAAAGTTATTTTCTCCTAATGAATTTTTCTCATCATTCTTTAAATTATTTTTAAACTTTTAAAATTCACTTATTTATTTATTTATTTAATTAATTAATTCCGAAAATTCAAGAAAAAAAAACAAAAAAAAAAAAAAGATTTTGGTTGTTTGAAAAAGTTTTTACCTAACTTTTGAAATAAAATTAAGATTTAATGAGTATAAATTTTTTTAAGTTATTTTATGGCTAAAATTTGATATTCATTTATTTAATTCCATGAATATAAAATCTTTAATTCATTTTTGGGTTAAAATTTGATATTCATTTATGAGTATAAAATATTTAATTCATTTTTGGTTTAAAATTTGATATTCATTTATGATATAAAATATTTGTTCATTTTTGGCTTCAAATCTATTTTAATTGAGAAAAAAAGTAATAAATTCATTGAGATTTTTACCTTTGATGTGGTTTTCAAAGGCCTATAAATACCGACCAAGAGAAATAGGTGAAGGAGGACGATGAAAGAAGATTAGAGCGAAAGGCTCGTACAATCGGAGAAAAGACAAAAAAGATTAGAGCGAAACGCTGGAAGGAAAGACAAGATCAAATCCGAACAAAAAGCTAACAAAATTGGAGAGTAAAAAGGTTTTCATAAGTCAACATGATTATTTGACCAAGTCAAATCCATGTTCTCTAATCTACACTCTCTCTCCTCCAAACCTCCTCACTATTCATCATTTCCTTCAACCACCTCTTATTCAACTCCGGCGAACGAACTAGCAACGGTCTCCGACGGACGGTGGCATTTTTTAGCGGTGGTATTCGAATTCCAACGGTGCATTGCATGTTTAATTACAAAACTTCCCTAGCGACGGTCTCCGACGGACGGTGGCATTTTTTAGCGGTGGTATTCGAATTCCAACGGTGCATTGCATGTTTAATCCACGTCGACCACTCCGCGTCGCAACAGTTTGTAAGACCAGGATTGAACTCGATCCCTCTAGAAGGACATTGAAGTACTGAGGCCCTTCATGACCATAAGCCAACCCTTGATAGTTATAGACATTATATATTTTAAATCGATTAACAATGATTAAATTAGAAAAGTTTTTATTAATTTGAATTTCTTGTCCAAAAATCATATTTACTCACCAATTTATAGTTAGTAACTTTTTGGCATGATATATAACTTAAATACTTTGTAAGATACAGAGAAAACTCATATTTAAAGTTAGTATAAAAACATGAAACTATTTTGTTCCCCTCTTTTCTTCTACATAAACTTCTTACAAAAAAAAAAAAAAAAAAATCAAAAACAAAAATCAAAAGATAAAAATTTGAGCATTAATTAATAAAGCATTTTAAAAATAGTTGCACAAATGCGAGATCAAACTGCTATTCTGTAGAGATAAAAACACCAACCAAACAGAGACATTTTGAATTTATAAGATTCCATTTGATAACCATTCCGTTTTTAATTTTTTATTTTTAAAATTTATGCTTGTTTTCTCCTAATTTTTTTACAATAATTTTTTTTTCCTAAACAAACATTTGAATTCTTAGTTAAATTCTAAAAAATAAAAATAAAATTATTAAAATTATTTATTTTAGTTTTCAAAATTGATTAAATTTTTGAAAACATTGAAAAAAATTATATAACAAAACAAAAACAAAAATAGGTGGAGATATATTTATAGATTTAATGTTCAAAAATCAAAAACTAAAAATTAAATGGTTATTAACTGCCTAAAAACATTTGCATGATTTTCCTAAAATAGTATTTGTTTGTTGACTTATCATATCTAGTTTGTGGACCATATATATATAAACTATATCTTCCACTATTACACATAATAATAAATAGACTAATAGAGCCATTTGTTTTTATGCGTCGGCGGTATATGGGCAACCAATTAGTGGTGAAGATGTGATATGACAAAAACAAACATAAAAAAAAGTGCTAAAATTAAAATAATGAAGAATAAAAGGAACAAATGATTTAAGTATTAGATGACAATATTAAATAGACAACCTTCTAAATTTCATTAAGGAATTAAAGTAATAAACTTTTGCATGCAAGACAAGACAAGAGACACATAATTGATTTCTTTTTTTGAAATCTTACGTGTGTTTTAAAACCAAATTTGACCCAAAATAGAATTCTACAAACAGCCCACTTTCATTGAAATCGATTTTTTTAAGTTTGGACTCATAAGTTCAAATTGAATAATCTATCATTTAAATTGCGTAAAGAAATATGCCATAAAACTAGAGAAAAATTGTATTAGATTAAAATAATTAAAAATATAACATTTTTTTTAAAAAAAATTGTAAATATGACAATTTCTATCACTGTAGTAGTCTATTATTTCAGTTTTTTATAGAATTTTGTAACTAACTATCACTAATAGTAGTCTATCAGTGATAGTCATATATCAGCGATAACAGTCTATCAATGATTGTCACTCATTTTTTGTCATATTTGCAAAATGTTTTAAATTTTGCTATATTTACCATTATTATGGACCTGACGGCCCAAAACTAAACATGCCATAAAATGAAAATCCTTGAGCCAAATACTAGAAAATTATAGTTCCTAAAATAAATCTATTTGATTAAAACATCATATCGAAATATTGTAAAATTATCTATTTAAATGGATGATAAGATCATAATATTGAGAGATAATATGCAAAAATAGATAAATTAAAATGAAAATATCTTACAATAAGTAAATGGGAACTTGAAACTGAAAGGCATTAGCATTATGCACTCCTTAATATCCAATTACAAAGAAGATAATAGGCTTTCAACAAATAATTAACAAATACTTCTCTTCTATTATTACTTCCTCGACGCTTATTAAACGTGAAGAACTGAAATACTACAATAAGTGCCAACAAGAACACATACATTATGAAAATCAAAAAAAGAAAATTGAAAAATCTCCCATCTGTGTAACTTCCATAAAACATCAACTACTTTGAGTTATATACCTTCTGAAAAGTGAAAATATTGTAGCTAAATTCCAAGCAGGCTTTGGATATAATGTAGGAAAGAAAAAAAAAAATGAAAGATAACTTAAGCATATCATCTCTTAAAATCACACAACATTATTTGTCACACTATTTGGTTGGATTATATAAAGGAATTAATCTTCTCGCATTCATAGCAAATCTGCAGATACTTTTAGCAATGTTACGATCGTTCACGGGCCGAGCCGATAATGGCCATCGGTCATGTAGTGACCGTCGATATAGAGCGCGGCATTGGGAGGATGAAGGCCATCCATCACCATGAACTGCATATCTTCAGAAGGTTTCCAGTGTCTCTTCCTTTGGTTTATGAACCAATTGTTTATTTGCTTCTGATCCAATCCAGTGGATTCAGCCAATGCCACCTTCTCTGTCTCCTGTGAAAAACCCCATCATTTGATTACCGTGTTTAAACATTTTTTTTTTCGAGTTCAACAATTGCGAGGGAGGGGATCAAATCTTCGACCTTTGAGATTGTAATTGATGATTTATTGTCACACTCCGTCCCATTACCCTACCGACCCTGTGTCCAATGGAATCTATTGTCAATAGATTTCATTATACAGTCGGCGTATCTGAGACAAGGTGTGACATTTATCCACTAAACTATAAGCTCGGATTGGGTGTTATTTTTGTTTTCTTTCCCAAGAGAACAGTGAGAATTAATCAAACTTGGGTTGTTTACAATTTGTTAATTTATGGAAATGTGATAGGTTAAGTAGAAGGGGATTAGAAACTTACTGAAGGGTATGGCCATTTGTAATGTAACTCCCACCAATTAAGAAGTTTCTGCCTTGCATCTTTTGGGAGTTTGCCTTTCTTCTTTTTCTTAGAAAGTTCTTGCTTGAGGCTGCTCAGGTAACCACTGTACTTCCTCAGTAGGTGGTTCTTCAATTCTCTGTCTTCAGCACGCGGGTCGATCTCCGGTAATTCGGTTTCTCCGCCGCTATTGTCTTGTTCCTCCTCGGACGATCCCATACCTTCACACTTCTCATCTGTAAAGAATTCAAGTGCATGAACTAATGCTTATACATCATGCCTAGAATGCCAAATATCAAATTTTCACAAGTCCACAAAGTCATGTACTAATGGAAGGTATTTTCTATCTAAAATAGAAAATCAATTAGTTATCAAGAAATGGTACAGAATTTAAGTAATTGTCTAAGTCAAAAAGTTAGGCAAAAAACCTAGAAGTTGATAGTTCAATGCAATCCAAACTATTGAGTCATTCAATTATTGGAGAAGACAAAATCACAAATCACTCGTTGTTAAAAGGGGCTAAAAGTAGCTGTTGGACGACCAAAGTCCCACATCGGTTAAATTAAGGGGAAGATCATGGTATATAAGGAGAGACAATATTCTCCATTGATGTGAGGCCTTTTGGGTGACCAAAAGCAAAGCCATGCGGGTTTCGGCCCAAAGTGGACAATATCATATCATTGTGGAGGTCCCGGTTTTCTTAACAAGTGGTATCAGAGCCATGCCCTTAATCATGTTGGTAAAAAAATCCTGAGTATCGAATAAAGGAATCTCCCGATAGTAGATCCGTGGTTTGGGCTTTATCGGAAAGGCGATGGTGCTCTAGTGGAAGGAGACTGCCCTAGATAAAAGCGCTCTATCGGAAAGGCGATGATGCTCCAGTGGAAGGAGTTTGCCCTAGATAAGAGTTAGACGGATAAATATGACGATTTGAGGGGAGGTTCTCGGTGGTACTTTGTTCGAGGGGAGGATTGTTGGACGACCAAAGTCCCACATCGGTTAAATTAAGGGGAAGATCATGGTATATAAGGAGAGACAATATTCTCCATTGATGTGAGGCCTTTTGGGTGACCAAAAGCAAAGCCATGCGGGTTTCGGCCCAAAGTGGACAATATCATATCATTGTGGAGGTCCCGGTTTTCTTAACAGTAGCTATACACAAAAGATCACGAGTTCTTAAAATACCATGTTTAGACAATTATTCAAAGCTTCTCTATCAAGTGTCACATAGTAAAAAGCATTTTCTCAGCTTGTGTATGCCAGGATCTGTTGGGAATGACTTTCTAAGTGCTTAAAAAAAGGTTTTAAGCGATAGAAAAGTGTTTTTAAGCACTTGAAAAGTCATTCCAAACCGACTCTAAAGGATGGATGCAAACGCCTTCATTTGTACATAAACATTGGGATTCAACAACTTTTCTAAAATACACAATAGATTATCTAGTGAACCATCCTACCACTTGCTTCTTCCAAATGCACAAAGTATTTAAAATACTTTAAAATATATAACAATGTCTATGGCTAGCTAAATGTGCTTTAATTTGAAAGCATTCCCATCCACAATATTTAACCAAGCTAGAAATCAGCATCTCTTTGAGGTTTGGACATCAACTAGCAGATATTGAAATAAAATTTCACCCTCAGTGATATACAAGCAATATGCATATCTATCAACCAAGTGTTACAATGGAATGAGTAACCAAACTCAAAACAATATCTTACATCGATAAGAAAAGGTAAAAATGTCAACCTGAACTAGCTCGACTAATCAAAACAATAATTTCGACCAACAAGTTAGAGATATGAATCCCCCAACTCTCCCGTGTTGAATCCAAAAAATAAAAAGATAAGCAAAAGAAACAATCTTTCTATTGAGGGAATCCAATAGTAGTTTTCTAGCAACATCTCAATAGACAAAAACTAGTAAAGGATACATTACGCAAAACTCATTAAAAGTTCAAATCTCGAGATTGAACTCGTGACCTTTTAATCAAGGGCACAACCTAATGTCAATTGAGCTATGTTCGGTTTGGCTTTAAAGTAAATATATATGATTTGGTTTTTGACAACATGTTGGGGTGGGAGATTGAACCTAGGATCTCATGGTCAATAGGCGATACATCATGCCGTTGAACTATTTTTGTTGTTAAAACCAATACTTAATATAGCTCATTGATTTCAAGGGGTCACATATATTGATAAAAAAAAATCTAATACGTTGATTTGGGTATCAGTAGAAGATGCTTCTCGGTACTTTCAAATTCCAGAATATTCAGCCCCTAATTAATTAATTAATAAGCAAAATACACACAAAGTTGCATAACCAATAAATCAGAACATGAAATATTCAACAATTAGTGATAAAATATCAGAATGCAAAATTAATCGATGGATGCAACTAAATTGTAACGTGAGTATAGCTCAACGGTAATTAGCACACGTACCCTTTCTCTTGACGTCGAGTCTAAATTCTTATACCTACATATTTGTTGTACTAAAAAAAATGCAAACAAATTCGAAGAGGAACATAGAATATATCAAATATCAAGTTTCCCCAAAGTCTATTATTTCATTACAAGAAATTAGTTAATTAAGTTATGTATTATGCATGCATGGTTAAGCTGCATAGCTTAATGTTTCACAAACCTTATACTTCAATAATTAAATAATGACTAATAAAATTAATGATGTAAATACATGAAGAGAAGATGAACAATAAATTAAGACCAAAAAGGATTCATTTAGAAGTTCGAAGAACACAAGAGAAAATATGACACATTTTACAGATTGATAATAAATTAGTATAATATATATATAGATAATATATTTTATTTTTTCTGACAGGACCTACATCACTACATGGGGTAGCGTTTGATATGAACAGAATCCTATGTTGGACTGAATTTACTTAATTAAGCTTGGATTTGAATGAGTTTAAGCTCATTGATAAGACCCATTTAAGTAAATCACTAAAACAATGATGCCATCAATCTCGGAATTGTAAACATACCCAAAACCAATAAAGAATTATAAATCTAATTAGACAAACACAGAGCCTATACATTTGGTCATAATTTAATAAGGCTTATTAAGCATAATAATTAATGAAAATTACAGTGTCAGAGATCTGATACTGCATTTTGAAAAAAAAAACCACATATTGCAGAACCAAACGTGGGCTTATCATGATTTGTTTTATTACACCGCATTATAAATATCCAGTGCGTTCTGTCTTCAACATCATACTTTTTTAAAATAAATGTATAAATCAAATGGGAAAAAGAAAAAAAAAATGACACTGTTTAGCTCGTGATTAGGGTTCTATTAAATTCGAAAACTAAAAGTTTTGCAGAAAGAAGAAAAACCCACATCAGAAATTGGGTTAAATCCATACCCTTTTCAGAAAAGTATAAAATTTAGAAGAAAAGTTACCGGAATTGAAGATCCGAATTGGGCCGTTACAGAGAGAACTGAGCTGAGATTCGATTCTTCGCATGAAATCCATGGCTTCTTGAATCGGCCTTGTAAGTTCCTCCCGATATTTCACCAACATGTCGTAATAAGCTTCCTATTTTTACAAGTAAATGAAATTATTTGGAGAAAGAAAAAATAAAAAATAAACCCATGTAAACTTAAGGTCAAATTATTAATTAGCACCCATAAAAGAAAAAAAAATGAAAAATAAAAAAAGTAGAGGCTATAGGCTATGGTTGTCACACCATGAATTGATCAAGTTCAGGATCCTTTGTGGTTTCTCCGGAAGCCATGGAAGATCGCTGCCGTGCTTCAAATTCCTGCCGGGCCGCCACCAGCCGCTCCACCACTTGCGGCGGAGCACCCACCTACAAAAAAAAAATCAATTTAATTTTTTAAGCTCAAAATGAATATTGGAATATTTGGGTAGGGGCCTGTTTGTAATTTTAAGGGAAATTGGTTTTTGATTTAATTTTTTTTACCTTGTGACATTCCATGTAGGCTTCGAGGAGGGTGGAGTATTGAGGATGAGCAAGGATTTTGGCCTTAATGGCTTCAACATCAACGACGGCGTTCTGATCGGGGCGACATGTCGGCGGCGGCGGCGGTGGCTGAGTTGGTCCTCCTCCAGGTCTGATTAAAGGGTAGTGAAATTTGAGAAGTTGGTGGTGGTGGTGAGAAGAAGTAGTGGCTTCAGTCTTCACAATCGGATGCGATGATTGGTGGCCGTCGGATTGAAAACAGTCGGTTCCTTGTTGAAGATGATGAAACGTATTGACACCCATCTCAGCCGTCGGATTATTGCTTGATCTTCCGAAATTACCTGATGACGAATTTCCCCCAACAATTCCCGATGCGTACAAGAAATTATTTCCTCTCGGATTTGAGTTATCGTTTACATGATTATATTCCTCCATTTCAGTGAAGAACAACTAATTAACTAATTTTTCTTCAAAGCCCTAAAAAAAATATTAAAATAAAAAAAACCCTAATTGTGGAACGCCGGTGCCACGTGGCCTTGGAACTCGCCGGAGAAAAGCTATAATGGGTTGTTCTTCTTCTCCATGATCAAGGCGAGGCCATTTTCTTTTCATGTATGAGTATAATGAAATTCTGAATTTTTTTTATTTTTTTTGGGAAAAAATGGAAAATAATTAGGAAGCTTTTTTAGAAAATCGGAATTTAGGGAGTTCTTGAAGTGAGCTATTGCATGGAAGAGATATGGCTGAGGAAGAAGAAGAAGAAGAAGAGAAGTGGGATTTCACGTGGAGATGGAAAAAAAGGGGGAAAAAAAAAAAAGAAAAATAGAAGCTCTGGTTTTTTTTTTTTTTTTTTGCTTGGGTTTTGGTGGTAGTTGACAAGTCTTTCTTGGTTGAAAGTTAAAAATTAAAAAAATAAAATAAAATATTTGAGATAATTGCAAAAGGCAAACAACAACCAAGCAATTAAGGGGGTGACTATTATTGATTTGAAAGTTTGAAACATTTTTTAAAAATACATTTTCTAATCCTTTTGGAATTACTAAATTGGGTATCCTTTCAAATAGAATGTATGTGTTTCCAATCTAATTCCAAGTATATTTAATTAAAGAATTTTTTCTATTTTTATTTCCTCCCATTAGTCATAGTATTTAACTTATTTGAGTAGATTTTCCAGCATACATTATTGAATGTCCTATATGTTATTGAAAACAGTGTAGGGTAATGGAGACTGTTGAATAACAAATAGAAATACATGACATTTTTAGAATCAATCCTACAATCTAGGCTTTTGCTTCATTTGTTTTTCTTTTTTAATAATTGTATTCCTCCTTTGGGAAAGAGTATGAAAACTTGTGTTTAGTATCACTTTCCTGAAAACCAAATCAAGAGTATCCTTAATTAATGCAATTCTGATACAGTTTTATTAAATAATTTATAGCATTCTTGTTCGACACTAATTTCTACTTACTATATTAATAGTCATGAAAATTAGTTGTTCACATAAGTTAACATGAGTATAACTCGGTAACTGACATGTATTTATTCTCTTGAGATTGAAGGCATCATGACAGTTGAGTTATGCTCTTGTAGATATATCTTGTATTTGGATTATGCAATCAAATCGATGATTTTTTTTTTTTTTTTACAATATGTTCGGGTGGGGTATTGAAGCTAGAACTTCATAGTCACTAGACGATACATCATATCATTGATTCGTTATACCATTGATTATGCAAACGAATCGATGGTATGATATATGAATTTGTATAATCTATATGTTTAGTTGTGGGTCCATTAAAGTTGTGTTTGGAATTATACAAACAAACTAATACATTTATTGACTTCAAGTCTAATTTGTAAAGACATCCCTGCTCTTTGATAGTTGAATTTTAAAAACATGTGTACCATCACAACTTTCAACTTAAATTTTCACATACTATGAACAAAAGGTTAAACTTAAATATTTAAGTAAGGTCAAGTAATAGTCTCATTTAACAAAGCTTTTATTTTAAAAATAATAATAAATAAAAAATTACTAATATTTATTCCGAAATGTAACCATCTCATTTTAGAGTAAAATAATTAAAAATATAGCATTTTTAATTTTTTTTTGCAAATATGACAATTTCAATTACTGGTAGTATTGTCTATCGTTGATACTAGTCTATCATCTCAGTTTTTTTTTTAGGATTTGAGAAGGATACTAGTCTACCTTCCCATTTGTATCAGTGATAGTCATATTTCAACGATAGAGTCTGTCAGTGATAGCCACTAATTTTTTGTCATATTTGTAAAATATTTTTAATTGTACTAAATTTATAATTATTTTCGGCTTGATTGCTGTTTGTGAAACAAGTCCATATTTATTTGCTAGTTGTTGTCATCGTCACATTCAAATTTTCTGCCATTATTCTTTTTTCATAAAACAATCTTTTGTGAGCGACTTTTTTAACTTTTAATTAAGATTTTGAAAAAAAGATATCATAAAATAAAAGAGAAGTATTAGTAACAATGATGAGTTTTAAGACCAAGAAATAAAGTGATTGATGATTCAATATTAATTAATCAAGTTGGGATATATTATTATTGCTTCTCCATGGTTGAATTTTGATAAAGCAAATTGTAAGTCTTAAGTACAAGACATAGTCAAAGCCATAATCCATTATTATGTTGGCAATATAAAGATTTTGTCTCACTAATGAAGCCCAATTTCCTTATGGACAAAATCCCCAAATTTAAACTTTGAAAGCCTATCTATAACTTATAAGTATAACCAAAACTGCAAACAGTGGGGGACTCCTAATGACAGGAAGAATAAGTACCATTTCCATCATTATTACCACCATTCTCATTTTTTCCTTTCACCTCTCTCTCTTAAATGCAAGTTTTACATGAAAAGTACTTTCTTTTGTATATACACCACCAAAGAGAACAAAAGCACTATGTAATTTGACGCATATTTTCTAATTTGAAGTCGGAGTTCAAATCTTTCGTATCCCATTTTAGAAATGAAAATTTTAGAATTTGAAAATTTATATACTTTTGCATATTTCTTGGAGGGTCACGTGAGCACATTTTACTCCGCGGGCAGCTCCCTGATCGCCGACTAAAATATGATACAAATTCAACAAACATTTAGAGAAGTCAATTCCCATTCAATTCTACTAGACTCTTTAGGCTGCGTGTGTTCTCTGCCTGCTTGGCTTAGCCAAATTAATCATCAAGTACAATCATGTGGTTTACTCCCACATGGATTTTTTTAGTTTAATTAGAAAACAACCCTAATAATTAAAGGAAAAGGTACCTTTCTCTCTCTTCTAAAATATTTATATACCTATTATCATTTTATGTAATAGTTATGATTTGAACATCTTATAATCTTTTTTTTTTTTTTTTGTTATTTTGGATGTTGAATTAAAATAGAAAATCAGTGAAATTAATTTATTCACTGTGAATTATAATAGTCGGTGAGTCAAACGTGTATTAAATTATTATAATTCAATTTACACAACTCCAAGTTGTTGCCACCAAACACCCATTTATTATTTACATCGACTCTTATTAACCACTAAACCAACTCATAGTAGTGTTTTAACATTATAAACTACGTCGTTATTTTAGGCCCTATTTGATAATAATTTGAACTTTTTGTTTAAAAAAATTAAAATTAGGTTTCTAATTCTGCTCTTTCGTCACAGTGGCTTTCACGCTACTTTGCACTTTGAGTTCATATGTTCTATCCCTTCACACTACATTTCCTTTATTTTCAGAAAAAAAAAAAAGAAAAAGACTTTAAAACATCAAATCATCCCATCTCTTTACAACATTGAAAAAGAAAATATGTCGCCTGAGACAGTGCACTTGTCAACTTTTTGTGTAATACAAGAATATTATAACATATATCTCCACAAAGATATGATATTGTTCATTTTGAATATAGTTTTCATGGTTTTGTTTTTTGTTTTTTGTTTCTCCCTAAAAAACCTCATTCCTTTGAAAATTGTTGTTCACACTTATATACCTATGAACTCCCCTTATGTAGTCGATGTAGGACACTTTGTTTGTATTCACAACCGGAATGAAATAGGGTTTAGGGTAAAAGAAAAAAAAAAGAGTAAGGAAGGACAATGAGTGAGTGAAAAAGGAGAGGAGGGTAAGTTGGTGAGCAGAAGCACGTGCATGAGAAAGGAGGGGCCGAGGGAGAAATTAGGGCAAAGGGAAAAATGGCTGGTCAGGGGGGATGGGAGTGTGGGGCTGCCCGGTGAATCCCCCCGAAACTCCCGCGCTATAAACGGGGCCTGGGTTTAGGGTTTGGTTTTGAAAGGTTGATTTGGGATAAGACAAGTCAAATGGCTCAGAAACTACCACTCCCATGTTGTTTCCTTTATATATATAATATTCAATATTCACTCACTGTTGTCACTGTAATGATGTACTGTACTGTGCATTGCAGCTTCCCCATGCAATATAATATTATATTATATATTATATATATACGTACTGGTAGTGGTCGTGGGTACTGTACTAGTGGTCAATACGCTCCATCCCCAGGTGTTTTTTTCTTCCCTTTCTTTCGTTTCGTTTTCCCATTTCCCAATTGCCTCTTTATCTATACATCTTACTTAAAAAAAAAAAAAAAAAAAACATTTTTCTTCCCCCTTTCATCTCTCAAATTCTTATTTTTCTAAAAGTTAACGAGAAAATTTGCTTATTTGTCATGTATTCACAGACCATATACTTTTATTCTGTTTTAACACATCCCAAAAGCCTCATCATCCTCTTATGTTGTATGTTGAAGCTTTAAGAGGATTCTTGCTTCATTTTTTAATTTTTAATGTCTTAAATTTGATTTTTTTTTATTGTATTTTTTAGTGTTATTTAATCACCAATCACTATCCATCAACTTTCTCTTAAAAAAAAGAAAAAATAAATAGAGAAAATAAATGAGATATTGTCATATAATTGATCTTAGTTTATCTTGGGTTTAATTTTCATTTGGACTCTTTTGATATCAAAAGTTTGGTTTAATTGTTAACAAGAATATAGTTCAACGATATAATGTATAGACTATGAGGTCTTAGGTTTAATACCTCACTCCAACATGTTAAAAAAAAAAAATGGTTTAATTGTATAAAATACTACTTGACTTTTTTATTTTTAAAGGTTACAATTTTGTCCATTAATTATGTTTTAACATTTAAACATCTAAAATTGTTTTATATATATATATATTTTCTTTTTGGGTTGAAATTTGGAAGGTATGAATGACAACATTTACAACATATACTTGATGTGTAAAAAATCTTTTGAATTAGATTAAATGAATGATTTTTTTTTGTGCAAAGATATTTAAATGAATGCAAGATGGAGATCGAACATCTGACATCTTGGTCATTAGTAATTTAGTTTACAACTATATCAATTGAGTTATATTGCTCAAAAAAAAAAAAAAAAAAAAATTGAGTTATATTTATATTGGCTGGATTAAATGAACGTTAATATTAATCTTTAACTTTTTATATAGTTAAAATTGATTATAAATAATGTCACACATGTTTCTTTGAGTCGAATTTTAATATTTAATAGTTAAGATGAAAAAATTTAAAATTTAAGGATATAATTGAAATCTATTCTATAATTTAGGAGTATTTTATATAATTTAACCTAAAAGTTATAATTTGATTAATTTCTATGTGGAATACATACGTGTTAGTGTTATACATTTCCTATTCATGTGTTAATTAGTGGCTGATTATAGTTGGGTCTATGGGTTAGTAGAAAAAGTAAAAAATAATTTATGAAGCAAAGAAAATATAATACTAGGCCAAATTGTTGAGACCAATTTGGTAATTTAGGCTAAGAACTTGTATTTCAGACTTTTTGAAATTTTGAAATTTTTATCTAAATCTTGGTGGAAAAAAAATAATGATGTGATTTGTGGTTATTGTTCATTGACAAATGACATCTGTCAGTCTATGTATAATCAATCATTTCTGAAACAAAGAAAATATAATACTTAGGCATATTATTATTATTTTGAAGATACATATTATATATTATCATTCATATAGAAATGGAAACATTAATGCTAAATCATGTTTAATAGTCAATAAAATAATGAAAGGGGCATGTTTAATAGTCAATAAAATAATGAGAGAAGTTTTTTTTTTTTTTTTTTTTTTCAATTTAGCTATGTTGGGCTTGATTTTTTTTTTTTTTCTCTTTAAGTTAAATGATAGATATTGCTAGCAAATTTTAATTATTTAAGTTCATCCAATAGCAAATTTTAATTATTTAAGCTCATTCAAGAGTGATGTCATTTTTATCGACTTAAATTATTTTTTTTTAATTCAACGAATAGATTAGGAAAAATTACAACTTCTGATTTAGAGAGAAAGACATTGTGGTATGTTGATTTTGTCATTTAAATCAATTTTGTAATTCGTACAAATTTTGGTTAAAATATATGTTTTTTTTAACATAATGATCAAATATAATTTATAAAACAAAACCATCTAATTTCTTTTTTTTTATTGGAATCAAGCTATAATTTAAACTAAATTTACACAAATTTCTGATAAAAAGATATACATTGGTTAGATTTCATCTCTTCAACAAGTTTAGTAATGGAGCATAACGGTCCTAGGACAAATTATGAGTTTAGTATTTGAAGTTTTAAAGTTATGTCTACCCATGTATCTTTCAAAGTTTCTAAACTCAAAACTTCTATTTTTTTTTTTCTTTTTTGACAAGGTGTTGGAGTGGAGGATCGAATCTAAGACTTCATGGTCATCATCATGTTGTTGTTATGCTCTTGTTGGCTTTAAAAGAGTTTTTAATTAGTTATTTGACTTTGAATTTGATGTCTAATTAACTCCTTCATCAAACTTAATATACTTCGTAACATGTAGATTGTATTATATAAAGATGGACAAAAATCAATTTATACTCTTAAACTTTGAAGGTTGTATCAATTAAAATCTTAAACTGATGATTGTATCAATTTAAATCTCGAAATTTCATAAATGTATCAATTTACACATTATATTAAGATTTTATTTTAAAAACGTTAATTTAAACACGTGAAAACTTATAATTTTAATAATTAAACCTCTAAACTTTCATAAATAAATCAATTATATGAAAATTTAGGAGTTTAATTAATAAAATATAAGTTCCGACATGCGTGAAAATTAACATTTTTTTAAGAAATGTGTAAATTAAAGTTTTAATTGATACAATCTCAAAAATTTATAAAAATTATATAATTTGTTGATTTTTTTGAAAACTCAATACTTGTAGATGTCAATTTGATAAAGTTAGTAGAAAGAGACTATTAGATACAAAATTATAATTTTATAAACCTTTAAAAACAAAAATTAAGTACACAAACTAAATAGGCACGAGCAAAATTTTTGAGACCTATTAGAAATAATTAAAAATAATAATAATGATTAAGGACAACTTTGAATGACTTTCAAAAAAAAAAAAAAAATTAAAAGTTAAGTGCGATTTATTTATTTATTTATAAGCACTGATAGATTAATTTTAAACCGAGGCTAAATATAATAAGACAAAAGCTCGTAATTTAAATGATAGAATTTGAGTGTTTGATAGACATTTATGTTAAGGTTATAAGACCTAGATCCACGGGATGTAATGGGATGTCGTGGCATATTGTGACCCTGATATATAATAAAAGAGGGTGGTGGTGATTCAAAAATTCGTAAGTTAAATTGAAGTATTATTGGATTGGGGGGTGGGGTGCCCTTAGAGTTAGAGGGGTTTTCACAATCAAATCATTAGCGTCCTTTTTGATGATATCATATGAAATGAGCTGTTACTGTCGCAGGCTGTGTGTCACACCCATACATATGACTTCAATACAATGTTTGATATTTGTATGACATGTTTTAACAATCTACCCACTCTTTTTGTTGATATTAGGCAACATAACGCTCACCCCCCATTAACTGCCCTTCATTCTCATTTCCCTTAATTACTCATTTAGTATCAATTTATTACCTCTAATCACTCAAGTTTCATCAAAGATCAAAGCTTAACCATTATCACATTCTAAAGCTTAATCTACTTTTTAAATTTTCACTTTTATCCCAATAAATAATTAAATATATGTGTGTTTTGACTTCAGTAACATGTGGGAGGTCAAAAATATAGAATTATGGTGGAGTTGATATTTAAATCTCCAAATTAATTTCTCTCATTATTGTTACTAAAATGTTAAATTATACAAAATACTACTCAACTTTGGAGTAACTTTCAAACTTTAAATTTTTTTATTATTTTTCGTACCTTTGAACTTTGACATTTGTTTCAAGGAAAAAAATATCTTTGGAAAGTTTTCTTTTTCTAAAAATAAGATGAAGATTGACGCGACAATGTATAAAATTTTGAACGAATACATGACATCATTTACTATATCATATTCACATAAATTGACGTCACAACGAAATGTTTAAAAATTATTATGTAAATAATTTTATCGATATATTTTGAGATTAAATAATAAATTATAATAACGATCTTAATTTTTTATATAGTTACAAATAATATCACATAGATTTTTTACATTAGTTTTTTTTTATTATTATTTATTTTAACCAAAAAAAAACTGAAATAGGTTCAAAGGTGAAGGGTTTTTTTTTGTTTAACAAATTTGAAAATTTGAAGGTAAAAGCAAAACTTTTGAAAGTGTATGACCACAATTAAAAGCAAGCCTAAAACTCCGTGATATTTTGATATTTTGTATAATTTAATCTTACTAAAAATATTTGGAGAGATTTTAAAGATTCAACTTGCTTAGTGTAACAAAATAATTGAGGAGGAAGAAATTGAACTAAATTCAAATGATGTGGTTGAAAATGGTAATTTAAGAATTCTTAATTATTTAATAAATTTCATAAATATATGGCATAATTAATTATTTATCTCTGTCTTAGATGCAGCAGTTTGGATTGGACACGTCCTACGTAAGCAATTTGGTTTGGTCTTTAAATGAACATCAAAAGATTATCTGCTTGAGTTTTGAAATTGTCGAGTACATAGAATGATAGGAGTATACAAAATAGCATTATTTAAAAATCGTGCACACTTCGTACTCCTTCCAAATTGTTCCTGAAACATGAATAAAATATAAACTATGAAACAAGAGATTCTTTTGCTGCTAATTATGTAGGATAATGTTTAAAAAATACAAATTCTAAGATATCACAAAAAAACATAAACTATTGAATTGAAAATGCCTTACACATTTTGTAAGCCTTAAATGTGGGTGGCTAAAATTGCCATCCCCAACCTTGGCCCATGGTGTAGTTGGTTGATGGAGTTGTGTAGCTATTTAAAAATATTTTTATTATCACTCAAATTTTTTTAGCGTTGGTAGTTGTTGGGGGTGTTACTCGTTGAATTTTTCTTCTTCTTATAGTGTTCTTGAGAATCCACGTGCACGTGTGAGTCACACATGAGAAGTCGTGAAGCTCAATTAAACGATAAATTAACAACGAATGGATTGATTGCAACACTTAACAAAATATAATTGGATGACATCATAAACCTATAAGTTTAAAAATAAAAAAACATATTGCACCAATAATTCATGTTTTTAATAATTTGTGTATTAAATTTCAAAATACACTAATTCTTAGAATGGATAAGAAAAGTTGAAATATTCACTTATTTTGAAGTCGGATATTTAAATGAATAAATAAATAAAAAAGAAAAAAATATATATAATAATTTGCATAATTTCTACACAATAATCCATTTAAATTTGTGTGGTAGCGGTGGTTTAATGTAGTATTTGAGTGGCCAATAGTCCTAAAATAAATTATGTGAGCTACTTCCCTAATAATTGAAGAAGAATAAATTTTTGTTGCACTAAATGTATTTTGACAGGTATTTATTATTATTATTATTATTATTTTTTTTTTTTTTTAAAACATGTTAGAGTTGATTAATTCAACCTGATATCATAATTACTAAACAATACATGGTTGAGCTGACTATTTTTATTTTTCACTACTATTTATAAAAAATAATAATAATTTAATGGACAAACGTGAAATTAATAGAGAAGCATTAGTATTCAATTCAGAAAATTTGTAGTAGTACACAATAGTGGCCTCTTTCTATTTACAATGACACATTATATTATTATATTATTATATATGACACAAGTCATACACCCCAATATTCTGTAATATTTCTGTAAAAGCATTTAATGAATGGAAGGAAAAAGTTTCATACTACCTTATACCTAAGTAGTATCAAATTTATCATAAGGAAATGTTTTATTTGAATTAGGTAAATAATAGAATGGCCAGCAGCTCCCATATTAATTGGTCATAAAGAATGAACACTGTGCTATTATAATATTTTAATCTGGATTTCTATTTTTTTGTATTAAATGTGAGATAATATTGAAAGAAAGAAAAAAGCTCTTCTCATTGGAGTCATATATTTTATTACATATATAATATTTAATAGTCACTTTAAAAAGAAAAAAAGCTTGTTATAGTTTGTTACGACCCTTTTTTATTATTTTTAAACAGATTTTCAGGTTTAATTTACTTATATGTTGAAATGACGCGGTAATTTATATATATTAACTAGCTCAACTAAATCATAATAATATAAAATTAAAACAACTAAAAAAAAAAAGTCTCCACAAAGCACTAGCACATACTCTTTTAGAGTTTCTACTATTTATATCCCACATTTCTTCTATAAAAAATAAAAATTAAAAATATTACATAGAAACTATATTGGTGATATTTAAATGTTAGTTTTTTTGTTTGATTGAACAAAAATTAGTTAAGAAGTTAGATAGTTAGATGTTAGAATTTCTTAACCAAACAAAAAAAAAACGACAAAAATTAGTTGTAAAAACAATTAAAATATATTGTTTGGATAAATACTTTTTAACTTTTGTTTTTATGCATTTATGAATTATGAGTTATCACTTCAAGTACACAATTATTTTAAAAGTTTATAAGAAAACCCACTTACAAATTACAATTAAGAAAAAAAAAACATTATTTTAATTAATCTAAAATAGCTCACAAACCACTTCAGCTTGTTAAGGGTTTATAATATTATCAAATCTAACCTAACTCAATTGGTATTAGTGTTTGTCTAAAAAGTAGGAGTAAGAAAAAAAAAATGGTATATTTCATGCATTTATGATAAGTTTTTTTTTTTTTTATTATGTTCATAAATTGAATTATATATGACTAAAAAGTATAAATATTTTTCAAATTTCCTTACGTTCTTTATAATTATTTGGTATTCATTCTCATAGCCCCACTTTTTTAATTGGCATGCAAAACATGGAAAATTTGGATAGTAAATTGATATCTCCAAAAGAAAATTTGCCTTTATAGCTCTCTTTTTATGTCACCCTGTCCTCCACCTATAATGGCATCCTTTTTCAACAAAAAATGCTTTATAATAGTAATAAAATCGTGTTCATAAATTGAGAGCTAATTTTCCCTTGTAATACTATCCCACAAAAAAAAATTAAACAAAATTACTAGTAATTAAGTTATATTCAAATTGGTAAGGTAGCCAAATCGAAAATAGTCTTCGATTATGAGATTTGAGGTTCGAATTCCCTGTCCCAAATTAAACTAAAAAAAATAGTCAAGTAGCCATATTTATCCATTGTAGATCATAGACGCAAATGTTTAAGGTTTTCTCTAACTTTCTCACCCTCCTAAAATTGGAAGTTTATAAATAAGAAAGGTTTAGATTGTACAATAACCTTGTCTATTTCTATTTTCTATGAAAGTTTCTAATTTTGTTCTTGCAAAATATCCATTTTATTTGTGATTTAATATAAAGCTAGCAAAATTAGTTAAGTTGAACCGCGTCTTTAAGTTCATTGACCCTATAATGTATGCTCAGTCATTAATTCCTTAATTATTCAACTTTATTAATTATGAAAAATCGTATGATTTGGGATGGAATTCTTTAAATAAAATAAGTTTAAAATCTCGAAAAGTCAAATTAGGCAAGCACAATGATATGAAAATTTATATAGAGAAGAGATGACGCGGGCCCTACCAAATCATCATTTACCATATTAAAAATAATCCACAAAAAATATTGATCTAGGAATATGGAAAAATTATTTGTGCAAAGAGTATATACCAATAATCAATTGGAGAAAGTTGACCTAGAATGTAAACAAAAATCTAGTAGCATGAACTATGGATAAATGTTGATTGGGTCTAGTCGGAGTAATTCATGTACAATGTGTGATCATCAACATGCCCCTCGAGATGATGCTTCTTTGGGTCGGATCTTATTTGGACATCGTGGACTCTTATATCATTGAGTTTTATCTCAAAATCAATTGATAATGAGAGAAGTAACTCAGGTATCTTATAAAGAGTGTGAGGTCTTCTCATCTTTTTCGTGTGTGGGATCCCCAACATCATCAACATTGACATTGATCGTAATCAAAGAATAGCCCGACAAATCGACTAATTTTTGTTTGTTTTAATTATATAAACTTTTAAATATCAAGTTAAAAAAAATATATATATATATATATGCAACCTTTTTTTTTTTTGGTCACCTATAGAATAAAATACACATAGCTAATTAAGTATTTGAAATTACACAAAGATGTAATGAGACTAGGGTTAAAATTCAAAATAGATTCGATTTATCCAAAATTAACAAAGTAAGACAAAAAAAAAAAAAAAAAAAAAAAAAAAAAAAAAAAAAAGTAATTAATTAAAAAAAAAGCTAAAAAGTTAAAATAGTTTATTAAAATATTTAAAGATGAAAATGGTACAAAGATTAAAGGGATTAAAATTATGATCTCATAATACTTTATATATATAATATAGATTTTTTTTAAGAAAACATGGCCCTTATGTTTAAGTTATATTATATTTATATTAATATAATAGATATAAAGTAAGGAAAAGGATTGTTTTAAAAAAGGAAAGAAAGAAAAAACAAAAAAGGCGAAGAGGGGGAATTTAAAAACTGGTTGAGAATAATAAAGAGGCGCCGAGACGATGGAGAAAGGGCGTCCGTGAAGCACGGGAGAAGCACTGTCAGTGGCAGCCGCCGCGAGAGACCTCAGAAGCACTTTCACGCGCAACACCATATCCAATTCATTTTCCACATAATTCCAAAATTAATTGCCTCCTACTGCCACCTCATATGACATGTCATTTTCCATATTATTTATTTTTTGAAATTTTCGAATTTATGTTGATGCTATTGCTAGCCAGTTTCTAACTAAATATTCTTCCTAGATAAACAAACTTCGAAGCTTGATAAGAGGAAAGTAGGGAATGATGACTAATATGAAAGAATCAACAATCTTTACCTGATATTCAAAGTTCATTCCTTCATTGTCATTCTAGCATAATTTAGAGGTTGAGAATGTGATCTAAGTATAACATCGTTAGTATATAATTGAGAGACGATATCTTCATTAGTATGAAGTCTTTTGGGTGAGATTAAAAGCAAATTCATGCGAGTGTATAGCTAAAGTCAACAATACCTTACAAATATTAAGAGTCTTCTATGTTATTACGAATATTTTGTTTAAAAAAAAAACAAGAGGTAAAAAATAAAAAATAAAACAATATTGTGTGTTTGAACTTTTGGATACGGGTGGGACCCAGTCCCACAGGCACAGCCCCATCCCCCATCATATCAAACGTAAACTCAAATTCATCCATCTCCTTCTCTTTTCTATTATTATTCTTATTATACCATTTCATTCTTGTCTTCTCCTTTTTCTTTTCTTTTTTTAAATTTCCCAAATACAACATATATATAATATAAACTATACACCCATGTGGGACGTGGGGTCCAGCTGAACCAGGTATTTAGGGACAACGATGGGACTCTCTCTGGGTCCCATCCTCTCTTCTTTACTTTACAAACAAATTCAAATCTCATCATATATATATATATATATATATATATATATATATATTCCTATTAATATTTTAACCACTCAATTATTGCCCCTTTTGGTCATTCTCATGGGCCTCTATACCTCACTCCGGCCCATTCAAATCCAAATGCAAAACAAAGAAAATTCTAAGGAAACCCAACACATCCAACCAAACAAACAATTCAACAAATCAACAATTTCAGACCCAATTTCAGAACACAGCGCTATTCTTCCTAATTCCATATTACACCAGTTTTGAAAGCACGTGTATCAAAACTCAATGGCTAATGGATCAATATACAATCTTCTTACTTCATACCTTTCTTCTACCAATTAAAAAACCTAAACCCTAAATAAAAAATAAAATAAAACCTCCTTCCCTTAAAAAAAAAAAAAATTACTAGTCTCTCTCAAGATTTTCTCAATTTTCGTCATTTCTCCTCTCACTTCTAATCTCTCAAGTTCTCAACACAAAAAAATATATATAAACTTTGAAATCAATATCTCTCATTTCTCTCTCTTCTAATAATTAGTAGTTAATCAAGCTTGGAGAAAGAAAGAAGAAAAAAAATCAAATGAAATTATACATGTAATTACAAATTTTCAATTTTTTAAATTATTTGCAACTCTGCAATTTCATGGTTTAAAACAAGAGATCGATTCTTTAGCAGAAAAAAGAAAGTCTCAAATAACATAAAAAAAAACGAAATTCTAAATATGATTTCCTATCGGATCAGAAAAATCTCAATATATTAAACATTATACCAACACAAAATCAATTAAAAAAAATTCAGAAACGAAATTTAAAATATTCGGAAGAATTTTCATTAAACACTTGAAAAATAATCCAAACAATTCAGAGATATCCAAGAAAACTGAAATTGCATGGACGCCCTTGTCAATATTATCCAACGGCCCAAGCCCATTCAGAGAAATGAAATTAGTTCAATTACAGGCCCAAGCCCAATATGTTTGTTTGTTTAGGCTGCATTTCGTGAGAAAAATGGATGGATAGAGTCAGAGAGCACTGTATTTAGGCCAAGCCCAACCGGGTTCAGAAACGAGTATTCATTTTTCAACTAATTACCGCATTTTAACAGAAAAACTAAACCTAATGTAATGTTTGGTTGGTAACAATTTCATAGCGGCCAAAGTTAACCTAGCTCAGCTAGCTTATGTATATGTTGACGACCAAAAGATATGTGGTTCGAAACTACCACCTCCAATCAGGGACGGATCTCTTTGGGGACTAGGAGACCATGGCCCTCCCAAATATTTAAAATTTCTAATATACATAGGTAAAATAATGCCTTAAAATATATAGTATGTATAATATATAGAATTTGCCTCCCTAAAATAAATTAAAGGTTAATCTGCTGCAGTGTTAAGTGTGATTGTCATGCAATTTTGTGATCTTAAGTTCGAACCTTAGTTCGTATTATTTTTTTTTTATTTTTTCTGGACTACATACCTAACTAATTTCTTAAATATATTTTTTATTATCAATATAAATGATAAAAACACTTCATATTTAGTTTTAAATATTTAATTCTATAAGATTTTTTTTTAAAAAAAAAATTTCATGTTTTATTATATATATATATATATATATATATATATATATATATATATATTTATATTAAAAAATGTTGAAATATCGTTTTAGTCGGGTGGGAGATTGAACTACTGACCTTTCAGTCAAGATACAACTTTATGTCAATCGAGCTATGTTCGGTTTGACGTCGTTTTAGTTTTTATACTTTGAAAATTATATTAATTTTAGTCTATACTTTGAAAATTATATTAATTTTAGTCCTTAGAATTTCAAATGTCCAAATTTAGTCTTTATACTTTCAACAAATCTTCAACTTAATCCTTAGTATTAGTTTATTTGTTAGTTTTTCCAAAAGTAATTTAGTCTATATTACATCCCTCTCTAAATGTTGGGAAAATATTTTTTTTCACATTAAATTGTATTTTTTTAATAATTTTTTTTCAAAGTGTCTAATAAGTTTTTGAAGTTTCAATTTTGTATTTAATAGATCCACAAGCTTTAAAAATTGTTCAATATATTTTTAAATTTTCAATTTTGTATCTCATAGATCGTCGAATTTTCAAGTTTAAGTGTAATACATCCTTGTCTTATTCGATATTTCTTAAAATTCAGGAATTCATTAGAACCAAAATTGAATTATATAATAGTATTAAGTGTTTATTTGAACTTAGTTAAGAAACCTTTGATTCACCTACATATTTTTATCACCAATAATTTTTTTTTTTAAGATCAACATAATATGAGAGCGTGAAATAAAACCTCAAATATTTTTGTGATAATTTTTTTTTTGGCTCCCCCAAACATTAATGTCTGGATCCGCCCCTGCCCCCAATGTACTCAATAAAAAAAAATCACAAATCACAAATCAAAGGTTAAATTGAAAATTTTCGAAAGTACCTACCATAGAGTTCTATAATTGAAACATGTCATGTATATCACTATTATATAAGTCATCGTAACATTACTTTTTTATGTTCATTTTAACGAAATAATGATTACGATCTAGTTCCTAGCCTATTCGATCATAGAAGGTGCTCTAGTGAAAAATGTTCTTTTGAAACTAATTTAAGTTTAAAGGTAGAAATGAAATTTTTGACCGTTCTGAGTTTTTGTTGAGATCTACAATCTACCATAAACTAAAGAGTATTTGTATAATTTTGCCTTCAAGAAAAATATTATATGGTGGACTTTTGTGGGTGAAAATATCTTCTTCTTTTTTCTTCTTGAAAATAGAACTACAGGAAACACCAACCACCGATTTAGTAAGTTGTATCAATTTACACTATAAACTTTCAATTTTGTTAATTTGGACTCTATAAAGAAATAAGTGTTGCAATTTGTACTTTTTATTAAAACTTCATCTTCACCCACTAATTTTAACCAAAGTTTTTTTTTTTCTTCTTAAACAACATTTTAACGAAAGTTTTTTTTTCTTCTTCTTAAACAACATTTTAATAAAAGTTAATGTATAGAACTTTAGTTAGCGAAAATCAAGTTTTCACCAAATTAAATTTGATTGAGGTACAAAATTGGCTATTAAATAACTCCATCAAATTTTGCATAAAAAATAAATTAGTTTTAATATTGTTTTTTAGGATTCCTATATATATATATATATTTTTTTTTCTTTGTTTGTTTAATATAACAATTGTGGAGATGAAAATCTAATATCTTATCTCAAAGAAAATTTATGATTTATTAAGTTATATTATGATACTTTCTTCAATTATCTATCGAACATATCTCAATCACATGATGATCGACGGGTCGAGGTCTTAGATTTAATTTCTCCCCTGAATATGTTGTTAAAAAAATAAAAAATTTATCTCTTCAAACCAAAAATCTACTTAAGTTAAAATTGTAACAGTGGTTCAAATTTGTAATTTGATGGGTTTGAAAGTTTAGCTTAAACATGTTAACCATGGTAGAGTTAATATAGATATTTTGTTAATTTTGTATGGTTATTGATATCATAATATCCGGCCTGACATTTAGCGCAAAGCACAAAGCACGTAAAACACGGACCCTGGAATACTGTACCGATCCGAAACTGCCTTCTTTATTCATTTATATAATATCCATCGAAAACAAACCGCTTAAAAATGTTTATTAAAATATTTCGAACTCAAAGTTTAAAGATTCTGGACAATCTTCCTCGTACAGGTGCCTGTTTATTCTTGTTTGCAACTTTAATATAAAAATACCACTTTAGTTTAGGCCGATTTATCATTCTAATATAAAAATACAACTTGCCTTGGCCTTACCCTTACATATATATATATACAAGAAAGTCGAAAGTTACCTCCATCTTATCAAAACAAGAAGAGTGGAAATATGAATAAAAAAAAATAAAAGGGTTTGGAATTAAAATTGATTTATTTCCATTACTGTCTTGTCTTGCAAATTGCAATTTAAGAAATAAAATTCTTGTCCATCCGAGTTGTCGCCATCCGAGTTTACTAAAACAAATTTATTAATTTCATTGTGTTGACAATAAATGGTTTCTGGTCCCAAAAGTCAAACACCTGTATTTCATAACGTTACTCCCGTCTGATCTGAGCGTATACATACAACTAAAGCAATCGTCTTATCGGATAGAACTTTATCTCGATCTATAGCCATAGGCATCATTATTTAAAGCATATTTTTATTTTTATTTAAAAAAAAAATTATTATAATATTACGGAAAAAAAATCTTAAAGAAGAAATAAAATAAAAGAAAAGGACAGAGTTAGTTGGTAGCGACTTCCGATCGTGAGGATCTCGAGGAACAGAGACAAACCCAAATCTACTGCCACGTATACGCATCATTACTCGTGGAATGTCAGTTGAAAACTAGAAGGGAACGCCACGTCACTCTCAACTTCGGGCCCCATCACCCACGTGGATAAATATGACACCTGCAACCTATTCCACTGCGACGCGTGTCTTTACCGTACAAGCTTATCTGTCCACCTCGCACCTGATATTTCTTACTGGACCCTAATATTTCTTACATTTATAAAGTTTTTCATTGTTACAAAATTTAGACCAAAATAAAACTAAGTACAAAACTAAAATTGAAACACTTACTACCATGCTCTTTTTTAGTTTCACTGTAATAAAGATAAGTAAAGTAAATAAGATCAATTATAATAGTGTTTATGACGGATTAAATGATGGAAAATTGTAACAAATATTAATTTAGAGTAAAATAATTAAAATATAGGAATTTTTTTTTTTTTTTTTTTTTGCACAATTTCTATCACTAATATATCGCGGATAGTAGTCTATTATCTCAGTTTTTTATAAAATTTTAATCTATCAATGATAGTAGTCTACATATATCAACGATAACCACTGATTTTTTGCCATATTTGCAGCCCTTAAATAAACTATATAAATGTCTATTATGAAACCAAAAAAGAGGTAAGAAGCCACAAATTTACATGGGTCATTAACATTGTGTTAGTTACATCCATGTCCAGAGAGAAGAAATCGGTTGATTCGCTTTAGAGAGAGATTACATATTAATTAAGACAAAAATCATTAGAAGCTAGATTCATCACTTGGACAACAATGTAATAACGTAACATAACAGATTCAAGTTGTAATAAAATAAGGAAAAAAAAAAACTAAATTGAACTTAAAAAAAACAATTCCAAGTTGGAACAGAAAAATGAGTACCGACTTTGTTTAGTTGTTTTGGGATGGGACATCGTTGGTTTTAGCATGCGTAGTGATTAGTGATTAGGGTTGGCTGATTAATTCCAAACAAACAAAAAGCAATTAGTTTTCAGCGGGGGAAAATTGATTGATGCCAATTAAATATTGATTATATTTACCTACCCTTCTCACCTTTTACAACCATTTTAATCAAACAGCTACAAACATAAACAAAAAATTATGGATTAAACTTGTGATTTAATCAAAATACAAACATCCAAATATTAAATTTAACATCTTTGTTGTGAGAAAAAGCATAGCATTAGCAACTCAAATATATTTATTTATTTAAAAAGTAGAAAGGACCAAATTGTGATTTAAATATAAAAGAAAGGAAAAGAAATGAGTGGGAAGATAAAATTATAAAAATAAATTATTGTTTAGAATAAAGCAGTGGGACTGTTTTAAAACGGTGGGGTAGTATTGTAGTATTGACGTTTTGTGTGACATTAATATTTTAACCGAACCACGAAAGTCGCTAACCCATCCACGGTTAAAAACCTAACTCCTCTCTCTTTTCAATCGGTATATATGTCCGCAGCCGATTCTTCTCTTCTCTTCATCCCCAAAACATGATGATCGGCGAACAATCTAGATTCAATCACACCATTCAAGTCCCCACCTGGGACCCACTCGAAGACCACCACCACCACATCACCGGACTTTCCTCGCCGGTCTTCCTTTCCGCTGGGGTTGACTCCTTTTCCGCCATTCAACGTTACCTTCCCTCCGCCGCGGATTCCGACGAATTGGACGCTGCGGCGTCGCCCGTCGATGGTTTCTCCTGCGACCATTTCCGGATTTTCGAGTTCAAAATTCGGAGATGCGCACGTGGGAGGTCGCACGATTGGACGGAGTGTCCCTACGCCCATCCCGGCGAGAAGGCTCGCCGGCGTGATCCGAGAAAGTATCATTACTCCGGCTCGGCGTGTCCGGAGTTTCGAAAAGGGAATTGCATGAAAGGCGATTCTTGCGATCTCGCTCACGGGATTTTCGAGTGTTGGCTCCATCCAGCTCGCTACCGGACTCAGCCCTGTAAGGATGGACTCGCCTGCCGCCGCCGTGTCTGTTTTTTTGCCCACACGCCGGAGCAGCTCCGGGTTCTGCCGCAGCAGAGTCCAAGAACGCCGGTTTCGGCCGATTCCGGTGATGGGTCATCTCGAATTGCACTCGCATTCGATTCCTATTTTCCCAAGGCGACATTCGTGACCTCCCCCACTTCAATTCTATCAACGCCGCCTCTCTCTCCGCCGTCGGGTTCGCCACCCATGTCGCCGAATTGCCCCCAACTCGGCCGCGGGTCGTTTAATTCGATGAATGGGCTCGTTTCGTCAATGCGTAATTTTCAAATTGGGAAATTGAAAGCAACCCCTCAATGGGGAGTAAATCAAATTAGGCAGAACTTGCTTTCTCCCTCCGGCTCCGGCACTGGTTTGTACAGCTCACCGTCCACTCCGACCACCGTAAATTACGAGTTATGGGGAAAGAATTACGAGGAAGAACCTGCAATGGAGAGAGTAGAATCTGGGAGAAACCTGAGAGCTAAAATGTATGAGAAACTCAGCAAAGACAACTCGGTGGACTCGACATCGACAACTCCGGATGTCGGATGGATCTCGGAGCTATTAATGTGAAAAGGGGCGAATTTCATAAGTTTGATTCGAAATCGGTGGCCTTTTTTGGGTTCGTTTGTGAATACTACATATTTTGGTGGAATCGTGGAATTTCCAGCGTTTTGATGGGTTTGGAGAAAGAAATTACTCTGTTTTTTTGTTGTACATATGAAAGACGGAATTTTTAGGGCTGCCGAAGTAAGGAAGTACATAAGAATGTTGTCGGCTGGGCTTTGATTTAATTTTTAATTTTAATTGTAATTGTAATAATATTTTCGAATTTTCAGTAAAGAAATTTATCTTTTGGTTAGTCGAAGGGCAGGACTCTCCATCAAAATTCAAATTCAAATTCAAATTCAAATTCATTTGTTTGTTCTGTGTGATTAATTACAAGTTCACTGCACCAAAATAAAACAACTACAACTCCGACAACAATCTGATTTTGGTGTCTGAGTTTTGGTATTTTGTTTGTTTAAACAAATGTTTGTGTGAGATGGGATAAGCCTATAGAGATAATAGATAAGGTTTGTGACATGGAAATTGAAGGATTGAAATTTACTTTACTCACCAACCCGAGGCGTCCTTATCTTCACAAAATCTTTTGTTTTTCCTTTTTTGGCTGCTAAATTATGTAATCCGCAATCTCTAAGATTTGATGAAGACAAGATATGGTCAAGATATAATATCTACTTTGGTTTTTTTTTTTTTTTTTTTTTAAATTTATTTATTTAAACTGTCATTGTTCTTGGTTTTACTTCGACATAAAGATAAGGTTTAATTATTCTATTTATAAAGTCAATATATGTTAAATAAAGGTTTAATTGAATTCTCATACACTAATATTTCAAACAATATTTTATAGTGAAGCCTTTTAGTAAGGGTATTTGCTGCGGGTAAGATTGGGTTGCCATGTCAGCCGGGTGTAGCAAATAGTACTATACATTTGGTTGAGGGGAAAAAATAGGGTGTTATCAGAATATGTATACGACTTATATTTATTAAGCATAATTTAAAAATTGATGTCACTAACATATAAAAATATCTATAAAGATAAAATTAAGGAGAGTATAATACTCCTATAGTACTAGATATTTTCTAGATTATGAGATATTGATCCCTTGTGACTTATTGAAGTCACCAATAATAGAGTTGCATCTCCAAGATTGAACTTCGTGGGGAACTGCTCAAGTCACGTTATTGACAATAGGATAATAAATATGACTATCTAGATTTGTTATTGGAAGGATCATCATTACGTGATTTCTCTTATAAATAAGAGATTTTATCCACGTGTATACAATCTTAATCTCAACTTAACTCGATACAAATTTGATCTAATTTGAACATCAAAGTATAGACTACCGCTTGGTGGAACGAGAGTAGAAATTTAAATGTATTATCACGGTCCAAATTTAATCAAATATTGGTGCAACGAGTTTGTGAGCCTCTCTGCTTGTGGATTCAGTCTCCGTCAAATATTCCTTGAAAATCGTGCTGACAAATAACCTAACCTAGTTGGCAAAAAAAGTCGAACTATCCAATCCTCGAACCGGAATAGGAACAAACTCAATTGAGTTTTGAAAATCTCGCCCGTGGATTTAAACTGGATACGCAATCTCGTAACCAAACAATCCCATCCACTATCTACGTCTTTATTGACGAAATAGGACAAATATTTGAAGGCACAATATGGATAAGTGGGCCGTTGTCTTAGCCCAATGTTATTTTCAGACAGCAACCAAACATCTTTGTCTCATTCCCACCTCTATTTGCTACCTCAACTCCCACATTTGAAGATTTTTGTATATCGTTTAATGTTCAAAATCTTAGATTTATTAAATAAATTTTCATTTCATTAAGGGTTAAATCTCGAAATTCTACATTAAATAGTGCTGCACCTATCTTTTATCATTCATGGTTGGTTGGACAAGTGTCTACATTATTTGAAAATTAAATACATAACCTACAACACATGTCACTTCAAATACTTGTATTTGTGAGAATCTATTGATAAAGTAAATAAACAACATATGTCGAACCGTAGCTTAACTGACATAATGTTGTGCCCCTGACTATGAAGTCATGAGTTCAATTCTCGGAGAAAATTTTGAAAGTTTGTAGAAAAAAATTGTGTAGAAGAAAACAGCTAAAATAAACTCAGACTTCAGAACTCAAAGTAAACTCAGACTTCATAACTCAAAGTTCAACAACTCTCTGTCCTGTCCAAATACACTACAGACTTCAAAACTTTAGACTAAACAACTCTCTGCCCAAATACACCACAGACTTCAAAACTTTAGACTAAACAACTCTCTGTTTCAAACATACATACTTCGGAACTTCCAGACTAAACAACTTTAACTCTCCCCAACTCTTTAGACCAAACTATTAGTATTTGTGTTATAATTTACAAATGTTTTATACTTTTTTTCAATTTTTTTTTTCATTCATAATTGTCGTCTTTGGGTTTTATTCACTTAGAATGCCAAATAATTCAAATTGAAATGGAGTTTTTTCTTAATTTCAAATACCTTTCGATATTTGGAAAAAGTTTCAATTGATTTAAACTTTTTTGAAAATTGAGGCATGCACGGGTAGATAAGCAAAGTAGAAATATGGAAAAAAAAAAAAAAAAAACTAGAAATGGTAAAAGGAAAAGTCAGGATGACTAAAAAAACATGTCATCATCCAAATCTAAATTAGGATTGAGTTAATTTAATTTAAAATAGTAGAACTTCGTCTAGACTTCAGTCCGACATGTGGCATCCTACAATTGGGCCAACACCACATGTCAACTCAAATTTTTTTTTAAAGAACACTTTTCCTTTTTGTCTTCTTTTTTTCCTTCTTTTTAAAATATATATATTTTTTAAATACTTTATCTTTATTGAATTAATGTCTCTTAGATCTAAGATTTAAATTTTATGATTTAGGGTTTAGAGTTATACTAAACTTTATCGATTTAGGTTTTAGAGTAATACTAAACTTTAAACTCTCAATTTAATATTTAACAAAAAAAAAATCTAAACTCTAAACCCTAAACTTTAAATTTTAGACCTTAAAATCGAATGAAAGATAAATTCAATAATGAAGAAGTATTTAAAAAATTAAAAAATAATAAAACATTATCTATTGAAAAATGAAAAGAAAAACATTCTTAAAAAAAAAAAAAACTTTGATATGTGACAATCTATGAACGAGCCACATGTCTCCACACTTAAATCGTAGCCCCAACTACCATCCTAGTTCTAATAATTTAAAATTATTTTGGACTCAACAGTTAAATTTGTAGCATATATTTTTTTTTCTTAAAAAAAACATTAATGTGTAGGAGTTGATCATCGAATCTAAGACTTCATAGTTACTTATTCATATTAATTGAGTTATGCTCTTCGAGTTAAATCCAACAAACAAAATAATCATTAAAATGGAGGCACAATATATTTTTTTTTTTTTGACAACATTTGAGAGTGGGAGATCGAACCTCGAACCTAAGAGACTTCATAGTCACTAAGACATGCATCATGCCAATTGAGCTATGCTCTAGTTGGTGGGGCACAATGTTTAATGTTTAAAATTTGTCTTCCTTTAATATTTTTATTTATTTAAAAATATAGTTTCTAATTTTAATGCGTTAAAAAAAAAAAAAAAAAAAAAAAGACAAATGAAAAAAGTGTGAGTTTATAATAATAGTTTTCTCTATTGTTCTCATGAAAATTATGCCCAAAAACTTCTTTAATTCTAAAACTTTAGGGTGGTTTGAAGGTTTAATAATGCAATTCTTGTTTTTAGTTTTTCGTTTTTTATTTTTAGAAAGAACTATTTAAGTTTTTAATTTTTTAAATTTTTAAAAATACTTTTACATTCATTAACAATTTTTTTTTAAAAAAAAAGAGTTTTCAAAAATATATTTTTAATTTCAAAATTACATTCTCACAATTTTATTGAAATTGTCAACAAATAAAATATAATTATTGAAATTATTTTTAAATACTTTTAAATATTTATTTATTTATTAAAATTAAAATCAAATTATGATTAATATTATTAGTATATTCTTTAAAAAAAAATCTTTTGAGTATAAAAATATTATTAATATAATTTTAGGGCTGGTTGCACAAATAGCAATCAGGCCCAAACTAATTGCAAAATTAGCAAATTTTAAAATGTTTTGCAAATATGGCAAAAAAACCCGTTTCTATCACTGACTTTATTATATCACTGATAGACTTCTATCAGTGATAGACTATTATCTCTGATAGACTATTATCACTGACAAAAATCTATAAAAAGCTGAGGTGATCAGCGATAGACTTCTATTAGTCATAAGATATCAGCGATAGAAATTGCTATATCCGCAAATTTTTTAAAAACATGCTATATTTGCAAACAATAAGTCTTAAATTGTCATTTACTACAATTTCTCATAATTTTATTGTGATTTTTTCTTTTGCAAATGTATTAAATTAACGAAGACGTGATTAAACCCTTGACCTTTTAGTCAAGTGTACTTTTTTTAGCTATGCTCGATTTGACAATATTATTGTGATCTTACACCAATATACCTATCCATTGTACACAATCAACATATTTTTTTTCCTGACTTTAGGGATGATAAACGTCAACTAAGATTGTCTAGTATATTAAACTATCGACACAATAAATTATTTTTATTTTAGAGAAAATCATTTTTACCCTTAAATTTCAATTTTATCAAATAACTGGACCTTAATTAAATTTTGATAAATGTTACAATTTTTATATTCTAATAAATTAACATTATTTCATAAAAAATATAAAATAAATAGTAATTATCTAATCACTTTCAACTTTTGTTGTTTTTAAAAATCAAAAACAAAACACAGTTATGATCAAATACATATATAAATTTTGTTTTTAAAAAACATAAAACTAAAAATAAAAATGAGGAAAATAAAAAATAAAAAATAAAAAATTAAATATTAAATGGTTTTCAAAACATTTTTTAACTATTATGTCACTATTTTTTTCTTCACGATTTAAGAATATTTATTCTTACGATTTTAGCATTAATTTAGAGTTTAGATTTTAGAATTTAGAATTAGAGTTTATATTTTCCTTATGAGCTTATATAAATTTTAGTTTAAATTGATTTGGTCCAAATTTAAAGGTCATTTAGGCTCATCTCTTAAAGTCAATTTTATCATTGGACTTGACCAACTTATTTTTCCCTCTGAGCTAGGCTCAACTAAAGCCCAATAGACCTTTAAAGCAGTATTGGGCCAAGCCCAACCTCACATGGGTAGAGATATGGCTCAATCCAATATAATTCAAAAGAAAGTATATAATTTGACTAATTATTATCATTTAGTTTAGGGTTTAGATTTTATTTCTTATAGACTTCGAACAATGTCTCACATCAACTAGGTATCTATATAGTTTATCACTATGGTTGGCCTATCAAGGCTTTGGAGGGCGAAACTTTTCTTGTCGGGTTGAGGTCCTTAAGACGTTGTGGTGCAGCTGATTTTAGTCATCTCTTTGTGGAGTCAAACTTTTTTGAGGTTATCAAAGGCGATCAAACACCCTGGTCTGGACCTTTCAGAGACAAAAAAAACATAGTGGAGGCTATAGCTGAGGAGTCAGCCAAGCTCGGGAGGGTTTTCTTTGATCACTGTCCGAAGGTCCGTAATTCGACCGCTCATTCTCTTGCTAGACCTGCTGATCTTTTATTGATTTCCCTAGGCGGTGGCCTCTTCTTTTGAAAAGTTTGTTGATTGTTTCGTTGGTTAATGTTTATTTCACGTAAAAAAAAATCAACTAGGTATCTATATAAGAAGAATAATAACATCTTCAACGATATCAAATCCTTTGAAGTGTCAACACTCAGTATTTCCACATTATTGGGCTGAAATGGAAGAAGAAGAAAGTAAAGAAGATCAATGGCAGTCACGACTGAGACCAGGACCACCAAAGTAGAAGACAGGTTCAGCAGTGTGGGTTTGTTGGTAATTATCAGCAGAGTAACAAGTAGGTTCGTCAGTCCAAGTCACAGCTCGCTCTGGATACTTCAACTGCAGCGAATAGTCCACGATCCTTGGCTGCCTTACAAAGCTAGCCTGCTGGTCATGCGCCCCCGCATAGTCTCCACTACCCATGCCCGTCCCCGTGTGCGGCACTTTCTTTATGTTTGAGCTGAAAACTTCGCCGCCCCATTCCACCAGCGTCGCGCTGTGCTCTAGGTACGCGAATAGCGTCCCCGGCCAATACCCCACTGGCTGCCCTTGCACCTTCACCCACCAGTTGCTTGATTTTGGATCCTGCATATATTAACACACATCCATATAATCCAATTCACTAAAATTATTCATTTCAAATATCTATACTATAGCTTCTAAAGAAATCAAATGTTCTTTTTAATCTTTAAATTTTGGATTGATTTAAAACCTATTTCTAAACAAATTATTGAGAGATCAATTATCCAAAGAATGACTTTAAAGTGGTTAATAAAAAAAATTCAAAATATGTGGAGGGAAGAATTCGAACCTTTACCATTTTAGTCATATATAATCTTTAAATATGTATGGTATAATATATATTATAAATTATATGATATTGTAAAATAATAATTAATTAAAATTTATAACTTCATAAATTAATTAATAATATAGTTGATATTCACCCTAATATTTAGTTGGGTAACTATAACTGGTTTTATAGTTTAAAATATCTTATTAAACACATTTCGAGTCATAAGTTAAATTGAGATCAAATTTCTAATTCTGCTACTAAACACATACCTGGAAGATACCGATGGAGATGACGTACTGTTGTCCACCCGTGGTTGACAAGGGATCGATGACTGCACCAAGTACCACACTGGGATTCGTTTGGACGAACCCACTGCATGTTAGATCAAAGCACCCTGTCGATTTGTACGAGTCCGTCTAATCACATTTTACCATAACACAAAAATATAGTGATTAGACACGTTAAATCATCAATCAACTTAAGCTAATAAATAAATTTACTCATATCAATACTCTAACAATATGAATATGAAGAAAAGGAAAACAACTTTGGTAGCAATTAGCAAACTTACCGTCCAATATAGACTGAGTCTAGTTTTTGCATCTCCATATAACCTGGGATTTACCTGTAATAAGTTAACAAATAAATATAAAAAATGGAATATTAAACCACATTAATTAATTAGTAGGAAAGTTGTTTAAAGTTTTTATAAAATAATAACGAACCATCCAGCCTGCTTCTACGCTATCAAATTTCTCAGAAGGACCGTTTTTCAACCAAATTTGTGAAGCCGTGAAGTCATTGGCCAAACCAATTTTAGGGTTCCAAATATTAATATCTCCTGAAGCTCCAATGTAGTTCATTCCCGCTATAGCCAGGATCGCCGTCTGATCATATATTTAACACCAAATTAATCAGCTCAAACTTTCATTTTCAACCCCAAAACTAAATTAAATAAATAAATTGAAATTTTTGCTTACAGAACGATTGATTTCTGGCCCCAGTTTGGAACTTCCATAAGGAAATTTCTTTCCAAAGTCATCCAGCGAATTCGTTCTCTGCAAGTCTTGTCCACAAACTCTACGAATGGGAATGGTTCCTTCCGGACACCTCCCATTTCTTTGCCATACTTGGAATGGATCCGATCGAAACGACTCGGTTTGCTGCGCAGTTGACATCTTCCAATAATCGATAGCCGAATCGGGTTTCATCTGCATGCAAGCATTTGCCAAAGAGTTTTTTAAAGTTAAACTTATAATTACTACTTCTACCACTCAAGAATTTCTTTGTTTTGTTATCTCTAGTTTCTAAATCATTTTTCAAAATTCAAGTAAAGTTTTGAAATTTGATTTATAACTAATAAATTAGTTGCAGTAGAAAACAATCACAATTTTAAAAAACAGAAAACTAAAAATATAAACGTTATCAAATCGAGTCTAATTTATCCAGTCGACAAAATCTTAGCTTTCCAACAATATAATTTATTGCTTTTTCACATTAGGATTTTTTTTTTGGTAATACATTTATTTAGCATATTTTCTTTGGAAATAACCAATTAAGAATTTTCAATACATTAAAGGTATATTGAGAATTTAAAATATCAACCAAAAATAAAGACTTACCTAAAAAAGTTAGTCCGTTTGATATATTTAGCCCAAAATTAAATTTATATCATATCAACTTAAACTTTTGGATTAGATAAGGTCTAAATAAACATTTATAGCATTAAATATTGTGTTGGAATTCTTTGGAAAGTCATTTACTTTTTATAACTATTTGTTTTTTTTTTTTTTTTTTTTTGTGAAGAAAATAACTATTTTGTTTTTGGGTTTACTTAATGATTTAATACAACATCAAGTTTATGTCCTTAATGAAAGAAATGAACCTGAATGGTGTGGTTTTTTAGAGCTGGATGGTCAAAAGCAGGCTGCTTGTAAATGTCAATGCAGTCGATAATATCTCCATCTTGACTCTACAAAATCATACGTCAAAAATGAACAAAAATATTCAAGACCAAAAAGTTAGAGATTCAAATTCTCAGGGTTAAACTAAAAAAAAACATTAATTTCAAATATTTCAAACTAGAGTGAAGGAAACAAAGATGTTACATAAATGGTTTTGATGGCAGGCTTATTGAGAAGCTTTAACTTCTTGTGAATCTGCATAGATAATTTATCTCTTCGTTGTGGATTACTCATGATCTCCATATTGGCTGCATTTACATCAACAATGGCAGCAGCAATAACAAAAGCCACCATTATTGTCAACAATGTCACTTCATGATATCTCTTCCCCATTTTCCCCAAAATTAAACAAACCCAATTGAAAAGTTTCAATTTTGTTTGCTTTGAAAAAGAGAGCAGAGAGTTCAAATATATATATGAATTTCTATGCCAAAGTCATGACATTGTATGTATTACCCATTTGGAAGTTAAAATGAATATGATAATGTGAAGAGATATATAAAGAAAGAAGTTAAAAAATTATTGGCCGAGAATGGCATAATACAAAACGCCAGCAAGGTTTCTATCAAGTGATTGAAAATCGGGGCAATAGAGTAATAACAATAATGGCCAAAGCGAGCATGGCTCAGCTGGCACATGTATATGTTCATGACCAAGAGGTCTGTGGTTCGAATCCCCCGCCCCCAATGTACTCAAAAAAAAAAAAAAAAAAAAATAATAATGAGATAGTGCACTCGAAAAATAGCTAAACCAAATAAAATTTTAAAAAATAGGTAAAGATTATATTCAACCAAACTGTCTATAAAAAAAAATAACGACCTTTTAATCATCCAACGGAAATGCCTACACGGAATAATGATTTCGGAAGAGAGGAATATGTGGGACAATCAAATATAAATAATAAAAAATAGTAAACTGTTACATTAATTCAAATTTCAAAATCAACAAACTAGTATTAGTGTGTGTTGATAGTTGAAATTGATATATAAACACACTACTAAGAGTGATGACCTTGAAAAACTTCTATTGGAGGTATATAATTAGCAATAGTTACACTTACAATTACATGTTGATTCAAAAATGAAAAATCAAACTTCATAATTTAAAATGAACGCATAACAAGATTTAGAAATATGTTGCATGCACCTAAAAACAATGTCAAATCGATATTGAGATCCCAACAACAACAAAAAGAAAATCTAAATTAAAAAAGAATCTACAATTACATCCACTCAAGAAATAAAATGTCAAACCGAAAATATATTTATCTACTATCATTTAATGCACAGTGAAAACCCTTCATCTTCTAAACTCTTCAAACACACGCCATCTGAAAAAGCCATTTGTTTTGAACCTAAACCAATATTTAGATTTCCTTTCATCCTTCATACAACTTTGTCATCACGCCATCTGAAAAGCCATTGGTCTAAAAGAGATCGGCTCAACCAAACAAAGAGGCCGACCCCTCGACTGGGCCAAGCGAAGAAATGCCTCATCCCAGGCCGTTACGTAATCATTGTAACGCTCAAGATTTATTTTAATCATTATGACCCGTTTGATTGTAAAACGACCACAAAATGACTGTTTTTGTAAATATTAACCTATGAAAAAGGAAGGAAGGGAGAATTAGAAAAAGTATGAAAAATACTTGTCATTTGAATATTATTCTTTCCATATTCAGTTCAATTCTCTCTCTCAACATTAACTTGAGTGTCAGAGTTCGTGTGGTAAGTATCACATCGATCTAAACTTTGTATCTTAATTCTTTTGGTATTGCATGTTAAAACTCGTTCCACATCAAGTACAAATTCACCGTTGCAACAATAATATTTTCCAATTTTTCTTTTTTAAAGTTAGTATTATTATTCATCGAGTGTTAAGGAAAACCAGACTTCCACACTTTGAGCCTAAACCTACAAGATTTTGCTTTTGATCACTCCAAAAGGCCTCATATCAATGGAAAATATTGTCCCTCCTTATATACCCATGATCTTCCCCTATTCTAACCGATGTGGGACTTTGGTCGCACTCCTCGCACTCCCAACATCGAGGACCCAACCCTGCACCATCCCTAATTGTAGTTGATTAGTAAGATTTTTGCTTCTTCTTTTCAAATCAACACGTGGGAGTGGAAGATTCAAAACTTCAACCTCAAAAAATGAGCACATGTCAATTACCATTGAACTATACTCTCTTTTACATAATTTGTTCTATTTTAATTATTTTTACACTTTTCAAACCGAGCATAGCATCATTGGTATAAATATGTGCTCTTGACTATGAAGTATGAGGTTCGAATCTCCATTTCAAGTTGAAACTCCAAGGGACCTTGATATTATATTATTGAAATAGAGTAGAATCATTTCAACGTGTTAAACTTTTTATTTGGTTGGGAATATTTTTTAATTAAATAAAAATATTTATATTAACTAATAAACCAATAAATTTTTATTTAAAAAAAAAAAAAAAAAAGAAAAGAAAAACCCAAGAAATTCGGGACATTTGAAGTCATAGTGGGCCTTGGACTTCAACATGTTCACTTGAAAGGCCCAAACAAATGCAGTCAGATATGCGTATTGGGCCGAACTATCGGGACAATGTATTCGAGGTTAAGTAACGACGTTGTTTTCATTAGTCTCATTGCTATACATATTTGATACCACTGTCTTTCAGCCACGTGACTGATTCTTTTAAATTTGAGAGTAAGTGAATTTTTATGTTGGAATTACCAAATTTTCAATTAACCAATTTCTCTCTTTTTTGTTTTTTTTTTTCTCCTTCCTCTCTCTTCCTTTCACTCTCATCTTTTCGAGGTTACGGATTTATTTTGTCGACTTTCCTTGCCTACATTGTTCCATTGACCAGAGTCTGTTCACGACCTGATGCGGTTATGAGTACGATCGGGCGTGAGAGGCACTCGGTCCTCTGGATTTTCAAGGGCCGCCCGGGGCGCACCGGACACCACGCGACATGCGGTGCTCTTCCAGCCGCTGGACCCTACCTCCGACTGAACCGTTTCCAGGGTGGGCAGACTGTTATATGACTTCTCGTTATGAGTACGATCGGGCGTGAGAGGCACTCGGTCCTCTGGATTTTCAAGGGCCGCCCGGGGCGCACCGGACACCACGCGACATGCGGTGCTCTTCCAGCCGCTGGACCCTACCTCCGACTGAGTTGTTTCCAGGGTGGGCAGACTGTTATATGACTTCTCGTTCCTCTAAATGATAAGGTTCAGTAGACTTCTCGTGACGTCGCGGGCAGTGAACCACCCACTTCATCGGACCATTCATTCGGTAGGAGCGACGAACGGTGTGTACAAAAGGCAGGGACGTAGTCCACGCGAGCTGATGTCTCGCGCTTACTAGGAATTCCTCGTTGAAGACCAACAATTGCAATGATCTATCCCCATCACGATGAAATTTCAAAGATCAGTCGGGCATCTTTTTCGGTTAGTTTAAAAAAATTTGGTCAAGAACTTTCAAAATTGTTTATATTTAATATTTAAACTAAAAAAAATGTTTAATAGGTCTTGAAGTTTTAATTTTCTAAACTTTAAGAAATGTTTAATAGATGTTTCAATTTTTCAAATCTAATAGATCCTTGACTTGTTAGGCATTTTTTTTCCATAGATCTTTTTAAGATAAAATTTTCATATCTTTGGGGAAGATCTAGATGGGAGAGAGATGTCATTGTTGCTCGGGTGATTTCCTCAATTCAGTTAATGTCAAAATGGGGTTGACCTAAAAATGAATACTCATATTATTTTTGTCTAAATCATTAGGAGATGGTAGTTTGATTTTGATTTTTTTGTTGTAAACTTTGGAGAAGATAAAGGAAGTGAAAAGAGAGGGAGAAGAACGAAAAAAAATGTAGGAGAATGAAGTTTTTTAATTAGAAGATATGATTTGATTTTGATTTAGTTGTTTTAATTCAACTCGAAAAGATGAGGGGAGTGAAAAAAAAAAAAGAGAAAGAAAAAAAATAGTGAACCCACATAAAAAAAAAAAAAAATTTACTTATTTTTAATTTTAAAAGAATCATTGTAACTGTTATTGAAAAGCAGTGATATAAAAAAACTACCCAAAAGTTAGTGATATAAAAAAACTACCCAAAAGTTTGTGATATGAAAAAAACTACCACAAAGTGTACTAGAAAATTTTCCATATATTTAAGAGTTTGAATTTGGTGGAGAGGAGAGAAGATCATGTACAATTAACCGACATTAATTAAGTACATTAAAAATATCAAGTACATTAAAAATATCAAATATGGTAGAATTTACTAGACACTGATTAAAAATTCTAAGACTTAGTAGATAATTTTTTAAAAAGTTTAGAACTTTATAGGTTCAAAATGAAAAGCTTAAAAATCTATTAAACGTTTTTTTTAAAGTTTGTCTGTAACTTTAGTTTTTGTTTATTATTATTATTATTATTTTTATATTTTTTTGTCATTTAGTTCTTATCATTTTATCATTTTTGCTTATATAGTTAAATCTCCTCAAATATTGTTTGAATGTGCAACATGTTTACTTTAGAGTTTAGACACACGAACTACTTTTTTTCTCACTTTCTTCGTGGTTTAGACGGGAGAATTTCTAGTACATCCGTGGTATGGAAAAAGTTCATATCACTGCCTTTAAAAAATGACACGTGGCGAAATAATTGTTTAACTAGACTCACCCTATTAAATATATTATTTTTTAAAACTATTTTGGCACGTGTCATTTTTTTAAGGGCAGTGGTATGGAGTTTTTCCATACCTCCATACCACTGATGTACTAGAAATTCTCCCTCTTTAGACTATTAATGTCCTTAAAAAGAATGAATTCCATTATTGGTGCACCTAACTAGAAATTAATTTTCCACGACGTATCCACACGAGCACAAATCATTTTTTCAAAAGACGATGTGTATCTAGGTTAACACACATCGACAATCTGTATTTTTCAATATACAACTCAAAAAACAGTGAAATCGAATATCAAATTGAAGCTCGGTTAGCTTTTCAGCCATGTATGTTTCCATTTTTTAGCATATATGAGTACAAATATATTGATTTTTGAATGTCCACGACTCAAAATACGATGTGTTGTCATTTTCGTGAATACACATCATTTTTTAAAAAAACGATGTGTTGGCGAATGGCGTGGATGCACATCTTCTTTTGTTCGCCACAACATTTTTTCAAAAACGATATTGATTTAAAATAACTATACTTTTATAAATAGTTTTTTTTCCTATGTTTTTATAAATAGTTTTAAAAATTACACTATTGAAAAAAATGCCATAAAATGATTCATTTATTTGTTTTATTTTATTTTATTTTATGATTCATTTATTTGTTTTGTTTTATTTTAAAAAGAAATGATTCATTTATTGTAATATACTATATAGATTTTTTTTAATGTCCTGAATTAGAAATTAATCTATAAGTAAAAGTCAATTAAAATTGCCATGATCGTTTTTTTTTTTTTTTTTTAATGAAATTTATGCATGAATTCTTTATTATAATTTTTACATTTCTTAAATTTGTAACGAAAACAATTTTTTTTAAAATTCATATATGAAAGTAATTTTTATAAACTTAATTTTTAAAAATTCAAATAGTTATACCTTAGTATTTTATTTAATAAGTTGATTATCATTAAAATATTTTTTTTAAACACATTTAAATCTTTATTGAATGCTTAATTATACAAACCTACTCTAATTATTTCTCTGACCGGTTGCCAAAGTCATTAAAGAATGTTATTGCATACAAGTAAGGTAAAGTAATGCATTAAATCTCATTTATTTATACTACTACTAATTATAATTATAGTTGTTAAAATTCTATATATTTTAAAATTGTTATTTACTCTTCTATGACCATATAGGTTCGACATCCCACAAGTTAAATTAAAAAAATGTTATTTACACCATTAAAAGAAACAAAAAATTAAAATTTTGATATTGTTTTAATTTAAGGAAACAAAAATGATAAATGGACAAAAATTAAAACGAATATTGAAAGGCAAAAAAAGAAAACCACTATAATATATTAATGAAAAATAAAAGGAACAAAAATGGGAAGAGATGTTTAATACATATATACGTGAAATCAACTATATAGACAAATAAATAATAATAAATAGGCGTGATTAAAAAAATAAAAACCGAGAAAAGGATCAACAATTGTGCCGGCGGAAAGAAGTATCAAAATTTGAAATGGTTGTGTATTTGATGAATTGAATTGTGCTTAAATTAGTAGTTCCTGCATGTCAACTGGTTGATATGTACAATATTATATCACGTCTTTTATTTTTTTATTTTTTTTTTAAAAAAATCATTATTATGCGAATTTTACTTTAATATTTTTTTTCACCTTCTCGGATAAGTAAGCTTACAAAATCTGTAGTACTCTTCACTAAACACGATCACGAAAAGATAATTATAATATCATCGTGTTAAGTGAAATGTACAAATGACTTTTCATTTCACAAGAGAACACTTGCTTAGAGGAGGTAAAAAAACATAATTTTGAAGCAAATGTCAAAAAAATATTATGCACTCTTAGGAGAGAGTCATCGTGCATGTCAAAAAAAAATTATGCACTCTTAGGAGAGGGTCATCAGTATAAATACTTCAAATTTACTGCAATTTTTTTTATTTATTTTTTTTTATTTTTTATTTTTTTTTTGCAAAGGCTGCATCATGAAATTTTATTATTTTTAAATTGTTACTTTTATTTGTTTCTTACGTTTTTTGACAATCTCAAACATAATTTATTTTTTCAAGAAAAATGAACTATTATTAAAATATATTTATAAATATATTTTTTGTTTTTGACAACAACTATTATTAAAAATACTACTTGGTTGCTAATAAGTTTTTAGGACAAATCTTAAAAACTCACACAGATGGTTCTTATTAATTTTTTATTTTTTTTATAATTATTTGGTTAAGATTCTAAATTAATGTGACTAGACAATTTTGTTTTTGACGTTCTCTAAAAATGAAAAAAAAAATACACAGAACAAGAATGTTCCTAATATAACATTTCAATTATAATTTGTAGACAATGTTAATTTAGCAATTAAGTCGAAAATTTTGCAAAACCTCACTGTTTTGGTATGAACGTTTGTTTTTAGAAAACAAAACCAGAAAGTCATATTATTTGAGAAGGTTAACAAACAACACAACACAATTTATTTCAAATTTATTATAATCCAATTTCCCTTAAAATTACAGAAACAACCAACCATAAATAGAACTCAAAACAACAAAAACAACAACCATACAACCATGCATGATAATCCTTAAAAAAAAAAAAAAAAAAAAAAAAAAAAAAAAAAAAAAAACATGCATGATGATAAAGTATTTTCTTTTGTCAAAACGAGCATGGCTCAGCGGCATATGTATGTCTTGATGACCAAGAGGTCCCTAAATTTTGAAAAATAAACGCTTAAATTATAAATTTAGCCATTTTTAAATTTGTATCAAATAGGTCCCTAAATTTTAAAAAATGTCTACTAGGCCCCAAACTTTAAAAAATGTATAATTACTCCTTCAACTCTCAATTTTGTGTCTAATAAATCTTTGACCTATCCAATATTATTTAAAATTCACAAAGCTATCACACACGAAATTGAAAGTCTAACTTCTTATTAGACACAAAATTTAATAAAATGTTTAAAAAATTTGTTAAATTAAAAAAAGTTGAATGGTGACATATTATTCACGAAATTGATAGTTCAAGGATTTACTTAACATTTCTAACTTCCAAAAACTTATTAGACACACAATTAAAAGTTTAGAGACCTACTAAATACTCTTTAAAATTTAGGGACTTTTTAGATATAAAAATAAAAATTTAGGGACTAAACTCATAATTAAAAGATAAAGAAAAATGATTGTCATCCAACGAAACTAAGGTAGGTTAATAATCATGAAATTATTTTTATATCTCTAGAAAATTCATATTTGTTTTTTATTTGTTTGTTTATTGACAGGAAATATTTGTTTTTTTTTTAATATTAGAAGAGGAAGAAGGGGAAATGGTAAAGTAAGGAAGAAGAGAATAAAGTATAAAGTAAAGTAGAATAGGTGATCATATAGAAAGAAATAAATTCCATTCAAAGCAACAGAGAGCCGTAGGCGTAATTGGCAAGCGCCATTCTTCCCAATCTGCGTGGGCGCAATTTCTGGAAAAAACTCATTCTTCAAAATTCTCTCGGATCATATTTCTGTAATCTCTCACTCTCAACTCCGCTGGACTCTTCTTCTTCTTCTTCATTGTCTTCCCTGTTCTTCCCAACTCTTACTTTTCCTCGATTGATCGCCAATTTCTGCAACTGGGTCTTCATTTAAATGTCAACCAATCAAACCCCTCTTCTTTAAAACCCTCCATGCACTTTTCGAATCGCCACTGTTGATGTGTTCTTTAACCAATATTTAAGCGATTTCCCGATTTCAGCGGCAGAGATTTGAAGGGTAGCGGCGTTTATTTTGGGTTAGTGAACAACAACAACAACAAAAACCCAGAACCAGAAGGGTGAAATTCGATTCTAATCGAGTCGAGATGCAATCGAGAGTTCTGCCACTGGAGGAAGGGAAAGACCCAGGACCGGTGAACCGGACGAACCAAGTTAGGGCGTTGCCATTAAGGTCACTTCAGCTATTCGTATTGTTTTTGGTTCTTTGCGTTGCATTTTCGGTTGTTAGTTTGTATACGATCCGTCATTTTGGGATTGAAAGAGCTGTGATGACGGCGAAGTCCAATTTCCTTCCCTGTTTGGGGGAATCGAATATTAGTTTGAGTCAGTGGATTAAACCTCCGGTGGATTTGATGCACTCGTTGAACGATGAGGAGTTGTTTTGGAGAGCTTCGTTTGTACCGGGGGTTAAGAATTACCCTTTCCAAAGGGTTCCGAAGGTTGCTTTCATGTTCTTGACTAAAGGGCCATTGCCGCTTTCGCCACTTTGGGAGAGATTTTTGAAGGGCCATCGAGGGCTCTTTTCAATTTACATTCATTCTCTGCCTTCCTTCAAACCCAATTTTACTCATGCTTCTGTGTTTCATGGCAGACAAATTCCCAGCCAGGTACGTTTTGGTTTCATCCTGTTGTTAACTAGTGCTACCAATGACCCAATTCGACTGAATTTTGATTCTGATTGTCATTGAATTTATGATGAATCATTGCTTTATGAGCTCTTTTGAGAATCATTTTGTGGTGGCACCCTGTTCTTTGAACTGCTGATGGTTTTGTTTCTTTATGAAATCATATGAGATTAGTATCTATTCGCTTGTTTTTAACATGTTAACTGGTCTGAATGAATGATGGTTGAATGGGCTTCTGATTGGCATTCGAATGGTTAAGTGGAATTTGAATAAACCATATATGCTTGTTGGCTTTGAACTAGGATTGTTGATCAGAATTTATCCCCAAAATTGGCTTGCTGTTTTTTTTTAATCGTTTTAGGGCCGAAGCAGTCGAAACATGTCGGTCTTAACATATGATATTAATCTGGTTTCACAATGAATAGGAGTGTGTTTCACAACACAATGAATAGGAATGGTCGTTGTGAATATGAACAACACCTTTGAAATTTCTCTGTTCAACTTTAGTACTTTTCATTGGAGAAATGAAAACCTATGACTAGAATGTTTCAATCCTTGAATGGTTGACTAAAAAATTTGCAACTTGTGTGTTTTTTGACATTTCTGTCTTGTTTCTCTCTCTTTGCATATTGTGATAAACAGAGTATATTAACTGTGATCCAAAATTAATAACTTTGGTGAAAATGCTGGTCATTTTATTGATTTGTAATCTATGTTCATCCTCAACTGTAGTTATCCGACCAAGTTTTTTATGCTAGGAATACTGTGATGAATATCTGTTGATTCTTTTTGCCAGGTTGCAGAATGGGGAAGAATGAGTATGTGCGACGCGGAGAAACGACTCCTAGCCAATGCGCTGCTCGACATCAACAACGAATGGTTCATTCTCCTCTCCGAATCATGCATTCCTCTCTACAATTTCAGTGTGATATACAACTACTTGAAGAAATCCAAATATAGCTTCATGGGTTCGTTCGACGACATTGGCCCTTATGGGAGAGGGCGATATAAGTACGACATGGCACCCGAGGTGAACATCACAGAATGGCGTAAAGGGTCCCAGTGGTTCGAAGTCAACCGCAAGCTTGCACTCAACTTAGTGCAGGACACCAAATTCTATAAAAAATTTGAACAATTCTGTCGACCCCCATGCTACGTGGACGAGCATTATTTCCCGACAATGTTGTCAATAGAAGCCGGAGACGTTCTTGCCAACAGAAGCCTCACCTGGGTGGACTGGTCTAGGGGAGGCGCTCACCCGGCTACATTCGGAAGACGTGACATTACAGAAGAGTTCTTAGCAAGAGTTATAGAGGGTCAGAACTGCAGTTACAATGGCCACACATTCTCCATTTGCTCTCTGTTTGCAAGAAAATTTGCACCAAGTTCGTTGCGGCCTTTGCTACGTTTAGCATCAGAATACTTTGGATATTGAAGAAATAATTGGTTAAATGAGCAGAATAGAGAAGCAGGGCATGAGGGTAAGTAGAATTCTAATCAATACAAAAATAGGCGACAGAACACTAATTCTTTGGAATCGAGATTCTCAGATTTTTTTTATGTTGTGAAACACAAGGGGCAAGTGGACTAACCCAACAAACAATACAAAAAAAGGAAAAAAAAAAGAAAATAGATGTAATGCAAAATGTAATATCTTATTGCAGAGAGGGTTTTAAATAAATGAAAGATGCTGTGCAGTGAAGAATGGAGAGATGTGATTTTTTTTGTTCTTTTGTTTGTAAGTACAATCGGGTATGAAGATTTGAACATCTGACTTAAGGAGAAGGAGTAGTCTATGTCAATTATCGTTGCTTATCAAGCAGAGATGAAAGAGTACATGTCAATTATCGTTACTCACTTGGAATAAAATATTTAATTCGGTGGCAAATGTAAAGATATTGCTTTTTAGAAGAAAGTGATGGGGAAATGGAAATGGACAGTAGTTACATTCGTTTGGCTTTTTTGAAGTTGGGAGGTTCGGCGTGGTGGAAGTGCACATGAGAAGCACTTTAAAAAGAAGTGCTCACGCTTGCCTTGTGTACATTCCAAAAGGACAAGAGTCCAAATACACACGACAGTTTTTGGATCTCAAGAGAAAACAAAACGTGAATCATTTCGATGGTCCCTAATCGCTAGCCATTAGGCTTCACAGCTTTTGTTTTGTTGGTTTATGAAATAAGAAACTCAAAAGGTCGTAGGTTATGAGTTTGGGCAAATATTAGGATCTCTACATTTGTATAATATTGTTCATTTTGGACATAACTTACATGGCTTTTGCTTTTGGTTCCACCCAAAATACCTCATGCTGATGGAACCAATGGAGAATGTTGTCTCCTTACTTATATACCTATGATCTTTTTCTCTTCTAACCGATGTGTAATTTTGGTCGCGTTCCCAACAAAATGATCCGTTAAGGTTTTCTTAGTTCAACAATTGTGTGGTCGTCATGTCCAAACTATCAAATTCAACCATCAACAACCTTTACAATGATGATAGGGTATGTTTGAATTGGCTAATAAAATTCAAAGTTGATTCATTATTGCATTTATCTTATATACTAATAGTGTTAGGTTTCTTTTGTTAGTAGAACAAATTTGGGGGAATGGAGAATTCGAACTTTTGATCCCAAATAAACGAGTACATGTCAATTAGTGCTAAGTCATGCTCACTTTGACTTGTTAGGTTTCGAAATGTTTTGGAAGAAAAAACAACATTATTTGATTTATTACAAAGAATGAACTCAAATTGTCTCTAATTGCTTCTCATTTGATTTGAATATAGTTACTAAAATAAAATTGAGAAAATTAAACTAATGGTATCTCAAGTTTGGGTTGGGTAGCATTTGGGTCCCAAGGTTTCAAACTCAACAATTATAGCATGAAGTTACGTGACGTGAGGAGGGAGGAGGAAAAAGAAAAAGAAAAATTATTTTTAAAAGAATTTTAATAATTAAAAATAGGTGTCAAGTCAACATTCGGTTAAAATTTAAACGTAAATTTGATAGAGGGACAAAAAATGCACTAAATCCAAACTTTAGGAGTATAATTGTTGAGACCTCGGCGACCCAAATGCTACCAAACGTAGGGACCATTGTAATTTTTTCAATTTGATTTTGAATTTATTTTAATTATTTTCTAACTTGTTTATCTAAATAATTTACAATTTTTTTCATGCTGACCTTTAAGATAGATAGTCTTTTCTTTTGTAAATATTTGTTGTAAATGATATAATAATATTTCCTCATAATTTACTTTCAACGGTCATGTTTTTTTTTACTATACTGATTTAGACTAGTTTTATATGGACCATGAAAGAAGGCCCATAACCTCAAACGTTGTGGGCCGAAAAGATCATAATCCTCGGCCCATCTAAACCTAAAATAATTTAAACCCGAAGGGTGGTTGTGGTTTGGTTCTTCATATTTTATCTGTTTCGACTTCAAATTACTCCGGTTTTCTTGTTTTTTGAAAACCGGATTTCATAATCGGCGATGGCCGATCCCCCCGTCCCCGCCTTATCATCCGCCGTATTGACGGCCAACTCCTCCGTCAGCTTCTTCACGGAGCTTCCAAAGGCGGCCGAGTTCGTGGTCTCGAAGGTTGACGACCTCATGAACTGGGCTCGACGCGACTCAGTTTGGCCCATAGCATTCGGCCGCCCTCGCCTGCTGCGTTACTGAAATGATGCACACTGGTGCAGCCTCCTACGACATTGATCGGTTCGTTGTCATTTTCCGCCATAGCCATAAGCAATCCGACTGTATCATTGTTGCCGGAATCCTCACCGACAAGATGGCCCCTGCTCTTCGCAAGTAAGCTTTCTTTCTTTCTGTTTGTCTAAGACCTAATTTGAAATGGATGGAATAATCTTACGGAAATCTTTTATTGCAGTGATCCGATTCAAGAATTGCACGATCGTCTTCGTCTAGCCTTTTTAGTTCCAGGAGTTCCTTGAAATTTTGATAATCTACTACCGTAACTCTAACCTGTTATCCATGGTGTGATCATATTTTCTTATCCTCGCCATTCCACTTCAATTTTCTCCTAGGGGATATGCGTAATTTGGTATTGACATTTAATCTATTTCAGTCAAAGCCAGTTAGTTTTATAAATATGTTCACATATGACAAATCTTTGATTTCATCATTCCATGATTGAAGGACTTGAAGAATAACTTGTTCAATACAAATTTTGCGAGGAAATGAGTTCAATTCACGGTAGCTCCCGCCTACTCAAAGTTTTCTTGATACCTAAATGTAGTAGGGTCAAGTGATTGTTTCTCCCGTGAGAAATCTGATGAAGAAAAAAGTTCATGTTCAATCCAGAGTAGGTACCTACTTGAGAGTTTCTTAGACACCCAAGTGAGATATCTGTTGAGGAAATGAGTTCAATACACGGTGGCTATCTACCTAGAGTTTCTTTGACACCCAATTGTAGTAAGGCCAAGTAATTGTTCCGTGAGAATAGTTTAAGCGCACACAAATTGGCTTGGATACAAGTCTGAGAGCTGTTATATGACCTGTTGCAGGTGGTGAGATGTGAAATGTGTAGGTTGTATGCATAGAGTTGAATTGGTGAATAGCTGTGGATTCTCTTATGGTTGCTTGTCCTATTCTGGTTTATAGTTACTAGTTTCCACTTATTTGGCCTGATGCAATCTGTTTCACTAGTTTTGATCTTAGAAACAATTTCAACTAAGTAGTGTTCATGTTTGTCTTTAAGGAGGTGTTTGGGATATCAACTTGGATTTGAGTGGACTATGTTAATAACACAGTCTACGTTTTGTTCACCGACTATTATAGCTCACTCTCACAGTCAATAAAATAAGTATACTGACTTCAATAATATTTACTATTCACAATTATTATAATCACCGACTATAATAATTCATTCAACCTTCCAAACAGGTCCTAAAAATTTGATTTTTTAACATGTTGGTCTATTATAATCAATTGTGTAAGCATGACTTGTTACAAAACCTTGTGATTTGAAAATCAGATCTTGGTCATTGGTCATTGCTCAAAGCTCAGGTTTTGCATAATGATATCATTTACCATTTCGCATTACCAAGATAGGACAATTCATCTGAACTTAATATTTTTCTTAAGGGTTTATGGTCAAATGCCAGAGATTAGGTGCCAGAAATTGATAGGATAGTCCCTATTTGTATGTATCTATGTGCCAGGATGCCATCTTAAGGCAGAGGAATTACTGTATGGAATTCTACAGCTGCAGAAGAAAATCAACACACGCAAACATTTTGTCCATTGGTTGGTGGACCAATGAATTTGGTCCAGAACAGCCTAGTACAGGTAGCTTGATTGATGCTTTGAATAATGTTCTTGTGATACACGTGATTTGTAACCTTAGAAAATCATGCTTCTAAATTGATTTTTTTTTAGTGTTGCTGAATTGGTCAAGCATCGGTAACTTTTCGTAGAGACTTAAGACGTTTTTTTTTAACGTTTCTCATTTCTTGTTTCTTTGAATAACGAACTCGTAGTAACTGGTTACTACGTCCATTGTGCATTGCTTTCTAGGAGCTTGTAATGTGAATAATAATGAATCGTCCCATCCTCCTTTTGAAATCTGTGGAGATGGACATTGAGACTTCATTATCATGAGTGTAGGATTTGATGTTTAGTTTGTTGATTTATTCTAGTAATTTTAGCAAACTCAAAAATCCTATATATGAAATTCATCACGTAGTTTTGCATTTCTATAAACTTTTTTTAATATATGAAGATTGAATTTTCAATATTAAGTGAGTTTTTTTTTTTTTTTTTTTTTTTTTTTTTTTTTTTTTTTGACAACATGTTGGAGTGGGGGATTGAACCTAAGACTTCATGGTCACTAGGTGAGCTATGCTTTTGTTTGCCAACATTAAATGAGTTAATATTTGTCAATCATAAATATAACATTATTGTAAAAATATTGATTACAATTTAATTGTCATTAATGTACCAGAACAATTCATATAATCAATTATTATTATGCTCTTGTTTGTCAACATTAAATGACTTAATATTTGTCAATCATAAATATAACATTATTGTAAAATATTGATTACAATTTAATTGTACCAGGACAATTCATATAATCAATTATTATGTATGAGAGTTAAATATTTGATTCTTATAATCATTTAATAGTGTATTTTATATGATAAAAGTGTATGTAGTTTATTAATTATAAGTATAACGTGCCTACTACCTACTTTCATTAATTATCAAATTATTTTAGTTTTCATATTAATATTTAATGCAAAATAATCAGATCAAAACATAATTTTTTTCCACCTCTCTCTCAATATTTACTATTTAGTGTTTGTTGTCTAACAAACTTCAATTTAGTCTCTTATATTTTATTTTTCAATTATACTATTTTTGAATATTAAATATAATTTACAATAGACTTACATGACACACAAAACCACTTAAGAGATAAATTTCCAATTCCTCCAAATTTTTAAAACATTGTAACTAATTAGACACAAACTTACAAAATTAAAGACTAAACTTAAAATTGATCCATATTTAGCCAAAAATATATTAGAAGTTAGGAGATAAATTAATAATAATATATTAAAGCACGCAAGTGGAAGGTTCTGGAAAGTGGAAACAGAGGCATTTGTAAAATCCCAACACGACAATCGTCCAGCTCCAAATTCACAAGATTCACGCGTCATCATACTCATACACTCGCCCCCTTTTCTTTCGCCAAAAACAGCCTGTAATTTCCCTCTCTGCCACGCGTCTCATTTCCATTGGCTTCCCATTGCGGAATGATTGTTTGGTAGGGTGGGCCCCAACCAGATGTAAAATTCCCACTTTGCACCTACGCTTACGCTTCTCATCGGTTCAACATTTTCGTCGTAGTTGGTAAATTTCACCACGCGTCATCACAAGGACGTGTTTGTCACGCTTATGCCCCCCACCGTCCGATTTCTTTTGTGCATCTCGAGGCTAAAACGACGACGTTAAGTAGATGAACCGAAATTGTGGAATTTGAACGGTGGGTGATCAACCCCATCTAAGGAAAATGAGCTGTCGCTCAACGAATGGCCAGCTTGTAAATCGGGCAGCTGCCCGTTCTGCCCAATTCTCTATCCTCCACTCGTTTTTAAGCCCGCCCCTTTGTTTATATAAACACCCCCACCATTTTCTTTTCCCGTTGTCAAGCTTTCATTTCTTCTTATTCTTCTTCTTTCTAAACCCTAGAATTTCTCACAGCAATGGCTGCCGTCTCCAAGTCTTCTTTCATGGCTCTTGTAGCTGTTCTCTTCGCCGTGCTCTCCATTGCCGTCGCACAATCTGCTGAGTCTCCTGCTCCGGCACCGGCTTCTCCGGCTACCTCTGTCGTCCCGTCGTTGAGCTTCGCTTGCGTTGGCGCTGTCGTCGCTCTCGTCTTCGGATCTGCACTTAAGGCTTGAGAATGACACTTATGTTTCTACGCGGTTTGTGATTTTAGCTATTGATTCGTTACTGATGCTGCTCGATTATTGAGGGTTTTATTGACTGTTATATTGAGTGTATAGAATATGATTCTCGGTGTTGAGATTAGATTTTATTAGATACTCTGCTGGTTTGTATTCATGTATTCATTGTGTGTTATCTCGTTATTGTTATTTTTATATATCCACATTATTTGAGTAAATAAGTTAATTTCAGTTTTCTACTCTCTGTTTCGTGATATTATTGAAGATCTTCATGTTTTTCTTTCTCTGTTCAATCGGAATTGTTTAAGATTTACATCGCTGGTTATATACAATCGGAAAGTGGTATGGAGTCTGGATGTTCAACATTTTTGAATTATTCGAAATTCCAGTAAAACAATTGGCGGCCAGACTAAACTAAATTCTAGTGAGATACTTGGGATTTTAAAAACTGAACAATTATGGAAATTAGTGTTTTGGTAATGAACTGTGGTTAGTTAATACTTAATATCATATGAGAAATCTAAAAGTGTGGATCCAAATCCGTCATCATCAAGACGAGAATTGAATCTTAAGCGAAACGTGATGTGTTGTATGAATCTGGTAGACTGTCATTATCATCATCTCACTTGTAATTGTGTCTTAGTTTAGAGGGAGAGATATTTAAGGAGAAATTATTGGAGGATTGAACAATGTGACAGTTAGAGAGAGGCATTTAGAACAAAATGTATCTAATAGTTTCACATCTTTCTTTCTATGTAAGAAATATTTTAGGAACTATAGTTAATTCAAGGATAATTTTGAAGGACATGGGTAGAATTACAACTTTTGAAATGATACAAGTATTGTTCTTGAAACAAAATATAAAGTTTAGTAATTTTTGATAATTTAGATAAAAGTTATAAAAATTAGATGGTGTAGAGACGGCGTGGCCATGTGGTTCGGGGGGATACGCAAAAAATCGACAGAATAAAGAATCCAATTGTATGAGGCCACGTTGCATGTGATATTTTGAAAGAATCACGCGATTTGTCTGAGGTGTGGGATAATAAATTAGTAATAAAATAACAATGACCGTGACTGTGACTGCCTTTTGCTTTGGCTGGTTGTGCTGTGCCTATGGCTCTATCTTCCAAAACTCAATTCTCAATACATTTTAATTTTCGTTTTTTATTTTGCAATTTGATCTCTTTTAACAAAGGCAGTAATAGCGACAAAGATGAGTTGGAATGCGACTTTTCTTTTGTTAAAAGAGAGAATTTTGGTGGAAAATGACTGTATAAATGATTATATGTCACGCCAGATGAAAATATCGGTACAGTACATATGTCCATATATCTATAAATCGAAGGGTTCAACATAAATATTAAAGATTAATAACTATCTTTAAAATAATCAAAATATGAATATAGATACTTACAACATCTATAACTTAACTTGGTTATCAATTTAAAACAAAAAATTATTTACAAAAATATCCATAATTTTTTCATCCTTGTATATTAGAATACTTGGATTACACTTATTATGACCTTTTTGGTTAAGAACTTAAGATTAAGTTTGGATGAAATTTTTTATCTTCAGTTTTAAACCTATAGAGATATTGTCATTAGTTCTATTTACTGATATCATGGATTTCTTCATTTCTAATTCATATGGGTTTCAAATCAAGGAAGTCCACATGGGCTTAATAAGTATTGCCCCAACCAAATTCTGATGATCAAGTTGAGCTAAACAAAAGTCTTCAAAATTTAAGAGCCAAGAAACCAAACCAATCCAATGAACTTGTTTCGTTTGGTTGGTGGTTCAATAATGATTATTGAATCATCAATTCTGATTAGTTCGACTAGTTTAGCAATAATCCAATATCTTCAAAAACTTTCGAAGGTTTTAAACAGCTTTATATGTTAAGAGTTTTCAAATTAGCGTATTCCATCTGCCCCATGTTTCCTAAGAGCAATTTCAAGAGGATGAAACAAAATAAAATGAATGAATGAATAAGAGAGCGGCAAAGGAACAAAAAAGAATTGCCTACTTTATCTGCTTCTTCTAACCATTTTAAAAAGGGAATCCATAGAGTTTGTACATTTATGGGCGGGGCATCCCTCAAAGGATACTACTACTCATTTCACTCCGAATCCGACTCCATGTTACCCATTGCCTTCAACCCTCGCGGTCTCTGCCATATCCATATAATCAAACCATTAACTAACATATGAGATCAATTCAAAGAAAATAAAACACAATCTAGTTCGAGACAGTCACCTTCTTAGAAATCTTCTTCTCCCGAACTTCGTACCGCTCGAGAGTCAGATCGGATAGCCATGCCCCTGGACTCACCAGCTGCAACCATTTCAATTTCAAACCCCATGGTTAATGTTCACTTAGTAGCTAGATGTACGTGGAATAAAGCAAACTAACAATACTATCAAAGTTAGCATAGTTCAACGGTAATTGATGTGTACTATTTCTCCTAAGGTCGGAGGTTAAAGTAGCCATACCCCACCCCCACTTACAACACAACATCGAAATTATAATAATAAAGCCAGCCCACATTTAATAATTAATACTATACTATGCATCATGAAGTGAATTTGAAATAATAATTGTTTGGAAGTGGGGTTCATCAGCCAACTAAAAAAGCACCTTCTTTACAAAAGTTAGATTGGGCCCATTCATTTGCAGATCATCACCGTACAATGAACACATGATGAGAATCAAATGGCATCCGATGCAACACCCTCCATTTCAATCGTACCATCCTCTTTATTATTCTCTTAATTACAATTCGTACTTTAACTAATCCCCACCCTCCCCCAGTAATTACTCTATTAAACTCTTTTTTTTCTTCTTTTTGGTCTGGCTAATTTACTAATATTTATACTTTCCCGAAGTCATCGAACAAACCTTATCTTTATCTTCTAAACAAAGAGTTGGTAACTTCCTGAGTCGGTTTCAGATTTATCTTCAAGAAAACCCCCCAAAGAAATATTAACTATTTTCTTTATTTAGTTAAACAGCGAGACAAATACTTTTTTTTTTCTTGTACCCTTAAAAACATGTGTTGAGAATGCCGAGAAGACAAGGGGAGTGAAACAAACAGCACAGCAGCCAACCTGAAGAAAAAAAAAACCGTACACCGTGTCCTATCCTAATACAACAACGTGAATCAAACGCAGCCCGTGAAAGACTTTTATGAACAAATTTCTACTTTTTTGTTTTTTCTTGCTTAATTTTTAGTAAAACTAAAAACCCTTTTGATCATTTCCTACGCTACACACAATAAGCAAAGAAAAAGAAAGAAAAGATAATAAATTGGTAGTTAAAAAGAGGAAAAGGGGGGCTTACGTTGACAGTGCGTTGGATAATCTTGGCTCGTTTCTTAGGTCTTTGGGGCAACTTGGAGCCCTTGATGGCCAAGAAATCCTCTTCTTTCTCTTTATTCGTCAAAGCAATCGCGAATTTTGGCGGCCATACTTGGGGCACGGCAGCCTCCCCACTGCCACCGGAAGAAGACCCGCCCTTTTTGCTATCGTGCGCCGTGTCCGATGTGGCCGCTGATTTGTTGTTATTATTGTCATTGTTGGAGTGGTGGTGATGGTGGTGGTTGTTGTTTCCTCTTCTATCGTGTGCCCCTCTGTCCGGTGAGGCAATTCCCCGGACGCCGCCGTTGTTGCCGTGCCCTCTCATCGCCCCCGCCGTCTCCGAGTTCCTAATAATTAAAAAAGAAAAAAGAAATGGAAAAGACGTTTTAAGTAGAGTATTATCGTAAATGATAAACACCGGAAGGAAAGTAGTGAAGATATTGAAAATAAGAAAAAGAAAAAGTAAAAGTAGAAAACTCGTAGGAGGGATATATGATTTAAGAGAGGAAGGAAGTCAAATTCCAAAATTGACCTTGGGGGATGGGATCTTTAAGATCGTTGAGACACACAGGTAGCTAGCGAATGTGGGGAGGGATTTTTGGCTTTGGATTTGGTTTTGGTTTTGGTTTTTTTGGTATTCTTCTTTGCTTTCTTTTGCTTTGCTTTTTCCAGGGTGCTCTTAAATTTCTTTTCTTTAATGAAAAGTAAGGAGATGAGATTGGGACGATGTGGCTTGTTTGTAGCCGTGCGATTGTTTAAACATTACGTGTGACGACGACATGAGGGTATGTGAGTGTATAGTGTGGGACCACCTACCCTTTCCTAATCCCAAATTAATAATCCCACGGCTCCCATTGGACGCTAAAAAGCTCATGCCAACACAGAGCTGTCCACCCAAAAAACAAAAATGCCCCATTTCGGCATTCTCACAAACATCTTCACCATTTTCAATTTCAGAATCCCTTTAATGCAATTTTTCTTCTTTGAGGGTTACTTTCGGACTAGCTTCCACGCAACTTGACTAATCTTATTGAATAACCTAAACTAGTATTAATCCTTCATTATTTTTAAGGATGTAGGTACCATGTGTGAGAAGGAAAAAACATTAAAATTCGACCCGCGGATGGAATAATTTGTCCAATAAACATTACTTACTTTCTCTATCAAAACACCAACCAACATATTTTACCCAAAATAGTCCAATCCTACATACATTCTATCAACATCATGTGCTCCTCTAAGATCATAGAAATCTCTAATTGCAGATCATAATTCAAGTAATCAGACATCAGCCACAGCAACACAGATGATTATGATAATAGATTTGAATTGTCAAAACAAATGGGGTACCTGAGAATGCGCTGATGAGGAGGAGGGAGCTGAGGGGAGGAGGGTCTTTGACGTAGATTCAAATACCCATTGCTCGTATTATTATTATGATTTTGAATGGCAGGAGAATGGGTGGTGGTGGTGGTCCGGTTCGGGGAGTCTTTGTCGGTTCTAACGACTCGCCGGTCGACTCGGGCGGTGGTGGTCCGGTGAGCCGGTGCGGCGGGGTCGGTTTTGTCTCTGCCTTGAACCTTCATGCACCTAAGCCGTTTCCGGTTTCCCCACTGCAAAACGAAGTCCGATGGTGCGGTTTGTCTTGTAGCATCGCAACTTGATCTAAGTAGCAACGAACCTTCGGTTCCTCCTCCGCCGCCGCCGCTTCTCCCTGATGTGTCCACTTTGTTATTGGCGGTGCCGTTGCTATTATTGTTTCTCAGTGGATCCCTTTCCATCAGGCTTTTAAATAACTGTAATTGAATTAACCTGAGTTAGTTTCGTTTAATAAACCATGGTTAATCTCGAAAAGTAAGCAAAGGGAAAAATGGAGAGATTGATTGTGTTGGATTTTTGCATCCAACCCCCACATGGGCAAAATAGCAAAAGGAAGAGACTCAAGAAGATGAGCGTCCAGCTATATCCAAGTTCAGATAACTCATAATTGACAGAAATTCTGCTGTGAACTTAATTATGCGAGATCAAAATCGGGAAAAAGTTGATTACAAGAATCAAAATGAGGATGTTTCTTTTCCTTTTAGGTGGAGGAGATTATAGATCTGCGCCAGAAATTCAATAATGGATAATGCATTGGAAAAATCCTAAGAACAAAAACAAAAACACATGAACAATTAAGAAGCGCAAACTGGCAATCTCCCCATAGCGAGAAATCCTATGGAGGCAACAGGCATCGAATGAAAAGGGGGAAATCCCATCGATGAACAGTTGTGAAGATGGAAATTCGAGAAGCCACCCAGATGAATAAAAGAAATTCTAGGATTCTTCCAAATGAGGGAAAGAAGAATAATGGAATGGAAGGAAGTAGAATACTTCTTCAAGAAGAGCAAGAGAGTTGGAGATGGAGAAAAGGGAGGCCAATAAAATTGATGCATTACCTTGAAAACTTCAACTGAAGCAAACAAAAACCAGTGCTCAAAATCAAAAGAGAAGCATAGGAGGCCGATTGGTTCCATGAGATGAAGAGAACGAAGAAGAATCAAATAGAAGAACCCCTCAGCCCTCAACCACCAAATGGGGGAAAAACGAAAGAAGCCACAGTACAAAACAACAACTGCACATCAAACTTCCGAACTAAATCTCAAAATCTGAGTTAAACATATACGATCTACGATTCAGGAAAAAATTATTTACCTGTGAAACAAATAAATTCCAAATACAGCCAAAAATCTAGAGGATGCTCGCTTCCTTTACTATCCAGACTAGGCGAAAATGCGAATCAGAAACCGAATTGCAACGATTGAGTTCCATCTCTCATAGTTGTCTTCTCCGACTATCGAAGAACAAGCGTATATCCATCGGCAATATCCAGTCTCCAATCTTTACAACACTTGGGATTTTCTTCAAACAAACGCTAAAATCCGTTCAAAATGCATCTGCAAGGAGAAACATATTAAAGAAAATCAATTAACAGAGTTATTCCACAACACAAAAAAAAAAACTGACAACAGAGTGAAAGAATTTCTCACCAAATTTGCAAGCCTCCTCTGCAAACTTCAGGGCCGCCCGCCGACGATTTCAAATGAAATCGAATCGATTGGCCAAATTAACGAGCGAAATTCGCTCAGAAATCAAATCCACTCCGAATTTCTTCAACTAAAAAAAAATCCTCGAATGTATCCGTGAAAATACAAATTGAAGGAAAAAGAAAAGAACAGTCACGTCTCTTTAATTAACAGATCAATTCCAAAAAAATTGTTCTAGCCTCGAGCTTGTTTACAAATTAACAGATCCTCGGCATTCCAGACTAGAATTAAGAACACTAAACTCTTCGTTCTCGATTAGAGAACAATAACCAGAGAAAAAGAAACAAAGGGGAAGAGATTTGAAGGAGCGCCACAAGAACTGCAGAGAGCTTCGTCTTCGTCTTCTTCTTCTTCTTCTTCTTCTTCTTCTTCTTCGTCCCTCCTTTTTCTTCTTCATATAATTGAAACGGAATTTTATACCCTCGATTACAGATTGAATCACACACCAATATCAATATCCCACGCCCCTGCTTTCTCCGCCGTTCATCACAGATCAAACGGCTCTCCTTCCTTCTCACCATTGTTCCACCGTTACGGCGTCGTTTCGAGTTTGCTAATGCTAACCCTTTTTTTTTTTAATATCAAACGGAATCTTCAACGCCGTCAAGTTTTTGTGTGTGTTAATTTTAATTCCGGGGTGGTTCTTTTTTGCGGGTCGGTATGACGGCCCATTTGATGGCCTCGGGCCATTGGGTCCGGTTTCGGGAGTTAACCGTGGTTAGTTTATCTAACCACGGTGGAGGGGTGAAGAGAGATGGTATCCAGTACGACCCTGTCTATCATCCTATATATGTGCTGGAGAAATCTCTACCCACTTGCCTTATTGGAATTGGTTCGGATAAATTCAGATATTTTTCTATTTATGTTCCATTTTATTTACTTTTTATTATTAATTATGGGTTAAACATTATTATTATTATTATTATTTTTTTTTTTTTTTTTGTCGAGTGCTTCGTTTAAGTGACTATTTTAGTCACACAATTTTACTATCTAATAAAGATACTTTTAAATTTGTAATGATTTGGCTTTAAATTCTAGCATATTGGTAATTAATTGATGATGTAACAATTTATTTTTTTGGGTGGTTTAAAATTTGTGATTCTTTAGAGTTTAGTCTATACCGTAAAAAAAATATCATCAATGAAATGTATTACTTTATTAATGTAACACTTTTAATTCTATAAAGTAATGTAACACTTTTAATTCTATAGTTTTACAATTACATTTGATTCTCAATTAATTTTAATTTTTTTTTTCAATTAATTTTAATTCTATGTTATCACATTTGATTCTCAATCAATTTTAATTCTATAGTTTTATAATCACATGTGATTCTTTAGAGTTTAGTCTATATTGTGGGAAATATCATGCATGAAATCTAGTTATAATTTAAAACTACACGAGATTCGAGGATATGTTTGATTTAGATTCATGTTTAATTGAACACCTAATTTTTATATTGTATTAAAATTACTAAAATACCCTCACACTACTCTAAATTTTCTCCACCCGCCCCGATCATTTTTAAAATACAATTTTTTTTTTTACAAAATTATTTAATTATTGCGAGATGAAGGGATTTAACGCTTGACCTCTTAATCAAGGACATAACCTCGTGGTAATTGAAATTTGCTTGATTTGATAACTCAATTGACAAATTTAAATTTGAACTTATTAACCATATTGTTTATTAATAATTGTAATTTGACATTAGGAGAAACACTTGCAAACTAAACACATTTGTGGATAAAAACACTCTTGAGAAAATTTTACCCAAACACGTGTGTTTTAATTATAAACATTTCTAGAAAAAAATATTTTAAGAAAAATGCATTTTTTGAAAAATATTTTTTTTAGTAGTCAATCCAAATAAACTCACCCTAAATCATTATAAGTTTAAAAGTATGTAGACTAAATCCTACCTACTATAAATGATTACTTCAACAAAAGGGTTATGGGTGAAATAAGCAGGTCCAACAGGGTTAACTCTGAGAGGAACTGACTCCCTATAGAAGAACCAATCGAACAAGAAGAACCGACTCCCATAGGGGTTGGCCAAGCAAGGAAGAGTCGACCCACAAGGTCGGCCCACGAGGAACAACACCGACCCCAAGAAGGAGTCGACTCTAAGGAAGAAAATCACTGACCCCAAGGGGTCGAACTAGGAAGACGAATTGGTCCCCTAGGAGGAATCGACCCAAGCAGGAAAAGCCGACTCTCGAAAGGATCGGTTCAAAGCGAGCAACACCGGCTAGACGGGTGATTATGAGGTAATGAATAATCCAACGTTACAAACACTTCATTAATACGTCAATTAATGTGTCGAAACGGCAATAACGATCACATGAGATGAGCCTATTTAAAAAAAAAGATTGATGAAAAAAATGATAAGTTTTTTCCATTTTGAGAGAACCATTTTCATATTTGTCATATTTCATCTGACTTGATAGATAGAGACTGTGTGCATCTAAACACCGCACCGGTGTTAGACATCGCCCCTTTATTTTGCAGACATATTTTTGTTCCTTCAAACATATAAATTTACGTTTCTTTATTTGCTGATTATGCTTAAAGTGAAATGATAGACAATTATAAAAATAGAAGCTAGCTAAATATAAAAATTTCCCAACAAAATTGCAATTTAATTTAACATTTTTGTAACCCACTCTTCAATAATAATCCTCTTCCCTGATCCCTCTATTATAAAAGAAGGTAAAAGCTAGCAAAAGAGTGGCTCAACTTCAAACTTAAAGAAACGAAACCCTCCAAGAAATCTGGCATTGACAAGCAAAAATGTTGAGTTTCATTCATAAAGAATTCCGTGAGCTGGTGGAAATGACCGCCGTGATCTGCAAGATCGCCCTCGCTGACGACGACGATTCATTGTATCTGAAATTATCACCGGAAATGCTGTCTTTAATGACAAATACGCCAACTTTCTCAACTTGCAACATAGCGTTACAATTATTTCCTCCATTCTTTCACCAATATATCTGCCACCAAACTCGGTATTCATGGATTTACGTCCAAAATATTTACCCAATTATGTTTCATTATTTGGAGCAATGCGGAATTACTTCTCTCACCTTCTCTCTTCCACTTCGAAATTATTCCCACCTCACTTTTCACTCTCCAAATGGTAATTTCACAACATAATAATACCTTCTTTTCATTTCTTGATTATTCTTTAATTAACATCTTCTTTAACATTTCAAGATTTGCTTTTATAGGGGGTGTTTGGGAAGATGGTTTCGCATTATATCCCTTTGACGACTCGACGGATGTCGGCGAATTTAATCTCGAAATTTTTGTCTCCATAGACTCCCAATACTTTCTCGAAACTATTCTCACACGCTTTCATGTTCATAATACCGGTAATTAATATACACCACTTTTTTTTTCTTCATTTTATTAAACATCATGAGGTTCAATCCTAAAATCAATTGGTGATGGGAGGAGTAGCTCATGTATGTTATATTGTGAGTGAGGTTTCTTCACATTTTCAATGTTTATAATACCGGTAATGAATATACACGACTTTTTTGTCTTCATTTCATATATTAATCGAAAGAAAAGTGAGTTTTAAGTTTCTAAGAACGCGTTGTTATCATCTCTTACAGTTTTTGTTTTTATAACGAGTTCACAAGTCGAGTTCCGAATGAGCGGGATTATTCTTACCGTCGAGGTATTATTGTGTCGTTTTTATGTTGAAGATGGTGAATATTTATTATTAGACCCTAAACCTAAAAAAATTGTTGCCTAATGTTATGCAGATTAGTGAACGATGCATTATTGGAGGTGTTGGCGCAACAGATGAAATTGTTATTCTAATAAATCTCAATCCTATGGAAACATTCATGAATTTGGCTGCTAAATCTAAAAGAGTATGGTTATTCAGGTCAAGGAGCTCCTGCGAAGGTGTACTGTCATTTCCTGTTGGATTGCATGCTCGATTCTTAGCCTATTTTCCGAGGTTACAACAACCATGGCAAACTCTCTCTAGTCTACAAAAATGTTGATGCTATTTTTTTTATTTTTTTTTTCTCTCAGTGAAATTCAAATAAAGGTTGTAAATTCACCATGAAATTATATTATTCTGCAAATATAATTATGTAACTTTGTATATTTGTAAGTACTTTGAAAGAAGTACTTTATTAAAACGTACCTATTAAACCAAACAATTCTAAAACTACTCTCTTGAATCATATAGCTTGTTTGAATTTTTAATTTAAACAATGATTCTCATAAAGTTAGGAAATTGTTGTAATTAAACTATATTCTTTAGTAAGATGGATTCATATGACTTTTTTTTCTTTCAAAATTTTTATATACAGTATGAAACGTGAAATTTATAGTATTAATTTAATGAAAAAGTGATAGTGCTTTAAGAAGTTAACTATAACTATAATAAAAATAAACTTTAAAAAATTGATGAAATATAATTTTCTAAAAAGTATTTATATTTTCAACCCTATACGTTTTTTTTTTTTAAACAATAGGTTAGATTGCTAAATTGAATCTATAATATCTTAGTCACTAATTCGATACGATGAGTTGAGTTATGCTTTTGTTAGCAACTCTAATGTTATAATGTCTAGCCCATAATTTCATAATATTCAATATTTGATTGACTCATTAGCCTAACATAAGACTCATTTATTTTATATATATAAAAAAAAGATACATTTAATTTCTGAAACTCTAGTTGCAATCTTCTTTTCTTGTTGTTTTTTTTTCTACTTCATTTCTCATCTTGATATTGAGACTCTATCGGTATAAAACTTACTTTAGTCAAACTGAACATAGCTCAATTGACATAAGGTTGTGTCCGTGACTAAGAGGTCATGGGTTCAATCATCGCATTAATTAAAAATATCATTGCAAAAAAAAAAAAAAACTTACTTTATGCATATATATATATATATGTTCCAATATGAAATATATTGGAAAAAAAAAGAACTTGAATATGAGCATTCAAAATAAATACTAATAATTCTCTAAAAAATAATAATAATTATTATTATTACTATTTAATTATGAGGATGAAAGAACAAAATTGAAAAAAAAAATGAAAGAATAAAGTCTTATTTCACACATTATTGAAGGATGAAAAAGAAAAAAGATTCCATATCACTATTTTTTTTTTTTTTTTTTTTTATCCGTGAGTGTCCGAGCCAGCTTACGCGCACCTCGACTATTCTCACGAGACAGACCGCCTGACCCTACAACATTTGGCTGCCAAGGAAACCCGTAGGAAATTAATTCCTAGGTAGGTGGCCACCAAGGATTGAACCCATTCCCTCTTAGAGGGCATTGAAGTCCATCCATATCACTATTTCTATCACTATTTCTATCACTATTTCTATCCCTATATACCTTGGCAGAACGAGTCAGACATATGTATGTGTTGATGACCAAGAAATCTGTGGTTCGAATCACCTCATCCCATGTACTAAAAAAAATCCTATATACGTTATAATGTCTAGCAGATATGATACAAAATTAATTTAAAATTGAATGGCAAAAATAGACACAAAATTTTTTAGTTGAATTTTCAAAACTCCTTTGATATCAAATTTTAATTTATATTATGTAACGATTTAGTTAAACATAACTAAGTGGCAATTGACTTGTCTTGACCCTAATTTATATTTTGTTCTTAATTGTTTCCTCCCTCTATATAATTGTAAGAAATCCTATTAAATCATAATAACATATTTTTACAATAGGACTAAACTTCTACAAATTTTAAATTACAAGTGATTATAATTTTTTACAATAGCCACTAAAGTTCAGGGATTATTTAGGGTTTATAAATTGTTATAAATTTATAAGTGCATAAACTAAATTATTAGAACATTAAAATACATCAATTAAATTGTTATAAATTAAAGTTAACATTTAAGTTCTAAAAATTGTAGATGAAATATCAACCGGCCAACGTACAATTTCCCTCCATGGAAATTATCTTAGAAAGTATTTTTGTTATTCATTCTCCATCATCAAACTCTGCAACATATTTAAAAACTACCAAAAAAAAAAAAAAAAAAAATGCTACATTTTTTATTTGACAACAGATCTTCGTATAAGTTATAGTAAAAGTGCTATAAAATTATATATATATATATATATATATATATAATAAAAGTATATTCTCCTATTTTTGGCCCCCATCAAATTCTCTTGATGCTTCCACTTTTGTTTATCTGATCCCTGACCACATATATATTTATTGCAACAAAAACCATTATTTCACCATCGCACCCTAGAAAGCCTGCAGCCTGAACATAGCCGTACCGACGGCGGCTCAAACTTGTACCTTGTACGGACTCGCCGGAATTCCACCAGCATAGTTATTAGTTCAGTTACGTTGTTTAATTTTCCGTCTGGCGTTGGTTTTGTAAAAAGAGGCAAACGACGGTGCAGTCATCGAGTTTAGAAGGGTAGCGTTCCCAAGCCACCGCCGCCGCCTCCATCACTGCTTTCGCCGCCGCTTCTTCGCTCTCCGCCGCCCGCACGATCGCCGCTACTTGGTCGTTTCTTAGCACGTCCCAAATCTGAAAATTAAAAACCCACACATTTAAAAAATTAATATCACACCAGCACAAGTTTGTGAAGTTCACACGTCTAGATTAAAAGAATTATAATAATTCAATTTAGCTTATACTAATAATTCTATGTAGTTAAATGAAATAATCTGCTAATTTCATATATATATATATATATATATATATTTATTTTTTATTTTTGCTTGCATGGTATATTTAATTTACAATACTACAAAGTAGGATACATATATAGCATATTTTCGTTTTATATGAATAACAAGAGCATAACTCAACCGGCATAAAATATGAATTATGAGTGATCATGAGATCCTAAGTTCAATCCCCACTCCAACATGTTGTAAAAAAAAAGTTACCCCATCGGTGGCAAGGACGATGAAGCGGTCGTCGGAAGTTAGACGGCGGTAGGAGATGTCGGGAAGAGCAATAATGCCATGTTTTTTAAGAGCAAAATCTCCAAAAGCTCTGGACATGGCCAGCCCCGGCAAATCTTCCTTGGGCAACCAAACTCTTTGTATATGTGGTTCTTCTGTCAGCGCCAACACTCTCCCATTACACTTCCTTATCCGCTCAGCCTCAACTGCAACATTTTTACACATCAAAATTTTAGTTTTAAAATAAAAATTATTACTAATTCTGTTTGGAATAATGGCTTTCTCAAAACTTAAAACTTAGGGCCCGTTTGGTAACGTTCCTGTTTCTTGTTCCCTGTTTCCCGTTTCTCGTTCCTCCCTGTTTCTTGTTCCCTGTTTTTTTAGAACCAGAAACAGAAACATGTTTGATAACTACTCCTATTTCTTGTTTCTTGAAAAAAAGGAAACAGAAACACATACTTGTTTGATAACGTTTCTTGTTTCTTATTTCTTGAAAAAAAAAAATAGAAATATCGTCATGTTTGATAATTTTTTTTTTTTGTTAATTGTTTCTTTTTTTTTTTTTCTTTTTTCTCTTTATGTTTTATTTTTTATTTTTTATAGTTTAAATAAAATTTAGTATACATAATATAAAAAAGATATAACATGCATTAAAAAATAAATAAATAAATAATAAAAATAAATAAATAAATAAATTGCAATTTGATTTGATTTGGTATATGTTTTTGTGTGTTGATAAGGAGACGTTTATTTAAGAATAGGGAAGCGAGTCTCCAACACGCCAAAACAACGTTCAATAACATTTTGCAGTGAAAAAATTTCGATAGTTAAAACATTTTTCCCTACCTCGAGGATGATGTCTTCCTTGCTCTAAAATCTCGAAGTCGTTGTCATTCGTCATTGTTTGTTATGGGTCATGTTTTAAATTTTCGTTGACGTGTAGACATTTCTACGTGTCAATGAGCTCAATACGACATGAGAGGTGAATCGACATTTCAATTATATTATAGATAAATTTATCTTATATAACTAAAATATCACTATTTGTGAATCTAATATTTAATAGTGGGAAATTTAAACTGATTTAAAAATATTGAAATGCTAATTTGCAAAGTTTAAAGTGCAGTCCTCGATGAAAATATGAAAATATCGATGAATGGATACTTATTAAAAAAACATAAAAATAATAATATTTTTTTAATATTTTAATGTATTTAAAAAAAATATATAACAAATTTAATAAATAAATATAATAAATATTTTTATGTATTTAAATAAAATAAAAAGTAATTAGTAATGTATCCTAAAAAAAAAAATAGCATAATTTAAAATTAAAATAATATATAAAAAAAAAACATTGCATAATTAAGAAAGAAAAAAAAAAAGAAAAAAAAAGTGTTATAATGAGAATTTGAAGCCAGGACCTCATGGGTAAGGAGTTTATTTGGGTGCTTCTCTTGCCAATGAACCAACCCTAATTTATGATTATTTTGGGAACAGATTGATATAAAGAGAAACGGAACTGGGAGAAACACCTTTTTGAAGTTTCTCAAATTTTGCCTTTTTTTTAGAAACGTTTCTCAAAATTTAGAAACAAGAAACGGGAATAGTTATCAAACAAGTCCGTTTCTTAAAAAATAAGAAACAGGAAACGGGAACGTTACCAAACAAGCCCTTAGAAAGCCATTTCAAACGGACCCTAAATTTGACACATCTTACTTGGCAAACCGGGCTTCAAATCCGTGGTTAATTGAATGGCTTTGATTCCATCAGCGGTCATTCTCCCCATCACTGCCCTTGAATCTCCTAAATTTGCAATCACCAAATCTTCTCCCTGAATTTCAAGATCACCATAAATTAAAAAATAATAATAATAACAAACCTACTTTTTTTCAACTTTTGAACTGTTGATCAATAACACATGATTTAGATCATTTGAGCTATGTTCAGTTTGACGTTTTGTGTTTTTACCTGTTTGAGAGCGATAACTGCAGTGGATCCACTGAAGGAGCAATCCAAATTCTCTCGAAGTTTGATCTCCTTGTCCATAACCTTGAAGGCAGTCACAAAAGCTTGTTTCCACGATACAAAATTGTTGCTTTGAACCAATTCCCCATCTCTCACATCAAAGTGCTTTTCACAATCTCTGTTTTCCAAATTTGACATACCATTATTATTTATCTGCCCAAGCAACAACGAAGGTAGTCTATCCTTCACCATACTGCTTACAATATGACCATTTTTTCCATGCCCATCAAATACTCCAAGCAAATCCCTGTCCTGTCCTCCATACTCCTAGTAAAAATCAAAAAACAATGATTTAATTATTACTAAACTCAAAAGTTTAAGCAGAGTGAGAGAAGAAATTACTTGATAGAAAAAGGCAGCATCTTGGTTGAGCCCTTTGATCCCTTCTTTGGAAAGAATGGATTCAATATTGGGAGTCCCACAGACAAAGCTAAAATCTTCTTCTTTAAAAACGACATCGTTTGTTGTACAAATAGTCTCAACTTTAGTTTCATGGCGAATCTGAAAAGATGCAAAGGATATACAGATTCCCATTTTCAACTCACAAATAAAGAGAGAGAAAGAGGGGGGAAATTAATATAACACAAAGTTGTGAAGTGGGGGAGTTGAAGAAATAAAGCTCTCCTTTTAATCAAGAATTTAATGGCCTTACTTGGGCAGATTACCAAATAAGTTGTTATATTATATACCTTTAGAACCTGCCCGTTGACATATAATAATTCACTTTCGTGTTAGTTTATATTATATGAGTTAAATTATAAGTGTCCGTCATAATGTAGGAGCATAATTTAGCTTACAGCATCTTAAATTATGAGCAAAAAGTCTCCAGTTCGAAACTCTCTTCATACATGTTGTCAAAAAATAAATGTGTCCAAAGAAGTTTGTGAATTTTAGAAAATATTGAAGTTCAAACATCGAGTTACTGCACGAACCACCTTTGAACTATGAGATTTGTTATAATTACACCCCTAAACTTTTAATTTGATCAATCACCCACATAGAGTTAAATTAGTGTTGCAATAAGCCAATTGAGTTCAATTTGGTGAAGAGTAAATTAGGGCAAAAATCAACTAAACCACTCTTCTTCTCCCCCTTCTCTAGCCAACCTTGTTGCCGCCGCCTAGCTCCCTCCAGCCACCCGTCGCAGCTCCGCTCCCACTCGGGAAAGGTAAACTTTTTTTTCTTCTTATTTACTTATTTATTTGTTGTAGATAATTCGAAGGATTTTATGTCTAGCTACCAGATACGAAGGTTAGCTTGACTATGAATTATTTTTCCCATTCAATTCATGTGGCTATGAATTTCTTTATATCGATTTAGCTCCATGCAGGCGAGTTGCAGCGGTAGATGGTGGAGAGTTGGGCAGCGGAGACAACAAAGTTAGACGGAGGAGGAGAGAATAAGAATAAAGACGGAGGAGAAGAGAATAAGAATAATGGTAAGATTTATTTTTATCTTATGACAAATTTATCATTCTCCAAGTTGAATCTAATTGTCTAATTGCAACACTTAACAAACTTCAATGAAAGATTAATCAAATTAAAGATTTAAAGATGTAATTGTAACCAACTCCATTATTTAAGAGTAGTGTACAATTAACTTTTCAAACATCTTTTAGACATAAAACTAAAAGTTGAAGGACTTTTTTATCGAGATACAAAATTAAAAAATTGAAATACTTTTTTACCAAACAAAACAAATTAACATTTACAAGAAATAGGGACCAACGGAATTTAAAAAAAGAATAATAATAATAAGAAGAAGAAGAAGGCAAATACATACGCTGAGTAGTTGTATAGTCGGAAGCAATGAATCGTTGACTAAGTAAGCAAATGAAAATTTGTAAAATAACGAAAGGGAATTTCTTGTGGAGAAAGAAATAAGAAAGGAACGGCCAATCAATTGGTCAATTTTTTCGTAATAAATAATTGGCCAATTACTACATATTTAAATGATTATTATAACCGATTCCCATTTAAATTAGCCAATGTCCAAGCATGCACGAAAGGGACCCACCAGGCACCTGCTTGGATGAATGAGAGCCGTTGATCATGGTGATGAGTTTTTTTATAAAAAAAAAAGAATCTTTAAAATTGAAGATGACGTGGATCCACTGTCAAAAGATTGAAAAATTCCACCAAAGTAATGGGATGGGTTTCGGGTCCCACCTTCTCACTACAGTGGATTTCATCTCAATTCTTTCTTACGACATTATCACATCATGCATTAATATTTTATAATTCAATTTAATCTCAAACAGTGAATTTGTATAGTTCGATATGATTTTTTTTTTTAATTTGAAAATAAGAGATTTTAAAGTGAAATGATTCTTCTTATGAAGCTTAATTTTGTTTAGTGTGGATTGAATTGGTAATCAAAATATAAACTATAGATAATTAGAGTTAGGTGTGTTTAAGGAGATTAACTTTATTTTAATGTGAAAGGGCAATGGTGTAGCTTTTGGGATTATCAGAGAGCTTATCTTTTTCTTTTTCTTTTCTTTGGTTGAAGCCTTGAAGGTTTGATAAGATACACAAAAACAGAGTTAGCCCCTAATTCAAAAGTTGACTTTAAATTTTATAACAATAATCTGTCATTTTCAGGAAATTATAAACTCAACAATAATTGAATCAGAGTGCCAAGTGGCAATCTCTTACACATTTAATCCAAATTGCAATTTCCCCCATCAATTATTAGAACAAGCTTTTAGAATCTCTCCTCTCTCTGTCATACAAAATATTCTTCACTTCCCTGATCTCAAGAATGAAAGTCAACTTTCTGATACCCAAAAATGGACAGTACCAACATGTAATATAATTCATCAAAATATGACATTTTGAGCAAATAAGGACATAATAACAAAGATGAATATCATACCATTCCACCGTCGTCTCTCTCATCGAAAACTTGACCATATGTACATTACACAACTTAATCTGTGACAAAAAAAGAAGAAGAGAAAAACATCAGATTACAGATGAACAAGTTAGGTACCATTAAGCTACACTACAACAACATCCAGCTTTCCACCATTGTTTTAAGCCCCTAGTTGTTTCACTGGCTGGCAACTGGGACAACTTCGCTTGCAGGGACGGAATCAGCAGGAGGCGATTTCTTTGTAAGAGGCTTTGGTATGTCAAGATCATCTAGCGATATTCGCTGCTGGGGGTGTGATAACAACAGACACATGCAACGGTAAAGAACACGAGCAACTCCCTGGCCACTCTCGAAAATATAGCCTTCATGCTGGCTGACATGATCAAGGGCATCGACTAAGACATCATACACCTCCTGTGGGCAGTTGTCGGGACTAGGCTTCTCGTGGAGGTATATAACATCTAAAGTGAAGATTTTTTGGCTCGCAGGCCATTGATGTTGGGGTCGTGTCGATGATCTGCAGTAAATAAGAATCTAAATGCAACAAATGGTTATGATGCATCCATATAATCTTCCAAACATTCATTGGAACATAAGAGATTCAAGGTCTGCTAATCTAGGCTAACTCACTGTTCCAGAAAAATGATAAATTATTTGAGCTGAGTTGACAGATTAGGACTATAGGCATAATGAGCATACCACTCTTAGAATACGATTCTGGGCAGTCGACTTTCTTGCTTCGTGAGCAGCTAATCGGAAAAGACTGGTAAGATCGGCATGACTGCAGGAGGAAGTAGCACCAAGCCCCCTGACTGCAGCCTCTGCAGATGCAATGTCACTGCTAAACTCTTTTTTGAGCTTCAATCATTAAAATTTTGGATTAGAAGCAGACATTTCATCTAACAAAAATGCTACAAAAGAATTAGGCTTTCTTAAGCAGAAGGTTGAATAACATCTCCATCAGTTCAGAGGTTTAGCAACTTACCGTTTCATATAGAATGCGAGAATAACAGTATGTATAACACAGTTAAAGGTCCTCAACCCATAACTAGTTACCATAACACTCGATGCATTTCAAGAAGTTTAATAACATAATTATTTCTTGTGATCATATATAAACATGATTCTATTAATTACAAATAAAAACTGATTACTATAAGGAGAAAATGAATGATAGACGGTGAAGGGCAAGAGTGATGAGTGAGCTATAGAAGTGAAGTGAAAGCTCAATATTTCTTGCGTGGTTAGTGAAGGCAACTAAGGTTCAGGGGCTTCCAGTTTTCTTCTTCTATATGTTAGCAGTTAATCATAACAGGCAAAAGTTAAAAGAGCAAGAGAAGGAGGTTACAAAGAAATCACCTACAAGCAACAGAATCTCCATGCCTGTATCCAAGTTTCACTACACGAAAAGCACCTTCGAAAGAAGACAATTCCAAGAGAGAATAAATGGAGATATTATCCATTTTCTTTTCCCCTTGAAATACCATCTAAGCCTTTTGCGATCTTAATCTAATACTAGAGCACATATTCCGCTCTGGATCAGCATAGACTACATTATACTGACAAAATCAAAACAACAACTCTCAGTAAGAGTTAACAGAGTGGAAGGGAAAATGTTGGATCAGCAAGTTTGTGCTATATTCTTCAGTTTAAAGTTTCTAATCAGATACTGGTTGGATCAGCAAGTTTGTGTTATATTCTTCTATTCAAAATTGAAACTTAAAAACAATTTTAATTTTCTGCCCCACAGCTTGAACAAGAAATGAGGACCTAAGAGGCTAATCACATTCACACCAAGCAAAAACTTAAACTTCCCCAAGGCATTTTGCTTCAACTCAGCTAAGCCAGAGGACTAACTATTCACTAAATCACATAAAGGAATAATGGGTAAAAGAGGAATCCGTGAATAATCTGTTGAACAAGATTTTTACTCAGAAAAAATACTCAGATATAGTATCCAAAACAATGCTAAATACAAACTCAAACTGCAGAAGAATTATAAACTAGAACAATCTATAATTTCTGCTGAACCACATGAAGTTCCTTTATATCTGAATTTAGGTAAATAAGTAGACCCGATGCACAAAATGCTAAATCCAAAAGGGGTGGTCCGTGAGGTTAATAAGACTGCAAGAAGATGAAGAAATAACACTCCCCTAAAAATTCAAATTGCTCTAAACCTAAAACAGACACAAACCCCAGAAATTCCGTAATCCCAAATCTGAATTTAAGAATAAACAAAACAAATTGAGCAAAAAATAGGTCGATGGGGAATTACCCAAATGGCAGATTTGGCGATGGTGACGAAGGCAAATCGGTGGTCGGGATTCATGGAGAGTTTGGCGTGGACGAAGAGAAGAATTGCTTGCTTAATGGAGTCCATTCTGGTGATGGGTCGTCCATTAGAGCCGGTGGTTTTGATCTCGATCGAAGATTCAGGGTTCACATCTACGCAGAAGAGAATATCTTCGTTGTTTATCCTTGATGGTTTCAGTGAGTATTTGTTTCCTCCTCCTCCTCTCTCCCCGTCGATTGCTTCCATGGTGATTCTTCGGCGACGATTTCTGGAAATTTGAACAGAGAAATCCGGTTTGGTGTTGTGTCGAGTTAATTATTTCATCAGAAAATTAAATGGTGGCTTTTACTTTACTGTTTCTTTTTCTATTTTGAGGGCATGTAGAAGGGCCTCTTTCACAGTTTACAGTTTTATGTTTCTCAAATAGAAAGAAAATTTGTTCAAATACTATTTTATTCTCCCTCATAGCTCAATCGACATAATGTACAACCAATTTAGTCCTCATTCTACCCAAACTAATTACAAATTTAACAAATTTTAAAATATTTTACAAATATGGCAAAAGAATATGTAGAATATGTTTCTATCAGTAATAGATTTTATCATATTATTGATAGACTTCTATCAGTGTGATAGGCTATTATCACTAACAAAAATCTATAAAAATCTGATGTGATCAGGGATAGAATTCTATCTCTGATAGACTATTATCACTAACAAAAATCTATAAAAATTTGAGGTGATCACGGATAGACTTCTATCCGCCACAAAATATCAGCGATATAAATTGTCATATCCGCAAAATTTTAAAAAACATGCTATATTTTTAATTATTTTATTCTAAATTGACATCCGTTACAATTTCTCTAAGGTTATTGCTATTTATTTCTTTATTTTTAAGTTTTTCTTCCCTCAAATTTTGACATTTGAAAATATAGGACTTAAAATAGAATGAGACCTAAAAGAATGATATTTCAACCAAGAAAATTTGATTGATCATAAAATTTGGGATTGCCTACCTAATTGAAAAGATTTAGATATGTACGGTTTCAAATTTTTACTTGATTTGATTGGAGTATCATAAAAAGTAGATTAAATTTTTCGCGAAAATTAGGTTGTTGAGAATGATATCAAATTTAGAGATTAAAGTTGTATGACTGATTATGGCCATAGTAGATTTGCAAGATAGTCCATTTTGAGTATAGTTTGGTAGATAAGGTATCAATTATCATCTTAAACTTGCCAACAAAAGCATAGCTCAACTACACGATGTATGAACTAGTGACCAAAAGGTCCTAGGTTTGATCCCACACTCCACATGTTGTCAAAAAAAATCATCATCTTAAATATCAACGGTTTCAACCTCTCGATAATATTTCTTTTAGACAAAAACACATTACTAACACATTTTTAATTCATCCATACTTAAAGTTAAATTGGTTAAATATGAGTCCAATTTGACATAATAAGGTGGAAAATTTGATCCATATGGGATGGTTGAGTGATTCGAGCTGATCCTATAATAATAAAGTAGATATTAAACCCAATGAGAGAGAACATATGTTAGTGGAATTGAGTTGATTGACCAGTTAGCTTGACAGTTAAGATTGATGTAAGTTGAGGATGTCAAACTTAGTCTAAGAGTCTGAACATAAGGCATTATGTGATTAGACGAAGTGACCAAATGACGTATGGTTAGATAAGGCATGGGGTGGTCAAATGATGACATTCCGTGTCAACTCTTCAGTAACTTAGACGAACTATTTTGCGAGATATCATGCAACTCATAATCATCACTTATTTTGTGTATATATAAAGGTCGTGGAAGATGTACTATTCCACATGGAAAGAAAATCTCTATGTACTTTAATAAAACTTTGTCAAAATTTAAATATGGACTAACTTGCAAATCAAAGAAGCAAACATCACACTAACGTCTAGCACTTTATTTGTGGTCAATCAACTTTAAGTGAGAGACTGAGAAACAAAATTCTCTTAAGAATTTGTATAACTTCTATATCTACAAAATATTTTGTTTTATTGTAACTATATTAGGGTTTAGGGTTTCATTCTTTCAATTATTAATTCTTCGTAGTTAAGTATAATAAATACGAGGATGAAAATTAGACATCTGGCTTCATGTCGGTTATATGCCTACTACTGTTGAACTATGTTCACTCTACTCGCACTGCACCTACCACAATTTTGTAATCTTGTTTGTGGAGCCTAAGTGGTCTAGGTCACTAGTTTAGGCCCCATCAAGTATTGGTAATGAGGCCACATTAAGTAACTAGCCCATGAAACAGTGGCCACTTGCCATACCAATCGGGTCGGTTTAGGCCCATCCCCACTTTATTTTTTATTTTTTTCGAGGGAAAAAAAAGGAAGGAAGAAAAAAAAAATGGTGTAGCCCTAGACGCCTCGTTGCCTCTCCTCCATCTTCCCGCCTGCTCTCCCCTTCCTCTCAATACTTCAGTAGCATCATTCCGCCGCCCCGCCGTGCCCTCCGTCGCTTTCAGTGCCGCTGCCGTCCCTCCTACACTCTCGCCTTTGCTACCCAGCCGTGGTGCCGCATTACTTCTTCGTCGATCTTCTACCCTCTCTTAATCTCAGGTGTTATCTCTAGTCTCTATCTCCTATCTTTGTCTTTCAAGTTCCATTGCTTAAAATGGATGACCGTCATACTGAGATTGGAAGTGAACCTAGCGGTATGTTTGAAAATCGGTTTTGCCTTACCAAGGACGTTGGTTCGGTTGTCAATTCTTACAAATCGAGATCACCAATTCTTCGGTTTAGCAAAAAGTTACAGAATCGAACCAATATTTATCAGCAATTGCCTCATTTAGCTGTTCAGCTGGCACTGCATAGAATTTTCTTACCGCTGAATGTTGTAATCATTTTTATTTGGGCTGAGCTATAGTCGGCTTCGTAGCATAGAATCAAGCTTCATCTTCTCGTTTACTGAATGCTTGTATTGGATACCGGTGGGTCTGTGAATAAGTTCTAAGATTGTGAACTTTTTGTGCAGCTGATTATATTATATAAATGCCAAAGAAGAAATCTTCTAAAGCGCCTAAAGAACTGCAAGAGAATGCTGTGATAAAAGAGGAAAAGTCCAATGCTGTGGTAAAGAATGAAAAGCCTAATTCTTCAAGAAAAGAGGAAAACCCCCATTCAGCAAAGAAACGCAGTGAGATTGATGAAATCTTCGCTGGGAAGAAGAGGAAAAAACCAGAGGTTGAAAAGGCTGAGAAACCAAAAGCAGCGGCATCAGACAGACTGATGAAGATAAACAACAAGAAGAAGGATGAGATTCAGTCGTCTAAAGATGGGTTTGCAGACCCACCATCATCGCGCCGCAGAAAGAAAACAGGGGATGGACTTGTTCTTTACACAGAAGAGGAATTGGGCATTGGCAATGCAGATGCTGGAGGCACTCCGCTTTGCCCATTTGACTGTTCTTGTTGCTTCTAAACGTCTCAGTCAGTGTTCAAGGTTGCTTCTCTATCTGGTAAACATCTGTTACATTACATCTTCCATTTCTGTAATTCAAATTTTCCTATATTGAATATGGCTTTGAGCAACTAATTTGTTTCTATTCTATGACCCTGTGCATTTGTGGAGGTGATCATTTCTTCTGCTATAGGGGATCTGTACATAGATTCTAAATTATGATCACATCAAAATATAATATCTTGGGTCTATAGAATTAAGAATGCTTGAAACAAGATAAGAAAAATATCACTGAGTATATAAATGAGCGATAATATATTCATTAGTATGAATCCTTTTGGGTGTGATTAAAGCAAAGTCATGTGGGCGGATAAAGTAGACAATATCATACCAATATTGTGTAGATATATGAGGAGCCTTGTATGTTGTTACTATAAAAAATACTCTATAAATTTTTTAAGAACAAGAGACAATTTTGGACAACTTTCAACCATAAGGACAGAGGACTCCTTACCTTAGGAGTAGGATAAGTGATACATCTGAACCATAGTTATGTATTGATCATGTATATAATTTTCTCTATGGTCCACTCCTAAAGTTTTGTCATTTAGGAGATAAAGAGGGAGAGAGTGGTGCATAACAAGATTTTTGTTGTGCTACCCAATTTTTTTTTACACCATAAACATAGCTTAACCTATATAGTTTGAATCTCCACCTCTATTTTTCTTTAAATAGTCCGAAGTTTGAATCTCCACTAAGTGTTTCAATTTACACTTTCGATCAAGTTTCTGTTTCAATCATCACTAGAAAAGTTTCTCACATGGTCACATGTTGATGTATCATAATACTTTGTTATTTTTGTTTTGAAAAAATGAAATTGTTAAAGAAAATTAGAGTAGACTTGTCGGATTGTTTTTCAATTTCTTATCTTCTCATATTCTGTTGCCCTTTCATTTCATTAGTGTTTCAATTGCAGTGTATGATTCTACTATATTTTCCCTCAATGAAGTATTAGTTCTTGAATCGGTCACCAGTACTCGTTTGTTGTTATTTTTATTTCTCGTCGGCCTCGAGTTCGATTTGTCCACCATTCGCCAGTGGGCGCATAACTTTCAGAATCTGTCTCCTTCCTCTCTGGCATCGTGTCGTCTTCATCCTATGTAAGATTGTTGGCTACGACCAATTCATTGTATTCATGGGCGTCCAACCGCCTTCCCTGCTCTCTTGGCATTGAAGTCGACGAAACTGCTAAGGCTGTTGTTTGAATTTTTCTCACACTCGTTGGTGGTTTGAGAGGGAGTTGATCGTGGTTTTGATGATGGTGGTGAACCCAATATGGAATGATCTAGTCTTCTTTTTGGTTTTTTATTTTTAAATAATAAACAGGGGGTGATTAAAACAGAAATCTAATTGAGGGGGTAAATTAATACCTTTATTGGCAAACTTGAATTAAGTTTAAATTTATGAAATTAATAGTTTAGAGCTAAAATTGATTTATAAAAGTTAATATAAAGTGTTTAACCTAAAATAACTTATTTCTGAAATTCATTCTCTAAATATTTTTTTATAACTTTCTTTTTAAAATTAAACACTTGAATAACACTTGAAAAGTCAATTCAAACGGGTTTAAATGGAGTATAAATTAATTTTTTCCTTAATTCTTTTTTAGAGTTAACACCCTTGTCATTTTAATTCTACTTTCTTTTTTAATTTCTAAACAATAATATAATAATAATAATAATAATAGTATTATTATAAATTGGGGTGGAGAGGTATGGCATTATACCCTAGACCTAGACCCTATCAATATGGTAAATTTTTATTTCAATTTTGACCATTTTCACAAAAAAAATTACTTTAAAAAATTGACTCGTGGTAACAATTTCTCTTTATTCTCCTGGGATTAAAACGACACCACAACCACAACACGTGTGTATTTATTTATTCTTTTGAAATGAGAAATTACATATTAGAAAGAAATAATCACATACAAGCACACTTTATGTTATCTGCTGTGGTTTCACAGATCTATAGTTATCTCCACAGGTGCATCTCCCTTTTCCACCACAAATGCCTTTGACATCTTCTTGGATGCATTCACAATCTGCACGTTATATGTTCCCTGAAACCCCCTAAATTTGAATTCACTTTGCTCATCAATCTCCCCGCTCGCGTGTGAAAGCCATTCATGTTTCAGAGCCATGTATCGTTTGCCCGCCAGATTGATCTCGCCTTCTGCGTTCACTAAATGAGAATTGTCCCGGCTCATAAACAGCTCCCAAAATCCCCATAACATTATTCCTTCTACCGCTGGATGAGCATAAGCTTCTCGAAGCATCACTTCCAAATCATCTGCTCTAACATGTTCGTTGATGGACGACACGTCGAGTTCTGTGAACCAAACTGGAAGGCCTAGAATGCCTATTTTGTCTAAACAAGAACTAACAACCGGTCCCACTGGACTATCAATATGTCCTTGGATACCAACTCCCCCCACTGGAGCTCCTTGCTCCTGCAGCTGAAGAATTTGCTCTATGTACTTCTCTGGAGAAGATTTGGTGTCACATCCATCCTCGACGTGATAGTCATTCACAAATAGGAGAGCTGATGGATCGAGTTTGTTAGCGTTCTTGAACATGTCTGCTCGAATGTCTTTGCCGAGATGATCTTGATAGAATGATCCATGCAACATTTCATTGTTGACATCATAGTGCTTGAACTTTCCCTTGTAACGTGTCAATAAGTCTGTAATGCGATTTTGAACAGCAGCCATCATATCATTCTTGTTCAAGGATTGAATCCATTGTTGTACTGTATCCTTCACTTCCCAGAAGATGCAGTGACCACGAGTCTCTATGTTGTGGCTGTTGCATAAATCCAACAACTCATCAGCGTCCTTATAGTTCAAGTTTCCTTGTTGTGGCTCTGTCCAATACCACTTGAGCTCATTTCCAAACACAGCCCAGTTGAAATTCTTCACGAAGAAGTTGACAAAATCTTCGTTGTCGATGTTTGTTCTACTAATGCAAGTCCCAAAAGGAAACCCGTTCTGCATTTGTCTGACTTTAATAAAGGTGCCACTAGAGCTAGGTCCTGAGAACTTGAGGGTGACATCTCTCCTGCGGATCTGCAGTTGTCCAATTAAAATGATAAAACCACAATCAGCAATCAGTATTCGCTTGCTTAAAGATGTTTCAAAATAATAAGTCATTAGAACCAAAAATGTCAAGGAAGGTTGAAGACTAATGTTGCACATCAACTAGATAACCATTTACCATATAGTTTATTTTACGAATAGTATAATATTTCATGGCAAGAAGCCGGATTTCATTCTTACGGTATATAAATAGATTTTACCTTATCTGTCTGCGTCCTCAAATATCTTAACCTTGCATGGCGGTCAACAGGGAAAATTTGAACTCCAGCAACCATTAAGTCGACACTTGGAGTAGGACCTTGTATATAGACCATAATCTTTGCTACTTGCTTCTCAATCCTAAAGGAACCCCCAATTTCATGCCATCGATCATCACTGACCTCGACTTGCCCTCCATTGACCCATTGGTTATCCACTCCAAGTGCAACATTGACATTTTGCGCACCAGTTGCCCCAGAGCCAATCTTTACCCAAGCAGACACTTGGTATGTTAGAAAGAGTTTCACCTTATCAGTGATCATCTGAGCCGGACCCATCCAAGTCTGTGTGCGATTCGTCACAAGGATGTAGCGGCCACTTAGAGGTTTAGAAGGACCAAGGGAGTCTCTGGCCATAGGAGGAACAATATGTGGTGACCCCGTTCCAACACTTAGTGTACAACTTCCGAGGGGAAACCACCCATTGGTGCCATTGTTTAGATTGCTGTTCTCAATTATGTTGACTCCATAGGCTGGATTCTGCACGATAAAAACCAAGAACAATAAGTTACTCTGAAACTCATACAATAATTCAAGTCTGGAAATTCCAATTTGATTTGCAATTGCTCACTCAAGCAACCTCAAAAGATGGTGAAGGTGAAGGAGGAATCTTCTGTGCATGCTTGACAACAAGACTATTGATGAGAATATCGACTCCCGAGGGTGGACCTTCAAAATAGATGACAACCTTTGATGGGGAAGCATTTAAAAGAAACTTCCCCTGTAACTGTACCCAATCCTTATCTGTTGCCTGCACACTTCACCAAATCAATCGTTTTTCAGTATCTTCATAAATGGTACGAGGTTCTTTGGATCAAATTGAAAAAAGATAAAAAGAGAGACTAACTTGGCAATTCCAATGTATTGTTCACGAGAATTTGGTGTTTGCACCCATAAAGTAGCTCGTACATCAGTAGTGGTGATATTGTTGCCAAATACGCGAACAACAGCAGCAACATCATAAGCAAGCTTTCGCTGCACCCTTCCTGTGATCTCCTGCTGAATTCCGTTCCAGCTCTGTGTACGCTCGGTTGCGGAGGCAAAAAACTTACCAGACTGTGGGAGAACTTTTCCATTTCCAATTGAATCGTGCAGAGCAATCTTGCATCCTCTCCCAGACCAATTTTTGATGTCATCATCAAATCTTGGGTTTAGAATAATATTCTCATCGTCAGCATTAGCACTTCCAGCCTTCTCGGATAGATAGTCATGAAGAGAGAGTTAAGTTAAAATTAACCACAAACTCAATTTTTTGCTGTAAGAAAAGCAGGAAGTTATTTCGAATGACATCATCCATATAAGAACTATAGACGTTAAATTCCATTGAAGTTTTGGATGTGGGGAGGGACAAGAAAAGGTAGGCAGACAAGGGGATTTCTGAATATAATTTTCTCTGACTAAATCAAGCAAAAGGAAGTACAATTACCTCCAATTCATTTGGAGCAGCACAGGTAATCTTGACTGACTGAATGAGCAAATCAATACCAGGAGAAGGCCCTTCCAGATAGAATACAGCACGTTCTGGCATGGTCGACAAGGAGAATGTCCCTTCCAACTTCTCCCACTTATCTTTCAACACAGAAGTTCTGCATGCACTTCTATCTATTAGTTTTTCAAATCCAGTTATTTTCTTCTTGCGGAAAAACAATGGAAATGGGACAATAAATTCAGTTACCTCCCGATGCGCAAATAGTTTGTAGCAGAATCTCCGTGTACTAGCTTTAAAGTTGCTACGACATCAGCAGATCCTTGAAGAGATCCCGATGCCCCAACAGTTGCTGAAACCGAATAAGTAATACCTGGAAAAATCTTGTTGGTGATTTCCTGTTCCAATCCCTGCCAGCATTCGTTTCGATCCGTAACAACAGCATACTTAGCACATGAATTGATGGATGCTTCCTCCTGGTAATTTGACTCGGCCAAAGTTACATAACCATTACAGCAATTGGGGTGCCAATATTGCATTCCCATTGAGAAGTCATGGTTCAGTAAGATATTAGCAGCACGAGGACTTAGTTTGGTCGTGTTTTCTTCCATAGCCTATCATAAAAATATGAGAGTTATGTAGGAAGGAGGTCCAATAAACCATCTAAACAAATAAACTCTAATCAAAATCACAGTTCATGTTTCAGAAATCCCTTTATCAGAAATATCACTATGACATGTCAAATTATATCAATGGATCTCTTCCCGGAAAAGGAAGATTGTAAAAAGGAGAAACAAATTTAGTACACCAGACATTTTAGATTGTGCTAGATTTCCCAAATTAAACTCTTTTAAATATTGTTTAGATATTTATTTCTGGGGTACTAAATTTAATCCAAATAATATATATATATATATATATATATATATATATATATATTTGTCACTAAATATTATTTTAGGAGTGAATTGTTGGAATGAAAATCAGTACCCCAAACACATCACTGGCATTGTTCTTTTCCATGGTCACAGCAGAGCTCTAGCCGAATCCAAATGCAAAACAAAATATTATCAGATAAGAATGAAGCAGGAGAGACCTAGAATAATTAGAGTTAAAGAGAAATAGAAATTCTTGGAGATGGAAGGCGGAATGACACCTGAGAAGGGTAGTCACTGTTAGGATTCTGATGATTGATGTCGGGAGATCGGATTCTGAAGCAGCATGCACATGCCTTCCTCATTTATATCAGATTCACGAGTAAATTCTAAGGAAAGCCAAAACATCCAACCAAATAAACAATTGAAGTCTTGTTTGCAATCCCAAGTTGAATACAATCAAAAGGGTTGTCATATCTTGCTTTGTCTTGCAGATTAGAGCAGATTCAGAAGAATTTGCTTCAAAGAAATATGATGGTACATACACTTCAGGAAATTAGGAGGTGGGTGTAGTGGGTTTTTCAAAATTTCATATTAGATGTAAAGGGAATCTGGGATGTGACTTCTGAAGTCTATTTGCCCAAATTTTCAACTCAATCCAAACAGAAAACTGCATTTCAACACAAAAACCAATAAATCCTAAATCTGCTCTGCCCATTCAACTTCTCGATGACGCCTCCACATTTAAAGCAGCGAAATTCCATAGCTTTTTTTATGCCTAGAAGAAAGCAAGGAATCGTGTAAGTAGCTCATTTTAGGAACTGTGCGTTGCTTGTTGTATGATTAAAGAACAAACCCTAATTATCTTCCATAACTTCAAAAACCAATTAATAAAAGAAATCTATTAAAAAAAATCGAAGACGATGGGGTTTTAGAGTAAGAAAGGAATGTAGACCGGGAATTGTGTCTTGAAACAACCGATAAGTTTCAAGGATCTTCTTCCGGTAACAAAATATCGGCTCTATGCGGCAGACGGATCGCCACCGAAACGGCGCCTGCTGCTGACTCGATGATAGAGCCATTTCAGAATAACCCATTTAATCGAAAAAAAATAAGGAAAAAAAAATACGAATCGAAGATCTCAAAGTCAATTTTCTTCGTCAAATAAAAAAACGATGAAAATTGAAAGAAAAGAGAATGAAGATCAGAAAAACCTAGAAACCAGAGTTGAAGAAGTAGAAGAAAATTGCAGAACGGGAGATTTCAAAAGATCGGAGATCTTGGGTCATGTAAAAAGCCCACTGGATCAGGCCCAAAATAATTTGATGGGCTTAAGAATTAGCCTAGATTGATTCGACACGTCGTTTTCATGTACGGGCAAATGCACGCCACAGACGACGTAGATAATACCGACTTACAAATTTATTTTACCAATTTTCTTTTTGGTATTAGAATTGTTGATTTTGGTGAGGTTATCAGAAGTTCTTAATAATAGAGCTGTGAGACTGATGAAATTCAAGAAGAGTATGCAACTTTGTGTAGCTCAGATCATTGGATGATGTTATCAGAATTTCGGGTCCATGGAATTATTGTGGGGATGTTTGTGTTTGGGACACGGAATCGGGTGGACTAATCAGCCGAATATGGGTTCTGTTAAAAAAGATTCCTAAACTTCTAAAATTTTCAAAAATATCCATAAACTATGAAAAAAGTTTACACAAAATGTGTATAGTTAACGCTAAAGGCAGACACATTGTGTGTATTAGTTAATGCTAAAGGCAGACATTGTGTGTATTAGTTCATGCTAAAGGCAGACATTGTGTGTATTAGTTAACGCTAAAGGTGTGTATTAGTTAACGCTAAAGGCAGACATTGTGTGTGCATTAATTAAAGGCAGACATTGTGTGTGCATTAATTAAAGGCAGACATTGTGTGTGCATTAATTAAAGGCATACATTGTGAGTATTAGTTAAAGGCATACATTGTGAGTATTAGTTAAAGGCATACATTGTGTGTATTAGTTAACGCTAATAACAGACATTGTGTGTGCATTAGTTAACGCTAAAGACAGACATTGTGTGTGCATTAATTAAAGGCAGACATTGTGTATGTAGTTAGCCAAACAATGTGTGTTGTTAACGCTAAAGACAGACATTGTGTGTGTTGTTAACACACAAGACAGACATTGTGTGTGTACGTTAACACACAAGGACATTGTGTGTAAGTTAACCCTAAAGACAATTTCGTGTGTAGTTAACATTGAGTACAACATTTTGTGTGTAAACATTAAAGATGAGAAATTTTTAGGTTATTTTTTAAACGTTCAGAATTTTTTAAGCAAAACCTTTATTATTTTATACATTATTAATCAGAAACAAACAGATCGATTTCTATCGCGACCCGAGGGAGTCCGTGTTCACATTTGACAACCCTAATGATAATTTCAATATTCATCTCATCAAAATATACAGTGAAAATTGAATATGAAATCTTGAATCGTATTTTTTGCTCTTAAACAAGCACCAATAGAAATGGAATACAAAATATTAAATTAAACTTATTGTTATACTATGAATTTAATGTTTAAGCTGATAGAATAATCCAAAAATTTTAACTTCAAACTTCAATTTCATTAAATTATTTGTTATAAAGATCATAAGCATTTGCAAAAAAAATAAAATCAAATCAAATGGTACAAGCCTACAAGGAAACATTCGAGAAAATTGGCGAAATCAAATAATGAAATCTAATTGCTTTATTAAATTGCACATTGTCGTGGATACATACATTCATAAATCAAAATAAGAACAAAACCTGAGTATTATTATACCTTCTGCAAATCACAAATAAACGTTACAGTACAGGTACAATAATCTCCTTCTTTGCTGAACAAAATCTTGCGATTTAATCTACATAATCTTCAAAGGTCCCGTGAATAGAAAATTCCAATCCAGAATTGCTCTTACGTACAAAATGGACATTCATCCTGAAGGTACACTGGCATATAAACAATAATTATCAACAAGGCGTCTCGCAGATCAAAGGATAAGGTCAGTTTGAAAATTTTAAAAGATATTTTCCAAAAATTAAATAATAACAAAAAGAGAAAAATATCAGATTTACAAAACAGTTTCTGTAGAATTTCGCTGCTTTAAATTTGAAGGAAACCATAGAGAATAGTAATTTCCCCCAATCGTGTCAGTAGCAAAATTATAGGCACTGTGCAAAAGGTTGCTTGTTGTAAGATTAAAGAACAAACACCCGTGTCTGACTTGAGTGCCGCCAATTTCAAACCCTAATTATCTTCCATAAGTTAAAAAACCAGTTAATAAATCAATAATTCAATACAAAAAAATCGCAGATTAGGGGGTTTGGAGTAAGGGAATGTTGACCGGGCATTGTGTCTTGAAACAACCGATAAGTTTCAAGGATCTTCTTCCGGTTACAAAATATCGGCTCTATGCGGCAGACGGATCGCCACCGAAACGGCGTCTGCTGCTGACTCGATGATAGAGCCAATTCAGAATAACCCATTAAATCGAAATGTAAAGAAAACAAACAGCTTACGACTGAAAGATTATGGGGTTTGGAGTAAGGGAATGTTGACCGGGCATTGTGTCTTGAAACAACCGATAAGTTTCAAGGATCTTCTTACGGTTACAAAATATCGGCTCTATGCGGCAGACGGATCGCCACCGAAACGGCGTCTGCTGCTGACTCGATGATAGAGCCATTTCAGATTAACCCATTAAATCGAAATGTAAAGAAAAAAACAGCTTACGACTCAAAGATCTTCAAACCCATTCCTCTTCATCAAACAAAAACGATGAAAATTGAAAGAAATTGTATGTAGATCAGAAAAACCTAGTGTGGGAAGAAGAAGAAGAAGGAGAAAATCGCAGAATTGGAGATATTACAGTAGCTGCGATTCAGCAGATATTTATAGAAGAGAGATTCGTAAAACCCTAATTTCTGTTTACGAATTTACCGAAATGACCGGAGATCATGGGTCGTTTAAAGCCCATTGGATTTGGCCCAAATTAATTGGGCTGAGTTTTTATATTCATAGCCCAGATTGATACGACATGTCGTTTTTTTATACCGCCAATAGTGTGCCACGTCAACAGACGATGTTAAGTAAGAATAATACCGATTTCTATTTTTTTTTTTAATTATAAAAATTTCGTATTAGAATTGTGAATTTGTTGATTTCGGTTTTGTATCGGAAGTTCTGAATCTTGATCCGTGGCAATGGCCGCCGTGAGCCGAGCTTCCACTCGCATCCCCCATCTGCTTGCCGTACGGGGAGCCTTTTCTTCTCTTCACACCACAGCTCCCGCTTTGTCTTCGGCATCTACCGCCTCTCCGACCCCGTATGCCAGGGCGCCGCCTCCTTCAGTCTCGTCTCCGACGGGGCTTCCTAAGGCGGCGGAATTTGTGATCTCGAAGGTCGATGACCTCATGAACTGGGCTCGCCGTGGCTCTATCTGGCCTATGACCTTCGGTCTTGCCTGCTGCGCCGTTGAAATGATGCACACTGGTGCTGCCCGTTATGACCTTGATCGCTTCGGTGTCATCTTCCGTCCCAGCCCTAGGCAATCTGATTGTATGATTGTTGCCGGTACCCTCACCAACAAGATGGCCCCAGCTCTTCGCAAGTTAGTTTTCTCTATCTCTCTCTATTCATTTACATTTCTTTGCTCGATGATTTAAGTTTAATGCTGGAATTCCTGGACTTGACTTGATAATTGATTGAATTAGTAGATTGACGGAAAACTTGAGTTTAGAATTGTTTGATTTTTCAATTTCTGTAGTTGTTCTTTTTGTCAATTGTTCCCGACCTGTCGGCTATAGTGCTCACATATTATGCCCATCTAAACTTGTGAAGATATTATTATAGTCTGCAATGTCTTCGTATATTTATCTTGCCTGATCGATAGTCTGTTAATTAGGTGAAAAGTTTATGGGGTTTAACTTCAGAACTCTAAGTGGCTTATACGAGTAAATTATCTACTGTGTTTTCTCATTCATTGGGTCAAATTAATTTTGGTTAGATGTAATGATTATCATGAATACGATACTCCAGCCTCTATCTCAAAGGATTTTAAGAGTAGTTGCTTTTCTTTATTATGAAAAAAGGGTTGATTACTTTTGATACGTTGGATTGACTAAGTTTGTGTAATGTAAATTGGGAAACTATCTCTATAATTCATGTTGCTTACCTACATTAATATAATATGTTTTCATGAATTTTCTCCCATCAAACTAATTTTTGTACAAAGTTTCTTGGTTTCATCATCCAGGCACGATTTGTGAAAACAATGCTGTTTGGCTAGAGTAATAATGATTCCTCGGCTCGGACAATAAGTCATCTATTTATCTGTTATTGATATGTTGGAGTGGTTCTGGTTAATGAAGCATATGACTATTTTGATTACTTTAAAGATGTCCCTACTCCTTATTTTGCTAATCTATGATGATCCTTATTTTGCTAATCTATGAATCATCATAAAGTAAAGATTTCATAATACTCAAATATGTCAAGAAAGTATGCGTGTGGAGTCTTCTCTTGACATGAATTGATGGAGTCTTTCACATAAGTAGCTAACTTCTTCATAAGGTCAAATGGAAAAGGATTGTTTGTCTCTTCTAATCCCAGTTCTGTTTTTTTATACATGCTGTTTACATCCTTGACGTCACAAAATAATTACCTTTACCACTGTACATATTTATTTTTGAACTGTGTTTCATTGATTGACATATTTTGTTATATTACTTGAGTACTTTTTTATGAAGGGTCCATAGAATTATAAGATGAGGATTTAAAAGGAATTTTTGCTTGTTAAGTAAGAATATGTTGGAGATGAAAGTCAGTAGACTTGGTAGCATTTATTATTTAAATGAACAGTTGCATGTTTGTAGATTAGAAAGTTACGGCTCTACTGGAAGTGTGTAGAAACTAAACTGTAAACTATTTTGATGATAACATTTGCGGATTGGATTTTATAAAGTAGCTTCAGCTTGCATAGCTGCCATGCATGAATTTCTGTTTCATTGAGGAAAATGAAACCAAAACCTGTAGGAGTACACCAATTTAAATACCACATCTCACGTTAGAGTTCTTATTGTTTAATTTTGATGGGAAAAAATGAAGTTCTAATATGACCAAGAGATCACTAAATGCTATGAGTGAGAATTTTCCTATTGAGAGGAATAATACCATCAGAATGCTAGTCTATCACACGAATATGCAAAATTCTTATAACCTTTGATCTCATTTATACGGTTGGTACTGCTTGTAATTGCAGTAGCTTAGGAAGGTCTTTATTTTGAATCAAATAAGGTATGTTTTGAGTTTCTGCTCTGAAAATAACTCATTATACCTATATGGGGGTTGTAGTGGCCACTGGCCAGTAAGGTTGCTATTTCAGGATGTTAAGCTATTTCCTAAAAATATCTCATCAAATGGGATGTTGGTGCATGAATTTGAAAAGTGAATTATAGACTGGAGTTCAAATAAATATTGAAGTGTGTATGTGGTAAGTGAGTTTCAAAGCCTTGATTGACTCATTCAGGAAAAAGACAATTTTTTTTTTTTGAAACAGGACACAAAACTTTTCATTGATAATATAAAAAGAGACTAATGCTCAAAATACAAAGAAACTCCAAGGAGGGAAGAAAGCAGAAAATAAAAGCAATAATAAAAGATCTTATCAAAGGATGAACCACATTTAACCAATTAAGATAAAGATCTTGAAAAGATAAAAAGGAAAAAGATTTAGAAAGAGAACACCAGGAGGAAGCTTTCAGGCGGGTGCTTCATAACAATCTAGCCAAGGACGACTTTTGTTCTGGAACACCCGTTGATTTCTTTCGAACCATAATTAAAAAAGAATAGCTTTGATCGCATTGGTCCTCAAGAGTTTATGTTTTGGTGCCATAGAGGGGCCAATGAGCATTTGAAGAACGTTTGCTTTGAAAGAGATATCAAGAACCCAATGTTGTCCAAAAACCTTATACAATTTCTCCCAAAAAAGCCTTGCAAAGGAACAATAAAAAAAGATATGTTGAAGAGATTCTGCATCTGATAGACATAATGAGCAAACCGACGGAGATATACAATGCTTAGGTAGATTTTTCTGTAGAACGTTTGAGTTATTCCAATATCCATTAAGCATAATCCATATCAAAGTACTAAACCTCTTTGGGCTTTCGATTTCCAAATAGCCGAGAAAACATTTGATTCCAAAGGAGAGGATGAAGAAGAAGAAAGAGAGGCAAGATACCGTGTTAGGGATTTAATTGAAAAAACCCCCGAATTTTTTGAAGACCACACTTTTGAATATGGCCGAGAATCAACTTGTGTTAAGGATATTTCACCCAAAAGTGTTTGAAAATCAATGATCTCTTCTTCTTTTAGTCGTCTTCTAAAGCTGAAATTCCATGAAAGGGATGAAACATCCCAATAATCGAAAATTGTACCTTCACGAAATGAGGTAATTAGAAATAATCTAGGAAACTTTGACTTCAAAGGAGTGTTGTCAAACCACGCGTCATGCCAAAAAAGAGATCTTCTACCGTTTCCCACCTTAAAATGGGCTAAAGACTCCACTTGCTTCCACACCTTGGAGATGCTTATCCAAGGACTTCGAAGACTGAAACCTTTATTTCCTTTAGTATGCTAGTTTCGAACCATGAATACTTATTACTATTTTATGCCTCAATGATTCGGGCTCTTGCATAAAACGCCAACCCCATTTTGCTAATAATGCCTTGTTTTTGTGCATTAAACTCCCAATACCAAGGCCACCCACTTCTTTCAAACTTGAAGTTTGTTTCCATCTTACCAAGTGGTTTATTTTACCTCCACGGCTACCTTCCCAGAAGAAAGATCTCTTCAATCTTTCGATACTCAATATAACAGAACCGAGCATGAGAAAAAGGGAAGGTCAAGGTAAGTAAAAAGTGATGATTCCACTTTACAATTCAAGCTGGTTGATATCCGATGTAACTTGACATCATCAATATTGATCCCACAAACTGACGACTTCTTCCAATTAACTTTCAGCCCTGAACACCATTCAAAGAATTCAATAGCTTGAATTAGAGATTCAACTATATTATCATCATATCTACAAAAGAGTAGTGTGTCATCAGCAAATTGAAGGATTGGAATATGGACTTTGTCTCGCCCAACTATAAACCCTTCAAACTGACCTTTTGAATAAGCTATTTCGATAATGGCACTTAACACTTCGCTTACAAGGAGAAAAAGGAAAGGAGACAGTGAATCCCCTTGCCTTAAACCTCGAGAAGCTTTAATTCTACCACGTGGCCTACCATTTATAAAAATTGAGAATTTAGGATCTCTGATGCAACCTTGAATCCATGTAATAAACTGTTGATCAAATGCTTTTTGCTCCATTACTTCCACTAAAAAGTCCCAATCAACACAGTCAAATGTTCAGGAAAAGACAAATCCATGCTATAGAAACAAAGCGAGTCCCAATCAACACAGTCAAATGTTGAGGAAAAGACAAATCGATGCTATAGAAACAAAGCGGAACCTGTTTTGCTATCAAATGTATCAAACTCCTGACAGATTATTTTTGGGAAAGGAATGTATCCTCCACCAATCCAATGTGGTAGGGGCATACTAAATTCAAATACAAGCATTTCTTATTTGTAATTGTATATCAATGTTTATGACTGTTGTTGGTATAGCGAGAATGAGATATTCATCAGTCATCACTTGCCTTCGGATTATCTATGTTTAAAGAGTTCTTCTAAGAGTCTCATCAATGCTTGGCCTGAATATTGCATACCTTCATTTATCGAGTTTTGATCTTTTTCTAAGTTTAGGGAATCCCTTGGTTCATTACATTGAAAACAAATGTAGTCATATAAGTCACCTGTATTTATTCATCCTTTCCAATGAGAACTTGAAGAAAGACTTCAGTTAATGCATATCCTCAATTGTGCTAACCCAAGGATAGCCATGGCCGTAAAGGTTTTGGGTTTGGATTATACAAGTAAAATACTTAGGACCTGTTGGACATTCACTAACACACAAGACTTTTTCATTCATTTTTTCGCAATGAAAGCTTGATTTCTTAGCAAGGAAAAAAAAAAGGAAATGTGCTTATATAGGCGATGAAGAGATGGACAATCTGCACTCTTCAGTCTGACTGTGTTTGATCATTTTGTGTTTTTATTTATAGAATCAAGATTGCAGATAAGAATGATGAGGATTACTGGTAGTCCCATCTTAGTTTCAACAGCTCTTTTACGTCAAAGGAGGTTTTGGAATCCTCTAAACTAGACTTTATGTTATATGGTCTAGAAATTTGTGTTTGTTTGAAGTTCTAAATATTCTAGTTTGTCTATTGGGTTTTAATTATTGAACTCTGTAACTTCCAGTCGTGGTATTTTGATAAATCCATTCACACACCAAGTTTTGCTTACTCTTTGCCTGTTCTCTGCAGGGTTTATGACCAAATGCCAGAACCACGGTGGGTTATATCCATGGGAAGCTGCGCAAATGGTGGTGGATACTATCACTACTCGTACTCGGTTGTTCGGGGTTGCGATCGTATAGTCCCTGTCGATATCTATGTTCCAGGTTGCCCTCCTACTGCTGAGGCATTACTTTACGGAATTCTTCAGTTGCAGAAGAAGATCAATAGACGCAAAGATTTCCTCCATTGGTGGACCAAGTGAGACCATCCATCCAAGTCGGGTATTGGATGTCGGTTGATGCTTCGAACTATAATAAGATGTAATACAAGGTTGTGGAAATGTTATAGAAGATTACGAGTGATGTTGCAATAAGACCCCATACTGATCAATCACCCTTGATGATGTTTTTTTTATCTGTTAATCTCCCAATGTTATGTGGAGCTTGTGCATGGCAAAGAATTATGCGTCTCTTCAACTTTGGAGTTTACTCAGACTTCCTGAATTTTCAACTGAATTTGATGTCTTCTGATTTATTGTTAATGGCATTTGTCAACTTCTGCTTTCAAATTTCAATTCCGTAATTTCTGAATTTTTGTTCACAAGTTTGTACTTGATCTTTTCACATTTCCTCTTTTATTTACAATAACAATAGGAGATTCTTTCCTCCCAAATCTTGTTATAACCTGTATAATGTTCAGTGTCATTTATTTTTCATATCTGTGTTCAAACCAGGGTCGTGACTAATTTTTTTTCAAAGGTATTTAATTAATGCAGGGTTGGAGAGGATTGAACACATAACCTAACTTCTCAGTCAAGGGCACACAACTTTATGTAAATTGAGTTATGTTCGATTTGACTTACGAGACTCTTACTTGAACTCAATTTTCTCTATGTTCCAAATTATACTACCAATTTAGGACGAGTTGTGACATTCTTATTCATGGTAGTTGTGAATGTGATTATAATCATATTGAATCGTTTTTTTTATGAACAAAAACTTATTTAATAGATCGATACAATAATTTTAGGCTAAATTATAAAAGATACTCATGAACTTTGTCCCTTTGTTTTAAAAATACAATTTTTCTTTCTAAAGTTGCAATTTTTTGTAAATCAATTATTTTGAAAGTTACATAAAATATCGGCATCCATAAATATTTGTGTAAATCAATTTTTCTTAAAAATATATTTAAATTAATAATCAAGTTCTTTTTTTTTTTAGTATCTAGATTCATATTAAAATTAATAGTTTTTTTTTTTTTTTTTTTTTAAATGTTTTATGGGTATTTGTAAAAAATACGGAGGATATCCATTAACTCTTAATATCTATATCAAAACCTCAAATTTACGGATATATTGACACATCGACGAATATTTTCATACTTCCAAGTTACTTATTCATTATGTGACTTTACGATTTCAACTTTAAAGATAGTTTTGAAATGTTTATTGCAAATTTTGAAAGAATTTGAGTATTTTTTTTAATCAAACGGTAAAATTGAAAGGTATTTTCTATAATTTAGCAATAAATTTACATTGTGAGTTGTATCAAGAAAAAGTAATATAGTATGAGTAGAGTTTCTAATTAAAAATTTAGGGGAGTTTTATTTCCATACATATATACATATATATATAGAGAGAGTTGAATTGATTGGATAATTAAGCAAGAAGATTATTTTGTCTCTTGTTAAGAAATTAAGAAACATTATTATATCCAATTATTTAGTAGTTTTGATCTGATGTTGGTTTGTAACCGATGAGAGAATCTTAGAAATACATTTGTCATCTTTCACCATTAAAGTTTCCTTCCAATCTGTTCCGTTTTCTGGTTTACCGTTATGATTTTGATGCGATTTAATGGAAGCAAGCTCTGTCAATTAGTGGTGTTTATGATGTCTTTGAAGAAAGCTACTGTAGAAGATGATAATGGAGGCAAGGGAAGGAAGATACAGTTGTTTAATTTCCCAATATTTTAATTCATTCCGAATTCAAAATGTTTAACGTCACCGAAATCCTACGATTTTCCCTCCTTTTTCCACGCTTTCTTCAAAACCCGAATATCTAGGGTTTCAGTACTGTATTCAGCTTCCATTTCTTTACTGCTATTGATTCTTCGTAGCACTGCTGCAAAATCCATCTCTGATACTAAACCCCATTTGATTTTGTTACTTCAAAAATGAATGAAAGCCGATCGGAGCTCCTCACAGTTCCAAACCAACCAGACCCTTATGCATTGATGCTCTCTGAATCCATCGAGCGATTTTTCGATGAATATCGAAAAGGGGTTACTGATTTCTCCAGCTTCATCCCGATTTTCTCTCGTTTGCTTAGAAATTTGCCCGACCCACCGGTGGAACTAGTGTGGTTTTACTCTGCTCTTACGTTTCACACGGCTAAATTCGCAGCTCGAGATTCTTCGGAGAAATTGCTCGCGGTTAAGGATTTATTCCAACTGCTCGTTTCTTGCACGGCGTCGTCCTGTGCGTCGAAAAGAATCGTGGTGCTGGCTCCGGTTATTTACTCTCTGTTCGATCTGGTTGTTGAGAACAAAGCGTTGAAGGAGGAGGCTGAGAGTTTGATCGACGGAGTTGTTAGTTATATCAGCATTTGTTGTGGTCAGGAGTCCGAGGAAGACGCTTTTTTCTTGGGGTTTGGTCCTTATTTTCTGGATTTGGCCCGAGTCTGGATGGTGGACAAACCTGGAGAAGATTTGAAGGGTTTTCTCCCGCTTGTTAGCCATGAAATTTGTCAAGGCATCAGTGTCAACGGTGGAGTGGGCTACTTTGCTGGGATCGTTATGTTTGAAGCTTTTTTGTTGAGATTGTGCTTGAAATTTGCCTCTCGGATGTCAATGGTAGAACTGCAAAATGAACTACACAGCCGAGCAGTTCAAATGATTGCTGGGTTTCGTAGTTGTCACTTCTATGGTGAGATTTTGATTTGATTTTGGTATTTTATATTTTTAATGTCACGAGACTGTTAAATAACCCTAGATTATCCACAGTTTGTTCCCCGGCCCTCTTATTTCTGGGTAGTGAAAGCATGTTAAGTACTTGTTAGCCTCTCTTTTGATCCACACATAGAATGATAGAGTTCAAATTCCATCTCATTCTCTATCTAGTATAATCATCTTCAGTTTATTTACTTTCATTTTGGTATACATTAACCGGATGCCCTGTTCAACCACCCACCATGTCCTTCATATTTGATACACGCAAACTGGGAATGGAGATCTGGTATTGTAATCTGTAAACATTGCTCAAATTGAAGACCAGGGAAGGGGTGGAAGACACATATTCTCTGTTGGGAATCATATAATTGAGTAGATTGTTGTTCCATGTTCACAAACAAATCTGATTCTGAAAGTAATATCTCTCTGTATGTGAGGTATAAAAGAAATTTTCCAATGGCTTTTGCGTGCACGTTCATTATGTTTACAGGGCTTCTCTTGTTCGTATGCCCTCTACATATCTGGATGACCAAGCTTTTCTTTGCTGTGCTCTAATTCATCCGATCTTTTCTCCTATTATCATGACTCTGGGTGCTTGTTATCTGAAATCTGTTGGTGCATATCAGATATTTTCCTCAGGATGCTGCTGCAGTCAGTTTTGCCAACTACCTATTTATTGGTCAGTATTTCTTTTATGTTTTCGTTACCATGTTTGTAGTATAATTATATGCGGCAGTAGTTCTCCTACACTTTGAGATTGATGGCTTTCCCTTATGAGATGTAGTTTTAGCTTCTGCAACTCTGCTACTATCCATCAAATACACGCCCATGGTGGCTTAAGCTTGATCAGAAACATCTTTAGAAGTAATATTGCTTGTTCATCTTGATGTGGTATAAGGAATAAACCTTTGATTTTACTGAACTGTTTCTTCTGCAGGGCTCGGCAGATCAAGTCCTTCTGCGAGAAGTACTATATGATGCTGCAATAATACCAGAGTACCCATTCCTTAAACTTCAATTTGGATCTGAACGGCCTGCTGCCGATTTAAGAACTATTTGTTTGAATTGGATATTTGTTGCTGATAGTGGTATTCGATCCTTTAGGTATATAAATCATAGTTCTAGATGTTAGCTATAATATCTCAATTCTCAATTTGAACTTAGCCATACATGTGATGTAATGTAGTAAAAATTTATAATGTGCTCAATCTGATTGGTGGCAGAGACACTGGTAATCTGAGCAAGGCTATGTCCTACATAAATGCCTTTCGCAATTCTTGTTGGCCCTCTCAGTTGATCAATTGGGTCAGAAACCAGCCAGGCTTCAGCGAGAGGATGAGTCAACCAAACATCTCCACACCCACGGCTCTTATCGGTTTGTTTCTATACTTTCACTCAGACATGTAATTCTATGAGCAATACATTTTTCAAGTGTGGAGACGATTATCATGCACTTCTCTGAGTGATAGTGAAAATATGGTTTGAAGAACATGAAGTTGACATTAATGTATAACAAGAACTATTATGTGTTGAACTTTCCTAAAGAATTGATTATACTCCAACAATATTGTGAGTGTTAACTGTTAACCATCATGGATTGACCACTAGTGGTCAACAAGGGCCATAAGAACAATAAAAAGTTTAGAGAGAATATGTTCAAACTATGGTGGCATGGCCACCTATCTAAGCTTTAATACCCTACGAGTTTCCTTGACAACCCAGTAGGATCAGGAGGTTGTCCCATGAGATTAGTCTAGGTGCGCACAAGCTGACCCATACACTCACGGATATCATAAGGAAAAAAAAAATAGAGAGATATTGTGAGTCATGGTTTTTGTTTGCTGGATAACATTGGGGACTTGGGATGGGCATTATCTGCCAATATATATATGTGTGTGTTTGATGTTCTTTTACTGACGGCTAATGGTAAATTGATTCAACTTCAGAATGGCTTCTGGTATTGGAAGATCAAGGGGTGAGAGTGTTCGACCATTTGATCTCGAAGTTACGAGCCAGAGAAATAATTTGCAAACCAGGAGCTGAGTTTTCACAACCAGCAAACGCTCCAGATGTTAATTTCTTCAATAATGTCACAAACATGATGGATGAAGATGCCTCTGTTGGTGACTTTGACATGGTTGATTCAGTGGCTACAGCAGCAGTACAGGGAACATCCATCACCTTGAACGCAAATGGCATTGAAAATGGAAGAAAAAGGAAAGAATGCATGAATGACAAAGGGGACATGAGGGTAAAGTTCCTTAGGCAACATCTCCATGACAATCCACTCAGAGAGAAATCTTTGCCAATGGTTTGATTTAGGAATCCATCACTTCAACCATGCTACTATGAAGTCATATATATATTTAGACATTGTTTGTAACTCATATCTATGATACTGTGGAGGTATTTTGTGCCTGCTCTGCAGCCAGCCTCTCGGCTTTTAACGTTTTCTTTTTGTTAGGCGATACGGTCTTGATTTTAGAATCTTCGATCGAATTGACGACTGTGTAAACTTTTACATATGGATTTGATCTAATGATGTTCAAGGCAAAGCCAGTAGGTTGTAAACGTTGAAAGAGATTTGCCCACAATACATATGGTCTTGAACTGTTGATGAATACTTTTGCGTGCCCATTTTGAATATGGTTGAAAGAAGATCAATTTGTTGAACAACTCAAAGGAAAGTAATTGCAACTTGAAAGTTGACAAAAAGAGTTTGACAGACTCAATAGGCCTTTTGTGTTCTCTTCTCTTCTACTGCTAATGAACTGAAAAGGCAATATTTTTATGTAACTTTTAACTTTTAATAATGAAGTTTGAAGGTCACATGTTCCCTATGGTCTGCTCACAAGCAATCCCCACCATTTTTTTTTTTATCCTTTGGTCTCTGTCATTCAAAATCCAAATTTGGGTGTTCACAATTTTTTAAACTCAACTTCCATCCATCTCTAGAAGTGTTCTTCAAAGTACTTGAAAACCCATTTTAAAGTAATTTTAGAACACTTTTTCTCTTCTCAAAAAGTACTAGAACACTGCTTTTGACATAATGTAATAGATAAGACACCAGTTATCATCTTAAATATCTTAAATTTGACAGTCGAAATATCTAATATTCATTGACTAAAAAAAATAAAAAATCAAATTGGACAATAATACATGAGAAACCATAAAAAATAATTAAAAGGGCTGGCTGGAAAAGTCAACTATGGATCATTTAAGTCACACAATCTTATGATAAGAAAAAAAATAATTTTCCTTAAGAAGCAAATAATCCAATAATGGACTTGTGATGATGATCTAATCACGCAATTGCATGTGAAAAAGCATCATCATTACTTTCCTTTTGCCACATGGAAAGGAGGGTCCCATATTCATCATCACAAATTTAATCCATCTATCAATTTAATCCAAATTTAAATTAGTTTGAATTTCCATATTGTGTCATATAATAATGAAAATAACATTTTTTTTTTTTTTTTTTTAATTTTGTGAGGGATAATCCAAACATTTCAATTCCATGAAAATAACTTTTTTAGTTTAATAAAAAAAAAATTAAATTTGATGTCAATTTATAATAAAATAATAAGAAAAATACAGCACTTTTAATACATTTAATACATCAACTTTTAAAAAGTTTACAAATATAACAATTTTTATCATTAATAATTTTTTATCTAATAGTCACTAATAGCATATTCATGATTATCAATGATATACTTCTGTTTTTTTTTTATAGAATAGTCATTCTATCAATGACTATCAGTTATAGCAGTCTATTAAGGACCATCATTGATTTTTTTTTTTATTATTTTTTATTATATTTATAAAATATTTTATATTTTATTATATTTACCATTATTTTGAATCTGATTGCTACGTTTTTTTTGCAAAGGTAATATATATTACGAAAAGCAAGCGAGGGGAACTCCATAGCCCGGAGCCAAAATATATATTACGAAAAGCAAGCGAGGGGAACTTCATAGCCCGGAGCCAAGGCACTCAAAAATACAGGCACAAGCACAACTTTATGTCAATTGAGCTATGCTCAATTTGGCATCTGATTGCTACGTCACCGAACCTAATACAAAATCATGAAATTAAAGTAAAATTACTCAACGTTTTCAAAAAAAAAAAAAAACATCTAAAATTTTATTGATAAGACATGAATTAAAACATTATTTGTTCAAAATATATATAATCTAATTCATATTATCTCTTCTCGCCAATAAATTAGAACAAGCGAAAAATAAAATTCAACTTGCAAAAAACATACACACCCACCACTAAGCATCAAACAAACATTTTAAAAAACAAAAAAAAGATTCCATCCCATCAATCGCCGGTAGATTCTGCGCCGCCGCCACCGCCGCCAGGCCTATTCATTTTCATGCAGAGAGGCTGTGGCAACCCCAGCAAGTTTCTGAAGATTCAACTTGATGACAGTGTCTACAAACATTTTGGTGTCCTCGCCGGTGTTCCCTTCCGGTATGTCGACGATGTAAGACTCCAAAACCACGGTGTAGATTTTTCCATCTTTGTTGAACTCGTTCACCGACGTCACTGATCGGTAATTGTTCAGCCGGTGCTCTCCTCCCACCACTCTGAAGCTCAATATATGTTTCTCCTCGTCCAATATCTCTAGCCTCTCCGTGCTCGTTGACGCCGGCAGCCCGGAGACCACAGTTACCTCTCTGATACTGCCGACTCCACCGTCACCTGTGGTAAAAAATAAATATACCGTAACTCATAAGCTTAAATCTTAAGTTTTTATCGACTAAGAGATCAGAGGCTCGAATTCTCATCTTTATAATAATGCATGTTGTTGAACTAAAACAAAAGTCTCTAATTACTATTCATAAATAATCAATCAAAAGTGAAGAAAGAAGGTTCATTTTAATTTATTAAGAAGGTTCATTTTAATTTATTAGAGGCATGTTTCAACCAACATAAATATTACGATAAATTCAAATAACAAAGAATAAGAGTGCAAAAGAAGATAAGAAGATCAACACATTATCAGACACCATGAGGTTTCCTCCTAAAACCAATTGAGTTTAGGATGGAATCTCATGATGTCTAATATGGTATCAGAGCCCACGAAGTCCAAACGGATATTCGGTCAAAAAATGGGATCCGACCAAGATGTGGTAAACCCAAAAAGTCACCATCTTGAAGGACATGTTGAGGATCTCACATCGAAAAGATGAAGGGACCTCACTCATAATAGATGAAGGGACCTCACTCATAATATAACGCACAGCTACTCCTTCTATCACCAATTGGTTTTAGGATGAAACTTCATATGTCTAATACACATATATTTACGTGATTCACTAATAAGGTCGTATTAGCTACGTTCATGGGAAAGATTTAAGAGAAAGGATGGAGCGGACCTGACATGTTGCAGCTTTTGATGAAGTGCTTGTACTTGTGAGGATTGTTGAAGCTGCGAACAAAGGGCCAGACGGCGTGGAGAGGGGCGTGGATGCGCTGAGTGATGAGAGAAGTGGTAGTGTTTGGAGAATCCTCGAATTTGTGGTAACTTTCAATCAGACCTTCGAGTTCTTCATATTCCTCTGCTTCTAATCCTTCCAAACCTGACGTTTTCTTCGCCGCCATTTCTATTACTACACACAAATACCAATTTTACATCTAATTCTTCTTCTCTTTCTCTTTCTTTTTTCTAAGGAGAAAATGGATTCAACTCTCTTTATTTATATATGTGAAGTAACAGGAGAGATACATGAAGTAATTGCATGTGCCCCCACTTTCTTTTTCTGACAACTACGCCCGTGGGATCATTTTCTTTGTTTTTTTTTTTTGTTTTTTTTTTAGTATAATCAACCTCGAGTTCGGAGATTTGATTCTACAACCTCAAGATAAGGTGTACATATCATATAGTCATGCTTATGTATGTTAGCGATCATATTCAAACATTTATATTAGAGGAGAAAATTGATCGGATTAGATCAATGAGAGTGAGAGTTAAACTAATCTCAATCTTCACCTACTTGGATTCTAATTGTTTTTTTTTTCAACTCTTGGAGTGTTTGGGACACCGTCTACGTTTGACCCACCGAATATTATAATTCACAATTATTAAAGTAACTCTATTGACTTTAATAGTATTTACTATAACCAAGACTATTATAACTATCGATTATTTTAATCCACGCAACGTCTCAAACGACTCCATTATAAAAAAGATCTTGGTTGGTCAATCTATCTAGTTGGGTTCGCAATTCTTTGGCAAATAAGAAAGCAACATTATGTTTAGTATATGGATTCAAAATAAACTAAACACCCTAATTGTCTAATATGTGTAATTAATTTCCTTTTACATGATTAGTTAGTAGTGTGACAGATACATAAAATCAATATCCATTCAACAATTGAGTCAAGACATGCCAAAGCGAGCATGGCTCAGCGGGCATATGTAGGTCTGTGGTTCGAATCCTCCCACTCCCAATGTACTCAAAAAAAAAAAAATTGAGTCAAGACATCGATTGAGTCAGTTTTCCTCCCCTTTGAATACAAGAGTTAAATGATTAAAAATTGATAAACATAATTAATCTATCAAATTAAATGGTTGGATCTAATCATAATTCAACAAATCAGACAATACAATAACCATATGAGCAAGGTAAGGTTGATGTCTTAGAGCAAAAAGGAGGCTGCTTAGGGAAGCTATTTTGTATGTTTTTTTAATGAGAAGAAGACAAGACAGAGAGTCATTTAAATTTGGGTCTTACCGAGGTAGCAGCAGCAGTAACAACAACCAACAACACAACTCATTTTTGGATTTTGACCAACATTGTAATTTATCCTTCAAATAATTCATTCAAATTTGCTGCACACATCTGTCTACCTAGCTGTCATGTGGGGGGATCAACAAAAAGCTCACACTTTCTGCAGATTATAAATGCTATGCCTCATAAAAGTTCCCATTTTTCAATGCCCCAATGACATCTGGTTCAAAAATATTATTTTCCATATACTCTCCAATTATGAAATTGAGTTACAAGTTTGCTAATCTCACAAACTTACAAAAATATATAAATATATATACTATATAAACCTATTGTGATACACAACACAATTCAAACACAGCTGTGTGGATTCAGACTTTTCAGACTCAAATTGCATAATTCATAAGAGAGAGAGAGAGAGAAGAAGGACTAAAATGTAAAAGGAGCTGTGGCAAACGTTGGAAAGGAAAAGCTGGAGATTCGTGGATCATGTGAAGTGTATAACAAACTCCTGCGTGATCTTAACTCCTCTTTGCAGGAATCCTCACACTTTAACCTGGAAAAAAAGAGAAAAGGATAGAAAGTATATAAATAAAATATAAGATTTAAAATGGGTTGGTATTGATGACTATTACTATTAATAAAGTTGGATGATTGATATGATAGAGCATAGTGATAAGGGGTCATCCTCATCCAGTACTTGGTTTGTTGTATCAACATCAATGCAGAGTTTGAGAAAAAGAAAGAAGATAAGAGAGATTTTGTTGTGTGTGACAGCTTTAAACATGGTCTGTAATCCAGAAATTTCTGGTTAAGCCTCCTTTTTTCATCTGTTTCTCAAACACAGCTCCGGCTGTGTTTGACTTTGACCAAACCAAACCAAACAGTTTTATAAGAACAAAGCTTTAATTTGTTTCTTATTCTAACATTATCTCATTCTCAATTCTCAATTCTCAATTCTCAATTCTCATCTAAGTTTAAAGATTTGTGTGTGAAAGTGGGTGAGTGGGGTCAAAGGACAGTCTGGCGGAAACCCAAGAGGAAACCCAAGAGTGAAGAAAAGGCAGGAAGGCATTGGAGGTGTTGGTGTTGAGGATGAGACATCAATCTCGAGCTTCTTATAATGACTGCCTTCTCTGCCTCCAATCAAACTCATTTGCTGCTTTTGTCCTCACTCATCCCACTTGGACTTGGATTTTCGCGTCGCCTTGCCTTGGATTTCACCCATCCAACCCTTTACCCCCATTATTATATTCAGTTTCAACCCCTAGCACACTGATTTCCTTGAGTCTCTTTTTCAAAGGATAACTAGCACACCGCTAAACCTATTTTTTCGTACATCGAGATTAATTCCATGAGACAACTGGTTTACTATGTGTCTCGCTATAAATTTTAGATAATTGTTGCACCATACAATATTTAATTTGTCTAAAGCCTATCCTCTAACATATCTAATCTCATGGATGCTACTTCACTATATATATTATTTGAAAAAGAGAAGAGAGAATACTACTACATTTTTATTCAATAACAACTGAGTTTAAATACACTTTCTAAATGCTAAAAATAGCTCAATTAACTCCATAAAAACAATCACTAACTTAACTCCACAAAACTCTAGCCACTAACTCTATCCACTTACTCCACTAACTCCAAATATATAGCAATACTTACTCCACTAACTCTAAATATAGCAGCTGACTAAAAATAAACTTGCAACTTTGAGTTAACTAACACTATACAACATCCGATTGTCTAAAATCTCATTTTTTAAGAGAGTGTTTCGAACACCAACTTGAAATTAGGTGGATTGGATTATAATCCAACATACGTTTAACTCACCGACTATTATAATCCACAGTCAATAAAGTAACTAAACTGACTTCAATAGTATTTACTATTCACAATTATTATAACCACTGACTATAATAACTTACTCAACGTTCCAAACATGCCCTAAAAGATCTAGTATCTAGTACTGCACGTTCCCTCTTCAAGAACTCTAAATCATTTTCTTGAAACTCGTCATCTTTTTCATAAATGATCGGTTTGCCTAGAAATGATCTAACCCAATAGAGAAGAAAAATCATAAAAAAATTGAATTCATAATTTTTTTTGTATCTTAGATAACCTTTGGTTCGAACTCATTTTCTCAATTCTTTTACTTTTTTACCTACCTCTGTACCACAATACAAACACAGTTGCTATAAGTTACGAAATCTACCTTTTATCTACATACTAACAAGTGATCATCTAAATACAGATCATAAGAATTTATATGTCATCAACTTAACTAAATAACTGACCATTTAGATGGCAGATGATATTTGTTAGGTTCAAGAAAAAGATAAGAACTTGAACAAGTTCACTCGCACCCAAAGAAATCATCTAAACAGTATTAGAAGAATCACTCACTTCCAACAGTCACTTGAAGTGTACATGAAAGTATTAGAAAAAATCAACTGAACTACTGTGTTAGATTGTTAAGTTCAATATTATATTATCTTAAAGTCTAAGAAGTTCAAACGACTTGATTAATCAATATCCGTGGTTTCGAGCAATGACTTCCAACAGTCACGATTCAAGAATTTAAATAAGAAGGCAGGTGTTTTAAGTCAATTTATATTTATGCTCAATTGACAATGTCGAGCTGACATTGACCAAACTCTTATTCTGTTATTCATATCCGATTTCCACTCTAGAGAACCAAGGTCAAAGAGAGAGCTTAAAAGAACAGTGCAGTTGTTGTCAGGTTCTAACCATCGGGTTTGTTTTTGTTCCTGTACTTGTAAACAATCCTGAATAAACTAACAAAGTAAAAGCCACAATCATGCATCTCCAACATGGGAGGACATAGATATAGTACCGGGACACAGTTCTGCTCCAACTTTGTACATATTCATACAAAACATGTAATTACAGAAACGCCATGCCAAATGGTTCATGCTACTGACTTAACAAGACAGGAAAACAAAATAGCTCACTTGGTGACTACATTCTGCCTGAAGAGCTTTCTGTATCAATTAAACTTTGCTTCGAGAGATTTTCGATTGAATCAGCAATGACTTTAGCGCTAGATTTCATGTAACCGCCTGAAAATGGAATTTAAAAATGTAGTCAGCAAAAAATCAAGGTCGCCATATAAAGTTCATCTGCATTAGCACAGTTATCTTGCTTGCCATTGCTCAGCATCTTTTTTCTACATTTTATTTATTGTACACTAACAACAGCATTATATCTATACTACTCATCAGGCAACCCCCAGTTTTTTCTTATTCTTTCTTTCATATTTTTTTTTTCCTCAAGGAAAAAGGATTTCCCCAAAGTTAGTACAGAATAAATATCTAATTAAATAGATATGAGAAAAGTGCTGCTCGACCAGCATCTTTAGAGAGAGCAAGGAAAAACAAGACATCTCTCTAGGGTTAATCTGTTAGGATACCCCAACATGAAAAGACAAAGATAGAACTCTATTGTAATATCAAGAGAAATTACAATACAATTTCAATAGCTCTTCGAGAGGGTTATGAATCTCCCTAAAATCTCTCACCGGACAATACCAACATAGTGTCTACCTTGCTCCCATCCCACTCCCTCTATTTATTACAAAAACCATAACAAACTCCTTATCTAATTACTAATATACCCTTAAGACTCATAATATTCCTTAAGCATTCTAACACATTCTGGGTAAATTTTCAGTTTATGTCCTTGTTTATCTCCAAGGAGCATCAGAATCCCATGCATGTCCGCATCAAGTTTTTGCCAGCTAGATTAAATAAGCGAAAAGATAAAATGCTAAGTCTGATGGAAAAAAAATCATTTTTAAATTGAAAAAATTGAAAAAACGAGATGTTTTCTCAAATAAGATGAATGAAAATGAGAAAGATGTAAAGAGCTGTTTGATAGGAAAGACCTCTAAATAAAAAAATGGTATGTAGTAATTATTTAACAAATGAAATTAAAAAGGGTCCAATGAAATAAAGGAGTTAAATGTTGGTGTTAAATAAAAAGGAAGGATGGAAGTACTTTTCATCTTTTACAAGGGAGAAGGGTCAAACAACAAATAAAAAAATGGTGTGTAGCTCGTTCTTTCAGAGCTTAATCAATCCTTCCCCGGTTAGCGAGTCGGTCTTTTCCTCTCTTTGGAAGGTGAAAGTTCCAAAAAAGATTCAATTTTTTGTGTGGTTGGTCACTCACGGAAGAGTTAATACTTTAGACCGTCTCTTGAAAAAGAATTTTACTGTGGTTGGTCCTTTCTGTTGTATACTTTGTCGGAGGGCGGAGGAAGACCTGGATCATTTGTTGTGGAATTGCGAGTTTGCTCGGGACGTGTGGAATCTCTTTTTTGAGATGTTCGGCGTCCAGTTTGCTAGGCAGAGGTGCCTGAGAGAGATGATCGAGGAGTTCCTTCTCCATCCGCCTTTTCGGGAGAAAGGAAAGTTTTTGTGGCAGGCTGGGATCTGTGCGGTTTTATGGGGCCTTTGGGGGGAAAGAAACAATAGAACTTTTAGAAGCTCAGAAAGAGAGCCTAATGTTATTTGGCCTCTTATTAGATTTCAAGTTTCTTTATGGGCGTCGGTGACGCGGCTTTTTTGTAATTATTCTATAGGTCTTATTTTACTTGACTGGACCCCTTTTCTTTAAGGGGCTTCTCCTCGGGCTTTTCTTTTTTTGGATGCCCTTGTATTCTTTCATTTAATTCTCAATGAAAGTTCGGTACCTTATCAAAAAAAAAAAAAAAAAAAAGGAGCATATTCAATAAACTTGTCATAATTATACAAATATCATTGACAACATGACATGCTCATGTAAGGGAAAAGGACCTGATGTTAGCATGACAATGGGAATGTTTCTCGCACGAGCAAATCTGAAAACCTTTTCATCTCTCCTAGCTATTCCGTCAGCACTAATCTGCAAATTATTGTGTATATAAGCCAACAAGACAACCGGCTGACTTTTTACTAGGACCAGTGAGCGAGAGAGGAGAAATCAACTTCTTGCAGAATTAATTTGGGGGGCACAATTAACCTTCAACAAGCCCAGAGGATCTCCATCTAGAATATCAGTCCCAGCATTGTAAACAATCAATTCTGGATCATACGAAGTGGCAGCAACCTAACAATAAATTAAATAACTCATTCCCCAACAATTGTTATAGACTCAGATGCAGAGTGGGGGAGGAGATGACTGTTGCATAGAACTTAAAAGCCTAAAAAACAACGCACAATAAAAGAAAAGTTTCAATTGACACAATTAAGTAATAGATAAGCAATTAAATTAAAAAATGAATTGAAGAAAAGCTACCTCGAGTGCTTCTTCTAATTTCTTCAAGTATTCACTTGTTGTGGTCCCACTCTGCATGAGAAAATGTACCCATGAAACATGGGACAAGAAGAGAAACCATCAAAATCTATTTCCATAACAAGCATTACTTACAACTACTTCAACTTTCTGATCAATGCCTCTCCTAGCCTCGTAATCCTGACATACGCACACATACAAAGAGAGAGATAGTCAACCAAAACTTTTATGCTTGAGTAAAATGGTGATAGAGAATTTGGAAATGAGATGGAAATAGAAAATTGTGTTGCCTTGGCAACACTAAAAAAAATTAACACGAGGGCAAACACAAAACAACAAAATCAATCATTTCATTCAGAGATGCTGCATGGAATATCAGTGTAACTTACAAGTGGATATATTCCAGGATTGAACATATCAAGAATATATACTCGTCCTGCTAGTACAGATAAAACCATTAGCATTAAAAAAAAATAGAGCCAATTAAAAGCTATTACTGAAAAAATAAATTTTCATACTATCATGGGCAAAATCCATTTCATGGCCATTTCCTTGATGGGCATCAAGATCAATAATCATTACCCTGCAAACGATGCATATGACAAGGATAAGGGTTAATTGCTACAAGTAATTGCTATGCAACAAAATTCAACACTTTATGAGTTCCTTAGGCCATCGTGGTACAACTTCATGTACAGAGTACCTTGATATATTTAGCTGCACGAAAGCGTAGTGTATACACAGAGAAATATCTGCATACACACAAAATCCCCCTCCTTGTTCTGCTGAACAATGGTGAAAACCACCTCCTACATTGATGGCCCATCCTCTCTCTTTTGCTAGTTTTGCTGCTAATATACTCCCTCCAACCTGCAGCAGCATACAGCAATTACATCCCATTTTAAATTTAACATGGAAAAAGGGAGAGGAAAAGAGCTTTCTTTTGGAGCATATGGAATGAGCGAAATATTCGTATCTTCCGAGATACATCTAGAGAAATTGACTCCTTTATCGATTCCTCTGTTTTACTAGCTTTATCTTGGAGCAATTTATCTCCCCCTTTTTGTTATTATGATCTCAATACCCTTCACAATCAATGGAGGTGTTTTTTGTAACTTTGTTCGATTGAGAGCTCTATTGTATACTTTCATTTGATCAATGAAATAGTTACTGTTTCCTTTCAAAAAAAAAAAAACCACAATTCACCTGGTTACGAAATGGACGCTGAACTTTCTCCTTGACAACACAATGAGGAAACAGTGCAACGGGAGGGACCTATATTGTAGTGGTTCAGATCAGTCAAAATTGTAAGACAACAACCATCAATTGAATTGGGAAAGGGTAAAAACAATACAACTCAACGCATATTCCATCTCTTATAAATGGAACATCAGAACTTTCATATATTACAATTCTCCCCAATGTTTTTGAAAAGGGAACTTTGAATAACTAGTTAACGAGAAGAACTCACAGAGCAAGAGGATATGATGCAATACCTCAATAATCTTGGCAACAATTGAACTGTCCTTCAGACTATTCAAGTATGATTCGGTATGTACCTGGTAAAATATTACCAGTGAGAACATGCTTCATTGTCGCATTTCTAAAATTCGTAAATGGGTTACTTTAGTCTTCTTACATGAATAACAATTACCAAGATAGGCTTTTTTCAATTATATTTCAAATACGCAGTGACATTACTTGTAAGTGATTTTTGCAATTTGAGAATTCATGGAGAAAGAGAGAGAGAGAAGGAGCGCAAACGTTTCAAAATTCAAACTACTCATGGCACATGCATATTAAGTAAGAAAAATGGTGGAATCTAAAAACGAACCACTAGAAGATCATTCTTCTTAGCTTCCAAAGGCTCGATGATTTGATCTTTTCTTAAAACTGCAGCAGCAACAAGGAATTGGCATACGCGACCCCATTTCTTCGAATCAAATGGATGCCTACAGACAGGATTTCCCAGTAAAAACTTACTAACTTTAAATAGATTTTTATGAAGAAGACAACTAAAATTGTATTTGAACTCCTTAAATAGGTTGATTAGAAAGATTGATTGAAACTAAAAGTATTCCTGGCATGAATCCTGAATTTCGCATGATTGAGAACACAAACAAAGCAGGAAAGAGATGAACAAGCAAAAGGTATCTACCTATCAATCAAACATCATGCTCGATGAGCTTTAAACAATCAGAACTAAAATACAGTAGAAACAATTAAAGCACCAGTCACTTACAACTTCTCTATTCCAAGAAATGAGATGTCGTACGATGACGAATATATCACCGGAACCTGTTTTCACAAAAATCCAGAAATATACATGGGTACAGGCGACATCTGGAATCAGCTTATATGCGAACTGACTGAGATTAACCAATATTTACTCCAGTACCTTTGAAGAAGGAACATCAAAATACAGCTTGCTGGAGAGAATTCGGTCTCTTCGGACAGTTTCCACATCGTTTGCATTCGGAGACGATGACGACGACATGCTTCGAGTGAAAAAAGTTGGATTTGAGCTCGATTTTGGGCACAGTAGAAAACAGGTCAATGATGAACTACATGAGTTCGTATTTGAGTGATCGAAGTATAGAATCGGATACAGGATTTTCAATTTGGAATTTCCGTGGCGGAATCGGCTGAGAACTGCGGTGCTCGCCGGTGACCAATCGGACGGTTATCAGTGATCCTTTGCTGCGAGAGCATGGTGAACGCACATAACTGCATTCGTGGGATTTTTTTTTTCTCCCAAAAAAAACTTTCATTTTTATATTAAGGATAACATTTTTTAATATTTGTCTAAATTAGTTAATTTAGCTATACTCAAATTAACATCATCTCAAATAAGGTTAACTTGAATAAAAAAGAGATAGCAAACCAAATGTTTTGTGCAAATAGAAACGTTAATTCATCTTCTTCTTTTTTTAAATGCAAAGTAACTAGAGATATTTGTAATAAGAGGACTCACTCGAACATCCAAGATCATTAGAATTGGATGTTTGATAGAGTGATTATCATCGTTGGACGAATATGAGAAGTACGAAACAACTTTTATTCAACCATCGAGCATCACATCAAATGGAAATTAACAGTAAATACCTTCTCTCTTTTTTGAAAAATACAGTAAATATCTATATAATTTTTTTTTTCTTTTTTTGACAACATGATGGGGTGAGAGATTGAACGGTCAAGGTGATACATCATGTCGTTGAGCTATGCTCTTGTTGGCACAGTAAACCTATTAGTTTCACAATTAAGAGGTTATGAATTTATAAGATATATAGACATATAGACATGTATAATCTATAGTATATATAAAATGCACAATAGAGGAGAAGCGTTACTTTTGTCCCCTAATCTCGCATTCTTTCCTTTTCAATACTGTATTTTAGACAATGTCACTGTATCCCTTTAGCATTTCATCTTCCTGCAATCTTCATGATTTTCTGAACATATATACATACAAAGTATGATGTCTTATATCATCAATGGAAGAGGTAAATGCAGAGGGGAGAGCACTACAAAAGTACTTGTCGGAGAGGGGAATTCTCATTCTCATCATGCTCATCTAGAGGGCAGAGCAAATGGGGCAATGGGGCAAGAGGCAAAGCAGTTGTGCTTGGCCAGAGGGTGGCTTCAAAAGGTTGTACGACATCGAAATATCACATTTCGAACCCATTGTTTGAGGTGTACTAATTAGTCGATGGAAACAGAGAAAACAAAGCATTTTGGTTTCTGAAACAGGGGCATCACAAAATGAATTGAAAGATTAGAAACATTGATGGCGTTTGAAGGAGACTAAAACTATTTAAAATTGAGACTAAAATGTACTTTCTACAACTTTAGGATCAAATAGACACCAAACTCAAACCCCATAGATCAAAAATGTATTTTACTTTAAAATTAAAATTTCATAAATTCAATGGAGCTTTCAAATTCATCAAAATAGTATCTTTCTATACATTATATGAAACTCAATGTTGCTCTAAGTTCAAAGTTCAACAATATGAACAAACATTCTCTCCCCAAGTTGTAAGCAGGAATGGAGAGAGAACCATCACTCTGTAAGCCCATTCAGTGATTCTCAACCACAAACGATCAACCAAATCTAGCATTCCAACAGGCTTTTTATACAATAAGTACCCAGAATATACCAACCCACCAAAAGGAGAGAAAGAAATAACAGACCAATCAAGAAGGGCCATCCAACCATGGTAATGCCCAGGCAGACCACCAGTACAAAGGGAAGGAATGATCTTACAATTGACATGCCATCAACCCAATGCCCCTTGAACAGAATTAGAGCTGCTACATTTATCATGTTCCAACTCATCGATCCCTCGTAAGATAGACGGTTCAGACAATGGGCGACAAAGGAATGGCAGTTGCATGTGAAAAGGTTGTAGGACTTATGCTCGAAATACCGTGTACTTGACTGTAGGCCATCGTCCCAGGTAATGGCAGTTCCATATAGTGAATGCTGGTAGCCCTGCGTACATTTATGTGCAGATAAGCTCGTCGGGAAGCAACACTGCAAAAAATACAAGGTTTCAATATGCTGTTAGGTGATCCCTTGTAGATTTTACAATGTTTACAGAGAAAATTATTAGTGTAGGAGAGAATATGATAGTCATCTTTGAAACAAGATGGCATTGCACCGAAGGGAGATGGCTAACAAGGAAAAAAGTAGTTAGTTTCAGTAAAAAGTAATGCATTCTCCAAGTGAATAATATTCCTGGTTGGCGCAAGTAAGAAACAGATCATTTTCATTAAACTTTCTAAGTGAAATTTATCCACTCAATCAGCATGCTTTCATGTCACGAAACAGGGAGCTAATTTCATGAAATACTCATGTAAACTGATTACTACGGACTTACTTTTTCTCTGTCAAGTTGAAGGTATCTCGCAACAGAACCAAATGCAAAATCATCTGTATTCACAAAGTTCGATCCTGCGAAATCTAAAGTAACTCCGTCCTCCCTGCAAAGCCCAACATGGCCAATGAAAGGTGCCAACCAAGAGACAACAGGAAGAGGAGTCCAAACCAAACAGCATGGGAACTTTGCTTGGGCTGGATCGATTGCATCTAGAGGCCATAACTCATGTTTTATGCTCTGCGTAGAACTGAGAAGTTCAATATCATAAACTGCTTGCGGCTTCATTTTAGTATATCTTCCAGTTACCATATAGCTTTGTTAATAATTGGAACAGAAGCATCACTCTGTCAAACCACACACTGAGAGAAACTGAGTTTGCTCGCAGCTAACAAAAACAACCAAATCTGGAATCCCTTCATCATTACGGAGGCAGGGTTCAGAGTTGTAATCTGTTGCAATCCCAAGACTTCCTGAAGATGATGAACAAACAATAGGATTGAAAGGCAAGCAAAAATCAAAATTGAGTATTTTTTTTTTTTTTTGAAACACAAAGTTGAATATCTGTATCCAATGACAATGTAATCAACCTTCAGTCTCTTCTTCATTTAAAAAACTGCACCGGTAAGAAAAGAAACACTGCACAAAACAACTAAGCGACCAAGAAAATCAAGAAAAGTTATATTACAAAGATTTTCAGTTTAAAGTTCCGTGGCTGATCAAATACCAAAATTTCACAAATAAATTGACCAGGTCAAGAATCTAAGATGAAATTATCCTGTATCAAGCGCCAACCAGTTAAAGATACACAACATTTTTTTTTCTTTTTCTAACCCCAGCTAACTTCATTTTAATATTAATGATCATTCAAAATCAAGGAGATATTCCTCTTGATTTGTCCACAAGATGGCAAGTTATTAGCCTCCAACTTCTAGATTTGTGCATGTTTGTAAATGAAAAATGAACAAAACCATTGAATCATTGATCAGGGTACAACTAGAACTCTTTCTTGATATCTCCTCCCACAATTTCTTTGTATAACCATGTTCTTGAGCTCACCCCACTCATCTATGGAAAAACACGTGTGGCCTAATCCTATGATACAATTGTAAAACTTCCTCATCTGTAAAACACATATAAAGTTTCAGGATCTAACGATGGTTCTTCATACGTTTATAAATCTTAAATATCATGGGTTTCATCTCAAAATCAATTGACAACGACAGTAGTAACACACGTATCTTGTTACGATTGTGAGGTTAATTCATCTTTCTAATTTGTTGTCAACAATTAATCTAAAACCTACTTCAAACTCGGTCAATAACGAAAGACTTATCAATTATCGACTTCGATATTTAGCCCCATTAAATTAAAATGTCGATAAAATATTCTTGACTATCTAAATTCTTCCCGTCTGAATCATGTCATCATACTCCTGGATCGAAGATGTTTTTCAAGCACTACCCAGCATTCTAAGGCAGAGATCGAAATCCACGAATTAAAATCAGAGGGCAACATCGACCCACGTGATTACAGCTTCATATCCCAAAAAACACGTAATCATCTCCGTCTTATTTGCAATATATACAAAAAGGTCATTCAGCCCCAAAATAGAACTTGCAGAAAAAAGCAAAACTACTAAAATTAGAAAGACGAGAAACTCAATTTCTCAGGACTGCTCTACGCTACGACTGATCCGCCGCCAAGCCAAGCCAAGCCAAACATACAGAGATTATCGACTAAAATCCTCAAGATTTGAGGTTATTAGAACTTGATACATTGAGAAGAAGAAGATTTCAAGCAAGCAAAAGCAAAAGCAAAACAAGATTGGAACGAATAAAGGGTCGAGAGCAGAGAAATGAAGGTCGAAACTCACCTGTAATGGAGAGTGAAAACGGCAGAGTGAGAAAAAATGGTCGGATTGTTCATCGCTAAAAATTGAAACCCGCCACGATCGGTACTATTTATTCGGAATTCGGACAGAAAAATTATTATTATTATTATTAATGATTTTCTTCTGTCAATTAAATTTGCAAACTACTTTTTCTTTTTTCTTTTCCTCATTGTCGAGCCAGAGAAGAGCGGTTAATGAGGCAGATGCATGAACCCAACCCAGATATTTTCATTTTTAATTTCCCATGTGGGCCCCATGCTCCATAAAAGAGAGTATTTTTGTTTTTTTTTTAAATAATAACAATTTACATTTTCATATGATATTATTAAATAGATTTCCAAAGATACGAAACTTCATCCCAATATTTATAAACTTACCATAGTTTCAATTGACCTACCAGAACATAATTCAAGAGGTATGATTTAATACTATGAGGTTAATATATATATTTTTTTTAAGTTTCAAAAATTTTTATATCTCAAATTTGTTATATTAAAAAAATATATATATTTTACTTTAAAAATGTTTATATGTATACATATTTGAAACACATTTTTTTTTTAGATTTTTTTATGAATTAAACAATTGCAGGATGGGATGTCAAAAAAATAAGAATGGCTTGATGGAGTATTGAATCGTGAATTTTTATGATAGTAATTAGTGTTTTATCCATTTAAATTATGTTTAGATTGACCATCTTTTAAGATTTTAAGAAACACGTCGTTTATGTTAAATAATAGAGGGTAGAATGTTTGAGTTAAAAGTGTAAAACAACCCATCAAGTGTCTTCTCCTACTTCCCACAAGAAGATAGAATGTTGATATATATAATTGAGGTAATAATTAAAAGCCTGTTTGATAACGTTATTATTTCTTGTTTTCTGCTCCCTATTTCTTGTATATTGAGAACTAGAACAAAAACATAGTTGATAACTATTCTTGTTTATTGAAAAAAAGAAAAAAAACAAAAACTTTCATAACATTTTCTGTGTTATTGTTTATGGAAAGAAAAAAAAAACATAAATATGTTGTTTGATAACTATTTTTTTTTTTCTTTTGTTTTCTCCCCTTTTTATAGTTTAAATAGAATTTAGTTTTCATAATCTAAAAAACAATTATCCAAAGTTTACCTAATCTAATACAAATAATGTTCGATGCAAAATTAAAAACAATGATAAAATTGTATTTATTGTTCAAATGTTGTTCAAATTTGACATGTAATGTCATCTCCCACTCTAGTCTTTTAAGAACAAAAATGTTATAAAATAAACGGAACAAAGAGGAACAATATTTTGTAGTTTTTCAAAATTTAGAAACAAGAAACGAGAACCGTTATCAAACAAGTTTATTTCTTAAAAAATAAAAAACGAAAACAAGAAACAAAAAATAAGGACGTTATCCAACCGCCATAATAATACAATTTTTTTTAACATTAGTGGATTGATTTTTTTTTTCATTTTAATATATAAAATTTTCGGAAGAACAAAACAAAAAAATTCTAGTATTGTAGATGAACATTAAACCATCAAATTTTAAGTATGCTAAAGTTAAAGTATGTAGAAAATGGAAACATATATTGGAAGGCGTGAAGCCAAGATGGAGATATCTTTTTCTAAATCAATTTTATTAAAAACAGAGATTGAGCTTCAAACTTACCCTTTATAAATTATTTAACTATATGTAGATTGGCTTTTAAAATTATATTACTTAATTAAAACTTTATAAACTATTAAATTTAATTAAAATAAATTGTTTAGTCTACCTTTGCTAGTTAGGTAATTATATTAAATCGTCAATAATTACTATTTATTTTCTTCGATATAAAGTTGAAAAACAATTTGTATGAAACTTTAAAAAAAAAAAAAAAAAAAAAAAATCAAAACTAAACTATTCAAGTCTTATATTTGAGGTGGTAGTTTAGCTCAAGATTTAACACATGTTTGCTCAATTATCTTTTTCAAATAATTTGTCCTCTCTTCTTTTGGTCTAAGCATCTAATCATACTTTTAAAGAATTGGTTGGAAAAAATGTTCAAAATAAAATTCATAATAATGTTCATAATAATGTTGATGGCTTGAAAATGTCCAAAACAAAATTCATAATAATGTTCAGGGCGGTCACGTGACTTACTATTCCATGTTTCAGATGATTTTACCCTTCCTAAAAAATAAGAATGGCTTGACGAACTTTCCGTTAAATTACTCCAACAACCCAACTTTCAATCTTATTATCAAATTAATATCTCTCAAAATATTAGATTCTCTATTGTATTATTTTTAATTCAGTTAAATCAGAATATATCTCAAAATTTATTTTTATTTAAAAAAAATATAGTTTACAGTTTTACTGAGTCCATACTCTAAAAAAAAAAAATAGTTGATTTTATTTATTAACGTACTTAATTTTCTAATTGTCTACGCCATAAAAAATACCTCCTTAGACCTCTTGCTTGTCGATCAAACATCTTCCGGGCTCCCTATCTCTCTTGATTTTTTGTTCTCCAATGGATTCCTCCTTTAATCCGTTTATCATTTCAGATTTAGATGGTTGCTCAACAAATAACAATTTTGTACGGTGGAAGATGAAATGAGAACTGTCGGTATCATGATTTCAACGTTGCAAACATACCTGTCCAACAAATTTTACCCTACTACACCTCAATGACTCCATTCGTACAAACTCTCATTTTTTGGAAACCAAGTTATCACCCGGTTGACAATGTATAGAAACGGTTCAAACCAATCGAGTTTAATCAGAATAAGTGAAGATAAGGACGTGTTATGGTTCGTTTCATCTATCTCTGATAGTAGCCCTAACGATATTTCAATCGTTGTAGACCACTATGTGGCGAATGTCCCAATGTCTTCAAATCAAGTATCAAGTCAATGCAATGAGTACGAGGTCACAATTATGAGTCCTTTCGTTTTTTATCCATCGTCTTCTTGTTTATTCAGAACTTTGCATTTCAAAGTAAGGATGACCTTCAAAAAAATGTATATTTAAATGCTATAAATAACCGTTTTCAACTTTGTACCGTCAAATCAAGAGAAAGAAACACGGCGTCTGCATCCATTACGACAAAGCCTGGAGGGGTCGCGAACTTGCTCTGAATTCCATGAGAGGCACCCTGAAGATTCTTACGCCCCTCATTCCTGCATTCTCAGCTGCCTTAATCTAGAATAATCCAGGTAGGGCACTTTCATATGTATTTAAATACGTTGTCCGTGTTACAGATACATTTTTAAATGCGTTGTCCGTGTTACAGATACACTGTAATTTTACCCTGTAATTTTACATTGTACTTACGTGTTTGCAGGCGCATATATAGCCAAACAATTAGACGACGATGGAAGGTTCAAGTACTTTTTCATGTCCCTTTCTTGCTCCATCCACGCATGAAAACATTGTGTCACAACTATATCACTTAACCGTGCAACCTTAAAGAATGAATATTTTTGTACTTTACTATTTTTATCTTTCCATTTTATTTTCTATCTTTCAATCAAATAATTTTTTTAGTGTTCTTTAGTATTTTTTTTTTTAAAACAACCCAGTTTGAATCAAATAATATCTTGAATGTACTTTTCTATTTACTCAGTTTCACAACTTTATTTTTTAAACATAGGTTATAACTATAAACAATTTAGTAAACAAATTAGATTGTTTTGGATGTTGACTAACCCATCTTATGTATAGGATAATTAAAATGTTATTAAAAAAAATCCAGGAAGGGTATTTTAGTCTTTAGTGCATCGGTTGGTCAATACTAAATATAACTTTTAGACATTTTTGCCTTAAAAAAAATTGTCGACACCAATCAAAACTATCAATTAATTTTGTACATTCTTCTGTTGGGTTTTATGTCCTAAAACTCGTAGTTTGTAAACTGTTTGAATGTGTAAATATTCTATTTCAATAAAGTTGTTATTGAATTTTAGTGAATTGTGTTTGTATTAACCTATACCAATAACTAACACCCATGGCGATAGTGTGAGTACTTGAACTTCATGTGTGACATGAATGTGAATCAAGTTCAAGTAGACAGCCAAAAATGGTCTATAGTATAGGGATAAGGCTGGGTACCTTATCCTGGGGACACTATTGGACGCGGCTCACTTTGTATAGTACAAAACGATGTGATTCGAATCGTTTCATGTAGAGACATGTGAGTGAGGGCGTCCTGTGCAATGAGTTTGCACAAGACCGAACCAAAGAATTAAAATCGCTCTTTCTTTATAACACCGTTTACTGTAAAGACCGGTTTTTTCATGTGATGACTTAGGTAACTCGATCTCAATCCTGAGCTTACTATGAACTCCTGTTTATTCGACCTTATCCTTTGACTTGTACGGGTGAGAGTGGCCAGATCGCCGACTCAATAAGCCTACCATCTTGGGGATAAGATCGAATAAGTGGCTGGGGACGTAGTTGTGCGAGATGGAATTCACTCCTACCCGCTTTAAGGGTTAGTAAAGAGGTTGTTCCCTTAAGTACTGACTCCAGGTCTTGAACAATGGGCCCATCCTCTCCTGATCAGGGAGGAATCTGATTTGATGGTTGGACCACAAATCAATTGTTCATTAGAGGTGTCAGTGATACTTAAGGAACAAGATATAATACAAGGGTTAAACGGTTTAAATGACCCGTTGTGATTATGAACGACCTGTGAAGGATCGACTTACTGATGATAGTTATATCAAGAGGACACAATATATCTACAGTGAGGAGAGTGCAGCCCTTGGACTTTAGTGGAGTCTCCGGGGTTAACGAATGTTGGTTAGTTCGGTTGAAAGAGTTTTGACCGGATAATCTCGTATCGTTGGAGCTCATGATCTGTAGGTCCTTACGGTTCTCCTGGCTAGCTCGGATAAAGCCGTGAAACAATATAAAAGAAAAGAAAAGAATTTGAATCGTTCAAATTCGGGTTTGTGGAAGAAAAATAGACATATTTAAATATGATTTAAATATGAGATTGGTCTGAAAACATGAATAGGATTCATGTGCAAAAAGTCGGTTTTCGAAAAACCGGGTTTAATTATATTATTTAATTAATATTTGATATTGAATTAAATAATATTAATTAAAATATATATTTTTTTTATTAATTAAAAAATTTAATTAATAAAATAATTATTATTATTTTTAATAATATATATATATATATATATATATATATTTACATGTGTTTACATTCAATGTAAAAAAAAAAAAAAAAAAAAAAAAAAAAAAAAAAGTGATTTTCATTTTTCTTCTTCTCTGCGAAGAAAAATAGTTTTTCTTCAGTGGAGTTTCGTCCTTCTTTTCTTTTGTAAAAGGAGTCCCACTACTCCGTTTCTCGGCCTGAGGATAGCGGGATTACCGTGGGTGGTCCACGAAGGTTTCGTGAGAAGGCTCGAGCTCGTGAGGAGCTTATGGCGGTGAAATTGGAGAAATACGAACGACAAGGGTATGTGTTCTAATTTCTCTTTTTCATTGCTTTTGCATGTTTCCATTTGTTTAAATTGATGAAATTAGAGTGTCTATGATCCAAATCGCTTCCGCTGCGTTCCATCAATGCTCCATCATCTTCTACTTATCCCAAATATATATATATTTTTTTAATATTATTTCTCTTTAACTTCATATTCAAGACATTTTTTTTTTAATTCAATAGAGTGGCAAATCGAATCACTAACATTTATTCATGCAATTATGTTCAAATTGACATACATAAGACATTATCTAAATGAAACTAACAAAAATTATTAATTCTAAAATTAGATCAACCAATTATGTTCAAATTGACATACATAAGACATTATCTAAATGAAACTAACAAAAATTATTAATTCTAAAATTAGATCAACCAAGATAGTCAACCAAATAAATGTTCAAAATTTTCGAAGTTCTTATTAAATATATTGTACATAAACAAGTGATGATAGTATTAGTACAACCACTATCACTAGACAGTGGCATATTTAGGAGCTGTTTGGGCGCTGGGTAAGTTAAAATAGTCGGTGCAGTTACTTTATTGATTGTGAGTTATAATAGTCGGTGGGCCAAACGCGGATAACTCAGTCCACCAAAATTCAAGTTGGTGCCCCCAAACACTCATTTCATGTCATAAACACCAATTTTAGGTGGATATGCCTAGTGGGGGAAGGACAAGTTGAATATATATCCAAATTAGATTTTTAATCATGAATTGAAACCATGTTGCCACTTATTGAAGATAATTGTTATATAATATATTTTTCGACATGATATATATATATTTGATATCTGTGAGTGTCTGGATCAGTTTATGCGCACCACGACTAATCTCACGGGACAGACCACCTGACCCTATAATGTTTGGCTACCAAGGAAACCGATAGGAAATTAATTTCTAAGTAGGTGACCACCAAAGATTGAACTAATTCCCTTTAGGAGGGCATTGAAGTCCCAAAGCTCGTATATTTATAGAGTCAGAAACGACATATCATTCATTAGAATGCTATAATATAACCAGAACTTCCATATGTTTCACTTTAATAAATAATATGCATACTCTTCTACAAACAATTGCAAAAAATGGTCATTTAGGATGTTACTCCAAAGCTTTACAAGCGCTATGCACGCAAGAGGATTGTGTTTTGTGAGTGGTGTGAGAAATGACTTGTGGAATCAAATCTTCATCTTAAAATATGTGGTAACGAATTGAGCTATGGTAAGTAGGGGCGGATCAAACATTGATGTTTGGGGGCCAAAAAATTATAGTATATAAATATTAAAAAAAATCGCAAAAAATCTAGAAGTTCGAATTCACACTCTCAAATTATGTTGACATTAAAAAAAAAAAGTTATCACTGATAAGCATATTTAAGTGTATCAAAGACTTACAGACTAAGTTTAAATAAATTTAAGTACCATCATATAATTTTTTCATCTCTATATTTAAAAAAAAAATCTTATAGAAGTAAATACTAAAAAAGATAGGTCTTAATTATTATTATAAATAAAATTTATATACACAATATAACAGGAATTTGTTTTCAAAATTTATAAAAGGATGTTACTATAGTCTAAATTACTTTTGAAAATGTTAATAAACAAATTATAAAGAGTACTATTTAGATATTTGAAATAAATAATAATAATAATAATAATATAAAAAAAAAAAAAAAACTTATAGAAGTAAATAGATATGTCTTAATTATTTTTAAGAATAAAATTTATATATTTTTAAATATATAAAAACAAAATATGAAAAGGGAGAACAATTGTTTTAAAAAATATATATATTAAAGAAAGGTAAAGCAAATAAATTATTGTTATAGCTGAATTTACACCCAAATACAAACATGTATAATGACCACTGCAGCAAAATGAAATTTTGTTAATTTGGGGACCAAACTGTATTTAATAACAATAATATATATTTAAGACATTATTTTTGTCTATGTGTATAAGAAAATAAAAAACTTTAGGGACCATGACCCCCTAGGATGGTAAGGTTAGTTATATTCGTAGACATTTACAATCATATATTTTGTTTTTCTGTAATATAAATTAACTTCTTAAGTCAAATTTACAATGCATAATGGTTATGCGTATAAAGCTATAAAAAGAGAAAAAATAAAAATTAAAAATCACAGAGAAAAATATTAATCGAAGAGTTACCAAATGAATGTCATTGAAGAAGATCAGGTTCCCCTTCACCAGGCCCACAGAACGCATCAGGCTCGAAAGATCTGGCGGATTCGTCGCTATAAACGCCGGGAATGACTCTGCCGCCGCCGTCATCTCCTGCAGATTTTCCGGTGAAGAAAGGCCCCAGCAATTGGCCTCCATCAATGTTGATGAGCACGACAATGGACACAAACAGAGACGCTGCCAGGCTTACGAGAGTGTATTTTAGCCTATTCAGCACCGGCTTCACCTGTTCATACGCGAGAAGATTTGAAATCGCAGATGAAACTTGGATTCATGGAGCCGAAATCGAAATCGAGATCCAGATCGGTTACTCACAGTGTAGGAACCGAGGAGGCGGTCGCGGGCTAAAACTTGGGCGGTTTTTACCCAAATCTGCAAACATAAGCTCTAAAATTTCAGGCATGAAATGGAAACCTTGATCCTATAAGAAGAAGAAGAAGAAGAACTGTCTGAGTGTACCTGGCCGTCGTACCATCCGGTCTCTTCATCTGTATAAAGGAAATTTTCAGAACGATGATGAAGATTTTTTGAAAAGAAAAGAATATAGAACTATCTTTGAGAGTTTGAACGAAGAATTGCGATTTTAGGGTTTACATTCGACAGTCGCACTGAGGAGACGGTTACCGACGTAAGCCCAACCGAGATACATTCTCACAACCGCAATCGTGACGAACAAAATCCCACTCGAAACAGCGCAAAGAGATCGTTTCAACGGATCCGATTCGACGCCCACAGTGCCGAACCAAGCAACCGGAAGTCCGATGAAGAGCGCGAAGGAAGCGCCAGTGGCAACCAATCGAGAACAGTACTTAACGATGTCTCCGGCGGCCCAGGAGAAGGGGAAAGAGGTGGAGAGAGTCTGATACTCGTTTATCGGCTGTTGTTCCGGCGGAACAGGGCAGCCGGTTTCCGGTGGCATGTTTCCTTTTCGGAAGGAGAAAGAGAGGGGTATTCTGGAAAGGGAATTTCGGAGGTGGAGAGGTCTAGGGTTTATGTGCGGTGAAATTAGTGGCCGGGATTTCGGGGCGGACGGAAAGAAAGTCCGCGGCGGTGCTTTTCCCGGGAGTATGTACATGACTCCGACCATAGGTGTTTAGCTTCCGACGACCGGACAACGGTTTTTCCTCTGTTTCTGGTTGCCCAATTCCTCTATCCAAATTAGATTTTTTATTTTATTTTATTGAAAGTCTTTTATTTCTTCCTTTCATTATTTTTTATTTTTTTTATAAAATATTTCTTCCCTTCATTTTATTGGAATGTTTTTCTAGGCTAAATATGTACCTTTGGTCTATTCTCAATTTAGATATTTTGAGGTCAAAACGAGCATGAGTCAGCTGACACATGTATGTCCAAGAGGTCTGTGGTTTAAATCTCACACCCAATATACTAAAAAAAAAAAAAAAAAAAAATTAGATATTTTGAGAGTTTGGTCTAAGGCTTCCTCCCCACTAACCAAAACGGAAAATCAACATTAAACTTGGCGCTACATGCACGAATCTCTAAACATTCCTCAATTTGAATCGAAGATAACCCACTCTATTTGGATCGAAGATCGACCTTTTGGAGTGTTGGGTGTTATATGTTACTAATATGTATTATAGCTGGTCCATGATTCAAACTTTGTTGAATAATGCATTTTTCTTCTTTGTCTTAAGGTTGTCTTCTTTTAGTTCTTTCATTGTTTATAATAGAACTTTTTTGGGTTGGAGGATTGAACTTAGGACCTCATGGTTACTAGGCAATATATTATACCATTGAACTATGTTCTTGTTGGCAATTTTTTTTATTATTAATTTGCTAGTTAAATTTCATATGTCAAATAAGATCTAAACGATATATTAAATGCCTAAATATTGTAACATAACAACAATAATTTAATCATACATCTAATTTTTTTTTTCCAGAAATAAAACAAATTGAATACTTTCTTGCACAAAAGCATGTAATAGCCTATTAAGTTTGCCATATTCTTTTGTGTTTGCTGAAAGTTGTCTGTCTAGTCCATTCCAACTTTGCAGTATCTAGCAGAAAAAAAATTGAAAGAGAGAGAGCACTAAATAAATGAACACAAAAATCTTCATATGAATCTTTCTTTTTGCTTTTCATTTTTGTGGGGGGTTGGGGGGTTAAATTTCTTTTACACAGTAATCTGCAGAGACCAAATGTTTACAATTTCCCCAAAGGCCTCCACAGGCAGACACACAGCTTGAGCTTGGAAGTTATTATTTTGCATTTTTCCTCTCTTTTTTCTTTTTTTTTTTCTTTTTTTTCCTCTTTCTTCCCCTTTCATCTGGGAATTTTCTTACATGTGGATTTAATACAACCTACTACACATTAAGAACTACAATATATAAAAATGGTAAATCCCTCCACTGCACTCTTAAGTTATGCAGCTACCTGTTGTTTTGGAGGATCTTTTCCACTTCCACTCCTAAATAGGTTTGTGCTGAGCCCCCACTTTGAATGAACTAGGCACTTCCCTATCCAGTTGTAGTGTTTTCAAACAACTTTACTGAAAAAAGAGAGATGAAAAAAGAACCAACATTGGCTGCTCTGACTCTTCGAGCCATCGAACCACTTCTTCGATTTAAATGCACATGAATCTTTTCTGTTCACTCCAATATTTGAATCCCGGAGTTTGTTTTCTGGACAAGCCGTTGAAGGCGCCGCAATCGAGTAATAAGCTGAGAGAACGACGGCCTCAATTGCGTATCCCTGGGAAAAAGAGCAAAACTTCAATAGATAGGACTTAGGAGTGACCCAAGAGGCCAAGAATGATAAATGATCACTCAATGAAACAAACTGCAAATATGGATGGAATGATACTTCTTAAACTCTAGTGTGTAAGTTCTAGTAGTAATGGAGATTGAAAGCAGATGGGATGATCATGTATGAAAATAAGACAAATATGTGTATTTGAAGTTTGAAACTTCACCTTTGCCAACAATCGCAAATGATCTGTGCAACTGCTGGATCAACATCTTCTGGAATCTCGAGGCGCCTATTCTGGAATCCAACAGCTCCTACAACCTGCATTGGGTTCAAACCTTTCCATGGTATGCGGCATGTCGTCAACTCCCACAATATCACGCCAAAACTATACACATCACACCTGCATGCAAATAGGCAGTGTCAGTATTATTTCAAATTCGAGCAAATAATGAGATGAAGGATCGAAACTTACTTCTCGTCGGCCGGTTCATTCCTTAGAACTTCTGGCGCCATCCATTCAGGCTACAATTAAGCAGAAACAATTAGCATTATTGATTGCTATTGCATGACCAGATATGCAAGTTATCAAGGTAACATTGCAATGAAATAGTAAGGTAGTATATCCACTTTCTGTAGACAACTATCAAGGTTATTACCGTTCCAGCAGTCGACTTTGAAGACAGAAATGTATTTTGCTTGACCCGTGACAAACCAAAATCACAAACCTATGAAGCAATAAAAGTTAGATACTAGAAAATATCAATCTTCCTTAATTGGAACATACAAAATCGTGTAATGTCAAAATATATACATTGTATGCACAAAATAGTTTCATATACCTTAACAACCCAGTTTTTATCAACAAGGAGATTGGGAGACTTTAGATCTCTATGAACAATGGTCGGATGACTTGTGTGCAAGTAGTTCATTCCTTTGGCCTGGAAATAGAAATATTTATTAAAAGAGAAGGAGCTAACCATATTTGGTGGGGGGAGGATTTTTTTCTTCCAACTCCTTACCACATCAAGAGCCATTTTCAATCGCCTCCTTTCATCAAGTTGAGAATTGGGACGATGCAGTAACCTATACAAACTTCCCCTGCAATGTTTCGAGGTTGGTACATAGACAAAAGATTAGGAGATGAAGGATATAGCTTGACTTGATTTAGATGCAGTAACCCTGCTCATGCTAATGAGGCTTCTCGACAATGACATAACTCGTGCACAGAGATATCTAAGAAGAGTGTCTGAGGAAGCGTGTAAAAGCAGTATTTTTGGGTGAAGGACTTATCTATAATCACATCTGAAGGAAAAATGAAAACTAAATGCTTGTTCAAAATGTTTAAAGTGTTGGCCACTTGGCCAAATACAAAAAAATTGAAGAATTTCCGAGTTGGAAATACTTTTCTTTGTTCCAGATCAAACTCATTTGAAGGTACCTTTTCAGTTTTCCCTAACAGAATACAGGAATAATATTTATGTACATTTTTCAGAAAGTTTGTCCTCCAAATATGCAACCCAATATTGATAAGGCGATAAGTTGTAACATCCAAAAAAATTCCCTTGATATTTGCATTAACATCAACAATTCAAAATTTAAATCATTGCATTTGACTGTAGTGGGGAATGGTAACTGAAAACTAATGTGACATTGAGAATATGCATAATACCACAACATAAGACTGACCCAGCAGATTCTCAGTAAAAGAAGTAAAGTTGATATAAAATCATGCCAGACTATAACTTACATCACAGCATTAATCTACATTCAGAACATGGAACAACATAATTGCTAAGCTTGAATAATGTTAAAAGGAAAAAAAACCAATATAATCAACCTTGGGAGAAACTCTGTAAGGATAGAGAAATGAGGAGGGCGAGTGACCGCTCCCATGAAAAGGACAACATTAGGATGCCTCAGTCTTAACATGATTTCAACCTGCATGAATAAGCAAGAGCTTAACGATATAAAGGAAAGCCCTTAAAGAGATTATTATCAATTAACTCATTTCACACAAATTAAGGCCAGCTGCAAATAAAGCATATTGCAGAAATAAGCCCAATAATTTTTTATTTTTTTGTAAGTACGGAAAAAAATTTAAACATGCAAGAATTGGCAAATTTAGCCTTCACTCAGATAGTAACCATGGATTCTTAAGATATAAATTAATAAATGATTGAATCGACATTATTTGACTGAGATGATGTTAATCGATGATGGATCCAAAAATTCATTGAGCAACCAGATCACCCACGTTTTCAGTCGGTCATTTGTAAAGCCAACCAGTAATTGATTATGAATATGGCAATAAACATTAGGTTCTCATCCTGATTATGATAATCGATACCCAAAAATGAACGGCATAAAGAAATTGATTTCTATGATTGATCAGGCCTATGACATGACTTTTTCGTAATTTAAAATACCAAATTATCTAGACCAAGTCATCATCAAGCATGTCAATTGTCATACTATTATTAGACACCACGGGGTTCCATCCTAAAACCAATTGGTGATAGGAGGAGTAGCCCATGTATGTTATATTGTGAGTGAGGTCCCTTCATCTGTTCGATGTGGGATCGGGATCCTCAACATGCCCCCTTGAGTCGGGATCCCAGATGATGCCTCTTTGGGTTCACCATCTTGGGTCGGGATCCCATTTTTTTTTGGACCGTAGGCTCTGATACCATATTAGACACCAAGAGGTTCCATCCTAAAACCAATTGGTGATAGAAGGAGTAGCCCATTATGTTATATTGTGAGTGAGGTCCCTTCATCTGTTCGATGTGGGATCGGGATCCTCAACATGCCCCCTTGGGTCGGAATCCCAGATGATGCCTCTTTGGGTTCACCACCTTGGGTCGGGATCCCATTGTTGGACCGAATACACATTTGGGTTCGTGGGCTCTGATACCATATTAGACATCATGGGGTTCCATCCTATGATGTCTAATATGGTATCAGAGCCCACGGTCCCAAATGTGTATTCGGTCCAACAATGGGATCCCGACCCAAGGTGGTGAACCCAAAGAGGCATCATCTGGGATTCCGACCCAAGGGGGCATGTTGAGGATCCCGATCCCACATCGAACAGATGAAGGGACCTCACTCACAATATAACATAATGGGCTACTCCTTCTATCACCAATTGGTTATAGGATGGAACCCCATGATGTCTAATAACTATAACCCATAACAAACATCAAGCATGTCAATTGTCCTGTCTTCAACATAACCAGGGCATTTGGATCTTAAAAATGCCAAGTAACTTTTTATTTTTATTTTTTGCTTCCAAAATGATAATTAACTGCCTTGTAAAACAATGCTTCAAATTTTCCAAACAGATAACCTAAAAGTTGGAACTTGTAACTTACTTCACATTTTAATTGAACCAAAGCAGCACCGGATAAATCTTGGTCCAAGAACTTTTTCACAGCAACTTCCTGTCATTTAAAATAGCTAAATTAAGACTCCAACTCTGATAAAAATACTCAAAGTACATGTTCTATTAGAAATTTAATGTTGCGGTTTCCTAAAAGCCAATGCAACAAAAAAAACATGTTAAGCCTGATTTATTTTAATATTGCATATTCCAATGCATGGATGTATTTTACGAAGCAATAAGAAAAACTGTGATATGACAATGCACACGCTTCTCTGTTGAAACTTACAGTGCCATTCCAATCTGCTCGATAAACCTCGCCATATGAGCCTGGGATACAAGGAAGGTCGTTATTCTTCATTTCGAAAACATAGTGGATATCAAGAAAGACAAAATTATGAAGTAGATAGAAAGCACATAGAACAACAGTCTCCACCTTTATACCATTAAGGAAACCAAGGACTTGTTCTGAAAACTGTTTTCAGAATAATTTTCTGTTTTCTAAGACAAAATTTCAGTGTAACATATTTTTTTGACACAGGAAACATATGTTAACATATTTCAGTGATAACATATTTGGATAACTGTTATTTTACCAGCATCCTTTTTTTTCTTCTCTTTAGAGAGTTCCAGTGAATGACCTACTTTTCACCACAAGTGAAGTTTTTCTTTCTTCTGAAGTCAATGGAAAAACACATTAACCTTTACAAGTCATCCAATCAAAGTTTTTGAAAAAAAAAAACAGAAACTCGTGTTAAAAGTGATTTCCCAAACAAACCCTTTCGGTTATAATTAAACCTGCATGTCAAATTCACCTAGAACTTTATTGGACCCAGTGATATATATGTTTTTTTTATAGAAGGGATCCAGTGATAAATACACAACCAAAATGGTAAGCTCACTAAGACTAGATATGTATTTTTTCAATCTCAATGATATGTGTCTTACCAATACCAATACGTTCGCCAATGTGAAGATCCTCCCAAGGAATTTCCCATTCTGCAACTTCACCTAATATTGGGTTAATTGTCTCACTGTGGCCATCACTAGCATGCAGGTTACCATTATCAATTAACAAATTTTCAGACAGATTTTCACGGAAATCAAAGCACTGAAGAGTTCCACCACTCTTATCTTGCAACAATCTTCTCTCTTCACTCACTAAGGCACTTCCTAGTTGTTTTTTATGAGAGTCGGCATCAGAGGTTAACAAAACACCATCCATATGTTCACGATGAAAAGTTCCATTAACATCAACCAATTTGCTTGCTTCACCATTAACATCAACAAACACAAATCCCTCATTTGTCATACTGTGAGGCCAAAACATGCTGTGCATGTTTGCATTTGTCTCGGGTGTTTGTTCTTCAGATGATCCCTCAGCAGACACTTTCTGCTTGTTTTCATGGACAACATTGTTCAAATACTCTCCTTCAGTAGAAGTAGCAGAAGACTGTCCGTGGCTTGCTAACACATAAGGGTGGCACTGAAGCCCAACATCTATGCCTTTTCCATTGATTGGATACATTTGGTGAGTCGCTTTCCTTTCACCATTCTCCTGTGAATCTATATCTGAAAACAAATCTGCAGGAGGTGATGCACCACTCTCTAACAAGACAGCATGTAGTTTCTGAGCAAACTCTGGGTTCTTTGCAGCACTTATGACATACTTGGATACTTTTTTAACTTTCTTCTTTTGTGCAGACGCCGACTGTGCACCCAATGAGCTTTCACATGCACTGCTTTCTAATTCTAGAAGCTTCCCAAAATCATAATCAGAACTCCCAGTCTGGATTTCTTCAATGAAGTTCGGAATGTTTTCTTTTGATTGAACACCTACATCTGAAGCTTCTTTGGATATTGAGTTGCAAACATTTGCTACTCCATCTTGAGTAGATGAAATCGATACTGCTTCAGTTCCTTCATTTTGTAATACTGGCGTATCTTCAGGAACTGCTATAACATCTGTGGGTCTCCTATCAAAGCCATAATTCGAAAACTGACCACTGGGTGCCTCTGAGGGAATGAGCGTGCCTGGAGCACCCATAAGATCAATAATATATTCACTGCATCATAGAATAAATCATATGTAAAAATTAGAGCTCCCTATAATTCTATAAGTATTCACTTAGATTAGATTGCACGCAGAGTATGAATATAAAAGATTAGGCAAACACTTCAAAAAAAAAAAAAATTATCAACACACATGACACAAAGAGGATGGTACATTTGTTTCCAGAATAGGGAGAGTTTTTTTTTTTTTTTTTTTTGGTGGGCGGGATTGGGACTGTTGGGTGGAAAGATGAGGTAATTTTTTCCTATTCGCAATGATACCCTTATGTTTGTATTATATTGATAACTGCATATTCAACTGATAAGTGATAAGTCCATAAAATTTCCTCAAATCCGTCTCCTGTGCTATGCCTTGAAGATTTGTTGTAATCTACATAATGCTCTTCTTTTTCTTTTTCAAGCATAATCTACAGTATTTCTATCGTGTAAAATTTATTAAACTAAAATAATATTAATAATAAAAAACATTGGACTCTTATTTAGATGCATCAGATATGAGTAGGCATCCCAAATGCGGGCGTTGGTCACCAACACTATCTCAGAGGAGTGTTTCTACTACCACCTAGGTATTATATCATTGCAACCGAAACCAATCGACTTAAATCAATAGAACTGAACCGAGATGTAAACAGCTGCAGATTAAGAAAATTAGAAGGGTCCAGATAGAGGAATCCACTATATTTCTTTAAGAGATTCAATCATCGGTACCAGTGTAGGCATCCCAAATTAGAAGGGTCATTACCTTCCATTATCAATTTTGATCATATTCACAGCTCCATCATCAGTACCAGTGTAGTAGCTTCCTTTGACAAGTATGCATGGAAGATTAATCCTGTCAGCTAGTACCTAATACCAAAATTATGAAGTAAACAACTTCAACCAACAACATAAAGGAAAGAAAAATATATCAGCAAGAACTACAACATTGCTGGTTGTTGTTTGAAAAAAGGGGTGGTGGCCAAAATTTGAAAAGCCCTAAGAAACCACGATGCCCGAGATTATTAAAGCAGATAGCACTAGTTCAAGAAAATAAATGGTAAAGTGGAGGGTTTGCAACCTTAAAAAGCAAAGCTCTATGACGTGCGAGTCCAATATCAAGACGACCAAGTGGTAGAATAACAGTGTTCAAAGAACTACGCAACTCATAACTCCTGAGGGTCCACCTTCTCAACATTTCTTCGGCATCGCCAACAGGACCACCCATTCTAGCAACAACTATATCAGCAATTTTTTGAACCAAGCCACTTAAAATGAAGCCATATTCAGAAACTCCACATTCCACGAATATGTTATATGCTTGTCTCTCCAACTGTTGAAGCTCAGGATCAAGCAAGCGGTTTACCAAAATCACTTCATAATCAATATCATTCCTAATACATATTTCTTTAAGATCAACTAACAGTGGCATCTTTCCACGGCTGCTAGAGTTTGCAGTAATGCCGTATAAGTCATAAAATCCATCCATCACTTTTTCTTCATAATTAACGACATTATAGCTCTGCATTGGTAGATAAAGTAGTTATGTAATTGCTGCTGCCATGATAAATAATATCAATAATAACAACAATAATAAACTGCATTTGACAATATATATACTAATTGATAAATGTAGAAATATAGATTCACATGCATAAAAAGAATTAGTAACTAATTATCATTTAATAATAATTGAAGGATGTAACTCCTTGTATAATCAAAATTTAAATTTAGAACAAATGAAAGGATAATCCCATTTCCTTCCATCTCTAGCAGTCAAGATATAGTACAAAACATCCCTGGCAACATAACTCCAAAAGAGAACCTTAATATTCAAATAGGTAGCATTACAAGTAAAAATCTTAAATTGATCGTTGATATTCATATGATAACAAGACCAGGCACTAAATTCCAAGGACTTAACCCCAAAAGAAGGAAGAGGAACAAATAGTAAATCGTAAAACACAGGGCCATAATAGATTAGCAAACTAACATTGCACTCAACAATTTTACAAGATATGTGCTCTTGCATGAGGGAAATGGGGGGTGTACCGTGTAGGTGTATACATAAATTTTACTAAGTGATGAAAACAAAAGAAGAATTTTTATTGATTCTGAATATTCTACAATTACAAAAGCAAGTAATTGGCAATTTAACTACACATGGAAAAAAAAACCCAAATAATAATCAAACCAGGCAAACAATATTAGAACTGAACACATAGGCCACTAACAAACCAGACAGCATCCTAATGGCAAAAAAAGTAACAACCAGAAAATCATCATCACTGAAACTAAAAGTAAAACTGTACATAAAAGATAATACTTCTTTAATTGAAAGACCCAAAAGGAGAAGCTGTGTTAAAAAAGATGCAAGTAAGGTGATGCAAATAAGGAAATCTGCAAAACTACAGCTGCACTGAAATTGACTAACTTGGCCCCAACCTCACTTTGGAAATTTATAAATCAGGAGGAAGTGAAAAAGCTCCATAACCATAATTCCCAATCCAGTAGCAGTCAAATGGAATAAGAGTTGCAAAAAGGGGAGGAAAAGAAAATCGTTGCATCTACATCCACAAATGGAATACGATGATTCTCCTAGAGATAACAATGTTCCATAAACTATAGTCTATATTTAATGGAAAGAGTAAGTTTCCCAATCACCCAAATATTCAAATAAAGATCAGAACAGAACTCACTACAACAATGCAGTAATTGATCATTTGACCGCCAAAAAAGTTCAAGCACGAAGAGTACCTAAGATAGAAAGTAGTAATTCCTCACTCATCAATCAATCCAATGACCTAATATGCAAAGTTTTTCAAAACTGAAAATGAGACATCGCCAGTTCAACAGCAATTTAGCACGTAATAGCAATTAAATCCCCAGGATCGAAAGATGTACAGCAAATAACCACGAGACATAATTGAAATTGCAATTCAAACTATTGAACAATCAAAACCCAGAAGTCGAATAATGGGAACAAAAAATGCCCAAATTCCAAAAAGAACTTAAAAGCAAGTAAAGTGAAAATTGAAAAATACCCAATACTGAAGCGAGAGAAATTCGGCGAGGGCTTTACTGCCGGAAATTGAAGGCGAACAGCCAAGACTCATCCGCTTAGCAGCATCGATCTGAGCGGATTCAGTGTCTTGTCTGTAATCAGGATCGGAAGCGCTAATCGCCATAGCCAATTGCACCTGATACTCCTCCTCCAAGGCATTGAAATCGACGCAATCACCGCCGCCACTCACATCCGCAGGAGCGGCCGGATCAACGACGGATTCAACAGCCTCCAATCTGCCCATTGTAGTAGAAGGCGCGATAGACAGAGACGAAGATGACCCAGAAGGAGACGAACCCGATGGATTACTATTGGGGCTTGGGTCTGGACTGGGGCTCGAACTGGGTCGCGTCACAGGTCGAGCATCGCTCAATCGCTGATGCTCATTAATTCCCCCACCGATGTGAAGCTTTCGAAGAAGATGTTTCATTTTCGACATCGATCATCAAGCCAGAACAACAAAACTCCCTCTCAATCTATCTATCTATCAATCTATCTCTCTCAGTTGTGTAGTCTCTTCATACACAAACTTCACAAAAACGCCTTTTCCTTTGGTCTCTGCTTCGATTTGCAAATTTTTCTCATCTCAAATTCATCACAGATTCGATTAAACATGGGTAATGGGTACCTTTCTTCATCAAGCTAACACCACTTGAAGACCAGACTTAAAACCTCTTCCTTCACCCATTCCCTCCAATACCATTTTCTCTACACCTTCCATTCCACGCCCCCAATTAACTCTTTTGTCTCCCCTTCTTCTCTTCCTTTTTCTTTTTCTCAAGTCAATGACGCCATCTTAATTAATCCTCTACGATCAAACCCCACCATATTCTTCCATGGGCCTTTCTTCATCTTCATTCTTCACCCTCCATTCTCTTCAAGTCCACGCCTTTATCAATACCCTTCTCAATTTTATCAAATGGGTCCCCATTTCTGTCGGTTCAACTCCATTTTCAGCTTCCTTTCGACCGTTTGATCTACAGCGACACCCGGGTTCAAGGCTGTAAAGATGTAGATAATTGAAGCTAACACAGTCAATTTTATTTCTAATTACTTGTTTTTAAGTTCGAATCTAAGAAAGTAAGCGGATCGGACAGTTACCATCATCTGAGGTTGCATTATATGAATTATGATCATGGCTCAATTATGAAAAATAACCTCTTAACTTTTCTTCATTTAAAAAATAATCATGTCCCCGTTAAAAATTGCAATATTACTTTCACCTTTACTACACGTTTCAAAAATATTATTTCAGTAGAAATTTATTAGGATTTTAGACAAAAATAAATAAATAAATAAAAATTATTCCAGTAGAAATTTATTAAAATTTTAGATAAAAAAAAAAAAAAAATAGCGTGACACTAACTAATATTTTAATATTTTGATAATTGAGCCATATCGTTTTTTCGTCTAATATTTTAATATTTTTTTTTTACTTCAATTTTTTTTTTAAACCTTTATGAAAAAGGTAAAATTGTAACTTTCGAAAAAAAAAAAAAAAAAATTAGAGATGTCTTTTATATAAATGATAAAGCTGATTTTTTTTTTTTTTTTTTTTTTTTTTTTTTTTTTTTTTTTTTAGCCTATTACTTGAATCATTGATATATAACTTCCCTAGATATGTGTCAAAAAAAAAAAAAAAATAATAAAAATAAAAAAGGAAAAAAAGGCTTCTTTTTTTTTTTAACTTGTAAAGCAGACTCCCTTTCACTTGAAATTCAAATTTGGCCTCTGTTTTGTTTTGACTAAGCAATATTTTATGGATAAATGACATATTATTTTGATAATGTGGTAGGCACTTACAATTTAATTTTGTTAATTGATTTTATGCTGATGAAGCCACGTTTGTTTGAGGTCATTGCAAGAATAAAACAGTAGCGTGAAGCTGGCATTTGAAGGGATTTGCCAGCTCATTTCCTACGTGTCCTTATCCAATAAACCTCGAATCATTCCTTTAAACTTTAAAAACGGTATAGAAGTCGAGTAAGTTATGATAATAGATGAGTATAATAATTATGAATAGTAAACTCTATAGAAATCGAGTAAGTTACGGTAGTAGTGATTATAATAATTGTGAACAACATATAATAACTTTAGTGTTCAACATCCCCTAAACTTTATTTTCTCAAACTTTCAGATAAATTTGTTTTTCTTGCATATTTTAAGGAACGGTCATATTTTTTTTATTATTTCCGCTAAAGATTATTTTAGTGGCTGTCATTAATTTGTTTGTAAATATGTGAAAGTGAAACTATATAAAGAGTCCAAATGAATTAAGTATTAACGTCTTTGGATAAGAGGAGAATGGTTACAATACAACTTACCACGTTGGAGTTGCCGCAACCACAAATATTACTAAAGAAATACAACTAAGTTTAAATAATAATAGGTAACAACATGTCTAAAAAAAACAAATAAATCAAACCCCCCTAGATTTACCTGCCAAATTTTAATTAATTATTGTATAGATTACATACAGATTTCCATACTTAGCAGTATTACAAAAATTTGGGTGAAGACCTAAACATGACTTGATTAATCAATATATTGATAACCTATCTCTTAATGGTTGCAATAACGAATTAATCTAACGTCTAAATCATAATACCAAAACAAATCAAGATATTAAACATCCATCTCATGTTTCTTTTTAGAATGTCAGTTATGCATGCTCAAGTTAGCATTGATCTCATGTTATTGTACTACTTTCTTCAAATAAGTAAATAAAGTTTAAATTACAAGTTTAGTCCCTAAACTTTGAGATTTGTATCTATTTGATCCCTAAACCTTTAATTTTGTGTCTAATAGGTCACAGGCAAATTCAAAACCCTACAAAATCAATTGATCTATTAGATATAAATTTAAATATATCTAAATTTTTTGTTTAATGAAACCCTAAAATTGTAATTTTGTGTCTAGTATATCAATGGATTTAAAAAAAAAAAAATTATGAAAATTCAGAAACTAAATTTGTAATTTTGAAATTTCAGAGACCAAATAAATCATCCTACATAAATAAGTAAACATCCATGTACAATGTACAATGATGAGTCATTGTATACGGTAGCAGCCGCCTGCTCATGTTGGGCCTGGGAAGTATGAACAGATGAGATTTAAATCATTGCAGATGAAGCTAAATTGTCAGTAAAGGTAGGTGAACCAAATTTCAATTTTTAAGCATGGCCAACCATTCCTGATTTCGTGTAGTATAATCTGTCCTAAGCCAACATATCACAAAAAATATAGGCATGTTTGAACGAGTGTGGTTTCATTTAGCCCTCCAAAGATAAGTTTCCAATGAACAGTGAGCTAATGTTTCTACTTCTAATAGTCAGAATATTAAAAGAAAAGTCACAGAATGCAAGTAGCTAACCAACCAAAACTTGGGAGTTTATAGCCACAAAAGTTGGAAAAGCTGCTGATTTTCGCCAGCCCAGAATATGGTTTCTTCAAAACCACCCTGCAATTGAATCAAAATTACTATCAAAGAATACAAGATATGCACAACAAACAGCAATTTGAGCTTTATTTTCAACTTAGTTACAGAAGGAATGACTTGTAGAAAAGCCTGGCCTGTAACTTTATAGTAGCGAATCAGTCACCTCTTCCTTTCTGAATTGGGGATCATACCTGGGATTTGAGAAACTGTCCAAGTAAAACCGTCAAGGACACAGTATTTACTTGTAAACAATAAGTAACAAAAGTAAATTGAACAGAGAGATAGAGTTGTTCCATTTCCAATGGATGACTCCTTGATTTCACTTTCCAATGAATACCAACAAGGAGGGTGACTGGAAACGGCCATACATTCTTGGCATATGAAACCTGTGGTCCAATTAGAAGTTTGGCGCCCCAGCAGTATTCAGGCTAAAGTTTCGGTATGAAACTGCATTCAGCCAGAATTTTGAGAGTTGCATCATTCAATCATTTCATGGAAAAAATTTAAAGTTCAGCAAAGAGAAAAAGGCTATTAAGGGCAATAGATAGTAGTTGCTAAAAATGTGCGGGGAGAGGAAAGTTCCATACAATTTATTATCTCACCACAATGACAAGTATGGAATTCACGTTTCTCTTTGACTGGAGGAAAACGCTCTTCAAGGGATTGGTACAAGTAATGTCCCTATGACTTTAGAAGCCACTAAGGAAATTTGAGAGAGGGTAACCGAGAGGAGATTGCAAAGATGACTACGTATGTTTGGAAGTGATTTTGAAATGACAAATCATTTTTGTCATGTTCAAAATCACCTTGAAACATGCCTTTAATCATTCCAAATCAATCTGATGTTTGATTTCACTTTTAAATACGATTTTCATACAATCAAAATTGATTTTGAATTATTAAAGACATGTTTCAGGGTGATTTTGGATGTGACAAAAGTGATTTTAACCATTTCAAAATCACTCTCATACATATCCACTAAACATTACCATGTACTTTGCATTTAGAATTATAACCTTCGATGCCTCAGTGAACGTCAAATCCCATCTTCACTATCTATTAAGATGTAAGATGTCAGCAAAATTAACACAAACGCTATGGAGATGTCAAGATGGTAATTAGCGGCTGTGACATTTAATGGAAACTATTATGAATTAAGAGACATGTTCAAGATAGAAAACTACTAGCAGTAAATATAGCAACAGAATATCACCCACAAACAGGATAAGATAAGAGGGCATAACCTTATATCCAAGTATTCAAATGCATATCCAAAGGCATAGCAATTTGTACTGCCAAAGGTATATAAAATACATATTGTCTTCCTTTAATTCTCCGTATTGATGTTCCCCTTGAAAGGAATTCCTAGGAGAATTTTCATTTAAAACATAGCAGTACCAGCAGAAATAGTCCAATGTGCTGACACTGATATAGTACACAAATTGTATGGTGATGGTCCCCCTGGCCTGCAAAATCCCAAGACATCGGCTGAACAGTTCAAATGGGGCCTTGTATGAAAAGTCGATATCAATAATAAACAATTAATGAAAAAAAAATCTGCATTACAATACTCCCAAACGGTTATAACACGTGAACAAGTTTATTCTATCTAAATGACACAGAAGATAATACCTAAAACTGTATTGAAATGGATAAAAATAAACTGTGTAATCTAAAAATAAGAAATCTAATCTCCTAATTGGGTGAAATCATGGCTTTTCGCAGTCTAGATCCCTATCAGAGTATCATCCGTATTCTGAAGTAAAAAAAGTATGAAGTGTATAAGGCTAATTCTGCTGCTCTATTTCTTCGTATATTGTTGGAATTCTCAGAAGAAAGAATAGAGGTAGAGCAAGCATAAAGAACAATCCAACAGTATGAAGGGTTCATCGCATCACGGTATAGGTTGTATCAAATTCTAGGGAACTGAATGAACCAAATAGAAAGTTGACACTTCAAAAGAAATTATCGAGGCAACCAACAGCAAGGGGAAAGTGTCAAACCAAGTGGATTCAGAACATCTCCTGAAAATTGTAATTCAAGAAGGAACAAAATGTTCATACACAAAACGAATTAACAAATCTACAAAAAGGTTGCTTGTAACATTTCTGGGGTTGAATCATAGTCTTATAAGTGGAATCATCAAATAACCTCAAGCATGATTAAAAGGGTTGGTTTCTGAAAAGTTTGGTCAATTACCAGCATCCTTTCAGATTTTACATTTCATTAATCACACATAATTTAATAGAACTATACTGTCACAAAGTGAGAGATCCTTTCATTACCCACCATAAATCTAAGCAGCTCGAGATCTGAACGGTACCCAAATGTACAGTACAAATGCAGAACAAGTAGGGCTGGTAGCCTCGTCTTTCCTAATTTAAGAATCATCCCTCACAATCTCCCCAACGCCATCCTTCTGTGCTTTTCAGAACTGTCAAACCCCTATTTCCCAGTAGGCTCTAACATTGATTAGATTGATTATTTCGAAAGAAGATGATCGAATCCGCCTGGTATTGAATCCGATTCAAGAACTCTAAGCATGCAATGACTAAAGATGGCGACGAGGACGAAGCATACCTCAAATGCGTAGAAGATTCGACCATTCTGCAGCCGGTTCCCCAACCGGATGCCTCCACGATCCCCAGGCTTGCCATTACCATCCGCCGGAAAATCCATAGTTAACCAACCGCGAAGAACACCATGAGCGCGCGATCATCTCGATCACAGCTTCTACGCTCAACCATTGGTTCAAATAGGAATAGCAGAGCGAATGGGGCCTTCCGCCTTCGGAGACGAAAAAGACGATGCAGCGTGCGTAACCGTGGGTTGATTATTTTTAGTTTTTATACTTTTATTTAAATTAAAATAAAATTTGATGTCTGTATTTTCTAAATTTTTTAATCAACTCTAAATTTAACACACATGCATGCAATAAACAGTACTTTCAATCCTGTGTTTTATTATCTCTTTTTAATTTTTTAAAATTGAAGCTAAATTTTGAAAACTAACTGAAATAAATTAGAAGAAGAAAACTGTACATATTAATTCATAGTAAATTGAACTTATGACCTTTTAGTTACGGGCACAACCTTATGTCAATTGAGCTATGCTCGGTTTGACAGTGGCATACTTCTTTGGAGCTTTCCTAATAAAGGTGAATTACAATGTATTGGGGAATATCTAGAAGTTATTTATTTATATTTATGTCTTTTATATCCAGTGATGGTTGCACAAACAGCAATCAGGCCCTAAATAATTACAAATTTAATAAAGTTTAAATTTTTTTTGTAAATATGGCAAAAAATCAATGGCTATCACAGATAGACTTTATGACTCAAAATTCTATAAAAAAAGACTATTATCAGCCATAGATAGAAATTGTCATATTTGCAAAAAATTTAAAAAAGTGATATATTTTTAATTATTTTACTTGACATTTGTTACAATTTTCCTTTTATCTAATTAGATTTAGTAATTCTCTTGTATATATATCATTTTATTCTAAATGAAAATAAAGAGAAAAATCATTGATTTGGCTATTTTATTCTAAATGAAAATAAAGAGAAAAACATTAATTTGACATGATAGTTCTCGTAGTAGTTGCGCCTACTTTTTTTTTTTTAGTACATTGGGGTGGGGGGATTCGAACCACAGACCTCTTGGTCGTTGAGTCATACATGCGCCTACTTAACTCACAGTATTTATCTTGGATCTCATTCATTTTTCTTATTCAAACAAATTAAGACGATTTTAGTAGAATAATCATGAACATAGCTCAAACGACATAATGTACGACCTAGTGATTAAGAGGTTTGGTTCGAAAAAAAAAAAAAAAAAAATGGTACATAGTGAAAAAAGTTACCCTCGTTTATAATTTATAACCTTACACAGAAAAAAAAACATATGCGATATATGGAATTTTTTTGCTTTATTATGATTGATTAAAGATTAAACCACAACGCTGCAAAATCTTCGACATGCACACAAGAAAACATTGAGATTTTCTCAACCAGAAAAGAGAAAAAAGAAAATTAGGAGATGGGGTTGGGAAATTATTTTTTTGAGCGTGTCAACAGCTGCGAAGAAGGCCACAAGAAAGCTCCATCAAAAGAATGGCGGCTTCTTCCTCATCTCTTGGAAACACTCTCCCAAAAGCCGAACCACTTTTGCTCAAACGTAAAGTGAAGTTAGGACGATGATCAAAACAAACCTCGTTATTCATCCCACCTTCCTCACTTTGATCATCTGTAGTCATCTTATTGCACTTGTTCTTCATCACATCATCATGCGCAACACTAATGGGCCTAATGACACCATCATCTCCATGGCCGCTCAACCGACATTTCTTCTCCTTGTGCACCTCCGAGGCAACCACGACCGAGCCACCGCCACCGCCACCGCCTCCGCCATTTGCAGCTTCTGCCATGGCTCGTCTTGCTTTCCTCTGTCGAATCCCACAAGCATTGCATAGCGACTGCACCCCATAAAAGAAACCCAAATAAATCTCACATCAACTAGAAATGAGTCTATGTTTGGTCCACCGACTATTATAACCACAGACTATTCACAACTATTATAACCCTGATTATAATAACTCACTCAGCACATCAAACAACCTTAGTAACAATATGACGTAATCGTAGAAACATGAAAGTAAACATTTCGTTTATATCCTAACAGTATTATTTTTTTAGTTGAATAATACAAGAGTAAGAACATATTATTATCACCACACTTAAGTGTTAGGTGCAAACAAAGTCACATTGGTTAGTGAAGAGATAGATCAATGATATATAAGTGAGGACAATTATCTATTAGCACAAGACCTTTTGGATGAAATCGAAAACAAAGAGTCATGAGGGTTTATGTCCAAAATAGACAATATCATATCTGTTGGCTCGACTTTGTTTTTGCTTTCACACATAACTAGTTACAATTCATGTGAAACAAAAAAGCAAACTTGGTTGATATGAATGTATAAAAATAGAAAGTGTCCTAGCAGCAATAATTATTATTATTCACCACCTAAGTTTTGACTGAATTATGACTAACACTTGCAAGGAAAAACAAAAGAAATGGGTCAACTTGTAGTAGAAATATACAAAAAGGGTTTGAGAGTTTTTCTCTTTTGGGGCAGTGTCCATGCAAAGGCAAAACAGGAGGAGAGAAGAAAATTAAAGTTGTCAGATCAGAGAGAGAAGAGAGAAGAGGATGAGACCTTAGGGCCTTGAGGACCACTTCGCCATAGAGGAGTTGTTGTAGTGTTACAATCACTGCAAACCCTAACACCAACACCACCATTGTTATTATTTGAAGTCCAAGACGATCTCCCACCTGCACTACTAATTTCCCATTTTCCAAAATTATTCTGTGTAGCCTTCTCATGATCTGAATTTGAATTTCCCACTTTCTTCTCTGCTGCTGCTGCTGATCTACTAGTGTTGTTTATCATCATCTTTTGCATCAATCTCATTTTTGAAGACATCCAGTTTTTTGCAGCTGACCCATTATTATCTTCTTTCTTCTTCTTCATTTTATCCTCTACTTGATCTTCATCCTCTGATCTAATTGATCTTTCAAACCCCTTCTCCTTCACCAAATTAGAGCTGCTAGATGAAATGTCTTCCCTTGATCCTCCAATGGACTTTTCAATCTATTTAATTATTCAACCAAACAAAATATACAAACAGGCCTATATTAGCGTTGTTAAGACACATATCTGATTTCAATATGCTCTGATACCATATTAGACATCATGGGGTTCTATCTTAAAACCAATTGGTGATAGGAGGAGTAACCTATGTATGTTATATTGTGAGTGAGTTTTCTTCATCTTTCCGATGTGAAATCCTCAACAATTTCAATATGACACTAGAACATGGGTCTAGAAATGAATTCGAATTAAAATTGAGAAACAACTACGAGATCAAGAAAACTAAAAAAAAGTTCAGAAAAGTGAGTGATCAAATTACAATAAGGAGAATCAATGAGAAATAAAAGGAATTCATTCAAAATGATGATTGAGGTTGTGGGTATTTGCCTGATGATGATGATCATGATGATGATGATGATGAGTGGTGGCACTAGTAGCAAAGCAAGTGGCAAAAGCAAGTTGAGAAGATTGAGAAGAAGAAGAAGAAGCTACTGAAATATAGAGTTTAAGGTTGGGATCTTGATCTTCTTCTCTTTGTTTTTCCACAAAGGAGGATAATGGACAGAGAGAATTCATGGGAGAGATCTAGAAAGAGAATGGGTTGATTATTTGTGTCCAGAAAAGTGGGCAATATGTGATAGGGTAATGAAAGAAAACAAAAGTGCTTGATGGGAAGTGCTTATATATAAAGGGAGATCAAGATCATGAAGAAGAGAGAATTAAAAATAAAAAAATGGGCAGTAAAAAAAAGTACTCCTGAGAGAAGCACTTCACGTGACTAACTTCTTTAATGCCCTCTTCATAAAAGGACAAGCTAAAAGGTGGTATAGAATACTACAATTCGACCCCCAAATTGTGCTATGGCCACAACCCTATCTGCAGAAATGATGTTCATATACCCCTCTCCATTCTCATCAAATTAAAACATATAGATCATATATATATATATATATATATATATATATATATATTCTTCTACTTAGATATATTATATGTTATTTCATTCATCAATAAAATAACTTCCTTTTTCCTTCCATAACCCATACAAATTTCATCTTGACCCAATCCAACTTGTTTTCTTGTTGCAAAACCTACTAGATAATGGTCATCTTGGTCAAAAACATTATAAAATATAGTGTAGTTTTTGGGTTTGAATTTTTAAATAGTTAAAACCACTTTTGTCACTTCGAAATATGATTTTGAACTTAAAAATGTAAAATCAAACCTAAAATTAATTTAGAAGGGTTAAAAGACATGTTTTGAGTGAATTTTGAACATGACAAAGTGATTTTAGTTACTATTTCACAAAATCACTCACAAGCATGTATTTAACATAACAAGAGGTGGTCATGTGTTTAAATCATTGTAATGCTATTTTCCTCTCCAGTTGACATTGATAACCACACATCCGACTTATGCTATATAATTTTCAAATTCACAAGTGAGAAAAGTGTTATTTTTTACAATATGTGAGGTGAAAGATTCGAACATTTGACCTTTTGGTCGAATGTATATGTTTTATGTTAGTTGAGCTATATGTTTTTGTTGGTCAAGCTATGAATATATGGTTAAATATAGTACACTGTAATTAACCTATCGACACAACTTTTTTGGTTCAATGGTGATTTAACAAGGTAAGTGGTCATACGCGTGTCTAAACCTCTCCTAATGTCATTTCCTCCCCAAATTAACATTGATAACCACTAGGTGGCGATCTTGTGTTAATTTATAAACTTACAAGCGAGTATATGAAGAGTGATTGAATTGTTTAGCAAAAATTCGAATAAGGTTGCACTTCGAAATTTCATTACACACACTAGAAAAATGTCAAAAGAATAATGAGATGGGGCATGAACATGCATGTTGGCGTAGGTGTTTAAGTAATAGCCAAAAGACAATAAATTTAGGTAGGGCAATGGACACAGTACTACACTGCTGACATCCTTCAATTAGTCCCCACGGGCCACAGCCATAGCCACAGCCAACATCCCCTCCCCATCTCACAGATTATTATTTTTACTCACAAATAAGAAACCTCAAGACAAAATTTTGGTTTAGAAAAGCCAACTTTTACACCAAGCTGGCTACTCTAGGTGATCACATGACCAACTTGGGCAAAAAAAAGACAATCATTACTTTACCAGAGATTTGTTGCTATTTAAATATTTATAGATCAGGGCTACAATGGAATGATGTCATATATATATATATATATACAAAATTATTATATGGGTTTATTTAACAATTTTTTTTTTTAATTTTTGGGGGTGAAAATTATTATATGAAGGAGAAGGATGCTACGTAAGGGAAATGAGAATCACAGGTGGGTTAGAGGGGGATCAACAAAAAGGTAAGGAAGGGTTGTCATGAAAGAGAAAGGATCAAAAAAAAAAAACAAAACAAATATGAAAGAAATTAGTAATGGCTCAAAATATATATTAATGAGTTAGAGGTCTTAATCATATTTAACCTAATTTTTAAAAATGTAATTTTTTTTTTGCTTTTTTGGTGTCGTCATCAGCACTATTCACGATAAAAAATTTATAGTAACTCTCGTGCTCAACTTTTTAAAATTCGTGATTATTCCTATAGCGATTTCGAACATTCACGATTTTTTTCTTTCGGAAGAGAATCGAGATCACCATTTACTTTTTTTTTTTTAAAAAAAATTGAAAAATCGTAAGGGAAGAATAATCCTTTCACGCCATAGTAGTACTCACAACCGGGCAAAAAAACAAACCTCATATATTATTAATATCATGTATATAAGATTGAACGGAGTGTCGCAAGTTGGATTTGGTTTGGAGGTACAGTAAACGACAATCTTCGCGTTGGTGTCCACATTTTTAGTCTCTCTACTCTCTTCTATGCCACTCCTTTTCTTTTCTTTTTTTCCTTTTTTTTTGTGGCCAATTTGAAACACCGTTGTCAGAAAAAAAATATATATATATATATATTTATTTTTCTTTTTTTTAGGGAGAACGGTCGGGTGAGATCGTTGACGATTTTGTTAGGATACAAACAAATATCTCACATTGGCTAGAAAAAGGGAAAGATCATGTATATAATGGGTGACAATTATGGGTATATAATGGGTGACAATTATCTCCAATTGGGTATGAGGCCTTTTGGGTGAAACCAAAAGCAAAGCCATAAGAATTTAGGCTCAAAGTGGACAATATCGTACCATTGTGGAGATGTCTCGGTTCCCGTTGTCCTTAATAAGTGGTATCAGAGCTATGTCCCTAACTTAGCTATGTTTGTAAAATCTTCGGGTGTCGAATAAAGATATTGATGAGTCTCTCAATGACATTGTCATAATTTGAGTCATAGTGAATCCGTGGTTGAGCGGGATGCTCAAGTGTAATTCAGATGGGTGACTATTTGAGGGTCGTGGTTGAGCTTTCCAGGTTGCTCAAGGATCCTATCTGTGGGGAGGTCGTGGTACTTTGTTAGGGGAGGATTGTTGGGAACAAAGTAGGCTTTTAAGTGTGGTACTTTGTTTGAGGGGAAGGTTGTTAGGATACAAACAAATATCCCACATTGGCTAGAAAAAGGGAAAGATCATGGGTATATAATGGGTGACAATTATCTCCAATTGGTATGAGGTCTTTTGGGTGAAACCAAAAGCAAAGCCATGAGGGTTTAGGCCCAAAGTTGACAATATCATACCATTGTGGAGATGTTTGGGTTCCCGTTGTCCTTAATTAGTGGTATCAGAGTTATGTCCCTAACTTAGCCATGTTTGTAAAATCTTCGGGTGTCGAATAAAGATATTGATGAGTCTCTCAATGACATTGTCATAATTTGAGTCATAGCGAATCCGTGGTTGAGCAGGATGCTCAAGTGTAATTCGGATGGGTGACTATTTGAGGGTCGTGGTTGAGCTTTCCAGGTTGCTCAAGGATCCTATCTGTGGGGAGGTCGTGGTACTTTGTTCGAGGAGAGGATTGTTGGGAACAAAGTAGGCTTAAGTGTGGTACTTTGTTACTATTTGAGGGTCGTGGTTGAGCTTTCCAGGTTGCTCAAGGATCCTATCTGTGGGGAGGTCGTGGTACTTTGTTCGAGGAGAGGATTGTTGGGAACAAAGTAGGCTTAAGTGTGGTACTTTGTTTGAGGGGAAGGTTGTTTGTTCGAGGAGAGGATTGTTGGGTTGAGCTTTCCAGGTTGCTCAAGGATCCTATCTGTGGGGAGGTCGTGGTACTTTGTTTGAGGAGAGGATTGTTGGGAACAAAGTAGGCTTAAGTGTGGTACTTTGTTCGAGGAGAGGATTGTTGGGAACAAAGTAGGCTTAAGTGTGGTACTTTGTTCGAGGAGAAGATTGCTTAAGTGTGGTACTTAGGCTTAAGTGTGGTACTTTGTTTGAGGGGAAGGTTGTTTGTTCGAGGAGAGGATTGTTGGGAACAAAGTAGGCTTAAGTGTGGTACTTTGTTTGAGGGGAAGGTTGTTTGTTCGAGGAGAGGATTGTTGGGAACAAAGTAGGCTTAAGTGTGGTACTTTGTTTGAGGGGAAGGTTGTTAGGATACAAACAAATATCCCACATTGGCTAGAAAAAGGGAAAGATCATGAGTATATAATGGGTGACATCTTTTGGGTGAAACCAAAAGCAAAGCCATGAGGGTTTAGGCCCAAAGTGGGCAATATCATATCATTGTGGAGGGGTTCCCGTTGTCCTTAATAGGTTTACAAGTTGTTTGGGCGTAATTTTTTTTTCTTCATCTTCTATTTGAAATCGAATTTAAAAAAAAAAAAAAGAGACGATCAAGCAACACCGACGATTCCAAGGAGTTATTTGAGAGAATTGGAGTCGATTTGTTGGAGACTCATGTGGATGATCACGTGTTTTTAACAAATTTAAACGAAAAGTTAACATATGGTCTAAATTGCAACATTTATGCAAGTTTAGGGTTCAATTTAATGAAATTGAGAGTTCAGGGTCTACATTGCAATACTTATGCAAGTTTGAGGTTCAATTTGATGAAATTGCAACATTTATGCAAGTTTAAAATTGCTACAAACCTACAACCTACCAAGTTTATGGTCTAAATTATTTTTTCCCGTTCAAAATAATGTCTAATAGGTCAAATGACTGTCAAGACTAGCATAACTCAATTGATTTACATGATGCATGAATTAGTGACCATAGGTTATTAGAGGTTCAATCATCCACCCCCACATGTCGTTAAAAATAAAAGAACGCCAAACACCTATTACGCTCGATTGTTTATATATATTATAATTACACTCGAATTCAGATACTTATTAGATATTTTAAAACTTATAATGACATATTAGACACCTATTTGACATATACTTCTTCTCTTGATCATGTAGATAAGATGTTAAAATTCTCATGTCCCACATTTATTGTATTAGAAAACCAATATCATAATAGTTATGAGTCCGTTTGATAACGCATTCAATTCTTATTTTTAATTTTTAGAAAATAGGGTTGTTTGGGTAACCAATTGAGTTTTTGGTTTTTAAGTTTTTGAAAACGTTTTTTCATTCTTTAACAAATTTAAAAAACGAAAAAAAAAATAAAAAAAATTTAAATAAAAAAATCAAAACCAAGTTTTTTATTTCAAAATTTCATATTCTCTCCCATTTTTTTTTTTTACAAATCTCTCTCAACTTTATTGAAATTGTCAACAAATTAAATATTATTATTATTATTATTATTTTTTATTTATTATTTATTATTATTATTATTATTTTTATTATTTTTTTTTTGAGAAAAGTTAAATATAATTTTATCTTTGAGTGTTTATTTATACATCTATTTAATATTTTTTACAATGAAAATTCTCATTAATATTATTAGTATATTCTTTTAAATAAAAAATATTATTAATATAATATATTATAAATTTATTCAAATATTTTTTTTCTAGTGTGTTATATTTTAATATTATTGTGACGTTACACCAATATACATACCCACTCTACACCATTAACATACTTTATTTTCCTAACTTTAGGGATGATAAACGTTAACTAAAACTTGTTTAATATATCAAACTATCAACACATTTTTATTTATTTATTTATTTTAGAGAAAATCAATTTTTACTTTAAAATTTTCAATTTCATCAAATAATTGGACCTTAATTAAATTTTGATAAATGCTGCAATTTTTCGATTCTAATAAATTAACATTATTTTAAAAAAATTAATTTTAATTTTATAAAAAAAAATATAAAATAAATAATAATAACTTTTGTTGTTTTCAAAAACCAAACATATGATTTTTGTTTTTTAAAAAACATAAACAAAAAAACAACAAATATATAAAACAAAAAGCAAAAAACAAAAAACTGAATGTTAAACGGGTACATAAGTGTAAATTGTAAACTACATATTAGATGTATATTTCAAAGTCAATGATCTATTAGAAAAAAAAATTCAAAAAACTCAACGACTAAATTTAAAAATTTAATTACCTTACATTTCGCAATGTAAGTAACTTGTTTTAAGGCATTATTTTTGTGTTTTTTTTTTTTAAAAAAAATTAATTTAAGTCACTAGATAAAAAATTGAAGCCAAAACATAGTTTAATCCGCATAATAAATCACTGTGTTGTAAAAAAAAAATTAAAAAAATAATAATTATACACAATTGAAAAATACATTTTAGATCCATGTTTGTTTAAGAGTAAAACTTGCTTACTGGGCTATAACTATCTTTTTGCAGTCCAGCCACATGTCACAATTTGATTGACCAAATATTTGTATTATTTTTTAAATAAAAAAATCTGTCGTTTATTTAGATTTTTTTCCTAACTTTTCCTTCGTTATCTTTTTTAGTCCGATAAACAACTTCTCCTATTTTTTCTCTCTTTCCTCCACTTCCATACGTCATACTTTTGTTTTCAATTTCATCTTTTACTCTCTCTTCCTTTCTCTACGGTAAGTTTTTTTTTTTTTTTTTTTTTTTTAACTATTTTATTAATATAGTAGTTCTTTAAATTTGTAATACTCTAAAGAATTTGTCTAACTTTTTTTTTTTTTTAGAAAAATAAAACCCAACATACCTTTCCTTTTACCATCTCCATGTGGTCTAATTTAGTTGGTAGTATAAGTGTTTTGAAGAAATTATGATTATTGAACTCGAAATTGAAGAATCATTAGTGATGGGTCAAGATGAATCCAACCGTAAAATTTCTAACCCTTTACGTGACTTGTTCTAAACATCCAACCGTGTAATTTTTAATATTTGTTATTTTGTTAATACAAGTATGAGAACTAATGATTAAGTTGTTAACAAACTAAAAAAAAGATAGTTAGCTGTTAATTTTTCAGAGCCGTTACCCGTCATCCTCAGTCGGAAGCGGAACACCTCCTCTCGCCGGCCGGATTTCTAACGGATCATTAGCTCTCACAATCCATATATTTTCACTCTCTTCTTCATCACAATATCATCTACTCACATTCAAAGAATTGAATCACAGCCCTCCATCGGCTCCGCCCTTTTCAGTGTTCGTCGCTACTACCCAGGATTGCGGAAGCGGGGAGTTCTTTCTCGCCGTCTCTTTGATGAAATATTAGAGGTAATGCAACTTCCTTTTGCCCTAATTTTACCGGGGTTAAGTCTCCGACTGTTCTAGGGTTTTTTTTTTCGCTTCAATCAACGCATTCTCTCCAGATTTATCTTTTCTCTTTTCCCTTTGTGTGTTTAACATTCTGTTTCGCTATTTTCTACGATTCTTTAAAATTTCCAATTGGGTTTATTTTGTTTTCGTCGGAACTGTATAAGAGTTGATCTGATTGACGTTTGTGAGACGGTTGAGTGTAGACATTGATGATCGATGGCAAGATTCAGAGTGCTGAAGCAGCGGATGAATTCGTGTACCATGAATGCTTTGATTCATCCTCACCTGTTATCCCACTCCAAGTGCGTTTCCCTTTACTATTCTCTTGCATCATTTTTAGTTTTCTTTATTAGTAATTGAATCTAAATCTTTGGTTCTATTGGATTAGTGATTGAGTTACCAAATTATTAAGGTTTATTTATGGGCTAATTAGGATCCAGTTGCAGAAAAAGTGTTTAATATGCTTCTCTTCCATTTGGTTGTTGTTGTAGTGTTGAAGTTTTTTTAAATGCCTTTGTCAATGAGACAGAGAAAGAACAATGTTTTTTTTTCTAGAATATTACATCACATGTTGAGAGAGGGGATTCAAACCCACCACCTCTTTAAGAGGAAGTAGAAATACGTTACCACTAAGTCATGCTCATGTTGGCTATTTCTTTTTTTGGATAGGAAACAATTTCATTGATCTAACGTGATATACTAAAGCGTAAGCCTATCCATAGAGATTACAAAAAACTTCTCCAGCCAGATAAAACCGTGTTTAGACTATAATTGCTAAAAGGTAGAACATTTTTACACCAATAATAGATAGCCTAAAAAAAAAGAGAGATGAGTCGAGTTCTTCCTCTGGGGATCTTTCTTTGCTTTGAAAGATTCTTGTGTTCCTTTCATTCAAAATCATCCAAATTGTTGCACGAACCAAATGGCAAATGCTGCCATAAAAACTTTTTATGTTGTTTAAAAGGGTGATCTGTGAACAATAACCGCAACCAATCGTGGTACATCCCCTAGGTGGCACCACACTCCATCCCAAAGCTTAAAAAAAACAGGCCCGAGTTTCCAAAGTGAAGGGGCAATACACTCAATTTAAAGAATGTCCAAACTCAACTATGAAAATATTCCAACCTTGTCTCAAAATTAACTAAAAAGGCATCAAAACTCAAGAATAAGATACCCCAACTAGTAAAAACACTTTTTTTTTACTAATAACACTCAATTTTGACAGGTTTTTGGATATTTTAACGTTCAATGTTTTGTATTGGTGTAAATATAAACACTTTTTTTCTAGTTACAGTCTATCATATATGACTTCTAATTGGACGTCTTTCTTGTGATACACCTTATGGTGTCGAGTTTATGCTCTTTTCATTCATCAATAAAATTATTTCTTCTAAAAAAAAAAAAAAAAAACGTGATTACACTAACTTATAACTCTGCGTTTGACTCACCAATTATAAGAGTATTTACTATTCACAGACTATTATAATTCACTCAGCGCCTCAAACAGCCCAAAGATAACTAGTTCTTTCGACAACAGAACACTAAACTACAGAGGGTAGGGAGGAAGAGAGTTGTTCATCCATATGGCTCTATGGAAGGAGACCTCACTGAGCGTGAGGGCTGTAGCTTTAGCTTCCATAGTGAAAAATTCAATCTCAGTAAGGTCAGTAGCTTCATCATTTAGAAGCTTGTGACCACCTCTAAGCAAATCAGACTCTTCGAGATGGTGGTGATTGGGGGTTGGAATACTGTCTTCTTCGAGAATCTTAACCTCACACCAAAAAAAAAGAGTTTGGATTCCCTTTTTAGCCAAATTAACTTTATCAGAAATGAAGTCATGATAAATTTCCTAGCAGCAGATTTTAGCTTTTGCTTAACATTCCAAAATCCTTTCCATCTTTTCTTGAGATGAATCCACATTGGATGAGCAAACCTCATCCAAACGAGCATGTTTCATTCTTAAATAGTATGCATTTTTAACAGAGGAAACTCTCTTTTTGTCAAAACCCCAAATGATTTCATCATGGTGCCCATGTTTATGCAATGTTATTTGAAGAAAGTCATTTACATCAATCTGGAGAAAGGTGTTTTTGATCAGGTCCTCATTCCATCACCCTTGATTCGTCATCAGAGAAGCAACATTAATTTCGGTTCTAGCTCTGCTCTTGAAATTTGAGGATCACTTGTGATTTGAACTGTCTTGTCATCACTCTATTTGCCACCTAAAGCCTTTTTTTGAAAAGATGTTGCCCTTACATGATGCTTCGCCAAGCATATGATGGGTTATGTCCCGGATCTGCAGTCAGAAAAGTTTCAGTTTTGAAATACTTATCTTGAAGCACTTCAGCGGGTAAACTATTAAGGCGCTTCAGGATTCTCAAGCTTTGCTTAGCCATCATTGCTCGGATAAAATGCGAAGGGCTTTGAAGTCTAAACCTCCATTCTCTTTACTATGACACTTATTTGACTCCCATGGAGAACTTTCTTCTTCCACGCTTGTAACGCTTTCCAAACGCGATCATTGATGAAAATGAAAGCATGACACTCGTTTCTAGAGGTTTGTGAGAAGAAACCCAAGATACTGTCCCGGGTGGTTGTACGGCGTAGGGGTGTAAACGGTTTGGTTTGAGTGTTGAATCGAAACTGATCAAAGAAATAATTGAAAACTAAATCCGAGCCGCTAAAGAAATATAATTGAACCGCTTCGGCCGATTAACCATCGGTTCGATCTGGCGATTCACCGATTGGTTTGAAACCGCCAAACCGACCGATTTGAACTCGAATCGATGACGGTTTCAGTCGGTTTGAGAAGTTTTTTTTTTTTTTTGGTTTTCACTTGCACCCCTAGTATGATGTATGCTGAGTCCATCTTGGATTTGTCTCACCACTTTAAGATTGTATTTTTGCTGACCATAAACATGATTTTTTGAATGTCTATGGCTTGTCCCGATGCCCTTTCTTAGATCTTTTAACCTATTTAATCGAATTTCAATTGTTCTCCCTTTCTCCCTTTCTCGAAAGAAAACTATGTCTGTCATATATGCACAAAAAAAAAACCCTAGAAATGAGTTATCAAAGAACAATAAGGGTGGGATGCCTTTTACAGAAAGAGATATGGTGACAAAGGGTCAATATGTTTCAATTCTCTGGTAGACTTGAACTCTCTGTGATTGTTTCCATTGAATAGAATGAAAATGTGACTAAATCCAATACATTGCATAACTAATTGAATCCACCTTCGCTAGAAACCAATTTTTTTTCATTATTATCTAACGTTGATAGCTCAACTCAACTCAATTATACGTTTTACTCATGTCAAGCTTAAGGGGTTCATATCGTCTTTTCCAGTTTGTTTATTATTCAAATGAATGAATACACTCAATTTCAATAATGTCATTATTAGTTATTAGCCTGACATGGACAAAAATGAATTGGGTTGGGGAAATGATAAAATCCAAAACATCCTTTAATCGATTAGCTAGGGTTTTGGAAACAATGTTTCAAAGGTTAATGGGGCAAAATTCCCCCATCTTTTTACCATGTGAACAATTGATGTATTTATTAACTCCACCCTGTATCTTTCCCCACTAAGCCTAATACTTCTTATGGAAAAGAGCATTCCACCCACCCATTAGTTGGGGAGAAAGATAAAGAGTAAAACTTGCTTGCAAGCTGGGCTACAAGCATCTTTTGTCGTCCAGTCATGTGGCACATTGTGAGTGGATAAATGTTTATATATGTTTTTTAAAAAAAAAATTCTCCCTAATTTTCTAACGTGGTTATTTTGATTTTTTTTGGTCCATTTTCTCTCTCTCCTCTTACTTCCTCCTTCAACCGTCCTTCCCTTTTCTCTCACGTCCTTCAACCCCTCCTTCTTCGGTCACCATGAAAATCGAACTCCAACTTCAATGGATTAAAAAAAAATCTCACTTTCTCCAGGATGAAGACGTTAAATGTTTCTCGATTTCAGACAGGAACTGAGGATGTTAAAGGTTAAAAGAGGTGAAAGTTTCAACGGTTTTGTGAAGCGGAGGCTGATCGGAGTGACGACGGCGATTTTGAAATTGGAGGAGGGGGAGAATTAGAGGTTTTGTTCGATTGGGATCCCGGCGTGAGATTTGTGATGTGTGTGGATTGTAATGGAAGCTGTAAGGTTTTGGATTAGAGGAGAAGAAGACAATTGGGTTGATACAAATTTCAATTTGAGGCTTTTAGGGAGTACAAAAATAGATTTTCATTTTTTATTTTTTAAATTTAATTTTAGTGTTGGACATAGACGAGTAGGAGGAATGAAGGAAAAAAAAAAGATGAATATCGATGAGGAGGGGTTGAAGGACGGGAGGGGCCTTCAAAAGAGGAAGGAGGAGGTGAGAGGAGAGAGAAAGTTGAACAAAAAAATCTAAGTAAAGTAACGATTTTAGAAAAGATTTTTAAAAAACAAATTATATAAATATTTATCCACTCACAATGTGTCACATGGTTGGGTTGCAAAAGATGCTTGTAGCCGAGCCTGCAAGCAAGTTTTACTCATATAATAATAATAAAACTACAATATTAGTTCTCCCCTTCCACGCGACAAACCAAACAAGTTAAAGTCGCAACAAAAATATAAAAGAGTGAAATATAAAAGAGTGAAAAAGAAAAAACACTAGAATTTATATTAGTTCACCTCAAATTCGGAGCTACGTCTAGTCTTCTGCAGTTGCATGTTCAACTATAATGGGAGATTACAAGAAGAGATCAACTTAGCTACAAACTAACTCACAATAGTCCAACAACAATAATGTTATTGACTTCCAAGTATCACAACCAGATATCTTGAAACCAAGACCAACAACAAATAAAAAAAAATGGTCACACCGATAAAACTCTTTTTTTCCTCAACCGATAAAACTCTTTTTTTTCTCTGAGGAAAGTTCACTGTAACACATGAGAAAATAAAATTAAAGAAAGAGGGACACCCACGATTTTCTTCTTCGATCTCCTTTTTTTTTTTTTTTTTTTGTTGGAATTAAGCACATCGACTTTGGCCACTTCTTAAAAAAAATAATAATAATAATTAGAGGAATGCTCATTTCTATTGGTGAGTGAAAAAATGTCAAAAATATTCTCAGTTAAAAAAATGATAAATACTATAATTTAAAACGATGTCCAAACTTTAAAACTCTGAACTCGAAGACACTATTAAGATAGGTACCATTTTTCTAATAAAAAAAAATTGTACTTGTTTTTCAAAACAAACTCGTTGTAAAGGATATGTGGAAGAATTTTTCGAAAAAAAAAAAAAAATGAGCTTTGTTTTTTAGCTCCACATTTTTTAACACCATTTGGATTGGGAGCTTTCAACGATTGCATACACTTCACCTCAATCTCAATTTTTGCCTCTGGGAAAAAGTTTTTTTTTTTTTTTTTGACAACATGTTGGGGTGGTTGATTGAACCTAAGACTTCAAGATGTACATCATGCCGTTGAGCTATGCTCTTGTTGGCCTCTGTGAAAGAGTTTAGAAGATCCTTCTTATGCATTCATACTTTCTAAGTGTTGTTGGCTTCTTAATCATCATTTATTACACACAAATTTTAAAATTTAAATACTAGATTTGTCATTTAACATCAAATTTAATAAGCTTACATTTGTCGCATGTTTTAGTGCGTTATTACATGTGTAGATGTAGATTTGAAATCTAATATGAATTATTAAAAATTAAATAGTAATTTGCGTATTTAGCTGAAAAATTAAGTTGATTGAAAGGTTGATTATAGATGGAGAATTAAAGATGTTGTTAAAGTAGATAAATAAATAACAGGTGAGGGATAATAATTAAACAGTCGGGCAGGGGACTATTGTAATTATTATCATCTTTTATTTAGGCCCTCTTTTTGGTCTAGGGAACAATTCGAGTCAATTTCGGCTGTTTTCTGCTGCATGCTTTCAACCCTTTTTCACATTTCTTTTTTCTTCCAAATAATAATAATAATAATAATAAATCCATTGCCAATAGAATTATTTTTTTTCTCTAAAAAAAAACTCTATTTAGATGACAAATATCATTCCTGCTTGAGTCATTGGGTAAAATTACTTTATTAAAATTCAACAAATTATATTCTAGCTAATATGAGCATAGCTCAACAATTGAAAATAAATATCAAACAATCACTTGATGATGCAACGGGTGAGCACATCGCATAGATAATCCAGAATGAGGGTTCATCATGCACCTGTCCAGAAATTTAAATGCATTATTATCGTCCAAATTTTTACCAAACAACCACTTGGTACAATGAGTGAGTGCTCTGTCTAAGATAGCCCAGAGTGGGAGTTTGATCCTGCTTAGATAGTCCATGCACCTGTTGTAAGTTATGTCATCGACTAAGAAGTCGGGGTTCATTCCCCCCACCCCGCATTTCTTAAATACCTTTACAAAAAAAATAATTGAATACAACTACATTTTTTTTATTTATTTCTACAAACCCTTCTCTCAAGTCTTCTAAGTTTTAAAACTTATATTAAAATAAAAATAAAATCTCTCTAATTTGTCTCTTGTAATTTTTTTTTATAGTTTTAAGATGTAAAAAGTTACAACCTACATATTTACTGAAATTTTTTGCAACCTTCGTGATAGTATTCCTTAAGTTGAAAGTGTGAGTCTCTTCGCACCCTCACATTAATAATATTAGATTAAAAAAAAAAAGTTAATATTTGATATAGTTCTGACTAAGAAATCATAGATTCGAATTTCGTCAAAATCTTAATAAGATAATTTGCATTGAATCAAATTTAAAATTTCCATAGCTTACGTAAATTATCTGTAATCCCATTTCCTAGTTTGAGCAACTCCAATTAAGATACCATGTTACTGATAGCTTAACGTGTCATGTCTCATGTGAAACTAAAATAATATATTCTTTTATGTCGGTACTTCAATCACATTATCAGATATTTAACATTTTTAATTTAATATATTCATTTATACAGTCAAAAGAAATTCTATATATTTTTTGTCTGAGATTATTATTTTATATTCCAAAGTCAACTTGCCAAGATTTGAATTATTTGGCATTTCTGCCTAACAGTTATCAGGAATTGACACCTTCCATTAATAAAAATAGTTGCTTTTATATATATATATATATATATATATATATATATATATATATATATAAAAGCAACTATTTTGAGTTTGTGTAATAAAATTTAGACTATAAGTAACTATATATATATATATATAAGTGTTATAAAGACTCTTTATCAACTCATCTAAGCATGTATCATTTTATGTGGTCGGCTCCCGTCGCCTCTTGCGCTGACTCTATAGGTTGGTGTTACCTTTTCTTCGTTCGATCTCTCTTCGTGGACCGAACTTTATTCTTAAATGAGTCTTTCTATCAACGTCTTGAGATTTTACTCATAACACATATAAATACTCAAAAGTTCTCGTATATCATAAAAGTTGAAAGTTGAATTAAAAATATATATATATATATATAGTTTACAATACAGAGACAACTAGTTGTGGTACAATGTCGCTACAAATTTCTTCCATTGGAGAAAATATATGACCTAAATATCAATAATTCAACCTTGCTTTGGAAAATTGCCAAATTTGCTCAAATACATCTTCAAAATTAAATTTAAAAAACTCTCACAGATCAACTACAAGATATTAAGATTCAAGGCACATGTGTAATAAGAGTACCAGAACAAAAAATATTATAATTTTGCCAAAAAAGTCAAACATTAACATGTATAAAAGTGTTGAAAGTCAATGCTAACACTTAGAAGAAAAAAAAAAAAAAAAAAAAAAACTATATATGTTATGATGTGAGTTGAGCTATATATATATATAGGTTGTCAAAAATTTGTGAGGTAATAAAATATTTTAATATATTACTCCGTAATGTGCTAATTAGTCACTTCACTGAGTGATTATTTGATAAAATTTGAGTGATAATAAAACATTTTACATTACTATACTAGTGCATGATCGAACCCACATTCAAAGACAAGTTAGGCAATGCATTGAGCTGCTTCACTAAGTGGTTGTTTAAAAAATTTAAGCGATAATAATACTTTTTAAATTGCTACACAAATGCATGATCAAACCCTCTAGACTAGCTAGGCGATGCACGAGTTGTACTAAGTGGTTGTTTGATAAAAATTTAGATGATAATAATAAACATTTTTAAATACTTGTACGAGTGCCGGATGAAACCCTAAATTTTGATTTACTTTAGTTTTATATGACGCAATAAATACAAAACAAAGTATATGTATACAATTTATTTATTTGAGAACATACAAACATATAATAAGGAGAGAGGAATGACATTTCCTTTATTAGGAAGGGCCAAAGAGCCAAAGAGGGAAAATGGCATCTAAAATTGCATTTTCCAATCATATCCCAACAATCCCCTACGCCCCCACAAACCAAACTCATCTATCTCTTTTAAATTCGTGAACTCTCCTAAATATATGTATTAATCAATTGAATTATGTTTAGAATAATAAAATTTTATATGAATTTATTTTAGTATTTACATCAAAATTGAGAGTTTAAAAATCCATTAACTTCTGACGCTGTTGTTATTGAGCAAAATGTTGGACTATAAACAATTTTATGTGATTCATGAGAAAACAATTTTATGTGATTCATGAGAAAACAACATGCTCGCTATGAAAAGTTATCAAAATTTTATTGAAATTGTGGAACTTGCAAAAGTCATGGCAGCTCATTAAATCTACTAAGCATGTCTCACTCCCTTTTGGGTTGAGGTGGATTCCATGATAATTTAGAATATTTTTGTGGGCAATGACCAACTTGCAAATGAACTTGAGATCTTTATTGATAAACTATGCAACAAACAATAGCATATATTAGTTTTGAGTTTCGTATTTACGATTTAAAGGCGAAACATCGTTACTCGAACGAATCATCATAATGAAGTTTGAATTGGAGATTTTCCTCAACTATTTAAAATAATAGTTCATATTTTGCATTAATATATATTCATTAAAAAAAAAAAATCAATACACTTTATTTTTTGGCAACATGTTGAAGATAGAGAATGGTGTCACTTTTTTAGATACTAGGTCAATTAGACTTAAGTTAGCATATTTATTAGAAACTGAAGCAACTATTATTAGACAAAATACTAAACGTGTAATCTGACGTTAAAACTAATAATACCAAATTAAAAGCATAGATATCAAAATGGTGGCAATTAAAACGGAGCGTTTTGTGAAATAAGTAATTGAAATCCTCTTAATTAAGAGTTAAGATAAATTATGGCAATAATACAAAACGCAGCGTTTTTTTAGTCATTGGCCGCAGTTGATGCCTTGTCCCCATCACTCCACTTTAGTAAATCCCAATTACGACCTCACGTTTACCCAAAAAATAAAATTAAAAAAAAAACCACACATGACCTTTTTCTCTCTTGTCCGTTTCTAACAGACCTATAAAAAACATCCACGTACGTCTCCAACTCGCAACATCGAAATTCGTGCACCAATAATCCATTTAAAAAAAATTAATAAAAAAAAAAAACTGCCAAAAATATCCAAACCCAATAATAATAATAATAATAACAAAAACCCACACTGTCACAAATGCCTTCTCTTCATCTTCTTCTTCCCCACCCAACAAATCCCCCATTTCCTCTCTGTGCCCTAACTCCGCCATGTTCGCCGAATCTGTTTCTTCCACTCTCTCCATATGGACCTCCGTCAACAGTTGGTTTACTCCCACTGTTCTCTTCGTCGTTCTCAACCTCGTTATTGGTACCATTGCTATTGCTTCTAATTTAGGCGGCCCTCAAAAACCTAATCACCGCCATCCTTCCGACCCCGACCACCCTCACTATCTCCAGAGATCTCCTTCTGTCCTTCAGAGGATCAAATCGATTAATCCTTATGCTTATAGATCCGAAGAGCCGGCCACTGTGTTCGAGAAACCGCCTGGAATCGACGCTCATTACGCTAATTTTGAACATCCACAACTGGTAAGATCTCCTTCTGTTCTCCAGCGGTTTAAGTTTAACTTCTCTGGCTACAAATCGGAGGAGGAGGTCGAGACTGTGTTTGAGAAAACGCCTGGAATCGAGACTTTCCAACATCCGCAACTTGTTAGATCTCCTTCTGTGCTTCAGCGGCTTAAGTTTAACTTCCCTGGCTACAAATCGGAGGAGTCTTTCCAATCTCCGACGCCGTCGACTGTCTTCGAGAAAACGCCTGCTACCGAGACGACTCATTGCGCTAATTTCGAACATCCGCAACTGGTTAGATCTCCTTCTATGCTTCAGCGGCTAAAGTTTAACTTCTATGGCTCTAAATCGGAGGAGTCTTTCCAACCTCCGCCGCCTCCTGTTCCTCCGATTCAGATCCATCGGGAGGAGGAAGAAGAGGACGAAGATCAGGACCCGACTATGGATGAGGTATACAGTAAACTCCATGGAGATCACTTCACCAGGACGAAATCCGACACAAAGCCGAGTGCCGGTGAATTCACGACGAGATTGCCGAGGAAGATGAAGAAGTCGGCGAGTTCGAAGTCAGCATTCTCACATTTCGAAGAGGATGAGATCGTGGAGAGTCGCCGTCCGGCCACCGTGAAAGAAGGAAGAGAGAAAATGACGACGGAGATAGACGATGAAGAAGTGGACGCCAGGGCGGACGACTTCATCAACAAATTCAAGCATCAGTTGAAGTTGCAGAGGCTGGAATCCATAATCAAGTACAAGGAGATGGTCGGCAGAGGGAACGCGAAATAGGCAACAAAAGGTAAATATAAAATAGTAATTTCCAATTCTCTTGGGGTCAGTTTTTCTAATTTTTTATATTCTCAAGGATTAGTTTGAAATTTCAAGTTTTACAAATGCGAATCTGCTGATTTTATTTCCTGAATTCTTTTCTTTAATGCCCCTCAAGTTTAGCCTTCAACTATCTCCCGTCACCAATGTTTATAAATTCGTTTCCAATTACGTCCCTCCATCACTCCTATTTGATAAGCTGTCATTTATTGCCCCATATCGATAATCTGACAGACAGGTCACTGTATCAGTAAAATAACCCCAGGGGTAATTTGGTAAATAGACGTCGGGTCTCATTGTTGCACGTGGGGGAAAACGTCTCTTCCTATTGGGTTTCTATTTGATTTTTTTTTTTATATATTTAAAAAACAATTGAGAAGTAAATGTCAAAACATAAACGACAATTTGTTTTTATTGTTTAATTCGGCAATTTAGAAAATAAAAGGAAAAAATATTGAATGGATGCTTAATTGTAGTGGAAGTAAGGTGTGTCAGAAAATTGAAATAATTGCATACAACGTATGATATGCCTAAAGGAATGGATCCCAAATCCACCACTAAAGTTTTATGCTTCCAAATTATTTAGGGTTTAATTATACTTTTTTCTTACTTTAATCTTTTTAATTAATACTTAACATGCTGTCAATATGAATGCCAACTTGGTTTTACACTGCGATGATGCTGGATTCGTGCCAATGCATGTTCAAATCTGATGGCTAATTTAGTCGATTCGCGTGTATTTCAACTATTCTTACATAAAAGTTGCTTGAATTTATTATATTTGGTTATATAAAATACAAGGACGACTTACCTTATTTTAAATTTGGTAAAGTTATAAAAAAGCTTTATTTTAGTCCATAGATTTCAATAAATTTCAAGTTTAGTCTTTATTGTTAGTAAAGTTGAAAATTATTTAAAAATAAAAAGACATATTTAATTGAATTTACATATTCATGACATGGGACAACAATGTAGACACATTTTACACATTATTTAGTATTTACATAGAAATGAAGGAATATGTGAAAATTAAAAATATGTGTTTAAAATATTTATCCAACGTTTAAATTTAAATTCTATAATTTCAAGATGTATTTAAATTTTAAATAATATAATGAAAAATGATTGATGTATTCATGACATGGTCTATAGTACTCATTTAATTTTATTTAGATATTCTTTTCAAAAAAAAAAAAAAAAATTATTTAGATATTAACTTAACTAGGACCCACTTTGTACTGTGTGCAATAAAAAAAACAAAAAAAATTAAAAGAAACATTAAATTTTGTTGTGTACGAAAAAATATTAAAATAGAGTGTCAATAAAAATAACAACATTTTTTTTTTCTATTCAAAAGTGATAATTAATGGCAGTATGTTGATATAAGTGTACTATTTTTTAGGTATATTTTCACAGATGTCTATTTATTTATTATTTATTTTTTAGAATTTTCGTAAAATGTTTTAGTATATTTAATATATTTATTGTCAAATATTTTTACTAAATTATCTGCAGTTACGGTATTTACAAGTAACGATTTTGTAATTAAAGTATTTACATTTTTTTCAAAAAAAAAAAAATTGAAAGTATTTACAAATCACAATTAATGTATATAATTTTTTTTATTTTATTATTATTATTTTTTTTTATTTTTTTGTAGTTATGATATTTACCAATCACAATTTTATAATTAAAGTATTTGTACATCACAATTAACAATTTATATTTTAAATTTTTGTGGCCACAAGCATGCTAATGAGGACCTGTCTGAGGTAAATCATATCCGGTATGTTTAAAAAAGATCGTGTCAATTTAAATTTAAATCCTACAAAATCAAATATATTTTTTATAACCTTGTCAAACCACCCTCTTAATATAAATCATATCATGTATATTCGTTTATATTTTTAATGTTCACGGTGACAAACATGTTAATCTCGGCCTCCGTAATATAAATCATATTTTGTTATATTTAACAAATAAAGTGTTAATTTTGATTTAAATCATACAAAATCAAATGTGCATCTTCTTCTAACATTATCAAAACATCGATAATAATAACTATAACCTTGCGACTTTGCAATCTCGTTGAATAACACCCAACGGCGACAAATCTTCGAAGATGAATAACAACAACGTTGATGCAAATCTGGAGGAGGAAACCAGGTGACGCTCTATTTTTAGTTCACGGGAAGATCAACCCGGCGATTCTTGTTCTCCATACGATGGAAACCCACGACGGTGCTGCAATTTGGTGGGAACAAAACCACGGCGAAGTTGTATAAAAAAAAAAAAAAATGGGGAACACATTTGTTTTTCAAAAAACGATTTTGGGAATTAGAAGATGTACCGTAATCAGTAATAGAGCATGATTAAAGAAATTCATTCAATTTAGTAATTAAACAGATTTTTTTTTAAAGAAAAACGTCAACTGCCTTACATTTAGGTTAGAAAGGAAAATTTACATATTATCCAATTTTATAATATTTGACCGACTCAACATGATTATAATAAAAGTTTATATTGGACATTTTTAAATATTGTATAACTAATATTTGACCCGCCAACTGTCCTGCTTACAAGTTTCACCCTCCATCATAATGTTGGGAGATTAGTTAAGGCAAATGTGGTTTAGGGGAAACATCATTTGTCACTTGTTCGTTGCTTGGTTGGCAATTTGATCGTCAGTATACTCGAGCTAGGCTTCATGTGTGGGATAGCTTGGTCCCTCCTAGTTGTGTGTTGTGTTCAAATCCAATGGAGACGTGGGACTATCTTTTCTGTGATTGCTCCTTTAGTAAGATTGTGTGGGAGGGCGTGTTACGATGGGCTCATTTGTCTCATAAGATTTCTTTCTAGACCACTCAATTGGACTGGATCTGTTGCATTGGGCGGGGTGAGCGTCGTAGTCATCGGGTTTGGAGACTCACTTAGTGTGCGACCATCTATCACATTTGGAGGGCACAAAACTCGCACCTTCATAGGTCTAATATTTGTTCCCCGTAGTATGTGCTTCTTAGTATTCAGGCAGATATGGCCTATAGGTGTTCATTGTGGTTAGGGGTTGTTGTCTCATTTAGCTTATGTTAGTGTTCTTCATTGAGACATTTTTCACATGTGTTGTTCTCATGAACTCTTTGATTTGTTTTTTAGTGCCCTAGCCTCGGACGGTGAGGTATCTCTCTTGCTTTAATAATATATTGTCGTTGCCAAAAAAAAAAACAAAAAAAAAACACTCCAAATAATACAATATTAATTATTAAAAGACTATTTGATAGTTAAATGAAATTTGGAAGGGCCTACAATGAAAGGTAGTCTCCACCTTATTTTAGTTATATTTTGTTCCATTTGGATGATTTCTGAATTTATAACCTTGTGAAAGATTTGCAAAAAAAAAAAAAAAAAAAGGTTTTGTTACCCAATATGGAAAAAATCTAGAATCACAATCAATCTAAAAATATCAGTGATTCAGTATAATTCAAAACCCAATCGTTATTCTGATTGTAAGGGTATAACTGGAAAAGAACATGAGTATAACTAAAATAACTAAATGGTATAGCATTGCAAATATTTTAAGATTTATAATAAATATGTAATTATTTTTTACAAGTGGTACAATAATTTCTGAAAAAAGTCAAATTTAATTTCCGATTTTTATGGCATTATAACGGGCTAGCGGCTAAGGTTTGAGCCTACTTAAATAACTGGGCCAGGCCCAAATAAATAATAATGGGCCATGTTTATTGGAATTGTAGTAGCCCAAAAGATCAGGGAGACGTCTTAGCAAATAACATTTTTGTGATTTTTTTTTTTTTTAAATCTTTATTATTTATATATATATATATATATATATATAGATAGATTTAAGGAGTCAATAATATCGTTATATTATTCTATAGACAATATATTTATATATGAATTTGGTTTTTAATTTTTAGATTTTGAAAATTAAGTCTATAAACAATATGTTCATATATGATTTTTTTGGTTGTATTATCTATCTTTTGAACTGTTTTCAAAATTCAAACTAAAATTTAAAAAAAAAAAAAAACTATTAAAAAAATTGTTTTTTATTTTTAAAATTTAGCTAAGAGTTGTAATGTTTCCTTAACAAAGTTGAAAGTTATGGTAGAAATTCACATGTAGACGTATGATTTATAAAAAAAAAAATTATCAAACGAAGCTTAATAAATGAATTAAATCCCATAAAAAATAATCATCAATTTCTTGGGAAGTATTTTCAAAATCTACCACACAAATTATTTGCTATATCTAAATTTGCTAGCTGGGTGAAACTCATCTGTACTTCAAATTAATATTTTATGCCCTCAAAAGTACAACAAAAATCAACCATTAATTATGAGATTAAATGCATTAAACTTTATCCATATCATCACTTAAAAAAGATAATCATAATTCTTACTCATTCACGAGACAATCCATCATATGACATGCTTTTAATCCTATTACTAGCTACTAATTATTATAAACTATTTCATATTATTACTATTTTTTAGAAGAAAAAAATTAGGTTATTTTGCTTTTAACAAGTACAATATGGCTACTAGCTAGTATAGCATGTACTTTTCCGCCACTTTTCGATTCAATTAACATATAAGTTTTTTTTTTTTTTTTCTAAAAAAAAATAACATATAAGTTTTATTCTTTATTTTTAATAATTCAAATATTTGTCAATAAGAGCATAGTTTAACGACATGATGTATTAATGACCATGAGATCGTAGGTTGAATCCCCACCCTAACATATTGTAAAAGAAAAAAAAAAAAAATTCAAACATTTGTTTTGAAAATAAATAAATAATTTTAAAAAATATATAATTGGTATTTTATTTTTTACTTGAGGACTTCAAAAGTGTCGGTGGTACAAGTACAAGAACTAAAAAAGGTAGGTAAAAATAATTACATTGGAAAACCAAAAGAAAAAAGACAACCAAATGTTTGTTTGTTTTTTACTGCAACTTGGATTTGGCTTAACTACCATTATTGACTTTGTGTTTAAGCAAAATCAACGTACTGATCACGATTAGTCAGCTAATTACCAGGCCCCACTATTTACCTTATTTATTTGATTTTAATTACTACCAATAATACCTAAAGTAATTGAAATTGTAACCGTGTGATCTAAAAAGAAACATGAGTGGACCCCACCTCCCATCACATGTCTTGACCACCCCACCTCCGCTGTAATTTAATTTTAATTTCAACTACCATTTTTACTTCATACTATTTAAATCTTAAATTTTTAATTTTGTGTCTAATAAATTTTTGATAAATTCAAAATTTTACAAAATTAATTGATTTATTAGATAAAATTTTGAAACTTATGTTTAAGAGACCCTTCAATTTAAAATTTGTATTTAGAGAACTAAATTTATAATTTTAAAAGTTGAGACCAAGTAAAAATAAATTTCAAAGTCTAGATACTAAACTTATAGTTTGATCTAAACTGAAATCACAATAACCAATCCGAGCATAACTTAGATCGTTTCAAAAGTGGATGATTCGATTACAAAAGGACAACGAGTCATGTAGTAAAAAAGGGAGGGGAGAGAGGCTAAAATAGTAATTAAAGAATGGGGTTTTGAAATAAGTAGGGTTTAGGTTTAGATTGGAGAAAAGGAATGAGCAACACAAAGGCTTAAAAAGGAAGCTTGGAATTCAATTTAGTGTTGTTTTTTTTTTTTAAACAAATAGAAGAAAAGATTGGGAACCAATCCAAGCAACTCATAGATTCCTCTCCTACTAAACCAAATTTCTCACTCTCACTCCTCTCTTCTTCTTCTTCTTCAAATCTCTCAATTCCCCATTTCAAATCCGATCTCAATTGCCATGCCGGACGGCGTCCACCCTCCTCCCAAGCCCGCCGTCAACGGCACCGCCCTGCCCTCCTCTGCTAAACCACAATTCCGTCAACAGCCTTACCGCCACACCCGCAGCCACCACCGTAGCCGCCGCAATCTCTGTTGCTGCTTCTGCTTTTGGACCATCATCATCGTTCTAGGTCTTGCTCTACTAGCCGCCATCACCGGCGCTGCTCTCTACGTCCTCTACCGCCCTCACCGCCCCCAATTCACAATCTCCTCCCTCCGAATTTCGAAGCTCAATCTCACCACCGCCGCCGATTCCTCTACCTCCCACCTCTCATCCCTCTTCAATCTCACTCTCTCATCCTTCAACCCTAATTCCCACATCACATTCTCCTACGACCCTTTCACTCTCTCCTGTTTATCCAATTCCGTCCTCCTCGGCAATGGCTCCATCCCGGCTTTCGCCAGCGCCACCAAGAACCAGACGGTGTTCCGAGCCCTGATGTCCGGTAGCGAAGATCTCGACGCGGAATCCGTTACGAGCCTCAGATCGGATCTGAAGAAGAAAGGGGGCGCCCCTCTGACGATCGAAATGGATACGAAAGTCAAGGTGAAAATCGGCGGAGTGAATAGCAAAAAGGTCGGAATCAGAGTAACGTGTGAAGGAATTAAAGGAATTCCGCCGAAGGGGAAATCGCCGACGGTAGCCTCTGTTTCCGACGCCGATTGTAAGGTTGATCTCCGGATCAAGATCTGGATATTCACTCTCTAATTACTCGCACTCGGTAACAATATTATATAATATCCTTTTTTTTTCTTTTTTTTTTTTAGTTTGTTTTTTTTTTTTTTTTTCTTTTTTCTTTTATTGGGAATTTTTGAGAGAGATAAAAAAAATTATATTAAGAAATCGAGGTTTTGAGTGATTGGGTTAAGGTAAGGGAATAAAAGTTAGTTTTTTTTTTTTTTTTTTTTTTTTCAGCATTTTTTTTTCTCTCCACATTTTGGTTAATACGATGAATGGGTGTAATTGATTGGAAATTTCGAGGCTCGTTCAAATTTTCCTACATTTTAATTAATTTCATAATCCCACCTTTTTGTATGCATTGTAAATTCATTTAATTTCTTCTAAAAATATATAAATCATTTCATTTAAAATTTCAAACTTTTTTTTTAATAGATTCCAACAAGGGTCTACTTATTAGGTGAATAAATAAATAACATGTTGTATCAAATTTATGACAATAATAGCTCGAGAGTATAAGTTTAAATATGTTAAACATACATAACTAATATTATAAATAAATAAAAGCTCGTTTTTCTGTTTATGATGTAGGTGGAATCAAGTGGATTAATGTGAATTAAAAAATCGAGAGTGAGATTAATAATATAAACAATGTGTCATCAAGAGGTCAAATGTTAAATTAAGGTTGGAGGATAAGAAAGTAAGATTCAAGAAGGATGAGAGGTGAGAGACATACGAATCAACGATAATGATGAGATTGAACTTCGAAATTCGGAGAGTGAAGATTTACGATGCATAATTGTTATGAGTATAAAGCTATAAAACAGTAAAAATAAATAATTCAAAATCACGACATAAAATCAAATATCTACCGAGATGTCAGATTTTCAAATATTTTACTTTATAATTATAATAAATAATAAAGAAGATTGATTCTTGTAGTTAATTTGGGTTATTGGACAATCAATGTCATTAATGAATACAGCACCGTATGGTCTGTTTGTGTTTGTACTAAAAAAAAAAAAATATTGTGTTAGTTGAAGCACGGTAGATGTTTCCATGTGTGCCCCCTCTCAACTAATGGTGTGTTAAAGTAATAGTAATAATGATAAGGTTAAAAAAGGAATTGTGTAAGATATATAAGGAATAAATAAATAGAAAAATAGTTATTGAAACGAGGCACGTGAGGAGGGCGTGATGATGCCGTGGGAGAGAAGGGCAGATGGAATAATGTCAGAGATGGGGTTTGGTTTAGGGTTCCGATTTCCCTTTTACCTTTACAACCATAACTAGCCTTTGCTTTTTTTTTTTCTCTTCAACTCCAATCGTTACTATAAGTATACTATCTTAAAATTTATAATTTAGTCTACTGATTAATTTATTACCGTCAATAAAATAACTATAATGATTTCAATAATATTTACTATTCACAATTATTACAACTCACATATTATTATAACTTCCGATTATAATAACTCATTCAACACTCTAAACATTTTTTAAATGATTTATAATTGTCGGTAAAAAAGTCATGCATCCACCCTTAAAAAAAAAAAAAAATAATAAAATAAAGAATAAATATAAAAGTGAATTCCTTATATTTGTAGGTTATATCATTATCTGTAATTTAACATAAAATATTTTTTAGATCACCTCGCTTTTTCTTTTGCTTTTTGGGTTTGCATTTAGGTACATTGTGATTGCAATGTATTATAAATAATAATTTCCATCTTTCTTTTCCAAATAATTTAACGGTGGGTTGCCAACAAGAGCATAACTCAAATGATATGTATAGCACTATGAGATCTTAGGTTCAATCTCCATCTCAGCCTATTCTCAATAATAATAATAAAAAAAAAAAAAAAAAAATCAACTGTGTGTTGTTGTACCAAATTTATTTCAATTAATACAACAACTTTTCCAATAAAAAAAAAAAAAAAACTCTATGAAACATAAATTTCAATTCTAGATAGTGATGTACCAAAAATTTGATTCTAGAACTTAAAAAAATTATAAACAAAATGACCTTTCATCTTCTCTCTATTTCCATTTATAAGACCATTAAGGTGGAGAAAGAAAGAAAATGGAAAATGAAAACCCTTCAATTTCAAAAGAATAAATAAATATCAACTAAATTCATGTTCGCAAATGAAAAAAAAATGATCTAAGATTATTTTTTTTTTAGTACATTTTGACAGATTCAAACTACATACTTTTTGACCAATCAACACATACATACGTCAATTGAGTCATGCTCGCTTTGGCCAATGAGATGAGAAATTAAAAAAGCTATGATGTAAAACTTAACAATTTAATACAACTTCAAATTGAAATCGAGTTGAAACTCATTTTTTATCATAATCTAAAAATGCAATGCAATTTTAAGATAATTTACATAAAATATTACAAAAACAATATAATTGTGAATATAGCAAAATAAAAATACATGCATAAATATTAGTGATTAACGCTAATCAATATATAAGTTAATTAGTAGTTTGCTATGATTAAAGACTTAATCAGTAATGCATCAAGATTATAGTTAACTTGGCCGCTTTTTAAATTTTAGCATATGGTTACAATTTTATGGTTACAATTTTTTTCTAAAATGCTGCTGATGTAGTAGAATTAGGGGTAAATTCATATTACTTATTGGTTAATCCTTTTAGTTTACTTTTCATTCTCTACAAATAGAGAATCTCTCTCATGTATTCATTAACTTTTGATTCATAAATAATACTTGGTTGATTCTTGGAGAGAGTTCTCCTTTTATCCTCTTAGGCTACATCAGTTTGGTATCAGAGCATCCTCGACGAAAGGATCTGATGGCGGGAAAGAAGGTTCCCGGGACTTCCGGTGTTGACACAGCTCAAGCCGATGATGAAGTCGAAATTCTCTCACCAAAGTCTATATCTCTACGCTTCAAGAGAATGGAAGAAATCATGGAAGGGTTGAGAAATGGCCAACTTGAACTTCAAGAAATGTTCAAGACTGTGACCGAAAGAATGGATGCAATGGTCATTCAACCAAATGATAACCAGCAGCGTTTCGAAGGAAGAAGGCACCAAGATTACACAAGAAACAATCTTCCCACGGCTCAAAACCATTTTCAAGACTACTACAGAGAAGAAGAACAACTTTTTCATCAAAGACCTCCTCAAGAATATGCAAGATTGCCCCAAAAAGTGCCAAGAAACAGATTAGAACAACCTTTTTATCAAAGACCACCTCAAGAATTTGCAAGATTGCTCCAAGAAGAGCCGAGAAACAGATTTCCACCTCTCCAAACTCAAGAACCCACGCATCATATGAGAAAGATTCAAGAAAATACAATGGAGAGGCCTCTAGAACATCAATTTTCAAGATTCTAAAAGTTCGAGAAAAGAAGATTTTTACCACGACAATACACATCAAAACTGTGAAGATAGACAAAAAGAAATGATCCAAGAACAAAAAGTCCACCTTCCAAAAAATGTTGGGAACATCTTTTATCATGATAAACTCCAAGAATGCCGAAATGAAAGTTTTTTGGTTCAAGATTCCAATTGTTCCAACGAAGAAGAATGTCGAAATGAAGGTTTCTTGGTTCAAGATTTCAATTGTTCCAACGAAGAAGATCATTTTTTTCATGGATTTGATCTTGAGGATTCTTGTTTTTTCAACAAAGAATATGAGTGTTTTCTACGATTTGAAAATTATTTTATGAAGAAGATAAAGTTGAAAAAGAATTGAAAGAAACGATTGATGTTAATGATATTGATGGTATTATTGGAAAATTTATTCAAGATCTTCATCAGAATGGTTTGTCTGAAAAACACAGAGATTCATTTATTGACCTCAATGATTTACTCTCGGATGATGAACACCAGATAAGTTCGAATGTCATGGAAGATCAATTCCTTTTGAATTTTGCTGAGTATTTTGACGGAGAAGATGAAATATTAATCTGTTTGGATAATCTTTTTACTCTTGTGGAAGAAAATTTGGGGCTGAAAAATTTTCAGAACCAAATCCATAAAACTGCAGTGGAGAAAAACCTTGTTGAAATTCTTGAGGTTGATGTTGGAAGATATTCAAAGAAGGGTACTTTTGTTAAGTTTGGAACTTCAAGAGAATTTTCAAGAAAATTCCTTCCAAAATCTAATTTTGATTTGTTACATGAAAGACTAAATCCTTCACAAATTTGGTCAAGTCAGGAAGACATCTTTATGAAAGCAGTTGAACTTTGTTTCACTAAAAAGGTATGTGTATTTGGAGGAATTTTTGAAGACTACTGGATCCTATTACATATGATTTTGGATTGGCAAGACTTTTGGCATAGAATCCAAACTTTGGGGAGCATTGGTACACCTTGGCGTGTTGATGAAATTAGAACGCAATTTTCAGTTGGAGTCTTTTGCAACCGTCGACTGAAACATCTTTCTAGTCGGGCAGTGCGCTTGTTTCTACCTATTTTCATTTTCTTTTTAAAACTCGAGGACGAGTTTTTTTTGGAGGGATAGAATGATGTAGTAGGATTAGGGGTAAATTCATATTACTCATGGTTAATCCTTTTAGTTTACTTTTCATTCTCTATAAGTAGAGAATCTCTCTCATGTATTCATTAACTTTTGATTCATAAATAATACTTGGTTGATTCTTGGAGAGAGTTCTCCTTTTATTCTCTTAGGCTACATCAGCTACCCATAAAAAAAAATCGAGGATTCAAATATCTTACATTTAAAATAGCTAGCTTGAAGATACATTGCTCATAGCACAAAGAATTTTGGAGTTGTGTTGAACAAGAAGAAATTCATACCTCCCATGCCACAATATGGAGTAGCATGTGACATGTATTCATAGTGTGGGCTCGATCATAGAAATATCTATACACAAAATTAGAAATTCACCTTTTTTATACGATCACTCGATTTGTAATGTCTTTATAAGAAAAAAAAATAAAAAATCGTAATACCTTATTTAACACTTAGATGAAATACCGATGAGATAATCAAAATGATCATAGATCAGCGCCAATGGGAATTGAAATGTAATATTGTCTTCCCTCCTTACATTCAAATTCCTCCCACCCTTAAATTTATTTTTTTTAAGTACATTGAAGGTGGAAAATTCGAACCACATAGCTAACACGTACATATGTCAACACAAACATAGAGGAGGAGATAATAATAATAATAATAATAATAATAATAATAATAATAATAATAATAATGGTTTTTAAATAATCTTAAAAGAAAAAATTGTAGCATTTAGCCAGAAATAGCAGCTCTTTGAACAGCCGAATTTGCGAAGGGTTGGATAAGCCGAATATGCTCTCAGCTACGATTTGGATTCTTTCTCCTCAAAGGTAGCGAACACAAAATCTTGTCACCACTCAGTACCCATCTAATCTACCCTCCAAATTCTTCACATTTCTCAACAACTTGATCAGCATCACTGCCTTAATTTTACAGTTTCTGAAGATTTCCTCCGACCAATTCAATTGCGGTATGCCCAAATTCCCCCATCAAATGTATTTTTCTGAAATTGATCGTGTCTGGAAAAGTGGAGGAAGAATCTTCAATTATTGGGAATTGGTTTTTTGAGTAATCGTGTTATTGTTTTGTGGGTTATGTTCCTTTCGCGTCATATTTCATTTATGCAGCTTAGGTGTTTGTCGAAATGTCCCAATGAAGAATTTTGCTGAACCCATATGCCAAACACTGTGAAGTTTGATTATTTGGTACATTTTTTATGGGTTCATGCATTTTCTCTTCTATTTGGTGTTGTGTTGAAGTGTTGTTTTATGACTGATACTTATGAAGTACCCGATGAATGCAAGTCCTTGAATGAATAGAGAAAGAACTAGCTGCACTTTCTTTTTTGCTGCTGCAGCTGTGGGGATACCTGTCTCCGCATTTGTAATGGCACTTGTAATTTAGATGTTCTGTCTCTCTCATTGTTCGCGTGCCTTTTTTCTTCTTTGTAAAGAAACCAAACCTTTTTGTAAGGAAACCAACCCTTTTGTTGATGTGTATTTATCGGTTATTCCAATCCAACTGCCACGATGGCTGTTCTATCATTACTGTTCACCATCGATTTGATAATTGGTTGCAATTTACGTTTTAAAATATTCCCCTGACATGTGCAAGCAATCTTTCTGTACATGGATCTCTTTTATCCTCTAATATACAAATTTCTTTTTGAGAAGGTCTAATATACAAATTGCAGTTCTCTGCATATACTTTGTTTAGTGAAACTTAACGAAATGATTTTTTACTCAGTTATTTTACAATTAATAAGTTTGTATTGCATGATACGGTGCTCGGTCTGATGAAAGTTTATGAAATTTCTGTTTTCCCCTGAATAGTGAAAGGAAACTAACATATGCAGAGAGGCATGTACTTTATTCTTTACCGTTCAAGAGACATTCAACATTATTCGCTTATCCCGATATTTCATTCTCTGACATATTTTTTCTATGTGGGTTTATTGAAGAAACATGAATTACCATTGTAGCAGCCAAGTTTGAAACATAGTTATTTGACTAATTGGGTATTGTCTCTGCACCTTCAAGAGCATTAGTGTTGCGTGGAACACGTTGATATGGCACATGTTCTTTCAACTTCATGCTGTTTGAAGATCTCCTCCAGCAAGAAATCTTACTTCAAACCATCAAATGAGAATTTAACCTTGTTTTCTGCGTCATTTACTTCAAAAGTATGTAAGTCGCCAAAGCCAAGGCATGTCTGGCAAGAAAAGAGACTGCCAAGAAAGTGTATTGTCCGAGCAACCACACTTCCAGCGAGCCAGGAAGCTCCCACCACTCAATCCAGCTCTGGATCTCTTGATGCTTCGAGTGGATCGTCTAAGACACAGCGGGTAATGGTCATTGGTGGAGATGGTTACTGTGGTTGGGCCACTGCTCTCCACCTCTCCAAGAAAGGATATGAGGTTGCCATTGTTGATAGCCTTGTCCGCCGTCTCTTTGACCATCAGCTCGGTCTTGAGTCATTGACTCCCATTTCCTCCATCCATAATCGCATTCGCTGCTGGAAATCTTTAACTGGGAAGTCTATTGAACTCTTCATTGGTGATATTTGTGACTTTGAGTTCTTATCAGAGACCTTCAAATCATTTGAACCCGATGCTGTTGTCCATTTCGGTGAGCAACGTTCTGCCCCATATTCCATGATTGATCGATCAAGAGCTGTATTTACTCAGCACAACAATGTGATTGGAACTCTCAATGTGCTTTTTGCTATTAAGGAGTTTAGAGAAGACTGTCATTTGGTGAAGCTGGGGACTATGGGTGAATATGGGACTCCCAATATTGACATCGAAGAAGGTTACATTACTATAACTCACAATGGAAGGTCAGATACTTTACCTTACCCCAAGCAAGCAAGTTCTTTCTATCATCTAAGTAAGGTTCATGATTCACACAATATAGCTTTTACTTGTAAGGCTTGGGGGATCAGAGCTACGGATTTAAATCAAGGGGTTGTTTATGGATTACGGACAGAAGAGACCGAAATGCACGAAGAACTGTATAATAGGTTTGATTATGATGGAGTGTTTGGGACGGCATTGAATCGTTTCTGTGTTCAGGCTGCTGTTAGTCATCCTCTCACTGTATATGGCAAAGGTGGTCAGGTAGGATTCACAACTATGGTTTTATTTTTCATATAGCAATGAAGAGTTTGCTTTGAAGCAATTATCATTTAACAATGATACATGATTACCACACCCATCCTTAAGTTCCTCATAAGAATTATTATTAACTGAACTCAAGCTCGTTTAATTTCTGATATCATTTCTTGACTAATTTCTGTTCTTCATTTATTTGATCATGTATCCAGACCAGAGGATACCTCGACATACGAGATACAGTGCAGTGTGTAGAGCTTGCTATTGCAAATCCAGCGAAGGCGGGAGAGTTTCGCGTCTTCAATCAATTTACAGAACAGTTTTCTGTCAATGAACTTGCCGCTCTTGTAACTAAAGCGGGAGAGAAGCTTGGGTTAGATGTTCAGACCAAAACTGTGCCAAATCCAAGAGTAGAGGCTGAGGAACATTACTACAATGCCAAGCACACCAAACTCATAGAGTTGGGTCTAAAACCACACCTTCTATCAGATTCTCTTCTTGATTCAGTGCTCAACTTTGCTATCAAGTTCAAGGATCGTGTCGACACCAAACAAATAATGCCAAGTGTTTCGTGGAGAAAAATAGGAGCCAAGCCAAGGACTATTGCTACCTAGCCAAGTACCTAAATTATATGTAGCAGTATCAGCCATATCTCGCAGGTTCTGCGATCTGAGTTTTTGTACCTCAACTTTTTGTAGGCAGTATATACATCTTAATGAAAGCTCCCCATAAGTTTTATCTAAGTTTTCTAACTGATTTTTAGGACGAATACGAAACTATATGTACAAGTAGAGCAATATAAGTCGATATTTCTTTTATATTTGATTGAATCTGTTGAATTTATGACTACACAAGTTTTTCACAAACTGACAAGGATTTCATCAAAATATTGATGAGACTGTCAATATCAACAAATAAAAGCGTCTGTATTTCATCAGAATCTAACTACAATATTCACAAGCAAAGAAAGTTGGTGCTTGTTATTCTCGTTGATCTCTGAACAAGCAGTATTACAACCGGGAATGGCCACCTTTCTCAGGCTTTCTGCAGAGCTGCTGCTTGGATGTATCTTTGTGCAGATGAAGATTAGCTTTAACGAAGTTCACAACAACTGATGCCAATTCATCTTGGTGAGATGTATAATCATGATCAGCCCCTTCTATGATGCATAGATCATGATTTGCTATTGACTTGGAAAACTCGAGAGCATCTTCAGCGGGTACAATTTTATCCATTGATCCATGAACCGTCAAAACCCTGAAAAACGAAAGTGAATAAGAATGAATGTTACAATGATTGTAACAGAGGCGATAAAACAGAAGAGGTACATTCCTCACCTACAGTCACCATGAATTGATAAGCATGTTGCACTAACCTCGGTAGTTAGTCGGTCCATTAAACTTTCTTCAGTGACACGATACTCGAACTTCCCTGATTACAAAATCAAGAAATGGAAGAAATTAGTTTCTAATCATAATGTGAAAGTTGGAAGGTCTCTTTAAAAGAAATGGAGAAGATCAAATAAGATCTGTGTCATTTTATGGCATCTTGATGATGTTGAAATAGAAACTAGAACTTGATGGCTTACCTCTTCTATTCTTGACATCAATAAATCCTTTTTGCTTAATTCTTTGCAAAAAGTCTTTACCTAAGCGACCTTCAATCCCTCTTTCAAGGTTAAATCGGCCAGATATATTAACAACCGTATGAATGTCTTTATACTTTGAAGCATACAAGAGAACTACATTTCCCCCTGCAACGAAAATATGAGTAAATTGGCGACTATCATATGTTCCTTCCCATGGGGATGTCTTCAAAGAGCTGATTTATGCCTTCAACAAATTACACAAACACCAAAAGTTGCGCTTTATACTAAAGATCAATTTCTGCAGAATGAACAAGGATCAAGACCTTTACTGTGTCCAATTATTGCGGACACCGTATGTTCCTTTCCATGGAAATGTTGGACAACAGCACGTAAATCATCAGCTTCTCTACGGTAGTTGCCATACTGGAACGAACCTTCACTTTCTCTGCCAAATATAGAACAAGAAGAAATGGGTGCTTGAATTTTAAACAATCATTCTCATGTTGTATACAACTGGGAAGTTCTATGGAAAATTAGTGATGGTTTCCCTAGTAATTAGAAAATAAAGCATCTCCAAGCAAGAATTTATAGATACATGAGAACAAAACGACTTGGTTGTCCATTGTTATCTATATTTGAGAGTGAGGATAAATGGGCGTATTAAAAAGGCAAGACGAAAAAATATCGAAGTGAACTTTTTTCTCCAACCAAAATTAGCTCTTCAAATCAAGCCACTTAATATCTAAGGAATCAAATGATATCACTCCTAATGCCCAAAGTAGCCAGAGAAGCAGACCAAACCATATAACAAAAAGTAAACAGAAACACCATACAGAAACCAAAACTGATAACAAAACCCTGTTTTTTTTAGATTATTGCAATTCAATAACAAAAACATATTAACCATAGTTATTAGGCACTATAGTATGCAAAACATATGGGAACAAAGATCAAACAATGGTCTATAAAGCAGAGTTTGCACAGAAGTTATGAACATATATGCATGAAGAAGCTTCGATAGTAATACACGTCACCCTCAGCAAGAAACTTTTAGCAACTTCAATATTATAGCAAATCAAATATGCCTGATTCTTTAAGAATAATAAATGATGGAAAATTGACATCGTTTAAGTAAGATATATAAGAGTACAATTGTAAATTTGGCCAGCTTTTCACATTTGCAGTAGCACCCTTCAAACTGGTAAACTTTAACCATAAATTTCAAGTCATTTGGTGAAGAGACATGTTCTATGATTTTTCCCACAAGCTAAACTAAAATGCCCCATCCATCATTTATCCTAAGATCTTACCCATTTCCAGCAAAGTCAAAGCGGAAAACACTGATCCCTTCTTTCTCAAAAGCAGCAGCGAGGTTCACCATAGGAATACGTTCCTGCAAATGACAGTTGATAATATCAAGTCAACCAAGATCGAGAAAAATTTGAAAGAGAAAAGGAAAAAGAGCAGTCATTTCCAGAAGCCATTAAAAACTCTAATGACAAGCAATGCGAACAAATGCAGAAATGTTATCTTGATTCCTTTGAACTCGACAGCCTTCTTAACAACACATTATAATTAAATACAAAAACAAAATCACAACTTCAAAACACAATGTAAAGTATCTTATGTAGATGATTTTTTTATTGATGAAATCAATTGCGCACTTTGGTTTGACTAAAAATTAAAAGCTATGCTGAGGTGATCAAAGTACACAATCACAATATTTAGGGAGGGAGTCCAAACAGACAGATAATTACTCATAGCACAAGAAAGAAGTGTATCAAAACCATATAAAAACAATCTAATACAAAACCTTTGAGGACTGAAATCCATGGCAGACAATAACAAGCTCGTCTGACCCTGTATCATGCAAGATTCCCACAAGCTTCTCTCCATGGCTGTTCTGTATTACAACTCTGCGTTGTTGAGCCACTGCAATTGGAAAAGTAAAACATAAGATAAAAATCTGTTCAGTTCTGATGCTTGATGAAAAATGCTAAACTTGAAAAATTACATATAATCTAGAAAATACAACATAGAATAAATTACATATCATAGAACAGGGTAACATGCCATAAACTTATCTTTCCCCTTCCTAACAGACGAACTTCAGGTCAAACAAATAATTAACTCCAAATTCCGAATAAGATAACGAAGCAACTTCAGTAAAGCGCGAATCGTTCAATTGATTGATGGATTCATCAAATACTAACTTGCATAGATCAAATAAGGAGTCGGATTCGGCGGCAGCACTTTTCCTGGAAGACCCACATCGAACACATTGTTTGATTAGCAAAATGAACACGAACCTCGTAATGGGTATGTAAAAAATTAGTCTGCTGGCCATGATCAAACAAAGAAACTGAAGAAATAGAGAGATAAACAAAGGAAACCTGAATTTCTCCTTCGAAATTAAAAGCCCTTGGGAGATGAACGCTGTTCGTGAGTGTTGTGATCGAATTCTTCACCTTCGACTTCAACTGGATCGGTTTCCCTTCCAATCCAAGCCGATTCTTGAAACTCTCGCGCCGGCGCCATTATTGAGTTATGTTCTTGGCGCACCAAGTGAATTAAAAACTCTCTGATGGCTATTTTTTTTTATTGTTTTTAAAAAACTCGAGTGATTTTTTTTTAATATAATATTAGTACAATGTGTGAGGTCAATATTCATACCTCTCATATATATATATATTTTGTTTTGTTGTTGACTATGGAACTTGTGACATCTTAATCACTAATCAATATATCATATTAGTTGATGAAGCAGTGTGGTTAAAGAGTGGTTGAAGATAATTGATATCAGTTGACGAAAAATTTATTCCTATTGCAAAGCGTTCGTCTCAATATGAGCGGTCTAAACATACTGATGATAAATTTCACTTCTTAGAGGATACAATTGCTCAAAATGAACACCCGTCAAAGTTGACATAGATCAATTTTTTTTTTTTCTGACAACACGTGAGAGAGGAGATTCAAACTTAAGACTTCATCCTCATATATCATACATTATGTCAGTTAAGCTATGCATAAATTTAAATTACTTGTCGAGTGAGCTTAGTATAAATGTGCGATGATAAATTAATTCAGAGGGCATTTAAGTAAATTGGAAAGGATGGCAATTTTGTAATATTGATCATCTTCTCTCTTAGGGTTGGTTTTCATTCAGCCTCACGCAAAAGAGAGGGGAAGCCGCAATCACGCTGCCGAACGCACAGGGTTCGCCGTCGCCGTTGAAGGTATAGGAGATTGATTGGGCCGCCGTGGGTCTTGGTCAAGAGAGAATCGGCGCGGCAGTGGGTTTTTCGGGTAAGCTTCAGGCGATTTTGTAGCTGTTCAATGGTAGAGTTTGCACCCAACTCCACCACTGCGTCTTCCCCCGACGGCCTCCTTCACGCTTCTCCTAAGCTTAAGAACTCGGACCTGTTTGACTCTTTTGATTCCAAGGCCATCGAATGCGATTCTTTAAACGATTGGATTGACGAATTAACATCTCCTGATATGGCTGATGCACAAACAGTGTCTGTCGAAAGCTCTGTTCCAACTCTTTGTGAAGTTCAGCCGATTGTGCAGACGAGTGGTGAGACGTGTTGTAAGTCTACGGATTTGAATTGCATCATTGAAGGAGGGATGTCGAAGGTTAGTTTGGTTATTGATGATGGGAGCATTGGGAACATTGAGTTGGAGTCTCAGGAGGATGACAGCGAAAGTGAGGTCGAGTCCGAGGGCACGAGTTCATCTTCAACATCTAGTAGTAGTAGTAGCGAGGAAGAAATTTCATTGTCTTCGAGCAGCAACGACGACAACAGCTGCGATGATGAAGAAGAGGAGAAGGGGTTCACTGGAAACGCGGAGGAGGTACATAGAGAAATCGGTGAACTTGAAGAAGGTGAGATAAAGAATGTTGACGATGAAGACGAAGATGCTTCTGCGGACGACATGGTTGCGTGGGATGGTGAGGACCCCCACGAAGAAGATGAAGAGGCTGGGATTGAAGCAGGGCCGATTAGTTCTAAAAATGAGCTCAAGGTCCGTTGTCTTTTTTCATTATTGATGATGCTTGCAAGTAGTTTTCTTGCACTTCGTATCAGTAAAACCCATGGTTGATGTTGCTTGGGCTAATTGATTAATTAGCAGTGATTGGTGCATTACTTCTTTTGGGCTTGCTTGCAGGTTCTTCCTCCAGTTCCTCAAGTGCATGCAACATTGCAGCCACACCACCAGATGCTTCCTGTTGGAGTTGTTTTGTCAGTAAGTTCCTTAGTTTTAATAGAATTATACAACAAAGAGTACTCCAATTCTGTCTATGCCTCGAGAAATTAGTTGAGGAAGCCGCCACATTCTGGCTTGTTACAAAAGTACTAAAATTTTGTATCCAAAGATTATTAGATCATATTGGAGATTTTCGAATCTTTATCCTACGAATCTACGATTAAGAAGAGTCAGTCACATTGTGGCAATGTGACTGCCTCATTGATTAATTTTCCCTACGTCTACCCATAGCATGGTTTTCCTTGCTTATGAAAGTAAATGATTTATAAGGAGTGGGTCTTTTGAGTATTGGTATTATGCAATTGTACACGTGAATTGTGATTAATTTGATGTTCTGTTACTACTTTTCAGATAATGGGCAATCAAGTCATTGTAGAGGGTGTTGAGAAGCACAATCCTCTTAACGAAGGCTCTATCCTCTGGATAACCGAAGCTAGATCCCCATTGGGGTTGGTAGATGAGATATTTGGACCAGTAAAAAATCCTTATTATTCAGTAAGATACAATTCTGAAAGTGAAGTTCCTACTGGAATTAGTGGTGGCTCTCACATCTCCTTTGTTCTGGAGTTTGCCGATTACGTGCTCAACAACAAAGACCTGTACAGGAAGGGGTATGATGCATCCGGAATGAATGATGAAGAGGTGACAGATGAGGATGAGTTTTCAGATGATGAGAAAGAGCTCGAGTTCAAGAGAATGCAAAAGTTTGCTAAGAGGGCTATGAATGACAACAACCAACAGATGAATGGGAACAGAAATAACAGTAGCAAGAAGAAAAACAATCCTAAAGCCAGGAATTTCGGTCAGCGGACATTCGAGACTGCAATGGTACCTGATGATTCCAGAAAATACGGCCAGCCGCCCACACCCCAGCAAGCAACAGTACCTGAAGGCAACAAATTTAATCAGTCCACACCCCAGCAAGCTAAGATGGATATGGTTCAGCCAACCTCCAATCAAAACCAGCACACTGGCGGCCCTCCTTTGGCACCATTCGGATATCCCGTTGGTTGTCAAAACCCTTCAGCTGCACAACAATGTTTTATGAATGGAACTGGTGTTATGCCATCTTTTCCACCAATGTACCCCTGCTTTACACCAGCGATGAATGAAATTAGGCCAAATGAAATGCCATTTCAGTATCAGCAGCAGCAGCAGAATCCGTTCTTTCCCAACGGTCTTCCAATGAATGGCATTCCCTGGCTAATACAGAATCCTGCACAGCAAATGCCTCAAATGCCTATGATGAATACATTTGCAGGAGCAGCATATCCGCCGGGGTTCGTAGGTAATAATCCGTTGACAAACGTAGGGGCACAAGGAATCTATTCCGGTGGACAACAGTTTGGACAGAATCAGAACTTGCAGCAGCCTACAACACATCAATTCAATCGAAACTTGCAGCCTGCAACACAGCAACAATTCAATCCTACAAACTCGCACTCGCCCGTTACATCTCCAGGAAACGTAGCACCACGGCCATTCAACCAAGGTTCATCACCACAGGCATTCACCCAAGGCTCATCTCCAAACCAGGGAAGGAAATCTTATGGTCGTGGTCGAGGTGGACATCATTTTAGAGGTAGAAGAGGTGGGTGACAAACAAGATGAACCTCTAATCGTTTCACCTTCATCACTACATTTTTGTTTAATCTGTCATGTAAAATCCTTCCACCGATCCAAGGAGGTTGGATGAGAATTCTGTAGTAGTATGTATTTCAATCATTTTTAGAAGAGTTTTTTTTTTCTATCACTCGGTGGTGGCTCCATATCTAAATACTAAGTAAAGCTAGATTAGATGAGTAGCATGTAAGCTAAGCAAGAAGACATATCTTACTCTCCCAAACACACAAGGGAGGGACAGACAGGATGTTGGAATCAAAGGAAGATCTCAGTAACATGCTTAGGGTATCAAAACTCTCTTCAAAACAACAGAACTCTTACTTCCATCAATGATTAACCATTTATCCAGTATCACAAAATATTTATTCCTACCATCTCAATAATATGCCCTTCCTACATTCACCATAAATTAAATACAACTCTTGTTTACAAATGTTAAGTCAAGTTTAAAAATGTCAAGTTAAGTCTAGCAATAACTGAACTGACATGATGTATTGATTAGTGACTAAGAAGTCTTAAATTCAATGTCCCACTTTGTAAAAAAAAAAAATCTAAAAAATTACTGATTTATTAACAACTCCACAGACAAATTAACTTTACATTACAAATACGGACTTCCTAAAATCCACCCAAACACAAATTTATTAACACCACAGACCAAATTAAATCAACTCAACACTCCCAAACAGACAGCCCCTTAAAACACATATAGCTATATCTTTGTAATAATACTATTTTTAGAATAAGAAACTTTTTCATTCCTTCAAAAGTGAAAAACTATGTAACAAAATTTCCCAATAATATCAAGATAAAAAAAAAAAAAAAATGATGAGAAAATATTTTCATTCCTTCAAAAGTCTAACTTATGCTCCCAGAGACCAAGTCTTTACATAGTTGCTCACAAACATGGATAAGGATGAGCATTCTGCAGATACCACACTTTTGTGAGAATAAATGCAATACAAAAGTTGAGGAGAATCGACAAGCATCAAGAGAGAGACAAGGTGATTCAAAAACTATACTCCATTCTTTGATCTAATGGCAGAATAAATCCAAAATCATAGGCAGATGCATGCATCAAAGAATTAGCTGAGATGGGGGGCCTTAGAAGTACTTTAGAACGTATGTATGTAAGAAAATTATTTTCTGAAGTATTGAAACAATGGAAGAGAAGCATAAAGAAAAGACAATTAACTCCTCTAACCGCTACACTGACTGCATTCACCTCTTCTTCTACAGCTAGCAATCGACAATTAGATGCATAGTGATACATAAATTAGTGGCAGCTAGGCTACAATCACCGAAAAAAGAGGCAACAAGGCAGCAAGGAAGTTACTATATTCACAATGAATAGGCAAAAAAAAAAAACGAAGCTGCAACGCATCATACTGCTAAGATCCAACTGGAGCAATGCCTTTGGCCTTGGCTGCAGCAGTTGCCGCTGCAGCTGCTGCTGCAGCGGCTGCAGATGCAGCAGGGTTCGGTGCTGAGGGTGGCACGGGGCTAGACTGTGAGCTACTCTGTGTGGAAACTAATGGTTGATGTTGTTGCGGGTGCTGCTGCTGCTGAGAGTTCACTTGTGCAAGAAGAGCCAAGATCTGATTACCAGAGAGTGTCTCTTGTTCAAGCAAAGCATTAGCAAGGGCATGGAGCTCCTTGTTATGGGTAGTAAGAATTGTTTTTGCATTGGTGTAAGCAGTTTCTAAGAAGTTCCTCACTTCCTTTTCAATAAGAAGCCTTGTTTCTGTGCTCATACTTTTACCATTGTCGTCGTAATTGTGGGCAACAAGCCCAACTTCTTTGCTCATTCCATACTTGGTAACCATAGCTCTGGCAAGAGAAGTTGCTTGCTGCAAATCAGACGAAGCACCAGAAGTAACTTCACTTTCTCCAAAAATGAGCTCTTCTGCAACTCGTCCTCCCATGCAAACATCAAGACGGGCAAGCATCTGTTTGCGTGAGACACTAGTCTCATCCTTGTCAGGCAATTGTGCAACCATACCAAGAGCCATTCCTCTTGGAACAATTGTGGCCTTGTGAACTGGAAGCGCTCCATCAGTGTGGATTGCCACAAGGGCATGGCCACCCTCATGGAATGCAGTCAATTTTCGTGACTCATCAGAAATAACAGCAGACTTGCGCTCACTTCCCATCATAATCTTGTCCTTTGCAAATTCTAAATCATCCATGCTCACTGATTTAGCACCATCCATTGCAGCCTTTAACGCGGCTATATTAACTAAATTTGCAAGATCGGCACCAGAAAAACCAGGAGTTCCTCTAGCAATGATCATCATATCAACATCGTCCGCCTTCAATATCTGTAGAAGTAATGTCATAATTGTAATTATTGAGCATAAAAAGGATATCTGTAGGATAATGACCACAAAGGTTTATAACATTGTCTTGTATCAAAAAGTTTCAAGAAGAGAACTTGAAACTGGAAAACTGGAATGAGCCCTAGTAGCTGGCTAAAATATTGCTAAGATTTATAAACTTGGGACTAGAAAACTGGATGGCCCCTAGCTGGCTAAAACGTTGCTAAGATTTAAATAAACAAAAAATTATGACAAATATGGTTCCCAACCGCAAAAACCACCCACCCAAGGACAGAAGTTCAATCAAGATCAGAACTATATATGATGAGAAGAGGCTCAGACCTAGCTAAAAGATCAAATAATCAACAAATTTGGATAGCATAAATTTTACTAGTGAGTCACACACAATGAGCAAAGATCGAGATTGTGGACAAAATATCATCACATAATATCTAAGACGTGAATATAAATCAACCATGAGTATTGTACCTACCACAAATATGGTATAACTTATTATTTCAGTATAACTTGGCACTGGCAGACTAGGCTGAGACACCTAGGTACTACAAACAAAGCAGTAGTTTTGAAGGAAGAAAACGCTACCTTTGACATGTGTGATTCCAGGATCTGCCTTCGTCCTTCAACGTCTGGATTAGGTACAACAATGTGGCGATCAAATCGACCAGGTCTTACTAATGCCTTGTCCAAAGACTCTGGAAAGTTGGTTGCTGCAATGACAATTATTCCTTCATTTTGCTTAAAGCCATCAAGTTCAACGAGTAACTGGTTAAGAGTCATTTTCATGTACTGTTGGTCCTTGGGGTTACGGCTTCCTCCAATGGCGTCAATCTCATCAATGAAAATAATACATGGTGACCGCTTCTTCCCAGCTGAAAACAAATCCCTCACTCTTCTAGCCCCAACACCAACAAACATCTCTTCAAACTCACTGCCACTGCAGGAGAAGAATGGTACTCCAGCTTCTCCAGCAATCGCTCTTGCTAACATTGTCTTTCCAGTTCCAGGTGGACCAACAAGTAGAACACCTTTTGGGAGCTTTCCACCCAAACGAGTGAACCGCTACAAGGTAAACAATTACATTGAGATAAAAAAAAAAATTAATTGATGAGAAGTTGAGAACGGAGGGCATTGCTTATGAGTTATGATGGATATTGACAAAAATTAATCGAGGAATAGAATACAACATCAAACTCAGCTGGTGGTAAAGCCAGTCACAAGAAAGGGGACACACCTATGAAAACATAATGTGAAGATGTAAATTTACCTTGGGATCTCGAAGGTAGTGAACAATTTCTTCCAGCTCTGCCTTAGCCTCATCCACACCCTTGACATCATTGAATTTTGTATTAGATTCCATGCTAGGTTGCACTTCTTCATTCAAACCAAGACCTATATATAGTTAAGACGACCAAAGAAAATATTATTTCCCTGATTTCAAAACATATTTCTATATTATACAATGTTCAAAAACAGAGAAAACCAACCTTTGCTAATTCCTCTATCCTCAATTAACGCTCCTACACCAGAAATCAAGAGAAAGGCCAGTGCAATAGTGCGAATTGTACGCCAGAGCTGCTCCTTAAAGTGCCCCCCTTCAGTAGTCACCATATGGATAGGAGCACCTGAGGTTCCAAGAATACCATCTTTTGACAGTTTTCCAACATTTCTGAAAGCCGCTATGCTACCAATGCTTTCCTCTCCACTAGATGCATTTGAAATGCCTACAAAAAGAAGCCAAATATATGATAGTTAAAGACCTTCGGTCATATGTCACTGCCACAGCATGGATATGAACATGATTCACATCTTCTTGAGAGTCTGAGACAAGGGGGGAAATACATACACAAGCAATTTCATTCATCTTTTGAACAACGTTAAATCTTTTATGATGCGACCCTAAAATGTAAAATTTGTGAACCGTTGGAAAGATAACCTAAGATAAACAGATATAGAATACAATCCGAGAAAAGATAAATATAAATAATAAAACTAAAACTACAATACAAACGTACTATGCCAACCTCTCTGCAATGTCTTGAGTAGTTCACTCTCATCCAGCCTGTCAACTTTCACCAACGCTTTAACATATTCAGAAAGTGCAGTAGAATTGTGGTGCAATGATGGCTGACTTTCAAATAGTCTTATGACAGCTTCAGGATCATTGCGACGGAAGAGTTCTTTCAGATTAGCAACTTCACTAGCCTCATCTGCATCCCGCACTCTTCGAGCAAGGTTCCCAACATAGCTCGACTGATATCTCTTCTGAGCCGTCAAGAATTTATATACTGCATAGCAAGGAGAAGGATAAGCAAATAAACTTATAGATCCTCAAACAATGCGAAATTAACTTCATACTCAACACCACATACGGTATAGACATGCGGTTGTAAGGGATGAAAAAAGCTAAAATTTGGGTATTAAAAACAAATCTTTTTGGCATCCCAAATAACACAAGGAGGAGATTGATGGCCAAAAGCAGAAATTAACTTACCTCCACCACCCACTCCGCCCTTACTGACGGGTAAATATGTATTTATCAACGCATTCTTTAACTGTCCGAATTCTAAATTATTCCTCGAAACCTGCAGCATAAAAAAACACACATCTTGAGTTACCGAAACAGGCAAATAACATATCGCCAAGCTAGAAGCATAAACAATCCAACTACCACCACGCCATCTCATTGGGTAACCCTAACCAGCGAGAAAAATGAAAGAAAGCTACCGCCCTAAGACCACACATGGATCAAAAGAGATAAAATCGCAACATCGTATCAAAGAACCCCAAAACGCTAAAAACATTAACAATCGTTAAAAAAGCTGAAAACCCCATGAATGAAAAAGAGCTAGGGTTCCCAAAATCAGAGGATTATGTTCAAGAACGCCATATCGCCGGTGACCCACATGATTGCAATCAATAAAAACGAACGATCTGATAGAGTATTAAAAGCGAAAGATTGAACCCACCCGTGTGATGAGATGCCTCCAAGCCATTCCTATTCGTTTTCCTTATCCTCAGACGAAAATGCTCCGATCTTTGTGGTTTTCAATCCTTCAACCTGTTTCACGAGCTGAAAGACGAAAGATTTGTTCTGGGGTTGAAGAAATTGGGGGCGAAAAGAAAGGAAATGGCGGATTGAGATAAAGAAGGCGAAGAGTCCAGTCAGATGGGTTCTGCGATTGTCGCAATGCTTCGCTTCCTGACCATTACAGAGCAATTATCAACATTTTTAAATGCCGATTCTACCCCTCTGATTTTGACTCCTTTCGTTTTTCTGTCCGAATTTTGAATCCCCACAACACAATGAACAACTTCGATTCCTAACCTAACCTTTCCAAGATATTCCCATTCCTGCCAGAATTGGGCCTTTTGGGCCGACATTTGGGCCTGTCAAAGATTTGTCCAACTCCTTGAATCCAAAATAAACTGTTTTTTTTTTTTTTAATTCTTTGTTCCTTTAAAATCTTTCACGTTTAGGGGAAATTATTTGAGGAAACTGTCACAATGTAGTTGATAATTCTGTACTGTTAGATATGAGAAGGATAAATTATAAAAAATACTTCTATTTTGTATCCCATTAGAGATTTAGGGACAAACATATTTTAAGATCTACATCCGACGATTTTAAAGAGACAACTACATTGTGGCGGTCTCATTGAATAATTTGTCATATCTTAAAAGAAGTATTTTTATTTGACACCAAAAATATCTAAAAGAAAATATTGAACATGATTGTTTCTTTCTCCATTTTATTTTATAGTTTTTTCAAATGTTTTTATTTTGGTCTAAAAGCTTTTACGTATCTTATTTTAGTCCTCAAATTTGGTATACAAATCCTATCTTTATTCTTAATTATTATCATTTCTTTTCATTCATTGTTAGAGTTTAAATCTATAATATGACAATGATTTGTGAAATCTTAATATGACAATGAGTTTAAGCTACAAATTTTGACAATTATTTTAATGTTTAGAGACTAAAACGGAATAAAACATAAATTTAAGTAGTGTAATATTTAAACCAAAAAAGTGAATTGGGTAACATAAAGTCTCATAATATTTGAGATATTCTATAATAAGCTGAAGAAAAATTGTACACAAAAGACTTTCAAGAGTTAACAATAGAAAAAATGGTTTTAAAAATACTATTTTGGTCTATCTACTTTCAAAACGTCAATTTTTGTCTATGCACTTTTGATTTTGGTTCTTTGTACTTATAAATTTTTAATTTGGTGTGTACTTTTAAAAACGTGTCTACTTTGGCCCTTCATTTTCATTTTTTTTATCATAATAATTTTACTAAAATCCTTGAAATGTAATCATAAATTTGTATTAAAGGATTTTCATTATGTGTAAAATTTAATTTATATAATTATAGACTAAATTGGCCACTTTTTTAAAGTAGAGATGTCAAAATGAACATTTTGAGAGTACATGGACCACAGTGAACGAAAATCAAAAAGCATGTTGACCAAAATAGACGTTTTATGAAAGTGCATGGACGGAAATGAACCAAAGTCAATAATACAATACAAAAACTTATACTTTTATTCTTTGTACGGTTTGGATTTCTACTTCAAATTTTGCATGTAGTTGTCCATAAAAAAAATAGTTAAATTTGGGATGGCTCGAGTTGATAGCACGTCTTTTATGTCAGTTGAGCTATGGTCACTTTGACATCAATCAAACATACTCCGGCTCATTCTTTGTTTAAAAAAAATATATTTTTTCATTATCAAATCCTAAACCGTCACTAATACGTTTAAAAAAATTGATATTCGATTTATTCTACCTCCAAATTGTATCGTTGAATAAAGAAAATCAGTCATTAGTATTATCACACTTCTTTCAACCAAAGGATAAACAATCAAAAGAACTTTGTTTATAAAATAAAAGGGAGGGAAATTTATATCTAAGTAATGCTTGATAATTGTTTTATGTTTTATTTTACGTTTAAAAAATATATGTTTCTAATTATAATATTTTGTTTCGTATGCTTAATTAAAATTAAAGTATTTGTTTTCAGCTTGTAAATTCAGCTAATATTTTTAAGATATAGATTACATGTACAAAAAAAACAAAAAAAAACCAAAAAGCCTGTCTCTCCTTGTCATTTCGTTCAGTTTTCTTAATTTCTCAGACTATAAATTTCAATAATCAATAAAACAAAACAAACAAATAACATTAGATGATCATAATTAATGACCTTTTTTATTATGAACAAAAAAACACTAATCCGGAGAGAGAATCCAGACAAAGCGAAGATTGTCAGTTGAAAAATCCTCAACTCTTAAATACATACACTTCCCCCCTTTGATCATAGCTAATTCAAAACAAAATTCGTTCAATTAAAAAAAAGATGGTCTAATTATACTAATTAATCACGCCAAAATGTGGTCTGCTGAATTTGATGATTCTGGTGCAATCCAAATGTGGAAGAAGGAGAAGAATCCAAATTCGACATATCGTTTATTATCACATTCTCGAACATACGACGATCCGGCGGCTGTCGAGCCACCGCTCTTAGGCCAAGAAAATCCCTCGTTATCTCTCCAGCGCCGCCGCCACCGCCGTCTTTGTCGCCGTCTTTATTAGCTCTATTATTCATCAATATCCCATTAATTAAAGCTTCTTCAAAGGAGGCCTCTTCAAAAGGCATCATGTGATGAAACAATGGAAGAGGAGGAGTTTCAGCTGGAGAATTCAATTCCCATGCAGGAGTACATGAAGAACCAAACACGGGACCCGAACCCGAACCCGGACCCGGTAACCCGAATCCAATTGAAGTAGGATTAGGGTTAGGGTTAGGGTTGTGAAAGGTGGGAATGAGGATATTATGGTGTTGTTGAATTTGTTGATGGGAAATTAAAGGGAAAAAATGGTCTTGGTTTTCAATTTTAAGTGGGAAATTATTAGGGTGAAGAAGAGAAGAGAAAATTGGGTTGTTGTTATTTAAGGGTGATGATGATGATGTAAAATTGGTACTTTCTTCCTGAGCCAAAGCATTGCAGAATGCTCTGTGGGTTATGAAACTGTCCCTCCTGCATACACCAATTCCAAAAACAATATACAAACATAAAAAAAACAAATTTTTATCACTACCCCATAAATTTCTCTGCCAATCCCAACACTCTAAATTATGCTCCTTTTTTTTTCTCTTTTTCTTTTTGTATTTAGACATACAAGATCATCACACTGCACATTTTACTGTTTACCCCAACTTCTCTCAATTTCTTTAGAGATAATCCAAAATTTTCCATTTCAAAAACAAAATCACTTTTTTGACAAGTAGTACATGTTATTGAAATAGACCGCAACCTAAACCGTCAATAAGACTTTGTTTGATAACAATTTTGATTTTTGAAAAGTATGTTTGTTTTCTCACTATTATTTCTTCACAATATTGGGTTTTTTTTTTTTCGTTTTTCGTTTCAAAACTTGACTTTGATTTTGAAAACACTTGTAAAAGGTAGATATAAAAACCAAAGTAACTCAGAGGTGGGAGTAATATTATTCATAGGCATAATTTTCATAAACCAAATAGTTATCAAACATGACTTAAGTTGCGAGTATAATTCAGTTGTTAAGATATTTGTAAGAACAAAATCACTTTTTGACTAGTAATAGTACATGTTATTGAAATAGAACGCAACATAAACCGTCAAATAAAACCCTGTTTGATAACTATTTGATTTTTGAAAATTAAGTGTTTTATCACTATTATTATTTCTTTAGGATATTGGAATTTTTAGTCAAATTTAAAAAAACAAAAGGCAAGGTTTTTTTTAACAAAATATATATATTTTTTCAAAATTTCACTTTGATTTTGAAAACACTTGTAAAAGTAACAATGGTGGAAGTAATATTGTTTATAGGCTTAATTTTCAGATACCAAATGGTTATCAAACCGAGCCTAAATTGCGAGCATAATTCAGTTGTTAAGATATTTGTAAGAGCAAGTCTATTATGCAGTACTTATCTTGATTTCAAGTGATCATTTGACATTTAAAGGTGTTTTTTTGAATTGCATTAATTAAGAAAAGGTAAGTTGAGATTTGGGTAAGTTACCTAGAGAAGAGGGTTCCACAGTCACATTTATACTCTCTAGTGCCACAAATCTTGGAGTGAGCTTTCCAATCTGATTGAACTGCATATCTCTTTGAACACTTTTCACACTTCCACTTCTTCTCGCCGTGCTTCCTGCTGAAGTGCTTCTTGATCCCAGTTAGATCGCCGAGAGCCCTCGACGGGTGATGGTGCACGCACGTCGGTTCCGGGCACACGTACACCTTCTTCCTCACTTCCTTGTTGCCTCTTTGCTTTAGCTTCCATGGAAGATTGTGCCCTCTTCTGTGAAGTTGAAGATTCTGATCTCTTTGAAACCCCTTGTTACAGATCTCACACATGAATCTATTCGTCGCCATAAGCGCTTTCGGAGACATAGCTATCACTTCGGCATCTGGGTCTGATTCAAAATCAAAACTTTTAGCGCATATATTAAACTAAACCTACATCACACACACGAGTTCGAATAAATTGAATCATTTATTCATATTCTTAACAAAAACAAGACCTGGGTTGCCGGGAAGATTCCGCTTCTTCTTCGACGGTGGCGGTGGCGGTGGCAGTTGATTTGTGGAAGCAGAGGAGTGATGAGAATAAAGAGGGTCAGTACTGGCTTCATTTCTTGCTAGTTCACCATGAGATGCACAAGTCAAGACAGACAAATTCTCATCCACCATTAAATTACCTTTCATCATCATATCCTCTTCACTTCATTAAATTATAAACTGAAACCCTTCATAAATAATGAGAGAGTAATATACAATGGAAGAATCTTCACAATCATCAGTCAGAGAAGTAAGTATATAATAAATAACTCTATCTTCAGAGATAGATCTGAAAAAACCCTAATTCAGAATAAACTCAGAGAAAGATCACTAATCCTTCAATTCAATTTAGATCTCCACCCAAAAAAAAAAAAGATATTGAAAGAGAAATAATAAAAATGAGAGCTTTGGTATGCATGTAAAGAAAGGAAAATAAAAAAATGAAATTCCACTTGGGCTCTTGAATGTTTTGGACAAACTTTCCTGCTGGCTGCCTCTCCTGCAAAAAGCCTAAAAACAAGAACCTTTCAGTACAGAACCAAAAAAGAAAAAAGCCCCATTTCCTTTTTCTCAAAAATAAATAAAAATTACTGTGGAGAGAGAGATCTACAGAAATAATCCAACAACAGTAGGCCAAAACCAACAAATGTTTGTTCTGACATGAGCTAGGTTGCTGTCTTTTTCCTTGTTATGTTCCTTTGTTGAATTTTTTTGAAAAAAATTGTTCCTCTAATAATTGCAACTTTATAAAGTTTTGATTTTTATTATTTTTATGAGAACCCCACAAGAAAATGATATTTAAATTAAGGGTGTAATAATAATCCACGTTTGAAATTGACAGTAGGGTTAAATGATGGAGTTTTCATTTGTTACGAAAAGTAGGAAGAAAAAAAGGGAACTGAAAGTAGAAAAAAACAAAGATCCTACACACTAAAGCACATCTAGACATGAAAGATAAAAGCCAGAATTATGATATATGAACAAAATTAAAATTAAAAAGAAAAGAAATCACGGGCAAAGTAGTGAAAAAAAGAAATGTAAGGATGAAAAAGCAAATTCGTCTGTTTCTGCTGCTCTTACACTGTCATGCATGATTGGTTCAGTGATTGAATCTCACAAAGACATCCTCAATGTCAATCATACTATAGTATAATAGCTTGCCCTCCCCCTTTTCCACCTTATAAAAATCATTACTTATAGCTTTAATTTGTTTTCAAATTATATTTCAATCCTTTGAAAAGTTTCATTTTTTAATTTTTGTATAGTTTATAATTAAATTTATCAAAAAAAACTATTATTGCTTATAAGGTCACCAAGGTTGGCATTTGTCCATAATAATACAATCATTTTTTCTGTATAATAATATACACGACACAATTGGGTGGTGAGTACCTTATTCATGATGTTAACTTCTCAACATTTTTCAAACTATAACCCTAATTCTGTTTTTTTTTTATATATATATCTTTGAGTGTCCAGGTTAACTTATGCGCATTTCGACTATTCTCATCGGACAAATTTCTAGGTAGGTGATCACCAAGGATTAAACTCATTCTCTACATGAGATATTTAATAGTCTCAAGACTCTTCATGACCACTAGGTCAACCTTTGTGGCTCTAATTTTGATCTATTAAGTGTGAGAAGGATGAGTTGGGCGAGTTTTTGTCGGTTGGGCGAGTTTTTGTCGGTTGGTCGGTGAAAAACATGAAAAGTAAAGAAAATAAAAATCTTACACAAACGCTTTTTATATTTTCTCCAAACTCCAAATCTATAAGTTACCAAGACTATTAAAGTCATGTAAGGCTTATTTTTTTTTTGTTGCTTTTGTATGTTTCTCCCCTACTCAATAAAGTATTTTTTTATAATAAACAAATAATAATACTACTAAATTCAACTCTCATCTCAAAAACCCATTTGTATTTTAGGGAGAAAGTTAACAAAAGGTTGTTTTTTTGACGACTAAAAAACTTAAAAGGTATTTTCTCGGTACAATAAATTTGGAGTGGAGATGTGAACTTGTAATAAATATATATATATATATATATATATATATATATATATATATATATTTTAATCTATTATCTATAAGACCTAAAAGGATAAGAAAGATAATTCAAATAAATTATTAAGGCATCCATATTGTTCAGTTTTGACATAACTTTCATGACTCTGCTTTTAATTTCACCGAAAATATTTTATACCATTGAAGATAATTGTCCCCCTTATATACACATTATATTTTCTTTTATCTAGCCATTGTGAGATAAGAAAAATATTATGTAATTTCGGTAAAAAAAAAAAAAAAAAAAAAAATCAAATTACACCGTTGAAAGTTTGTTTTAGTACTACAATGGACTAGGGATGATTTCAAATCCCGAACTAAAAAAAAAGAAATACATGTCAATTCCGATTCATTTGGGGTTTATACTCAACCTCATTGTGTTCTCCCTTTCACATTCATTTTGGCTTAAAAAAAAAAAAAACAAAACACAGGCGAAGTCATTTTCAAGGGTTTTTTTTAAATGAGAAAAAAAAAAGAGAAAAAGAGAAGATAATAATGTGTGATAGGGATATATAAGAGCGACTGAGCGAGCCTAGCTGGCTGGCTGGCTATAGCCGAGGTCGGTCCCCGGTGCGGTGCTACTGCCCAACGGCCCCAACCCTTAGCCACTAGCACTACTCTCTGCAGCATCCTTCACCCTCTCATCAAAATCCATGTTTTCTTCCTTTTTAATCTCTTAAATAATTTCATCAAATTTTACACAAACAAAAACCCACCCTAAAAAATAAATTACAATTTTATTTTATTTTTTTGTTCAAAGATTCATCATCACCACCTTTGGAATTGGATAGCCAGAGAGCTTGAAAGGTCAATAATGGTGGTTGACAAAGAAAGAATATCCTCAATTTGGTGAAATAACTCTCAATTAATTATTACTTGCTTTGGTTTTGGACCCTCTTTTTTTTTTTTTTTCCTTTTGCTAAATCATAAAAATATTCTTGAACTTTGTGATTTGATTAAAAAATTCATATTCTTTATGTTACTCTTGACACATTTCATAAACGTTTCAAAACTACCCTTGTAGTAGAAATCCATTAGAATATTGGACAAAAAATATTTACGTGACGATAATTTGAAATGGTGTGGCAAAGATTGTGACACTTGTTCGAAAATTTATGATATTATTAGAAGTATGAATACTCATGTCTCATTCTAGTTATTGCATGTCATGTACTCTTGTAGTATTAGAAACCATATGGGACCACTAATATTAGAAAAATTATAAAGACAAAATCAAAAGGAATATGATACTCTTGTGGTTGTTATGAGTGTTAACAAAGTCTCACATTTGATTAAGAAAGAGAATGATTCATGTATTAGGAAGAACAACTATCTCCAATGGTATGAAGTATTTTGAGTGAAACCAAAAGCAAAGCCATGAGCGCTGCTAGTGGTATCAGAGTCATGTGCCCTTGACTAACCTTGTCGATAGAAAATCACGTGTCAATAGAATCCTTTAGTCTAGAACAAATTAAGTGGGTGAGCTAAAATGACTTAGTTATAGTGAATTTGTGGTTGAGCTTTAAAAAAAAAGTAAATAGGCTCAAAATCGATAAAATCCTCTGGTCTAGAACAAATTAAGTGAGTGAGCTAAAATGACTTAGTTATAGTGATTTCGTGGTTGAGTTTAAAAAAAAAAAATAAGTTCAAGATCGATAGAATCCTCCGATTTAGAACAAATTAGGTGAGTGAGATAAAAATGACTTAGTTATAGTGAACTTGTGGTTTGAGCTTTAACAAAAGTAATAAGCTCAAGATCAGTAAGACACGGAGGGCTCGATGAAACTTAGTTTGAGAGGGAGAATTGTTGGAATTACAAACAAAGTCTCACATTAGGGTTATGCCCAAAGTCTACAATATCAATTTTATCTCTAACGTGAATTGAGTAGGAAAGAACGATGACTATTGGAGGGCCCGGATGCTCTGTTTAGGGTTGAGATGAGATTGGAAAAAGAAGTTGGAGCAATCTCCAGCTTTTATTTTGTTTTATCATAATTTAGTAGGTAGTAGTTGTGCATATATTTACTTTTTTGCTTACACATTTATGTATTGGCATCAACAAAATATCGAACCTTTCTATTTTTGTGTGTTTATTATTATTGCATATGTTTGTATCATTACAAATACCAACACTCTTTACTTTTTCTTTTTTTCTTTTGCTTTTATTTTTTTTGCTGAACACAATTACAAAGTGGAGAAAATATTTGAATACTTTAAGGACCACTTGGAATTTAGGGTTTAACCTAAGATTGTTATAACACACTTTCGTTTGATTTTGATTAGTTTTTTTTAAAGGTATTTTAATTAAAGTGAGTAACCAACCTATAATCTCTTAGTTAAATACACAAATTTATGTCAATTGAAATATGTTCGGTTTCACTTGATTAATTAATTATATAGAAAGCAAAAATTACATTTTTTGAATCCACTTAATTTGGTACACATTTTTATATAATAAGAGTATATTTTGGATTTTCAAAAGAAAAATTGGTATATTTTGGAGTGCTTCCAAAAATCTAGAGATGGGTAGCAAAAAAGTTGTTTTTAATTATAGATAGTATTTTATGACAAATTTGTTTTTAAAATGTTTTTTTTACTATGCATGTGGAGATGGAGAGGGTGAATCCAACTTGAGACCTCTAGCTCATAATTCATACATCATGTCGGTTGAGTTATGCTCATATTAGTATTTAAAATGTTTACTAGTCAAATACTATATATTTAATTATTTTTATGATATTATATTAACATGAGGTGGAGATATTTAATTTATAAACTTAATTATAGGAGCTTGGGGATAGTTTTGGATTAGAGTGGTTTTGAGTTCCAAATCTAAAATCACGTTTGGGACAAAGGGGTTGGATACCCCGGGTTTGGGAAGCCAAACTCGTGAGTTACTCATTCCAAATCCATGATTTTTCTTAATATTACAACATCTTGGTAGGGTCCGATCATTTTTCTTTCCATTTTCTCATAATTATGGTTGGTGATAAATTGCCAAAGCGAGCATGGCTTAGGTACATGTATGTGTTGATGACCAAGAGGTAAACAAGTCAAATTGACCTCTGTTGACATCATCACTTATTTTCTTAATATTATTTTTAACCGTGAAAATAAAAATGAGCAAATTATCCTAATGGCCACTCATGTTTGAGTTTGGTAGCACTTGGGTCCTTAAGGTTTCAAATCTAACAATTATACTCTTGAGATTTGAATTTAAATCGTTTTTGGTTCTCCTCCGTCAAAATTTTTGTTAAGTCCTAACAAAAATTTTACGGAAGGGATAAAAAACGAATCAAATTCAAACCTCAAGTATAATTGTTGGATTTGAATCCTTAGGGACTCAAGTGCTATCAAACCCAGGACCATTAGGGTAATTTGTCTAAATATTTTTTTTTTTTTATAAATTGGTCATATCATATACTATATATTATGGTATGTACTCTCGACTAAAATGTTTTTATTTGTTAACTAAAACATAACTCAATTGATCAAGATATATACTTTCGATTAAAATGTTAGATATTTGAATCTTTATCCATGCATCCTTGTGGAACTAATTTTTTTTTTAATTTGTTTAATCATATTTATTCATAATACTTGAATTTTTGTTTTCTTTAGTGTAATACTTGAAATTTTCAACTCAAATAAGTTGCTCATTTTCTTTGCCATAATTTATTTTTATTTTAATTTGTTTAATCATATTTATCCATGCAAAAATGATTTTATTTTTAATTTGCTCATTTTCTTTGCCATAATTTATTATTTTTTTTTTCTAAGTTAAGACCTAAATTTTAGGAAAGGAGCAAAATCTTTCAACATATTTAAGACAATTCATTTTTTTTTTCTTAAAAAAAAAAAAAGAAAAAAAAAAGAAGAAGTTAAATGAAGATGTTTGGATTGGACCTTTGAAGCACCAACTTGGAGTTAGTAATTATTAGAAGAAATAATCTCGACCCGAGTTTACGTTTATCTCACCAACTATTATAATTCATCGTAACAATTAAAATAGTTTAAAAAATATTTATTATTCATAATCATTATAATTCTCCCTCACCGATTGTGATAATCTAGTGACAAACAATCTTTTTTGAATCATACAAACAATCTTAAGAGACCTATAAGACGACGACGACAAAAAAAAAAAATAACAAAAAAAACTGAAAGTTTAGTAGTAGAGTTATAATTTAATTTCAACTTACTACAGTCACCAATGACCATGACCTTCTTCTACATCGTTCTGATTTTCAGCTGTCCACTAAAAAACTGCAAGTTGATGAACCAACTGTATGAAAATCAACGATCAGGTGAAGGAGGCGAAGTCAACGATTCGTCGGATCAGCCCTCCATTAACTCCGGCGAGCCCTCGCCGGAGAATACAGCAAATCAGCAGCATTAAAACCAGAGGAGAATGAAGAAACCCTTAAATTGGGCCATTCTTCTTTGCTTCTGGTTGTCTTACAATGGAATCCAAGCAGCCTCTAATCAGCCCTACAGAACATCATTTCACTTCCAGCCGCCCAAAAATTGGATGAACGGTAAAAATCTCATAAAAAATTCTCCTTCATTTAGCCCTTTTTTTTGTTAATTCTTTCTCTATTTGGAATTGACAATCTACCGTATTGATTCAATTTCTTGATGTCTTTTGTGGGGCTTTTTCTGGCTGATGATGACCTTAAAGATCCCAATGGTACAATTTTCCCCTAGTTTTCTTCATTATTTGATTTCCCTCTTTTAGCTGTAGACAAATTGTAATGTAATGAATCAATAATTGCAGGACCAATGTATTATAAGGGAGTTTATCATCTGTTCTACCAGTTTAATCCTTATAGTGCAATTTGGGGCAACATTACATGGGCCCATTCAATTTCATATGATCTTGTTGATTGGATTCATTTAGAACATGCTTTGTATCCAACTGAACCTTATGAAGCCAATGGTTGTTGGTCTGGTTCTGCAACAATTCTTCTTGATGAAAAACCAGCTATGTTATACACTGGATCCAACTCTAAAAATCAGCAAGTTCAAAATCTAGCTGTGCCCAAGAATCTGTCTGACCCTTTACTGAAAGAGTGGATTAAATCATCTCATAATCCTCTGATTGCGCCTGTTGATGACATTGATCCTTTGAACTTTAGGGACCCTACAACTGCTTGGCTTGGCCCGGACGGGTTATGGAGGGTCATTGTTGGGGGGGAGATTGGTGATCGTGGAGTGGCGATTTTGTATCGTAGCGAGGATTTTGTCAATTGGACTCGGAGTAAGAGTTCACTACATACCTCGAACGAAACTGGGATGTGGGAGTGCCCGGATTTTTATCCGGTGAGTATCAATGGCAGTAATGGACTTGATACTTCTGCTCAGGATGGGTTATTCAAGCATGTGCTCAAGGCAAGTTTCAATGACAATGATCACTATGTATTGGGAAGTTACATTCCAGGAACAGATACATTTTCAGTTGAGACTAATTTCTTGAGCAATGGCTCTGATTTGCGATACGACTACGGGAAATTCTATGCTTCGAAATCGTTTTATGATAGTGATAAGAAGAGAAGAATACTGTGGGGATGGATAAAGGAATCGGACAGTGAAGCTGATGATATTGGCAAAGGATGGTCTGGCCTTCAGGTAATTCTTTTACTCTGTCTCAGACTCTCATCCTTTATTAATTTGATTGAGGTGAGTCATAGTTCTGAATTTTCTGATATGAGTCACTTGTTTATGTTAATAGCTTATTCCATATTACAATTCTAATTACATTTCACAGTCATTTCCTAGAAGTATATTACTTGGTGAATCTGGAAGACAATTGGTACAATGGCCAATTAAAGAAATTGAGAAACTACGTACAAAGCGTGTGAGTTTTGATGATATGGACCTCAAAAGTGGTTCAGTATTTGAAGTCCCGGGCATTACGGCCGCACAGGTAACCATCCCGCTATTCGTTATTTCAGAGTTACAATGACCTGAATTTTCCCCACAAACTAACTCAAAGAAAAGCAGAAATGTTGGTTGAAGTAATGAAAACATTTTCACATTTGTTTCCTGTATGCAAAGGCCGATATCGAAATCTTGTTCCACTTATCTGGTCTTAAAGAAGCAGAAGAGATGAATGTGAGTTGCATTGATCCACAATTGCTCTGTAAAGAAAAGAAAACATCAGTGAACGGCACGGTTGGACCATTTGGCTTGCTTGTTTTGGCCTCTAAAGATTTGACAGAACAAACTGCAGTCTACTTTCGAGTATTCAAAAAGCAATATGAGAAATATGCTGTGCTAATGTGCAGTGATCAAAGCAGGTTTGTTAGTTTACATATTGGTTAGATTTTCTTTTATATTGCTTGAGCTGTTTTGATTGAGGCTACAGAGTCACAATTTCAACAGGTCTTCTCTGAGGGAAGGGCTTGAGAAATCCACTTATGGAGCGTTCGTCGACATTGACCCTCTTCATGAAACGATATCCTTAAGAAGCCTGGTACGTCGATTACCATTTGAGATCCATACATTAAAAAAAAACTGAGAAAACATTTTGCAAAAGAACAAAAACATATATATTCAGTTGATTGTGCTAGTCAGTTTCCTTTGGTTTTGAGTTCCAAGGTGTTTATGGCAACATGCTACTGCAAAAGTTTGTATAAATGACATAACCATCTTCTATTATCCTTTTAATCTACATTGGAAGAATAACAAAATAGGAAGAGTATTTTTGGTCATATGTATGTAACCATTAGATTAGTATTGATGTATGTATCTTGTACTATAGAATACTCTATCTTCATCATAAGAGAAATTATTCGAGGAGGCGACCACAATGTGGCTAACAATTTTGTACTGTTGGATGTATCATGTATGAGTGAGAAACTGCAATATTATTTCGAATTTGTATCTAATGGTTATTAGGAGTATGCAGATTTTTCAATCTGAAAGGCAGCCACATTATACTGGCCTCATTGAATAATTTTTCTCATCATAGGGTAGAATGATCTTTTTGTCTTTGCCCTTTTTCATCTAGTTGATAAATATACTAACTCTCTAGTGTAATCGTTCAATGAAGGTAGATCGTCGAGGATGTCGCTCGTTCAACTTTCCTATATAAAAACGCTAACATTTGAGTGTTGTATTATGCAGATAGACCATTCCATAATTGAAAGTTTTGGTGGGGATGGGAAAGCCTGCATCACTGCAAGAGTGTATCCAAAGCTGGCCATCAACCAAGAAGCCCATCTTTATGCATTCAACAATGGAACTGTGGATGTAAGAATTTCAAAGCTAAGTGCTTGGAGCATGAAGAGAGCTCAGATTGTTCCCATTCAAAAGAGAAGAAAGCCACCCATCAGTTGATATCAAAATTCCAAACTTTAGGTATCATTTTAGACAATAAAGCATTTTTTTTAACAGAAAGTTAGAATCATTAAAGACTTGATTGAAGTGCAATAGTGAACAAATTGGTATAGTTGTGTTTCCAATTATGCATCCAAGTCAAAAAAGTAAAGAACACAACAGATTCCAAAGCAAGTGAAGCAAATGAAAAGGCAATGGTAGAAGACAGAATACTTTATAATTTTAGCTCATTATTCCAACACAACATAAAACAACACATGTGACAAAAATTCTGTTTCAACAGTTGAATTGGTGTATTTGTATTTAGTAGAAAACCTCAATTTGGAGAAATTATTTAAAGGAGTCGTGACAATGTGGTTAGCAGTTTTGCATCGTTGAATGAGCGAGAAAAATTATAAAAAGTATTTCGCTTTTGTATCCAACGATTATTAGGAGGCAAACATATTTCTGAATCTACATCCAACAATTATTAAGAAGTATTACGAGGCAACTACATTGTAGCGAACTCGTTAAATAATTTCTCCTCAACTCGAGGGTGCTGATAAGCTAAAGCATCATGACTTTGTTCCAAAAGCAATACAAGGAACAACTCATCCACTGGGCCTCACAAAGTGGGCTTTTGACCCAACTTTTTCCAACTTACATAATAATGCCAATTTGATCCTCGAATCCCAAAACCACTTATTTCTTCACTAAACCAAACAATTCTTCTTCAAGACGAACATAAATTACTCGACAACGGGTAACTCTAGGGCAATCAGATCCAAAATAATTGTAAATTTAGCAAAGTTTAAAATCTTTTGTAAATATGGCAAAAAAATCAGTAGTTATCACTGATAGACTTTATGACTATTACTGGTAGACTTCTATCAGTGATAGACTATTATTACTGACAAAATTCTAAAAGAAAGACTACTATCAGCGATGTCTATTAGCGATAGACCATATTATCAGTGATAGAAATTGTCATATCCGCATTTTTTTTAAAAAAAGTACTATATTTTTAATTATTTTACTCTAAATTGACATCGGTTACAATTTCTCAAAAACAATTCATGACAATGACATAATTCAAAGGAAAAAAGAAAATATTTGATCGAGCATAGTTGAATTGACATAAAGTTGTCTTTTTAACTAAGAGGTCAGGAATTTAATTTTCACCTCACATGTATTTAAAGGAAAAGTATTTGTAAGGAGGGGGTTTTAAATTTAATTAATGGGATATGATTATAAAAATGAAAAGTTAAACCAAAAAAAAAAAAAAAAATAGGGAGAACCTAAAATCCCTAGCATTAAGGAAGTTAGAGTGGGGCATAAAAGACATTAATTATATAATATAGGTAGTTGTTGGTTCAAGTCTGGCTGTCACAAGCATGAGTTTAATGACCAAATTACATAGTTTCTTATTATATAATTTTATTATATAGTTTTTTTTATATTTGATGTGAGGGGCTGGCTGGTGGTGAAGTGGGCTATGTAAAATTAATTAATTAATTAATTAATTAATTTGAAATATTAAACAAAACTCAATAATTGCTTCCATATTCTCTTTTATGAATGGCGGTATCTTCATTAGATTCTTCTTACGTTATGCTCTAAAGATTCCATTTAGATCACCGTCCAATGCATGTTCGCCACGTGGAGTTCACGATCTGACAGACACCCCAAAATGCACTGTTTTCTTTGGTGGGTGACGCTATTGTCATCACCCAAGGGGAGAGAGATTTGATATTTTTTAAAAATGAAATGATGAGAGATAGTGGAGGATTTGGGGCCCACTTAATTACCCTTAATTATCATCTCCTAAGTCCTAATACTCCCATTTTTGTTTAGTCTTTTCCTTAATTGGGATACATAATCGTCAAAATCAAAAGTGGCTGTATTTTTAATACTCCTTTTTTTATTCTATCATTAACTATTTTTCTTTTCAATTTTATGGTTCATTTCTATTATTTCACTTCAATTTCTTTTTCTCCTTAATGTTCGCAATTTCTTAATTGGGAAACAAAAACACTCCAAGAAATAATTAATTAAAATATTAATATTAAGCCCTAAAAATACCTTTTATCAATAGTTCAGAACTCGAAAGATTGGAAAGGCTAGAGATAGTGATAATAAATATGTAAATTTGGTGATGAAAATATGATATAAACCTAAAATAATACATATCTTTAACTTTTACTAAATTATTAATAATTTTAAATATTTAATTGTATTTTTTTCTAAAATCAAATCTACCTATTTTTAATTTTTATAAGCATAATATGCGATCAAAAATCAATGGCAAGAATAAGGTAATATAGTGTTGTTCAACTCACCGATAATAATAATAATGAATTTTTTTTATTTAGTACCAATGAGGTGAAACAAATACACATTAATTTATAATATACTTGTGAGGATTTCAAATTTTCAACTAGTCAAGGTTGGATGCATTTAAATTAAAAAAAAAAAAAAAAAAAAAAACTAGGAACCAAATTTACTAGCTTATTATCATTAACAATTTTTTTAATACTAAATTTAATTACAATATTAATAATTTTCGAGGCCAACATAAACATAACTCAACTAACATAAATTATGAGCTAGTGGTCAGAAATTTGAATCTCTTACCATGCATATTGTAGAAAAAAGAGGCTAAATTATTAAAAATATCCCTAAACTATGAAAAACATTTAAAAAAGTATCTTCGTTAACAACACAAAAAATTTGATGGAGACGGTTAAATTCTAATTTGTATGGAAGAAATAAAAATATGTACGTCTGAAATTTTAAAAAAAAAATCATGAAAACGTATCTAACATATATCTATTTTCTACAAATTTTACCTTAATTTTATTTTATTCTCTTATCGTTTGAATAGATAAAATATTACGTCTAATTTAACTATAAGTACATTTGTTTTTAAACGGTTTTTAAAGTCCAAGTATATTTTTGAAACTTTTAAAAATTTAAAAGTATGTTTGATAATTTAGCGAAAAAAAATAAAAAAAAAACTTATTATAGAACAAAGTGTCAAATATTAATCTATTTCTTACAGTTATATATATATAAAAAATAAAAACAAAAATTTACAAATTGTAAAAATTCGGAGAAAATGAAATGGTGAAACATGAAAGATGGAACATAAAAATTCCCATAAGATACCACAGGAGAATTTCTAGTACATCGGTATGGAAAAACTCCATACCACTGTCTTTCAAAAAAATGACACGTGACGAAATGGTTTAAAAAAATAATATATTTAATAGTGTAGGTCTCAGTTAAACAACATTTCGCCACGTGTCATTTTTTAAAAGGCAGTGGTATGAAGTTTTTCCATAACGAATGTACTAGAAATTCTCCCCGATACCACGCTCATCTCCTGACAACCCATTCAATCACCACCTTCTATTTTCTGCTTTGTTCTTCTTCTTTTTTTGGTAGTTTTCAAGACATAACATAATGTCATACATATATGATATATGTGGTAATAATATTATTTATAAATAAAATAAAATAAAATATGGTCTACCATGTTCGATTTCGAGATATTTCTTCAATAATTGGAGAAATTGCTGTCAGAATATCTCAAGTACAGTAAGTACTACTACCTCACTACTATTACCTCGTCATTCTCAAAAATAAACAATAATACCAATAATTACTCTTTTCTCCCTTAATCTTAACCACCCATACATTTTATTCCTTCCTTTTTCCTTTTTCCCCATTCAAAACTTGAAATTTCCAACTAATATTCTCCGTATTTGAGGGAGTTCACTTACAATATAAGATACATCGGTTACTTCTCATATTATCAATTAGTTTTTAGATGAAATTTGGTGATATTAATATCAAAGACAAAAGAAATTGAGAGAATTGTGAGTATGTAATGTAGTAGAATAGAGTAATGGATACAAAAGTCTACACATTCAACGGTGCTGATTACTTAATAATTGATATTGGGACCCACTTGGTCCTTCTTTCAATCTACTACTGACAGACCCCACTGCTTTCACTTCATCATCCTCATCCGACCACGTGTCACGCCCTTTCCCGCGACTACACTAAATAATCATACTCGCCGCCACCCTACCGGACTTATCCTCTATTTTACTTTTTCCGGCACCATCCAGATTTTTTTAATTATTGATTTCAATTTCCACCACCACCACCAACAACGACGACCCAAATAGCAAAATCATAGATCCATTATTTATTTTTTCATCCGATCCCTTTAATAATCTTATCTTTCAATTACAAGGGATTCGTTTAATTTTTTTTTTTTTGGGGAATTACAATGATAAATTAGAATTGAAAGGATAATATATATGAAATTGGTCATACCCAGAGAGCGCCGACATCGACGAGCTTAGGTACGAGGTGGCCACTGAGGTGGAGGGCGACGAGGGATTCTAGGCCGCCGACGAAAGCGCCGCCGATGAAGACGGCGGGGGAGGTGGCGGAGAAGGAGGAGAGGGCGTCGATCTCGTGGTCGTCCAATTGGATGACGGTGGGGTGGACGCCGATGGTGGCGAGGAGTTTCTTCATGACGTGGCACATGCAGCAGGAAGTGCGGCTGAAGATGATGACGGGGTGTTCGGAGATGAGGCGGCGGATGCGTGTCTCGGTGGACTCGGCGACGTCGAGGGAGAGGGAGGCGGAGGGCGGCGGAGATAGGTCGAGGTGGAGGAGGTCGTTGGAGCAACGTCTTAGGCCTTGCATCGCCGGAGGGATTTGAATTAAGAGAGAGTTTTTGTTTGATATGTCAACGGGGGGAAGAGGAGTGGTTTTATAAAAGAGAGTGGAGAGTGTGCTTTTGCTTACATCACTCTTTCATCTCTTCTACTATCTCTACTCTCTTTTTTTTTTTATACACTTTTCTTTTTCCACTACTCTTCACTAAATAAAGGGTTGGGTTCTAGTTGTACACTACCCACATATCACCTCCCTCTTGCCCGTGTCCACCACGCGCTTACCCCAATAATCTAATATTTCAAAGAGTATATTAATAAATATTGTTGATGCATGGATCAGGCCTAACGTCGGGTCGGTGAGCCGACCCTCCGACACTACAACAAAGTTGGCCTATTTCGACCATCTTTTATCGAAGGTTATAAAAAACCTTCGAAAAAAATTACATTTATCGAAGATATTTAAAAAACCTTCGAAAAATATCTACTATTTATCAAAGGTTATTAAAAGCCTTTGAAAAATATATGCATTTATCGAAAGTATTTAAAAAACCTTTGAAAAATATCACCTGTTTATCGAAGGTTATTAAAAACCTTGGAAAAAAATATACATTCATCGAAGGTATTAAAAGATCTTCGAAAAATATCACCTCTTTATCGAAGGTTATTAAAAACCTTCGAAAAAAACATACATTCATCGAAGGTATTAAAAGACCTTCGAAAAATATCTACTCTTTTATCAAAGGTTATTAAAAACTTTCGAAAAAATATATATTTATCGAAGGTATTAAAAGACCTTCGAAAAATATCTACTATTTTATCGAAGGTTATTAAAAACCTTCGAAAAAAATATACATTTATCGAAGGTATTAAAAGACCTTCGAAAAATATACTCTTTTATAAAAAATATCTACTCTTTTATTGAAGGTTATTATAAACCTTCGAAAAAAACCATTTTAATCGAAGGTTTTAAAACCTTCGAAAATGATAGAAAAATAAAATTCCCATCATTCACTCTCTCCCTACTCTTCCATTCCCATCATTCACCGTCTTCTTCTTCCCCATTTTCGCTCAGATCTGAAACTGAAAAAAATAAAGAAAAAAAAATTCCCATCATTCACCTCCATCGACTCTCACTCTTACTCCCAAAACTCCCTATTTCCGGCATATTTGTTTCATTTTGTGCTAGGTCCAAAATTTACTTCCAAAATTAACACAGGCTATTTTTCCTTTCCCTCTCGCGCGCTTCGTCTTCCTCTGAAGGTCACTGCAGACACAACAGAACACCAGCCATTCTGCTCTTCTTCTTCCCCAAATTTCCCCTCTCAAAACCCTAACGGAGTTCCGCTTTCTCCAAGTTTATCTTCTTCTTCTGTTTTCGCTCCTCTTTGCTTCCTCCGTCCTCTAATTTGTTTCTGGTATGACATTCTTCCCTTTCGTTTTCTTGTTTGACTTTGTTTTGACGCTTTTCTATGGTCGCTGGACTCCGTATTAAACGCTACTGATCGAATCGAGGATTTCCACTTGTTTGTTATTTGTGTGTCTTACTGCATTGTTTCCGAATGTGATGGATGTTTTCTTCCTTTTCATGCAATATATGACTGCGATTTTCTTCTCTCTTTTGGTTTGGTTACTCTTTTGCTTGTAGAGTTCGATACATTGTTTTGCGTTCTTGATTCTTTTTGTCTATGATGTTTAACGGCCTAAGTTCTCCTGTTTTTCAACTGGATTTTTGAGGTGTTGGATCATGTGCATGATATCCCTTGCTGGTTCAATCTTTTGGTTTATTACATGTTTCTTTTGTTGGTGTATCGATTGCTGAAGCTCTAGCAATTTCAAGTTCTATTTCGTTGGAATGCCCTAAAATTTGTTTGACTTGCGATGCTATAGAGTATATAGACTGTCTTTGTTTTTATCTTTCCGCTATTTTGTATTGACTTGTTTTATCCTGCCAATGAATCAAACATATAATCTACTTAGATTATGATTAAAAGGTTTACAACTATTTTTCTCTCTTAACAAGCATTTTTGCAAGGGGAAAGAGAGGGAGAGAGTTCTTAGAAAATAAAAATGAGATGTACTGCTCACCTTCATTCCCTTTATAATTTCTTCAAAAACAGCAACCTACAAGGTTCAGACACTGAACTTTAAAGTTCCAATCCACACAACATGCTTCAGTAGCAACAAGCACAGAGAGCCTATACCTGTATATCCCCGGGTCGTAAGGCAGGATTAATTTGATTTTGTTCACGAGATGCTCTTTGTAGAGAACTCTCCAAATCCTCCTATTAAAACATCCGAGAATGAGAGTTATAACAATGAATCCATGAAAAGTTGATAGTTCAGGTCGAGAAAACTACTCTTCTTAACTAACTTAGGTACATATAAATGTTTTACCTGCTTACTGATAATCTGAAGATGTGATTTGTAAGTAGCCTCAGATATGTTATAATCATATATGTTATAATCATCAACTGCATCAGATACTTTGGGGAATAAATTGAATTGAGGCTTTGAAGTATTCATAGTCTCTGTAGAAAGTTCTCCATCTCTCCCTACACCCTGAGGTTTGATAAAAGAAAGTTGGTCATACCTGTAGTTTATGCAGATAAATTTAATACTCTTTACATCGAAAAAAATAATTAGACTCGTGTAAGAGAAACCTAAAAATAAGCAGACATGATGTATTGAAAAACACTAAGAACAAGAATACTTGGTGCCACACAAATTAGATGGAGATTTTTATTTGTCTTACATTTGACTTAAAACCATTTGGAATAAAATATAAAACTCTAGCAGCTTATAAGCACGTACTAACTAACACTGCACTTTTAACTCTATGTTAGATGTCAACCACTCCAACCATGAGAGGAATATTCTGAAACTGTTGCTTTTGGTTTTCTATTTATGGAGAACATATTTGATCCAAATTGGTTTTTAAATGCCTTGTTCTTTAGTTTTAAACACTGCTTCAGCATTAGATTAGCAACCACTAGTTGCATCTTACTGTTCCATCCATCTCCATTCTGACCCTTAAGGAAATTAAGTAGAGTTCAAGAAATTGTTGAACGGATAATACAGCAGAATATTGTTTTTAAGATTGGACAAGTTTGATTTATAATATTCATCCTTCAGATTTTTAATATTTCTTCACGAATATTATACAGCGGAATTGTACTTATTTGAAAATATTATAGCATTCCTTTCCTTCTAAATTAGCCACAAAAGAGTTCTCAAGGCTTTGACCACAATCCTTTTTAGCCCCCTTCTCACATACATATTTACTATTGGGGGACTAACATATATCCACTATTTTTCTTGAAAATTGATTTATTTGCTTTTTGAATTCTTATCTGGCTGGTGGTTGGAAGACAAAGGAAAAATGCTTTAGGGATGTGCAGTTAGGTTCTTTGGTTGGAAAGAAATCAAAGGATATTTTAGGAAAGAGAAATCTTTTGATGTTTTTCGTAATTATGTGGGGTATTAGTATATGGTGTCTTGTTGGGGTGGCCTTTACAACAAAAAGTCTCTTGAATACTGGTTAATTACCCGTGTGATATTTTATTGTATTTTTTCCTCAGACCTTGATATTTCATTTTGGGCATGTACGTGTGTAGCCTGTGTGTATACTTATAGACTTCTGCATTCTTATTGAACTCGTTGTTTTGACTTTGTAGGTAAAGAAGGAAAAGTCCGTTTACCACACTTTGAATATGCTCAATGTTGATGGAACAAAGAAATGCCTTGTAAGTGAAGGTTGGTGTCCTGTTTTCGCAACAAATCAAGTTTGTTCCCAATGTTATATAATTTCTGGAATCAACATGCCTAAACCATGAGTTTCTAGAGTTACAATTCTTCAAAAGAATAGAAAAGAAGAAAGAGTTGAAAATTATTCACTAGTGTTTAATTTCATGTGCAGATCTAAGTTGTGTTGACATTATTTTCATTGCAGATGAGGTAATAAAATATCACTAGCCTTCATATCTTTCTCTTCTCTTACCTAATGTCCTATAAGCTTTTCCCTGCCAGACTCGGTATCAATAGCTAAGGTGAAGTTGGGCTAATTCAAAGAATCGAGGCAGTTTGTTTATAGCCTGAGAAGAAGATATTTCTGTATAATGCTTGTTTTTTGTGCTGAACTTTGCATTATTCATCCTTGTTTAACTTGGTTATGTTGGTTTAGAAGTTTAAATTTTCTTTCTAACTTCATTCAATTCTTATGATGTATATTGATGCTAAACTTTGCATTTTCTTTCTAACTCCATTCAATTCTTTGAAGTTTTTTGGTACTGAACTTTGCATTTTCTTTCTAAGAGTTTTCATGTATAACACTTGTTTGGGAGAATTTTTTCAAAATAGTTTTTCAAACAAAAATGGACAAAAGCATGTTTAGATTACTTTTTTTCATAAATAATTACGGGTTGCCAAGATAGTGAGGAATATGATACCCTAATTGCGAAAGTGTTCATTGTAATGATTTTGGTTTACAATCTATCTGCACAAATGTAGATAGATAAACATACTCTTATATCGCTTCTGCACGTCGATAAAATAAATTATTTTTTAAAGCTTTAAAATCGTTTAAAATAGCATTATAAACCTTTGAAAAAAAGACTCATTTTCGAAGGTTAACGAACCTTCGAAAAAGACTCATTTTTTCAAAGGTTAACGAACCCTCGAAAAAGACTCATTTTCGAAGATTAACGAACCCTTGAAAAAGATTCGTTTTCGAAGGTTAACGAACCCTCGAAAAAGACTCGTTTTCGAAGGTTAACGAACCCTCGAAAAAGACTCGTTTTCGAAGGTTAACGAACCCTCGAAAAAGATTAATTTTCGAAGGTTAACGAACCTTCGAAAAAGAAATTAATTTTCGAAGGTTAATGAACCCTTGAAAAGCATTTCCCGACGGAATTTATTTCGACACTTTTCGAAGGTTGAATTAACCTTCGAAAAAAACTTTTTCGAAGGTTCATTTAAGGCTTTTTCGAAGGTTGTGACCTTCGAAAAAGGTCAAGTTTCTTGTAGTGCGAGTCTTCGTCTTGATTGTTCGATAGTTGACAGGTCCTCCTATCTCTGATATCGCATCCGGGGCGATACGACCTTCAAAACAGATTCGAGCACCGGTGTGTGGTGTAGTGCCCAACACGTTCTGATGTCAAAGTCAGTGCAATGGTCAAAAGGTAATTGGAGAGCAACAAGGATAGTTACATACCGTAATCGAGGTTTTGACCTTCGTATTTATAAGCTTTTTTGCTCTGACAAGTGTTAAAGCTGTATGATTGGACCTATTCCCTTTTTAGCTTGTCGACTATCCTTTTTCAGTGTTTTGCCCGAGCAGCCACATGCACATTTCCTCTTTGAAAAAGTGGGTTGCATGAACCTTTTCGTCGACACTAAGAATTGCAAGATCGTAGAGACCTCGTTCGAGAATCACATGCCATTAATAACTTGTGAAATATTCACTAATTTGCTTGATATGCAATTGCAACCTGCGCAAAATATTTGGAAGCTAGGCTAGTCCCTCTATAAATTGGAGGAGGGAGACTCGGATGTGCGAGGTATGATACCACCCACACCTATTACTTTCACTAAGGTTAACTGAAATCGCCGTATGACTTAGACAACGAAGTGTGTGTTGGGCTAGCTTGTGTCAAATTTGTTCATTAACAAGAGGAAGAAGTTGTATGATGGGTAATCAGAACAATACCAATAGAGATTCTATATCGTTGGATGTATAAGAAGTAATCAATTAAAAAGTTTATTTTTCGACGAATAAATAGATTATAAACGTGTGATTCAAACGAAAAAAATAAACATTAAATTTCTATGTTACATCCAAGTAAAAGATTATACCAATAAATTGACACCATATTTGAATGAGATACCAAACAATATTCAAAGGATAAATATGTAAAACATTGTCAAGTACAAAAAAAAATTATAGTGTTACTACATGTATACTATGAAGAAGGCTAGAAGCACCTTCATTTTTCGCAGCTCATTCATATAAACTTCAAAAGTAAAACATGTTAGGTTTGAAGCAATTAAACAATATGGGATATATCTTTCTCATGAATCTTCCTACTAAACATTGATGACAAAAAAAACATGTTGAAAACATGTTTGAAGCAATTAAAATAATATTGGATAACTTTCTCATGAAACTTACTATGAAACATTAATGACAAAAAAAACATGTTGAAAAAGAAAAAAAGGACAAAACTCTACCTGCAAAAAATATTCATGTTGGGAAACAATTTTTACTTTGATAAGCTAGTTAAGTAGTGTGACATACACAGTTTGCAGTAACTTTTGAGATACTTTTGAAAACAATAATTGAATTATTTGAATTAGAAGGTCAAATTTTGTAATATTTTTTTCTAACTCTATTAGCAAACACAAATAGGAGAACATTAAAAATAGAGAATACAAGAATGTTTGATTAAGTCCCTTGGTATTGTATAGTGTTGAGGAAAATGATTGGAATTAAGGAGAGAAGAGAGTGAATGAGACGAGGGGAAGGAGGCGCGTGGGAGTGTGTGAGTGATAATGCAAAGGTGGTTCGAAAGCACTTGATATTTGCCGGTGCATTAGCGTGGGAAGAAGGATCACATGGGCAGTAAATTTCCATGACGTCACTTTGACTTGGACGTCGAACCGTAAGATTGCGCCTTGACGTAACCAAAAAATATATTAAAAAAATTAAAAATAATCTGACGTGGACTACATGCTAACCAGTGGCAGCGGGTCCCACTTCCCATGACATAATCATCGGAGAGAAGCTTCAGTTTCGTCGTCACTCTGACGTTCCCTTCCTTACACGTGGCACTCTTCATTTACTTTTCCTCTGCTCATGGAGAAAGCGTGGGGCTCACCTGAGTCTTCCGTCTGCTCCCGGTAAAATTCAACTTTTTTTTACAAAAATTAAATAAAACCCCTTCCTTCCCATCTCTCTGCGCCACGTGGATTCCCGGCTGACGTGGACCCTACCGATAAAGTCCACGTTCAAAATCCACCGTTCATGGTGATGGTGGCAACTATGGGTGTCTGCCATATGTGCAAACCAGATGATCAAGCCATTACATCAGACTTTGCCTTCCCTCAACCCCAATCAAAACATCCTTAGTTTTCTCCTTAATTAAAATTAGGTTGGTTGATGTAGAATTCGACTTCCCTCCAATCTCGAATGTTTAAGTTAGCAAGAGTGTTGTGGAACTCAAACTTAAATAAAGTTAATATGTTTTGCATACCTCTCTATAAAGGACGAGACTTCATATTTTATAAGTTGAGAAGTATTGGTTTTGGTATCGACGTCGTACGCCTAGTGTAACGCGGTATTGATGTGACTTGAGTGTGTTACGGAATAGCCATCGAGTGGTCGGCCGATAGGTTACCATATCTAGTATTCGACCTCGTTTGATTGACTCAGCATAACCGATTACTCGAGTATGTGTCATTTCAAGTGAATTGACACATGACCTTCTGGGGATTTGGAGCGGTTCTTTGGGAATTGACGTGCTTAACGTCAGCACCGAGGTATAACAAGGTTAAAGTACAAATTTGTTGTTTTTAAATTCTTATATTTGTGTCTATTTAATCTATGAACTTTGTGAGACCTAGTGGATGTAGATAAATTCTTATATTTGTTTTTAAATTCACAATGCATTAAAAACACCCTCCTCTACTAAATTTTAAGTTAAATTACAAATGTAATCCCTAAATTTTTAAATTTGTGTCTATTTAGTCCCTGAACGTTCAAACTTACAAATTCAGTCTCTAAACTTTCAAAATTACAAATTTAGTCTATGATATTTTGAATTTTTTAAAATTCACGAATCTACTAAATATTAAATTAAAAATTTAAGATTCCATCAAACATAAAATTCAAATTGATTTCTTATAGATCAATTAATTTTTAAATTTGTTGATTTTGTTAGCAATCTATATTAGATAGAAAATTAAAAGTTTAACACTTTTAAAAGTTGATGTAAAATAAACACAAATTTTAAAATTCGTAGACTAAACTTTGATACAACCTTAAAAATATAATAAAAAATTACAATATAATAATACACTTTAAAGCTTTAATTTTTGCTATTAAAAAAGAAAAAACATAAATTTTGAATCCCCACAATTACACTAGCTAGGTACCATCATTAATTACGTTCTGTATTACATTATTTCTTTCCCACTTGAAATATCAATTAAATTCCCCCACCCTCCTTTTCTTCTGTCCAATCATGTTCCACACCCCAGTACACATTTTACTATTTCTTTATCACAATTTATACCCCACATTAAAAAAAATAAAAATTGTGCATCACCATCGCCCATTGTATAAGGACTTTATTAAGACCATTAATTATTAAAGTTTCAGAAGAAAAAAAACAATTTATTATGGAGATATTATTGTTTTGTTTTTTTAGGTAGAGAGGATGTCCCAAAACCGAAGGCTAAGCCATGTTTGTGTCGTCATGCAGCAAAAAATGTGTCAAATCCCACACGCATAAATTAAAAATACTATGCTCATTCGTCACACTCTACATCATCGTATTTATTGCAAAATCCTATTCCCCACTTATTCATTAATTTGTCACTGACAGATTCTAATTAAACCCATCCTCCATTCTCAATCTTCCATCCTCTCTCTTATCTTTACATTCTTTCTTCTTCTACACCTACCCGTCTAGGTCTCGATAATTTAACGTAACTCATTAACCTAAATGATAATTTAACATGATATCATAATTCGGTGTAGTATATATTTTATTCTCAATTAATATTAACAACTACTCAAATTGTGGACAATATCGTACCCGTGGAGATATGTGAGAGTTATGTCATCCTTACTGTTACTTTTCATTGGGACAACTTTATGCTCGAGTTGAGGAAGAATCTCTTTCTCCAGAATATATATGCATGTCAAACCGTACTACTTTGAAAGAGACGTCAGAATTTCATGCCTAACTTTAACAATGAGTTAATATTTGGAGTGCATAAGGCTTAACGTCACATCAATGTTAAATTTGACGTGACATGTATAGTGTAGCTCGAGCCAACACTCGACACCGAGTCGGACACCTACACTCAATTATATTTACGCAATAACAAAAATAATAAATAAATGTTGATTGGTTTAATAAGAAAAAGATACTATATTTTCATACATCATAACTTCAGCACAAAGAAATATGGCAACGTATGAAACAAGTTGAATAGAAGAGGAATGAGTTTAGGAATTTAAAATGGGTGAAAAAGTGAAGTATACTTTTGGTAGTGGAAAATCATCGACGAGAGGAGTTCTTTTAATTGCTATTTTACAAGTTGTCCCTAACAAAAAAAAAAAAAAAACTAATGCCGACCAAGTACTACGTAGTATTACTTTATAGGATTCCCCTTAGCTAAAAACAAAAATTCAATAATTAGTGATTGAGATACAAAATAATCTGGTATGCCATTGCTAAATGAATGCTAAGTTTGAGGAAAGTAAAACAAAGCTGAAGCGATGTCGTTTTCCAGGCGTGGGGTTGGAGTTCGATGGATGTAATATTATTGGATAATAAATTTTGAATACATATACAACCCCCACGTGCATACAGCACATGTCAAGTAGCAACTGAGTCGGGTATTGTCTTGACCCGGCCCATTACAACAGTATGGGAAAATGCGCGTGACGCGAGTCTTCGTAAATGCTTGCTTTGCTTTCATCTCTCCTTAAATCTGTCGGCGCCGTTGGACAAGCCCTCATATATATTTATTATATATATATAAATAAATAGAGAGAGAATTATAGAGCAATTAATTAAGTTTATTTTTGAAGGAGTATTTAAATTCGTTGACTGGCTTATCATGACACATGGGTGACGCAAACTGACATGATAGTCACAGGTCACCGCCTGCTCCCGCTGACGCCATGATCTGAATCTGTGTCGGCCTTGCCTTCTCGTCTCCCACGTAGCCGGTAGCCCCCCCCCTTCCACCGGAGCTCCGATCTCCTCCACCGTACACGTGTCACCCCCACCCATCATCATGATTGACAAATCAAAATTGTCCACACTGAATGAAATTTTTGGGTAACGTGGGAGTGTGGCGATTATAGTAATTTTTGATTGAATTGTATATAATAAAGTGGAGACTTTACGCAAACAATTTTAATTTATTGGGATGAAGATTTGTCGTATTCACACGAGTAATAGGCATGGAAAATTGTGTAGTATTATTAATTATTTAAGAATTTTGCTTCCTCTTCAATTACGGACCCATAAAAATAAAAATAAAAATAATACAGAATTAATAAAATGAATTGAAGGGGAAAAAAAGAGAATGAAATTTGGGTCCGAGGAGAAAGCGACAAGCAAGGAAAGAGGGACTCTTCATATTCGGAAAGGTTATTGAAATGCATGTGATGCGTTTAAGGTGTTTTGTCTTTGTGTGTGTTTTGTGTTATTAATAATTAATAATTAATAAAGTAAGTCTCAGATTATTGCATTTGGATTCTATAACCAAGTGGGACATATTGGGTTTCTGGTGTCACATTTTTGTACCCACCTTTTTTTTTTGCTTACAAATATAATTTTATTTTAATTAATTAAATCACTATCATTTTCCCACACTACCCAACAAAACTTCCCTTCAATTACCCATTCTTCATTTTAAATACCTCTAGTTTTTCCTTCCTCCACTGAAACCTCTCCGTGTTTTAATCATTTATGTTGAATGATTAATGAGCTGTTTATTTAAAGTACAAACTAAAATAGGTAAGACATAGGACTAAAAAAAAATTAGAAACTCAAATACATATAATATTTATACTTAAATTCAAAAAAAATTATAAATTTAGTCTCTGAATTTAAGTTTGTGTCGATTTAGTCCCTGAACTTTTAAGAATTTCTAATAGGTACGTAAACTTTCAATTTAGTACACAATAAATCCTTAAATTTTAAAAAATGTCTAATAGATTTTTTAAAATTTTAAATCTATGTCCATTACATTAGGTTCTCAAACTTTAAAAACGTTTATTATATCTTTAAACTTGAATTTTGTGTCTGATAGATTCATAAAATTTTGAACTTTGTATCTAATAGGTCATTGATCTATTTGATTTTTTTTAGATTCACGGATCTACTAAACATAAAATTAAAATTGTAGGGTTCTATTAGACATAAAATTTAATTTTATAACTAATAGACTAATTGTCAATTAATTCTTAATTTTTTTTTAATATGTTAGGGGTCTATAAGATATAAATTTAGAGTTTAAGAATCACACAAACCTCAAATTTCAAGGATTAAACTTATAATTTAATTAAAAAAAAAACTATGAGCTTCTTTAATTAAAATATTAATAGATGTAAGTTTCTTATTCAAAGTTTGCACGTGCGACATTTTAAAAGAAAATTCAGTTTATTGTTTTTTTCTTAATCCAAAATTGGCATTGTTGACGTGACATCTCCATAAAGTACTTTATTATACGGAATTGGGCCGAACATTTCGGCCCATTATTTTAAAGGAGTCGTATTATGCATGGACCATTTGATCTTACCCAACAGCTCGGGCAGTTTGGGCTTTCATTAGTTTGAATGAATTACGGCCCAACAATATCTGAGATTCAGGCCCATTAGCATTTGTTACGAACGAAAGGGCTCCGAATCAGATGAATAGGGCATCTTGATGGCGAACCTCCGCGATTGTCATTCCCAAAAAAGATACTGAATCTGAAATTTGGTTGGGCTATAAAGATAACAATGGCAATTCTCTGCAATTTTCCGATCAGACGCCGATGAGTGTTCCATCTCGTGTTTCCATTATAGAGTATTGTTTCTTAAATTTGCACATTTTCCTCTGCAATGTACGGCGGGCGGCGTCTCGATGCTGTTACTTGCTACTTCAAGAGCACGGTAATTTCTCCAGCTTCTTTAATATATCAGTTCAGTGCTTTGATTTCGCATTTACAGAAAGAAATTTGGATTGCTGTCACAAGAGGATTTTCGTTCGTTTTGATCAATGATTTGATAAATTTAACCTAATTATTGAGTAGGACTGGGCGAGTTTTCTGCAGTCTGACCGCTTGGTGATGATAAAATCAATACAACAAAATTCGAGATGTTATTGTTTGAAGTTTTTGGAATCGTACTTTTGTAATTGGGATCTCTGTGGCTCTTATTCATAATTTCATATGCTCGATTTGCGGCAGGGCTTCATTGAAGTTTATCTGGATCGTTGGGAGTTTGCATCCTGTATAATTTATGACTGTTCTTGAAGATGGTTGCTCTTACATTGGTTGAATGTATGGTTGGTTTTTCAATATTCCAAAAACTCAGATGAATTAGATTAGAACAGTTTTAATTTCTGATTTTAGTTTTTTTTTTTTTGTTGTTGCAGGAAATGCAAGTGTTGAAATCCGAGAGCAGGGCCGGCCTACCAAGTTAGTTTCCTTTCTACTGATGGTGTTCTCCACCGCTTTTAAGTGTTTTTTGAATCTCTCAAAATATATTTTGATAGGTTGCTAAAACATAACGAAAATTTTGAAAAGAGAAATTAATCTTTCAAAAGTGGAAAGAAAAACAAATTCATTCTCCATGAATGCTTATGATTTTTTTTGTTTCATTTAAATTCAATTTCTATTTTGGATCTCCGTTCGATAACCATTTGATTTTTAATTTTTGTTTCTTAAAAACTAAGCTTATAAACCATACATTCACATCTGAATTCTTAAAATGGCTTTTCTTAAAATAACTTTTATTTTTGCTTAAGTAAGCATCAACTCTCAGCCAAATTCCAAAAATAAAAGCAAATTTTTAGATTTTTTTTTTTCTTTTCAATTTTTGGCTTAAATTTTAGAAACGCTTGATAAGACAACTAAAGAATTCATATGTATTGTTTATAAGTTTAATTTTTAAAAACTAAAGACCAAATGATTATCCAACTAGCCCAAACATATAAGATTTTTGTTTTTAAAAAGAAAAAAAAAAACCAACAGAAACAAAAAAAAAAAGAAAAAAGAAAAAAGAAAAAATTAAAACAAACCCAAAAAAAATATAAAAAATAAAAAAGGAAATAGCGTTGAAAAAACAAAAAGGAAAAAAAAATTGAAACAGACTATAACAAATAAAAGAATTTAAAAATAAATTGTGCTAAAAAATAAAAGGAAAAAAGCGAACTAAAAGGATAAAAACAAAAGGCAAAAGGATAAAATCAAAACAGAATTGTATTTCAAAAACTAAAAATTGAATGGGTTATGCCTAAATTTTTAGTGTCTTTTCTCCCATTTTTCTTTTAATAAATTGATAGTAAACAAAAACATATTAGCTTGAGGATATTCAAACCACGCACTAAATAATTATTAGGTGACAATAATATATGAAAAATTATTAAAGTGTGTTTGAAAGCCTAGGGCATGAGGTTGGAAAAAAAAAAAAAACTTAGTGCATGTTTGATTGGTCATAAAATAGAAATTTGAAATCAAAGAATGAAAACGAATTGTATTTTTTCATGTTTTCAGATATGAGTTTGATCACAAATTTATAAATTAGATCTCAATTTAACTAATTTCAAAATGTGTTTAATTTTTTTTATAAACCATAAAACTAGTTGTAGTTACTAACTAAATATTAGATTGAATATAAATTATTATTAATTAATTTATAAACATATTTTATGTTATAAATTTCATATAATTATTATTTTATAATACCATGTAATTTATAATATGAAATACTTAATTTTTTAATTTTTTTTATCATTTTAAAATTTCAAATTCAAAATCTCGAAAATTTACATGGTTTAGATCACATAATCCAAAAATAGTTTTAAAAAACAAAATAGCATATTCGCCGGACTTAGTGGATTTGAAAACAGAATTTAGATTCTCTACCAAACAAGTTCAGGGACAAATGATTTCTATTTTATAAATTTAGAGATTAAAATAAATATTTTCAAAATTGAAGGACTAAAATGAGACATTTTTCATATTTTTTTTTTGGAATGTGTACAAACACTAAGAGGAAAATTTTTAGTACATTTGTGGGATGAAGTTTTTCCCTACCATGAATGACCGTCATTTGACGACTTTTTTAAAATAAAAAATTTGTAAATTTTATGTGGGGTCCACCAATCTTTTAATTAACAAATTTCTTTCTTGGTAGACCCCAATTTTACAAATGTACATAATAAATTATTAATAAATTTGGGAATGATTACAATACATGCATATGAATGTGATAATAAGTTATTAACAAATTTCTAAGTCATAAAATAGTTCAAGGAACAACTCTACTTAGAGAAAAAGAGAGAGAAAGGAGAATTGAAAAAGATAGAAGAGATAGAAAAATTTTAATTAAAAAATTGAAGGACGCCACATAAAAATTTCACTTATTTTTTAATTTTAAGAGAATCGACACCCTGGTAGTCGTTCAAAAGGGTGGTATGAAAAAACTACCTACCATACTAGAAAAAACTACCTACCATACTAGAAATTTTTCCTATTTCAAGTTTGGACATGAATGTATTACAATTCCCAAAGAAACCCTTCTTTTTCCAAGCTTTTATAAAATTCGAAAATACATATATATAATATTGCTCTTTTTTCTTTTTAAAGAAAAGTGTCGAATTCCCAATCCTATCAACTAGTGTAGTATGGGTATGGCCGTATGGGTGGCTGGTCCAGGGCCACTCTGGTTTTATCTGCATGACAAAGTGCGCGCGCGGGTCAAGACTGTGACAATCTGAAAGCTTTCTCATTCCATCTTTGAAACTCACAAATTCAATTACTCTCTTATCCCCATATCCTTCTCTACATGCCCCTACCCTACCCTACCATTATCCATTCACTTTCTCACATACCCAATCCTCCTCCTCCTCATCAATTCATACATGCATTCATCCATTATATAAATATATATAATAATAATTAAAAAAAAAAAACACTTTTTGGTCCTTGAATTTTAAGTATAGTTCCATATTGTCTCTAGATTTCAAAATGTTATACTCTTACCCCTGAGTTTTAAGTTTAGTTTCCATTTGGCCTCCGGTTACAAAATGTTACATTTTTACCATGAGTTTTGAGTATAGTTTCCATTTGGTTTCCAAATTTCAATATTTCACACTTTTTATCCATGTATTTTCTTTACTTTTGGCTTTTGTGTTAATTTTTTTTATTAATTAATTTAAAAGAATTAAATTGATTACAATTAAATTAATTTTCACTATTTTTTCATCACTATTAAAATTAATAAATCATAATTATTTTGAATTAATTAACCAAAAGTTAACCCCAAGGACCAAAAAGTAAGCATTAGTGAAAATTCATGGGTAAAACGTAAAAGTATAACATCTTGAAACTTAGAGACGAAATGAAAACTAAACTCAAAATTTAAGAGTAAAAATGTAACATTTTGAGACTTAGAGACCAAATAAAAAATTAAACTCAAATTTAGTAGTAAAAATATAACTTTTTTGAATTTTAGAGACCAAATGTCGACTTCAAAACTTAGGCACCAAGATGATATTTTTCTCTATAAAAAAAATGGTTTGATAAGGAGGGGGGTATAAAGAACCAAATACGTGAGACAAGACAAAGCCACAACGTATAAAATTTAATATTGTTGTTTGAGCAAATTGACACTACAAAACAAATTTGCTGAAAAAAGAACGAAACAGACGAACCTTCTGTCTCTCTCTCTCCTACCATTTACGACAAAACCGCCTCAAAGAGAATCTTATTTTCCATGGTAGATCCAAGCCTATGAGAATATTCGCAATGCTTTATGAAATTAACGATGGACACAGGAATTAATTCTTTGCCTTCAAAATTGGAATATTACGAACTTGCTGTCTCAAGTGCTTCTTAATTGATTAAAGAATAAGCTGTCCCTTTCCCAATCATGGGTGTGGTGCATAATATTCCTAAGATTGCCTCTGATAAAATAATGTCTTTTCAGTTCTACCCTTCTTCTTTTTTCGGATGAGATGGGATTGAGTTTTACTCTTCCACTTAGAGTCTATTTTGCTGCTGAGTTTGTTTAGTGTGTAAATGTTGAGTTGAATTTTGTGTTAAACATTATGAAAAAAGCGAACTAGACTGAAGAATTAATATGATGAATTCTTCACCATCCAAACATTTCAACGATGCAGAATAACAAAAGAATAAAAGGGAATTCCATGGTCGTTTCATTATTTCCACTCATATAATCATTCGTGTACCGACAAAAGAACCTAACCTACCTTAGTGAAACTCCCACTGCCTCCCCTTCTTTCCATTTTCATTGCCTTATTTAAACACAAACGCATCACCACAACAAAACAACTCAATAGTCAACTCACTCTCTCCCTTTACCTTTCTCTTTCTCCTTTTTTCTCTGTTTGGGCATCGAGAAAAATGGATGGTTTTTTTTCAACAGTTGTGGCGAGTTTACCTTTTGGAGTTGGTGCAATATTGTTCACGACGTTGTGCGTCGTGGGAGGGAGTTTGGTTTATTTCTATGGACCATACTGGGGAGTAAGAAGGGTGCCTGGTCCACCAGCTATTCCACTGGTCGGACACCTTCCCTTGCTGGCTAAGTACGGCCCGGACGTTTTCTCTGTCCTCGCCTCCCAATATGGCCCTATCTTCAGGTCAGTTTCCTGTCTTCTCTTCTTCTTCCAACTTTTCAATCTCAAAACTTGTTCCTTCTTACTTCTGTGAAATGATCACCAAACGACGTCGCTTTCCTTGCCTTCCCTTTCCTTGCCTTGCCTTGCCTTGACTGTGCAATTAGAGGGATAGTGTAGATAGTGTAGGCTCTGATTCTATTTACTTGCACGCTCGAAAAAGGCTTTTCTTTACGTACAATCAATTAATCATCGAATGTAAAAAGGCCAAGTATTTATTTTTATTCCCTGTAAATTTCAAACTTGATGGATGGCTGGATGATAGACAAGGGGAATCTGATATCTATTGATGTGAAATGAAAAGGGAATAAAAACGTGGCCATAATCCATGATTGTAATAATCTGCAAGTGGGCAAAGATTATTTTGATGGTATTGCACTATAATTCGTTTTGCCGACATTCAAAGTTACTAGAACAGACTGTGGTGAGTGGAAACTCTAGAAGCCAAGCCTCTGTCTAGGGGCAGAAATGTTGCTTCTGTTTGTATTAATGAAATTCTTCCAATTATTTTAAATCGAGCAGGTTCCATATGGGTAGGCAGCCATTGATAATTATTGCAGAGCCTGAGCTTTGTAAAGAAGTTGGTATCAAGAAATTCAAGGACATCCCTAATAGAAGTGTCCCTTCTCCAATATCAGCTTCCCCGCTTCATCAGAAAGGTCTTTTCTTCACAAGGTACTTTTTTCTTTTTCTCAAGGGGGCAAAAAAGAAAAAAGAAAAAACAAACTGTATAATCGCTTAACGCCTCTTTATTTTACAGGGATGCAAGATGGTCGACAATGCGAAACACGATATTATCGGTCTATCAGCCCTCTCATCTAACGAGCCTAATACCTACAATGCAATCAATCATTGAAACTGCAACTCAAAATCTCCATTCCTCTGTCGAGGAAGACATCTCTTTCTCCAATCTCTCCCTCAAATTGACCACAGATGTGATTGGAACTGCAGCCTTCGGTGTCAACTTTGGGCTCTCTAATCCACAAGCAACCAAAACTTGTGCTACCAATGGCCAAGACAACAAAATTGATGAAGTTTCGGACTTCATCAATCAACATATCTACTCCACAACGCAGCTCAAGATGGATTTATCAGGTTCCTTCTCCATCATTTTGGGACTACTTGTCCCTATACTCCAAGAACCATTTAGACAAATCCTGAAGAGAATACCATTCACCATGGACTGGAAAGTTGACCGGACAAATCAGAAGTTGAGTGGTCGGCTTAACGAGATTGTCGACAAGAGAATGAAGTGTAACGATCGAGGTTCGAAAGACTTCTTATCACTCATTTTGAGAGCAAGAGAGTCAGAGACGGTATCGAGGAATGTCTTCACTCCAGACTACATCAGTGCAGTCACGTACGAACACCTACTTGCTGGGTCAGCTACCACGGCGTTCACTTTGTCCTCTGTTGTATATTTAGTTGCTGGACATTCCGAAGTTGAGAATAAGTTGCTAGAAGAGATTGACAACTTTGGCCCATTAGATCAGATACCAACAGCTAATGAGCTTCAGCAGAAGTTTCCATATCTTGATCAGGTTAAGTAATTTTGGGCTATTGTTCTCATTTCTATGGTTTAAGGCCTCTCACATGAAGGAGTTTCATTGGTATCGTTATCAAATGAGTGCAGGTGATTAAAGAGGCTATGAGGTTCTACACTGTTTCCCCTCTAGTAGCTAGAGAGACATCTAAAGATGTGGAGATTGGTGGATATCTTCTTCCAAAGGTAATTCAATGAAAAACCAACTGATGCATCTTTCTCTTCAAGCAACTTAGTTAATCAGTCTAACTAATTGAAATTACTACTTTATGATGAGATTAGGGGACATGGGTTTGGTTAGCACTTGGAGTTCTTGCCAAGGATCCAAAGAACTTTCCAGAACCAGATAAATTCAAACCAGAGAGATTCGATCCAAATGAGGAAGAGGAGAAACAAAGGCATCCCTATGCTTTGATCCCATTCGGAATAGGTCCTCGAGCATGCATCGGTCAAAAATTCGCCCTTCAGGAGTTGAAGCTCTCTTTGATTCATTTGTATAGGAAGTTTGTATTTCGGCATTCCCTCTCCATGGAACAACCTCTTGAACTTGAGTATGGTGTCATTCTCAACTTCAAGAATGGTGTCAAGCTCCGAGTGATAAACCGTAAATAGAGGTATTACATTGTCTATGGGCAAAATCTAGGCTATGTCAGAATCTTTTGCTATCAGTTTGTTCGCAAGTATGAAGAGAATCAATCATCAAAACTATGTCAAAAGAAGTTTATGTATGTTTCTGAAATATATATGATCAATTTAGGATTCCAATATCACAATCATCAAAACCGCTGTTACTATTGAACATTACATAAACCATAATCTTCCTTTGTCGAAAAGGAGTCTCGTCTATTGAAAGTTTAAGCATCATTGTCATCAAACAAATGAACTGCAAATAAATCATTTTGACATTATTAAGGTTCCATTTGATAACAATTCGCCTATTCCATTGCCAAAATAAAGATCTCATCCAGATGAGCTTAGGGCTAAGAGTTCTAAACAAAATTTGCAGAAGTGGGAAAAACAAGATGATGACTAAAGACCACCAAGAGCTATAATACAAAGAACGAGCCATTCTCCATTGTACATGCACAGGATGTTTTAGTTCAATGTGGCTTTGAAACAATACAACTCTCTCGAGTGATTACACAATTTTGCTGGCAGGAATTAAGAAATAAGGCAGTGCAGAACAATTCTACAGGTTTCATCTAATTGCTCATGACCTTAGCTTTGTTCCATTCTTTATCAAATCGTGTTGGCATCATCAATGGCTTGAAGGGGTTGACTGATGAATCAGAACCAGCACTGCTCTTAGAATCCCCATTTGAGAAAGCTGCCGACTTTTGAAGGAATTGATACTCATCCATGGACTGTCTTTGAGCTCGGTGCGATAAGTGGCTATATGTTTTCTGCTTCGCCTTTGTCGACTCAGTAAGGTTCATGTAACTGGGTCTACTGTAACTGCTATTCTCTGTTCTTTCTATGGTTGAGAAAGCATGCCCCGAAATAGGAGTTGTCGACGTGCAGATTGAAGATGAAGCAGAGCTCTCGTCATACCAGAAATCAGAACTTGGGCTAGAACAAGAACGAGCTTGCCCACATGAGGGAGGTTTAGCAGAAATCCTAGTTGATACATTGTTCTTCCTAACTTTCACCAAACTTGGTTCAGAACCTTTGGAATGCGAATGTTTAGACACAACAGACTCTGTAGTACAGCTCTTTGAAGGCGGAGTGGCCTCCAAGGAATCGGTGCGAGATTGTTCCATCAACCTTGTCTCCCACGGCTTCGCTGCCATCCATCTCTCCAACCAACTCCATCCCCAATTGTTCTTGTCGAACTCGCAATTCTTAAGAGCATAAATTGAAGCATTTGTTCGCAACGTTGAGCTTGGTGTTGCCTTCAATTGCTGGAAAGCAAAAGATAAACAAAAAAAAAAACCAAACTGAAACATGCTTTCTCGAAAGAAAAACCAACGAACGATCAAAAGTAATCTCGTTTATACCTTTTGAACAAGAGAGTATGCAATTGCTCTCTCCCTCTTAAATGCTCCATCTTGCCTCATTTGTAACTTAGTTTTGATATCATTCAATGTCCCTTTGCTATCACACCAACCTTCCTGCAAATGAACCAAATTGTTACTTTAGTTCTCAATGCTATCTTTTTATATACAAATCATAACAACGTTTTCTCCTTGTATTATGATAACCTCAGCTTGCTTCAAGAGATCAGCCTTGCTGCGATGTACATTAAGCAATTGCTGCACGGCCTGCCCCTCGATCGACATCCTCACACGACGCGCCCTGACTCGAGCTTGGACTCGAACCAGAGCCTGCATGCACCTCAGTGTAACAGCTGCCTGCTTCCTCACCAAACGACCCCTCACCAGAGCTTGAAGCCTCACCACTCCCTTCAAGGCCCTAAGAGCCCTCCTAGACTGCGAAAGGCAAAAAGTTCCACTACCAAATCAGTAAAGAACTTGACAATTGACATGGTGTCCTAAAACTAAGTTAAAGACTCACAAAAGAAGGCATTTGAAGTGGAAATGGGACTAATCTAACCAAGGACAAGGACCCTTCCTAACACTAACAAGCTTGAGAAGTAAACTTGATTCTAGTTTCATATCAAACAAGTAGAACTTATTAGTGCGAAGAAGAAAGAGTAGTACCAAGAAACCGCGAAATGCTGTTTGGATTCGAATTGCGGCCCATTCTTGGCGGACAACCCTGAAATTTTTGGGTGCTGCACGGAGGACGGTGGCGACGGCGGCACTAAAAGAATCAACCGCTCGAGGCGAATCAGAGCCTTCAGAAGCTGCTTTATGACCCCCTTTATAACCCTTCCAAGCATTGCTCAAATCCCCTGATGGGCTCCTCCATAGCCTCCATTTCTTAGTTTTACTACCCAACTTCTCCTGTAAAAACAAACAAACAATCACCATTTCTAAGCTTTAACTCAGATGAACTAAAAAACCAGATGGGCCAACAAAATTCACTCACATTGTCTTCCTTCTCAGACTTCCTGTGTCCTATAAAAACCTTCATCCATTTCCCAGAACCCCCCATGAATTCAGAGCAATGAGTATGAAACAAAAACTGATGGATTTCAATAGTGAAAACTTTAGAGGAAATGGTTTTAAGGACAAAAAAAGAAAACAAAATTCCAGGCTTTTTGGGTATAGGGGGAGAAATGTCACAGTCTTACAACTGAAATCCAAAAATTCAAAAACTTTGTGGATCGTGGAGAGAGATAAAGAAATGAGTTTTGTTGGTGGAAGTGGAAATATTGAAGTTCTTCAACTCAACCAACCAGAGAGCTTCGCATTTGAATTTCAAAATATCAACAATGGAGTTTGCTTAGTGGGGCTTCCTCCCGCTCGATTTTGATCTCTTTTTTACCCTTGTCTTTTTTATGATATTACGAAATTAGTCCCCTCGATTTCCCAGAAGAAAAAAATTAAAAATTAAAAAATTCTATGAAAAGGCACGCTGGCAGGCACGGCTTCGGCTAGGGACCAAAAGGCAATCTGACAAATCTTCCTTTATTTATATTAATGCCCTTTTTATTCTCTTTATTTATTTCATCACTTCCTCCTTGGGCGAATCTCCACCGTCCGATCTCACTCTCCCTTTCGGAATCCAATGCTCTTTAAACCTCTATTTACTTCTAATCAATTTTGACTTTCTGCTTTTAAAACTCTCACTATTGTCTTTTCTGTCTCCTCTTTATATTTTTATTAAAATTTATATCAACTTCTTTTTTTACAAAATTAATAGAATCAATGTGGGAATTTATTGATGAGATGAGAATTGAGCCAATATTTTTTATTTTTTTTAATTAATCGTGAGTATATATCTTAACCAGTTGAGTTATATATAAATTGTCGAATATTAACTTTTTTTTTTAAATTGATTGTGAGTATATATTTTAACCCGTTGAGTTATCTACATTGTCGAATTTGAAAAGTTAATATAATACTTAGATGTTTTTAAAAAGATTTTTTTTCGAAAGGACAATTGGTAAAGACTAAAGAATTAATCATAATGATACTTTTCAAAGCGTTCCAAAGAAATTGAATTGAAATTAAAGCATGTTACAAAAAATGTGATTTAACAAATATTGAAAATAATACGAGCGGTTGGTTGCATAAATAGTAATTAGGCTCAAAATAATTGTAAATATAGCAAAATATAAAATATTTAATTAATACGGAGTGAGAGATTGAAGTCCTAATCTCTTAGTCATGAACAACTATGCTCGATTTGGCTATTTACTCGGGATTTGAAGCTATCTCATAAAATTATTGTAAACATAATTCATTATATCATAAATTTTCTATTTCAATCCAGATTTAAGTATTTGAACCAGATAATTTTTACATCGTTTTCTTTATTTATTTTTTATGTAGTTCCAGGTCAAGCAACAAATTGATTTAAAAAAAAAAACACAAAATAATTTAGTCTGACTTACAGGCTTCGTTTGTTTGTGTTTGAAATGTCAATTTTTGTCGTTATCGATACACCAGTAAAAGTAAAACCTTTTCTATTTCAAAATTCAAATATATTTTATGCAACACAACAAAATAATTAAATATCACTATTATTAAATTCAAATTAAAAAATAATAATAATAATAAATAAGAGAAATGGTAGTAAATGACAATTTAAGACTTATTGTTTGCAAATATAACATGTTTTTAAAATTTTTGCGGATATAGCAATTTCTATCGCTGATATCTTATGACTGATAGAAGTCTATCGCTGATCACCTCAGCTTTTTATAGATTTTTGTCAGTGATAATAGTCTATGAGTGATAATAGTCTATCACGGATAGAAGTCTATCAGTGATATAATAAAGTCTATCAGTGATAGAAACGGGTTTTTTTGCCATATTTGCAAAACATTTTAAAGTTTGCTAAATTTGCAATTAGTTTGGGCCTGATTGCTATTTGTGCAACCAGCCCTAATAAATAATGTATGTGGACTAAAAATATATTATAAGGTACATCTGGGTTGCCCAATTGGACACGAGCTGCGGAGCTGGTAACATCTGGGACGACCAATCGTCAAAATAACGCGAAATCCAACAGCACCTGTTTTTCTCTTTTCAACCAAATAATTTATTGTAATACTACATTCTTTTTATTTTAATAATCGATAAAACAAAAACAAAAATCAGTACACCAAATCAAATTATTACTGTTGAACTATTTTATAATAATCGACTAATTCCAAGATATAAACATTACCCACATTAATATAATTTGAATAAAAATAACAAGTTGTTAGTAAATGTTTTTTAATCTCATTTGGTAGTTTTTTTTTTAAAGATATTAACGTTTGTATTTATTTAATTTTTAATTAATTCAATAAAAAAATTAATGAATTAGGTAAAACAAATTGTTGTATAATTTTACTTTGATTTTTCTAAACTAAAAATGTTTTTTTATACAATGGAATCAAAGGACCCTTGTAATAATTTGATATAACACTACAAGTACAATATCAATGGAGTACTTTTCTATTCTTTTCTACGAAAGGATCTTTGTGATTATATTTAAAGAATTCTATGTTATCTTTATTTAGCTAACCTTTAATTATTTTTCCTTCTTATTGTCAATAAAAATAAAAATAAATATATATATATATATATATATATATATATATATATATATTATAAGTGAACTTGATGTGTTAATTGATATGTATTATCTCTCACGAAATTAGTACTTTCGTTTTTTTATTTATTGTACTAAACAAACTTTTTCTTTTTAAAATAATATTTATTTATTACACTAAACAAATATTTTCTTTTTAAAATAATATCTTAGTTAACCTTGTAAAATATATAGTCTTAATTATTAAGTTATAGTTAGTTCAATTATTTTTATTTGCTATATAAAATCTTAAAATTGGCACTTCTCTATATAAATGATATAGAATTTTATCAACTATTTTTTTTTTCTCTGAAAAAGTATTTGAATTCAAAATCCTTGTCAACGTTACAAATGTTACCCATGGCCTACCCAAAAAGGGTGTTTTTTTAAAAAAAAAAACCAAAAAAAAAAAGGGTGTTTTAAAAAAAACCAAAAACCAAAAAAGGGTGTTAAAAAGCTATGTTTGGTAGGAAGTTAATATGAAGTGGGTCAAGTTTTCCCCTACTTGCTAGCACTCTAGCGTGGAATATATAATGAGATGTCATTATTTTATTCTTTTTTTAACTATAAGGTTCGAGTTCGGGTGCACAAATACAAAATTTGAACCTTTGAACTCTTTGTCGTTAATTTTTTGTCGTTGATGTATTATCATACATCAATCAGTTAAATTATGTTAAATTATATTTTTTTTAACTATAAGTTTGAGTTTAGGCTTTGATACATACCATCAAATCAACTTGTTGATGGTAATTGAAACTTCTTCATCCATCTACTAAATGAGCGACAACAAAAATTAAAATAATAATTTATTTAAAATTTAGAGAATAGACATTTTAAAAGTTTAAAAACAAAAACAAAATAATATTATAACTTGTAGGACTAAAATGAGATTCAAATAACGTATGGATTAAAATTTTGGGTTTAAATCCCTACTGTGAGAAATTGGCGGAGGTTGATGTGGCGGAAGCCTTAGCGGTTCGGAAAGGTTTGATTGTAGCCATTGATGTAGGTTTTCAGGATGTGGAAATTGAAACTGATTCCATCAGGGTGGCGACTTGCTACAACAGAGCAAACTGGCAGATTTTTCAGAAGTGGGGCTGATCGTGAGTGACCAAGCGCTTCATTTGAGGAGTTTCTCATTCCGCCATTGTAGACGGCATAGCAACCGATTGACATATGAAGCGGCTTAAGTGGGCGTTGCGGATGAAGGCTTCCACGATTCTGGTGGAAGAAGGTCTCTTCTTCCATGGAGGCGATTTACGAAAGAGATCGAGGAGAGATGATGACTGTGGAGATTTCAGATGAAATGGGCTCTTTGTCCCTTAAAAAAAAATAAATGAATTTAAAAAAAATAGCAAATAAGTAGAATATTTAAAAAGAAAATGGATGCTTATCAATCAATATTCCGATCACATTAAATAGCATAATTCTATATGTGTACCAATAAATAGTCTAAAGATTAGTAAGAATAAATGCTCACAAAATTCACACGTTACATTTATTAAGAGGATTGAACTGCTTTGATTTTGTAAGTACACATTGCATTTAAAGGGTCATTTGAATTTTAGTTTTTATTTATGCTTTTGTAAATTAAGTTTGTTCGTTATTATTATCATTTATTTCAAATATTGGAACAAGCAAGTAAGGCTTGTTTAATAATGGTTTTGTCTTTAATCTAATATTTTTTAAAAGTAAATAGTTGTTTTTTACTTTAATTTTTATAAAATATTTTCGAATATTTAGCCCATGTTAAAAAAAAATTGAATTTTTTAATTATTTGAATTTGAATAGGATTTCAATATTTTTAGAGTGAATTTCAAAATAAAACAACGTTAAAAGTAAATAATGTTTTTATAATATTTCATAAACATGACCCTTTTAATTTTTTTTTTTTTAATGTTAACGGAAAATTTTATGGGTAAAACTCTACATTTATGATTGAAATTCAAATTCGTCTCAATTTAACCTTGTACAATCAAACTTTTAGAGCGTTAAGGGTCTATTTCAGACAAATATAACCTTCGATAGGTTGAAGGATGATCTTAAACTCTTAATTATCCTAGTCAATTTAAGCATAACTTAGTGGATAAGACAAATACTACGATTGTTTGATTTTCTACTCTTACAATTGTTGAACTAAAAAATTAAAAGATAAAACTCTAAAAGGAACAATTCATTTATTAACCTAGACATGAAATATATAGTATCTTAAATAATTACTTGTTATATTATATATGTTATCTATTTGTCTTTATTTTAACTATTAGAGCTAATAGTTAAAATAAAGGCAAATAGATAACACATATAATATAACAAGTGACTATAAGATAACACATATATTAGAACTCTACCAATAAGAGGATAGCTTAATGACATGATGTATCGTCTAATGATCATGAGGTCCTAGGCTCAATCCCCACCCCAACATGTTATAAAAAAAAACTATTAAGACATTTAATATAAAAAAAAATATACGTTAATAATAAAACAATATATTTAACCCTAATTTTAGTTCAACTTAACATTAAGAAAAAACATGACCTGTGACTAAGTGGCCATGTTTAATCCCCATCTTGCATTAATTAAATAATTTTGCAAAATAGAAAGAAAAACATATCCTAGGACTATAAACCAATAGAGGAGTTCATTATTAAAAAGGCTTAGTTTTGGTTTGATTGGTGATCCTCTAGATTCAATGAAAACAGAGTCAAAGTTGTATTTTATGTATATGTGTTTGGTAGTAAATTTATAAATTAGAACTAATTCTTCAAAATGTGTTTGATAAGATTTTTATCAAATTTTCAATTTTCAATTAAATAAAAAAATTTCAAAACTCACTGATTTCAACACGAATAAAGTTTTGCACAAAATTGAGCATGATTAATACACAAGATAGACCAATGAATAAACCTTTCAAAATTCACAATTCAAAAAAAAAAATATTGTCAACTTTCTTTGAAAGCTTCATAACGTTTTATATTCCTTTAATGCACATAATAATATTTTAATTGTAAATCTATTTAAATTATTCAAGTTTGAGAATAAAATTACAATAATTGACACGGTTTAAGGTATATTCGGATGAAATTGAATGTTTATGGTAAAGCCAAACCTTCCACATGGTTGTTCCAAAGCCATCAAACTTGCTTTTATTTTGAAGTCAACTTCTTGGACATGACATGACCGTTATTCAAACGAAATACAAACCTATGTAGATGGCTATTATAATATAACATTGGCGCAAGTTTATCTCGAATTTCCTATTGTCAACATGAAGTGCAATAATTATGTTGCCACGCTTTAGCTTGTCATGCTCGCCGCTACAAACATTTATGATTTTTGTTGAAGATCACCCAATGTGGTTGCCTTTGGTTGTCCTTAGGGGACTTTGCAATTTCTTAATTGATTGTGATTGTGTTTGTGTTGTGTCTTGTTTTTTTTTTTTTGAGTACATTGGAGTGGGGGATTCGAACCACAGACCTCTTGGTCATAAAGTCATACATATGCCAGCTGAGCTATGCTCGCTTTGGCGTTGTGTTGTGTCTTGTTACTAAATAAAGAAAAGAAAAATATATTGGTGAATATTGATATTTTTCCTAAATTTTAACTTTAACTTATTTCGAATTCATACTTAAATATGGGAAAAAATCAATTTATACTCTTCAATTTTGAAAGTTGTATCCAAGAAGTCATATTCTAAACCATTTTTATTTGGATTGGCCAGACATCCCCTAATTTCTTGGGTTCAAAATTACCATATTCTCACACTTTAAGGGGACGTTTGGCCCCTGTCTTGTGTTTGAGTGGGTTTGACTTCAAAAGCCAGACTCATGTTTGAACGGATGAGTTTGAAAACCATGATCCAAACCCATGGTGTTGGGTTTTCATCCCTTCTTACTTCTCTAATTTTGTTTCTTTTTCTTCATCAACATCAATAATTTTATTTCTCCTCATCAATTTGAGACGAACAATTTTTTTTTTATCTCTTTATCAATTTTGCCATCAATTTTCGTTATATGTATATTTTGTCTCATCTATAATAATTATATTATTTTTAATTGGAATGTACAAGAGTGTAGCCGAACGACATGATGTATTGCTTAGTGATCGTGAGATCATAGGTTTAATCCTCACTCTAACATGTTGTAAACAAAAAAAACTTTTTTTCCCTTTATTTTATTTTTTTGTTTTTCTTAATTTTTAAAAGGTATATTTTTTTCATTCTGTTTCATAAACTTTTTTTTAATGAGTACAAAATATGAAAATTGTTCAATTTATTTTCTTATTCTTAGAGTATAACATAAATTAAATTCTTCATTTTTTAAGTCCCAAAAGAAGTTTGCTTAGGTTACATGAGGTCGGGTTTTACAATTCACAAAACAACCACTAGAAAATAAGGGTAAAAAATATAAACAAAATAGTAAAAGAAAAAAAAAATTGTTCAACTAGAGGTTCAGAACACTGCCAGACACTGGTTTCTGATTTCGAGATTTCCCAATTCCTGCCCTCAAAAAATCGACCAAACCAACCAATTTAAATATTTAAGAAATCTTAAATGCTTTCCATCAAGAGTTAAGGGGGCGTTTTGCCCCCTGTTTTGGAATCAGAACCCTGGGAATCAGAACCCTGGGGGTTTGTCAGGGCGGGTTCTGAACCCTGGGAATCTAAAAACTGTGTTTGGGGTGCAGGGTTAGGAAGCTTCGAAATCAGAAACCAGTGTTTGGGGTGCAGTGTTCTGAACCCCGGGTTGAACAGTTTTTTTTTTTTCCTTTTACTATTTCGTTTCTCTTTTATACCCTTATTTTCTACTAGTGAATTGTAAAACTCGACCTCACCTAACATGAGCAAAATTCTTTTGGAACTTAAAAATGAAGCATTTAATTTATGTTATATTCTAAGAATAAGAAAATAAATTGAACAATTTTCATATTTTGTACTCGTACAAAAAAAGTTTATGAAATAGGATGAAAAAATATATCTTTTAAAAATTAAGAAAAACAAAAAAATAAAAGGAAGGGAAAAAAAGTTTTTACAACATGTTGGGGTTACGCTCATGGTCACTAAGCAATATATCATGTCGTTGGGCTACGCTCTTGTTGACACAAAAGAAAAAAAAATTATATTACTATTGATGAAAAAAGTTTTATGGAAAAAAGATATATTTTAATAAAATATTAAAAAAAAACATTCAACAAAAACAAAAAACAAGAAATAGAAGAATGGAAAAAAAATACATTATTGATGAAAATTTTGTATATTCCAATTAAAAAAATATATATTATAAAAGAAAAAAAAAAGTTACAAACACAACATTAATTTATAGAATACGGTTGAAAAAATACATAAAATAAACAAATAATAAAGAGGGAAAAAAATTGAAAAAAAACCTTAATTCGGATATAATGTAGATTCCAATAATTCCCTATTATTAATGAAAATTTTATAATAATATTAAAATATATTCATATTAGAAAGTAGTAAAAAAAACATTACAAAAGAATATCATTTTTCATAATAGAAAATAAAAATAACAAAAAAAAAATTACTACTGTTAGTTAATGGAATAAGATGAGACAAAAAAAAAAAATATATATATATATATATATAATATAAAGGAAAAATGAATAGAAATAGAGCAAAAATTGATGGCAAAATTGAAAAAAAGATAAAAAAAAAAAAAAAAAAAAATTGTTAGTGTGGGTGTCAAATGAATTAAGAAAGAGATAAAATTGTTGATGTGACGAAGAAAGAAACAAAATTGGAGAAGTGAGGGATTTAGAATCCAAAACCATAAGTTTGAGTTCTAAACCCATGGATTTCCAATACATCCGTCCAAATATGGATTTGGCTTCAAAAGCCAAGGCAAACCCACCCAAACACAAGACAGGGGGCAACGCCCCCTAAAAGTTTCAACTTTCCATGTTTATGGTTAAACTAACCATATATATAATTAATTATAATTAATTTTATAAACAAATTCTAATATTTAAAAAAAAAAAGAATCTCACGTAAGTGGTATAATATATTTCATTAATGACAGACTGTCATGTGACATATAAAGTAAAATCTGTATAATTGGAAGAAAATTTCTAATAATACATATGTGGTATGAATTTTTCTATACCACTGCCTTTAAAAAAATGACATTAGTATGGAAAAATAATATATTTAATAGTGTGGATCCCAGTTAAACAATCATTCGCCACGTGTCCTTTTTTTTTTTAAAGACATTAGTATGGAAAAATTCAATACCACCCATGTACTAGAAATTCTCCTACAATTTGGCGTTTACCACATAAAATACACATCATCTCCACCCAAATATCTTCATCATTTTTAATCATCACATTTTATTTAGATATTATATTATTATATTTTCACCTCACCATATTCACCAACTTAATCATACTAACTCTATTTCAATACAACAGTATATTTCTTTCGAGTGAGACCATAACTCGATTATTGACATGTAATATATATATATATATATATTTTTTTTTGAGATAAAATGATTTAAATCTACATACTCTAATTGTTATTAAAAAAAAATAGTTTTTGTTCGTCATACAAATACCACATATCAATTGTTATAAACCCTATTTCTTTCGATCATGCGTATGCCACATCATCATTCAATTAATGGGGTTAATGACGAGAACATGTAAACTCATAATTTAAAGATCAAGGACATAATTAAAAAAATTAAATATTTAGACCCGATAATCCTTTGACTTTTTTTTTTTTACATGTGGAGTGAGAGATTGAACCTAGGATCATAGTCATTAGTCGATACATCATGTTAGTCTAGGTATGCTCTACGTAAAGAAGTACAATTTTTAAAAACATTAAAATTAAAAAAAAAATATATCAAACCGACCATTTTAAAAACTCGTTTATGCTAGTGCTACATTCACAATCTCTTAAATTTTTTTTTTATTTTTTTTTTTTTTCAACAAAAACATGTACACAAAAATAAAGTAAAATTACTAATGAAGTATTTAAACTTTTGAAGTTTGTGTCTATTTGATCATTAAACTTTTAAAATTACAAATTAATTTTTGAACTTTTGATTTTGTTTTTTTTAATTTATCGAATTACTAGACACAAAATTAAAAAATTAATATTTTATTAAAAATAAAATTTTAATTTATATCTAATAGATCAATTAATTAAAAAAAAATCAAATTTGTTATAAACTTATTAGACACAAAATTTAATGATGTATTAGATAATTTTAAAACATCTATTGATCGAATAAACATAAATGTCAAAGTTTAAAACTTAAACTTATAATTTAATTTAGAAAAAAAAATGAAATAGATTTTTAAAAGAAGATTATTAATTATAATAAAGTGCGAGGACAAAAATAGTAGTGTTATTTAGAAAATTGATGTTTTTCTTTATTAAAAAAAGGAAAATGATGTCACTCTATAAATTATTGTCCATATGATACAAAAATGATGAATCTTTAATATAAATAAAAGAAACATCTACAACTCCTTTTACGAAATCTATTGCAAACAAATAGATAGGGACAAATACAATAATTTGTGTGTGTAGTTCTAATACTAATTAATGATCAAAAAATAAAATAATAAATAAATAATAATAATAATGTAAAGCAATGTCACAATCTTAATCTAAGATAGATTATATTATATGTCACCTCATTTCTTCCCTTCCACCAAGACTTTGCTTTTAGAAGGATATTTTAGTGATTTGACTACCCAAATTAAACACTACTTTCCTTTTTTTAATTTAGGTTAAATTAGCAGTTTAGCCCATCTTTAGTTTTTGTGTTTACTCGGTGATTAAACTTTTAAAAATATATAATAGATTGATAAATTTTTAATTTTGTATCTAATAGGTCATTGACAAATTCTAAAATTTTAAAAATTAATTTAGCGATTAGATATAAATTTAAATATTATATATAACGAAATTCTAAAATTTCAATTTTGTGACTATTTAATCTTTGAATTTTAAAAAATTCGAAAGTCCAAAAACTAAATTTGTAATTTTGAAAGTATATGAACCAAATAGACACAAACTTCAAAGTTTAGAAACTAAATTTGTAATTTAACCTTAATTGTAATTTCGAGGTTTACTTAAAGTTAAATTATAAGTCTACTCCATGAACAGGATTGTGTTAGATAAATTCCTAAATTTTAAAATATTTATAATAGCTTCCAGAACTTTCAATTTTGTTAATAATTCTATAAACTCTGTATTTAATAAGTTTTCAAACTTTAAAATTTAATTGATTTTTTCAACCTATCTTTTAAAATCTACTAATCTATTGTACACAAAATTAAAAGTTTAACGTCTTATTAAAAACATGATTTCATTATAAGTCTATTAAGTTTAAGTTCGTCAATTTTAAAAAAAAAACGATTGAAAATTTAGAGAGTTATTATAAACTTTATAGAACATAAACCTAAAATTTATGGGAGTAAAGTTGTAAGTTAACTCGGAGTATTTGTACGAATACCCTCTCATTGGAGGTCGTAAGGTTATATAACTCAGTTTTAGTTAACTCAGGATATTTGTAGGGATGACCCTCTCCTTGGGGTCGTAAGGTTTTATAACTCATTTTTTTAATCTTTTCTCATGTTAAACAAGTGTACATAATACCCGAGCACGGTGACAATTATAGTGCACTCGTGGTAAGCGAATGGTACGAATCACTTTTTAGAGGGTTAGACACTTGTTTATTACGAGAAAGTTAAAAAAACATAAATTTTAAAGCGATAGTAAAAAAAAACCTTTAACGTCCTACGAGTCATCCATACAAATACCCGAAGTTAACTCTAATTAATGAGAGTGATATAATGAATTTGATAGGTGAGAATGATACGAAGATTTTGATAGGTGAGAAAATGGAGATGGGATTAGCAAGAAAGGGGAATGGAGGCATGTGGGCTGCTGGTGCTTTCTTATATAAAGATCCTCATCTGTTTTTACCAATTCTAATTGCCGTTTTTTTCTCCATTTGTTCATCATGATCATCAAAATTCAAAGCCCCCCCTTGTTGTCTTTTTGAGTAATGGTCCTGAAATTCCCTTTTGTTTTGTTCCTCCTTTTTTGGGAAGAGTTTCAATTCTTCGCCATTTAAGAGGATATAATCTGCAGAAGAAGATACTGCTTCTGCTACTGTTTTTTTCTTTTTCTTTTTCTTTTTCCGCAACCCTTTTGTTCGTTTTTGCCTTTTCCCAATGTTTCTTTTCGAATTGTAGTAAGAAAAACATCCGATTGTGAATGGAAGAAAGTAATTCTCAAAGCAATTTCAAGAGGGTTTGCGTCTTCTGCGGCAGCAACTCGGGTCATCGCAAAGTCTTCAGCGATGCCGCTCTTGATTTGGGAAATGAACTGGTTAGTGCTTTTGATTACACTGTACTTGCAAAAGTGCTTTGGATTGAGTTTTCCTATTGATTGCGTTATTTGGGAACCCCGATGCTTTATTGGGTCTTTTTTAAAAAGGTATTTTCGTTCTTATTTCATCGTTTCCATTTACTTAAATGGTGTGAATTACAGGTGGAGAGGAAGATTGATTTGGTGTACGGTGGGGGAAGTGTTGGATTGATGGGTTTGATATCTCAAACTGTATACGATGGAGGCTGCCATGTTCTTGGGTAGGAGGATAGAATCACAATTTGGGCAGTTTTCTATTCTGGGACTTTCATTGATAATGCAAGAATTGAATGTATTTGAAGTGCACATTAATGAGAATTCTTGATTTCTCTTTACATGCAGGATTATTCCAAAAGCTCTGATGCCTCATGAGGTACATGTTTGTTTCTTCATTTAAGCTAAACTAGTGTTTTTTTTAGTAGTCTCTAGATTCAGAACATGTCTCTGTTACAAGTGCTGCACCTATTTTTATCAATGTAAAGTATGAAAAAGAAAATGATCACATATTGGTTGGTAAACTGTCTTGGATGATCTTGGTAGATTTCTGGTCAAACTGTTGGGGAGGTAAGAACGGTTTTGGACATGCATGAGCGCAAAGCTGCGATGGCTCGAGAATCGGATGCTTTTATTGCTCTTCCTGGTAATTTGCCAGAAACTTTCTACTTAGTTCTACATTATTGTTCATAATTGCTGCATTTTGTTTTGCTAATTCATTAGCTTGGAGGATGAGATGTATAGTTTGTTTAATGTATGGTTATTGATGCATTTAGGAGGGTATGGGACGATGGAAGAGCTGTTGGAAATGATAACGTGGGCCCAACTCGGTATCCACAAGAAACCGGTAAGCGTAACCTGTGCTAATTATGTGGTTAAAGGTCCTATGTTAGCCAACTTTCTGTTAAGCTTGTACTGTGGGCATTACTCTGCGCAGGTTGGCCTGCTTAATGTTGATGGTTACTACAATTCTTTGTTGGCACTATTTGATAATGGCGTTGTAGAAGGCTTCATTAAGCCCGGTGCTCGAGAAATTGTGATATCTGCTCCAACAGCAAAGGAACTCATGGAAAAAATGGAGGTATTTGACACCCCCATCCCAGTTTTTGCTGAAAGCAATGTAGGAGAACTAATTAAATATAGTATGAAATGAAAGGAAGGCTTAGGTTCTGACTTTCAAAACTTTTGTATAAGACTATGGTTCCTGCGAACAATTTCGATAAGATTCATATATCTTAGAGATTCCATAATGAGTAGGTACTTCTACTCGAGTATAATCAATATTTTGTGTCAACCTCTAATATTGAACTGGGAGTTCGGTTTCATATGAAATGGTGATTATGCATCTACTCTCTCGCCACAAGTTTTTATTTTTCTAGTAAGAAATACATAAAACTATGCTATGAAGCCGCTCTAATTCTGATTCGATAATTTCATTTTCCTTTTATTCAGGAACATACTCCTTTCCGTGAAAATGTTGCTCCCCACGAAAGCTGGGAAATGGAGCACCTCGGTGATTATCCGAGCCAAGAAAATAAACCATGACGGATAAGTGGTAATAGGACTTCCCTTGAGATTCCTGATGTCATCCATCATCATTTTTAATCATGAATGGGAACCTGTTGTGATGGGACCATAAGTGGTTCATCATTGTGTACTTGTGTTCTTTGTGATTGGAATTCTAATAAATACCTCTTTCTGTTCACAAAGTGCTTGGTTTGTGGTCAATCAAAACACCAATCATATCTAGTGAACTGGTAACCACTTGTTAAAAGGAAAAGCAAAACAGACTAGATAAGCATTATTAGTGAAGAACTTTCTTTGCACTTTGAAGGCCTAGTCCCACAAATTTATTGTTCTTCTTCTTAGTGGAGTTGATTAGGAGAGTTAAAGGAAAGCCACATCTGTTCAAGGTATTGATGAATCCTAAGCAATTCAAAGTTGGTTTCTTCACTTAGAAAAACATTTTATTAAAGACATCGACCACCTTGAAAAACACCCTTGTTTTAAATATACAGTAGGCGCTCTATACTTCCTTTTGAGTTAATATCAAGCGCCATACTTTATAACTTTAATTTATTATTATTTATTATTATTTTTATAAAAAGTAATTATAGTACTTTAATTTGGGCCCAAAATCTAATGCCCTAGCATTGGGGTACCACTGCCAGGTTGTAGTTGCAAAATTTTGGCCTAGGTTGATAGGAAGTTGAAAACAAGGTACCTAGCACTTCATAGAGGTCAACCTTGCAGTACGGTGTAATTTATTTATACTCTCCTCAGAAACAAGGATAAACAACTTGGAAGTTTCACTTACTGAAGCTAAATGATTACAGTTTACAAATTTAGTAGATTCCTAAACTATATTGTTTGTGAGAAAGAGTGGCAAATGTTTTGGGGAAATTACCTATTTTCCATATTATCTTGTTGAGTTCTTCACTGATTATAATAGTAGCTTTTAGTTCAACTTTTTTATAGTTCCATAGTTATATTGAACTTGAATGACATATTTGAATGCTTCAGATACTTCAGCTGTCTTTCAGTTTGAAAATGAATGGATATGAATTCTTGTGCTCTTTTCGGACAAAAGAGAATATATCTTTTCCTAATTGTGATGTACAACTCATGAGTTAATGTCTACACCTCATCATTCAGCTTCATAGATAAGACAGGATGAAAGAAAAAGAGATATCTCAAGTCTCCTATTTCTGTGACTTCTTTTCTTCTCTCTTATTGCTTCATTAGAAAATCAAGTAAATATTGGAATGCCATTTGGTCTGAAACTTGAAAATTTCAACTTGCCTTTAGAAAGTCATCCTTAACTTCCCATTAGAAGAGATAACCAGAAAGATGTGAATACAGTGACAAACAAAAGTAGCCGGTCCCAAAATTATAGGAAAACCCAATGTTCTGTCAATCCTGGAAATCCAGTTCATCATAAGCTAGCTTTATTTGACAAGCTTGGCCTCAAGTCAGTCTGCCAAAGTGTCACATGGGTTTTTCAGGTTATCGTCCATTCTCGCTGCAGGTGTAGGGTTCCTATGTTGTGGGCATCTTTCCAGTAGTCCTACGACGAAGTTTTGCTATCAATCACATGGCTGGTTGTGATTGGAAGAATCATAAACTAAGGAATTTAGAGCAGAAAGCTTGGGAAAGAAGTTTTGTGTTGAATGCTGGGTTTGTTTGCATTCCACATTTTTCTTTTTCTTTTTCATTAGAGAGTTGTTGCCAACACAAAGTAGTCAGTCGAGTCGAGGATACGAAAACGAGGGGCCCTGCGTGTATTATGTGGTTGAAATGAGAGAATTAGGATGATTTGGCTGTTAATTCCTTCCTTTTCAGGGGACCCTTTCTTTCTGCAACGAGTCCCCACAGCCTATAGAACTGCCTGCTGCTATGCTAGACATGTTTGTCCTTGCACTTGCAGATTACAGATATTTCTGTCTTTTTTTAGCTGTGTTTTATGAAATGCTGGATGTTATTACTTCTTGGGTGTTTGAATTATTGGTGATCCAAGTAGAAGAGAAAAAGGATGTGATGTTATTTAAAGAAAAAGAAAGTTGGTTAATGGGTTGGTTGATTCATCTGATTATAGAAATGACAGAAGCAGAGCAGAAGTGCTTTGCTTTTATATTTCATCTCAAGATTTCCAAGAGCTTTTTTTGGTGTATCCCAATTGTCTACATTCTCTTGGTTAAGATTCCTCATACTCTCTCTCTCTCAAGTTGAGTTTGAAAAGTAAAACTATGTATTCTATTCATTTACATTTTGGTTGGTAGTGTATTTTTTTCAACGATGTTGACACTCTTTATATTATTACTATTTTGTATCATTATTGGCTGTAAGATGTCTCCAGTGCGCGGCCCTCATAAACATCCTTCTTTCTTCAGGGCGTTTTTTTTTTACAACAAATAAATATGGAGATTTGAACTTTCAATATGAAGGGAGGTAGTACAATTATGTTCACTTTGACATCGTCAACTTTGTTGAACTTTACATTTTGTCTTTGCAAAAGAAAAAGTATGTTCACTTTGGCAACCTCAACTTTGTTAAAGTTTGCATTTTGTGTTTGCCAAAAAAAAATATGTTCACTTTGACAACCTCTAACTTTGTTGAATTTTACATTTTGTCAAGAATAGTAAAAGTTTGGACTTTAGAGGCTAACATACAAAATAAGTGAGTACCATTTAATTACTAGTTCATATAATATATAATATTGATTCATACAATATGACAATAAAATATATATATTTATGTCCAAATTAATTAGCAGACATATTTCTCTAGACCAAAGGTAGTACTTCCCATTTTCCATCATAGGGAGGAACAAACTTCAATAAAAATGACATCAAAACAAGATAGGTCGGAGATGCACTCCCTATCTCCAACTTAATGAGAATTAAAAAAAAAGTTGAATTATTAAAAATATCCATAAACTATGGATTCCGTTTAAAAAATATCCATAAACTTTCAACATTTTTAGAAATACCTTTAAATTAGGAAAAAAGTTTCAAAAATGCCCTAACATGCATTTAAATTATAAAAAAAAAATTCAAAAATGTCCTAACGAACACAAAATTCTGATGTGGTTCTAACTTGTACTTGTGTGACAAGAAAAAAAAAATAGACTGTGTTAAAAAATCATGAAAATCCTATTTTATCGATTTAAAAGTCAAGACTAGAACAACACTAAGGCAAAATCAAGAGAGAATAGATCAGATGTCTATGTTTTCATGATTTTTTTAACACTTACAAACGTCCACATTTTTTATTTTGTTCACATCACACAAAAACATCCACACCAGACTTTACTATCGATTCATGGGTATTTTTGAAACTTTTTTCATAACACACGTATTTTTAAAACTTTTGAAAGTTTAGGAATATTTTTGAAAATATTTTTCATAGTTAAAGAATATTTTGATTTTTTTTTTTTTAAAGGAGTATATTTGAAACCATAATGCAAAGGTATTTTTGATAATTTATTGGCCTAACAAAACTGTTAATCTTATTTCAAGCATATATCAATAATAAACTTGGAATTAAATTGCATTTTGCAACTGGACAAAAAAGTACAAAATCTTCTTGTATGGGGTTAGTTAATTGAATACATATTAATAATACCTAAATTTTTGCCTAAAAATAAATAAATAAAATAATACATAAACTTGAACCTTTGACTTTGAGTTCAAACAAGGTGGCAGCTAAATATTCCATATAATTAACTAGTTACTGGAATTTATAAGCCAAGCAATCACAATTAGGTTAGATTAAACAAATTGAAATTCATAGGTTGGATTGATAAATAAACTCCTTAATAAGAATTCTTAAAGGTCCTTGGAGTATAAGATTTCTCCTAATGTTTGAAAATATGTAAATAAATGGTTTAGAAAATCATATTTTCACTATTTTTCGAAAAACAATGTTATAAAACAAACTAAATAACCAAAATATTTCATTATTGTATTAGATTAAATTAGACAAATTTACCATCCAAACTAAATTAGACAAATTTAGAGTGGCACACCACACAGCACCTCAAAAATGAACTCAGATCAGCATCATCAATCTTCAAAACTTATATATTGTTACAGTAATTGGATATTGAGAAATGGTCTTTAAAATTGAAACAATCAAAAGGGATTTCACAATATGTGGTGCTGGTGCCTAAGCAAACAAGGTATACTCAAAAAAATTCACATAAAGAATACACCCACGAGAAAGTGAAGTGCATTGCCAAATTCCAACCCAGATCAGAATATGTTCATACCTGGTCTCCCACATTAGTAGTATCTATACATGAACCGTCTTCGTCTCTTCAAGAGTCCGCCTTCGCTTTTGACAATAACAAATTTTGCAATGTGGTTGTCTGAATAATAGCAGCACTAGGGCTTGAATCTCTTAAGCGGGAAGATGATCCAGATCTATGCCCAAAGTTCCTTTCAACACCACTTCGCTTAAAACGCCGGTATAGCCAAGTAAGACGTCGGATCAGTCGTGAGGAACTCACAAGCAGAATCACACCTACGATGATTAGCGACCTGTATGGAGAAAGTCTTCTTAAATAAATAACATTATTAACCCACATAGCCAGACTAACAGATAAAACTTCAAAGACACCCTTTTGTTTAGAAGAAAAAAATCAGGAATTAAACATTCGGGGCTTGTTTGGTAACCATTTTATTTTGATTTTTTAATATTTTTTTTTTGATAAGGTACCAAACTTTCATTGAGAAGAAAATGAAAGAATACAAGAGAATCCAAAAAAATTAAGCCCTAAAGGAGGCCCCTCATAAAAAAGGGTCTTAAAAGACCTATAGAATAATTACAAAAAAGTTGCGTCACCGACGCCCCTAAAGAAACTTGAGACCAAATCGCACTAGGTTCCCTTTCCGAACCTCTAAAGGTTCTATTGTTACTTTCCCCCCACAAGCCTCATAAAACCGCATAGATCCCAACCTGCCACAAAAACTTTCCTTCTCCCGAAAGGGCGGATGGAGAAGGAACTCCTCAATCATCTCTCTAAGGCGCCTATGCCTAGCAAACTGGATGCCGAACACCTCAAAAAAGAGATTCCATAAACACTACTTCCACCTATGGGTTCCTTTGTTTTGTTACATATCTTTTACAAGTGTTTTTAAAATCCAAGCCAAGAAAAATTATGCTTGTTTTCTCCTCATTTCTTTAAAATGTTTTTCATCTTACCAAAAAAACAAACAAGCATAATTTTTAAAAACAAAAAACCAAATAGGTATCAAACGGGGCCTCAATTGTCAACCCATCTCTAGCTAAGCCTTTTCAACTATTTAATATGTCTAGTCAGTTATCATAAACTTGGAAAGTATTTGTAAATTTTCTTTATCAAGGTAGTGATGTGGAACACACAGAATGGGTATATTTCTAATTTACCATCCAAGCAGAAGGAAAAGGCGAGCAGTTGGCGACGATGGCAATTCTTCACCCAAAGCAAGCATACCAGCAACAACACCAGTAACAATAGATGCCACAGCAGCACATGTAGATAACACAATGGCCCTCCCATGTTTTAGTCCTCGAGTCTACTAAAGAAAAGACGACGTTATTATGAATTCAAAGAACACAGGCAAAAGCTGTCAATAAAACAATTTGAAGAACATAAGGCTGTCAATAAAACAATTAACATTAAATGCAGAACAGTATCATAAATAGATCAAATCACCAAGCATTCAAACTACCTGATAGTAAAATCCCGTAGCACTGCAACAAATACTTATCAGGATGCATATAGGAACCAATACTTCGTGGAAGCCCTGCTCCAAGAATAGAAACCCCATCTTCGATATTACAGATGCCATCCTGCAATTGCACATTTAACTTATGAAACTTTGATGCGGTGAATCTAAAAGGCTGATTGGATTATTTGTATTTCTCTTTCAAAACAAAAACATTGCATGACAATGGTTCTCACACGTCATGGACACTTGGACAGTACACAGACAACCATAACAATGATAGAACTATTCAAAATTCATTTTTTTTCATTTTCTTGTCCATCATGAACGTCAAAATAAAAGCAGGCTAAAATTCAATTTGAGACTAACTAGGAATAGGATACAACCGCAATCAGGCAGAAAATTCCGCACAGTGAAGCAAAATTCTTATTCATACTAGTCATCCAATCCAATCCTCAACCTTAATAATTGCAGGAGATGTAATCAATCAAATAAAAAAGTGCAAGCCAGAGTAGTACCCGAACAAAATGCCAGATTCCAAGCCATATATTATTTCTTCAACAACTTCAAATTCCATCTGCAACATACATACATATATAACATATTATTTTTTTGGGAGGACAAGAAGGCCGGTGAAAGATCAATATAGAAGCAGTGAATTTACCAACTCTTGTTCTCTCCTTTGACGTTTGTAGAAATGAAGCCATCCATTAAGAAGAACCTGTTAAAATATACATATACCCATTCATTTCTAGATGTCAGCTCATTTATCATTGACAACTCAATTTACTAAATACTAATATGTTATATTTGTTTCTGCAAGCAAGACCATACAACTTCTAACATAAAAAGCCTTATCTAGTTTACACGGTCAGAGATTTTTATAAAACGTCAGGTGATAATAATATAAGAATAAGATACCTACAAACAAGATGGTAATGATGAATACTAGCCATGGCAAATGGAAGACCGATATCGCAGAGGCCTTTTGCTCCTCGCCTCCAGCACCAACCCCTATAAATGAAAAATCCAAAAAAAAAAAAAACTATTATATACGGCTAAGTAAATTACAAAAGTAGGAAGGAATATGAAGATTCATAAAAAGTGGCGGCGATACAAGACATGAGCAAACCTGAGATGCATAAAATGAACATTTAAATACAATAAAGGGAAAGAAAAAAAAAATCAAAACAACAATTAGATTAAAGACACAAAGATGAACTTACATTACCTATGGTGCCAATGCCGGCAAGCGTAATCCCCATCCAATCAACGGCATTCATTAATTCCTTGAGATAAAAATGTGAAAATATAGAGAGGATGGCAAGTCCACATCCAGAAACTGGTTGAATTATAGATACCTGAAAGACAGCAATTAGAAAAGAAATTAGAAAGAAAAGCTATAAGAATTCTTGGGGAAAAAGTAATCTGTAAACTGTTTTGTAACATCAAATTACAAATGCATCTAGATCTAATAATCCAATGCCGATCAAATAATCGATTATGAATAAAAAACTCACAGGGGCGAGGGATAGCGCTCTGAGCATTATAACGGCTCCAACTATATCCATCAGAAAACCTATGATCCAAAGTCTGTTAAAAGCGTAGGCCCTAATCACCTATAGAACACAAGCAACCGGAAAGAAATTGATCAATTCATTCAAAGATTCGCTAATCTTTTACACCTGAATCTGGAAGGAAATTGAAATTGGAAAGCGTACCTTGAGCTTTAAAGAGAGAGGAGGAAGAATGACGGTGCCTTTCTTCTGGAGTACTTTGCCGATGTTGTTGCCGGCGGCGGCCGCCAACGTTAAACAAATCGGCTCCCACATCTCTTCCTTGAAGCCCGAGGATCGAAAAACACAAGACAGAAGAGAGAAATCGGGAAGAAGAAATCAAGAAATTGGTTTGAGGGTGAATTGCGATTAACGTCAGAACATTGCGCCAACGACACAAATTTGTCCTTTTGCCTTTTGCTCTTCTCTTGCATTTCTTAACTAAGCCCATCGGATCTAATCACGTGCGATTCAGATGCTCCTCCAGCCCTTTTTCGCTGCCTACGTGCCAATTTCTCATTGCCTCATGTCGTCATTTTTTTCTTCAAACCTAGGTCTATATTTAAACATTTTCCTTTTTTCATCCTTTAATTAAAGTTAAATTGCCTATTTGGTTAATAAGAGTTCAAAATTGCTAGTAAATCCTTTCGTTTTTAGAGTTTTATTCATTAAAATATTGGTTAAATTACAAGTTTAGTCTCGAAACTTTGAAGTTTGTGTTCATTTGATTATGGACTTTTAAAAGTGTATAAGAGGTGTTTGGTGTACAAACTTGGTGTTTGGTGTCCACGTTTGGCCCACCGACTATCCTAACACACCGTTAATAAAGTACCTACACTTCGAAATTATTATAATCCAGATACTATTATAATCCTTCAAGAAAAAATTAAAATTGTAAGAATTATTTGATCTATTAGATACAAATTACAAATTTAAATTTTATATCTAATGAAATTCAAATTCTTCAAACTTGATAGTAAACTTATAATTTAACTTAAAATATTTTAATAAATTCTTCAAAATTAGATTTTGTATTTAATAAAATTTATTATTTTTTTTGTAACGATATTTTAATTAATGTGAGGATTGAATCATGATCTTTTAGTTAAAGACAGTCAATTAAGTTAGGTTGGGTTTGACGATAAAATTGATTGTGAATTGATGATAAGTTTGAAATTAAAACGGATGTTCTTTTGATTGAAAATAAAAATGGAGAACATATTTTATCTTATTGTAAGATCGCAACCACTGATTAGGTTTTCTTAAATTCCTATCTAACGGACGGTGGAGGTGTCTCTCATGAGTTTTTATCTAAAGATTACAAATTTTATTAAACTTAAATTAATGTTGGCTATCGATTTGTTTTTCATTTTAATTGAATTGGAGGGCTAAATTGCAATTCAAAATATATTGTTAATTGACATATGTTTAGGTCTAGCCAATACAATTCAGAGGCGATTCTTGACATTTCCCTTCATCCGAGTGGCAGGGAAGACATCATTATCTGAAATCCTTCGAAACAAAGTGCTTTTTCGTTTAAGACTTATCAACTTGGTTTATCTATTGGGAATAAATCTGAGGCTTCATCCTCAAATATTCTTTTTGGACTTCTAAAGTTCTCGTAAGTCAAATTTTGTTGGTGGAAAGTTTATAATGATTTTATTCCTATTAAGATAAATCTTAGCTCGAAAGTAATCTCTTATGATTTTGTGTGTGTTTTGTGCAGAGACCATGAAGAATCATCACAACATCTTTTTTGGCATTGTGAGGTAACCAGGGAGGCTTGGTTTTTTGTTCATCTACTAACTTGACTCGTTTATGTGATAACAGGAACCATTGGTTGATTCAAGAACATTGAGACTGGATCTTGGACAAAGGTTCGGAGGAAGATGTGGAGTCTGGAAGATTTGAGAACTTTGAAACAAGGCACTTTTCAACAATGTACCCGTGACTGATCATCTTGTGATAACCAGTCTCAGTAATCTCTTCCATCAGCCCAAAGGTGTTATAAGTGACCATTCTAATGGCCCCAAAGCTAAGGGGAAAGCAAAAGTCAGAAATGGAAGGTCGAATGATGATGCTAGTGGCAGTTGGCAACCACTCGTCCTCAGTTGAAGTTGAATGTGAATGCATCTTTTAACCCTCATTCTATAAGTGTTGGCCTTGGGTGGACCATCTGGGATCATCAGGGGTTGTTAAATTGGCAGGTTGTCGAGCTCTGACCGACCAAATTGAGATCAAAACTCTTGAGGCCATGACCATGGTCGGTGATCTCAGAGCAATATCTTCACCCCCAATCCTTGCATGCCCAATCGAGGTCGAGATTGATTGGTGGGAAGTTTGTAAACTTCTAAATGACAAATTGTTGACATCACTACAGTTTCCTTATTCATCCGCGAAGCTCTAGACTTGAAGGATGCTGGAGTGATCTCCTTCACCCATTTGCCTCGCCTGACAAATGTTATGACTCATAAGTTAGCCAGCAATGGAGGCTCACATTTCAACTCAGTGGAAGGATCATGTTACCTCGAACTTTCCTTTGTCTTTAACATCGGGTAGTCCATGACTTTGTTTGTGATTAGTTCGTTTCATTTTTATTAAAAATATATATATATATATATATATATATGCTTAGGTCCGACCCTTTTCTAATATATTTTAATGATGGACAGAATTGATATAAATAAATAAATAATGTATAAATTAGAATTAACAATTGGGTAGTAATGAAAATAAAAGGGGGAAAAAGTCCCAACCCTTTTACAAAACCCAACGGAAAAGTGAGGTTGGTTGCCGGTGACCTTGTTTTTCTTTTTTAAGAAGGGGAACTTATTTTATTTTATTGTTTTATAAGTCAATATACTTTATAACTTTTACTATATTTGTACCTAGTTAGATACTTTATAACTTTTACTATATTTGTACCTAGTTAGTAAGTTAAAAATTAGAGTTATTAAAAAAAGAGTAAAACTTACCAGCATCTCGGACTACAACTATCTTTTGCAGTCGTCACCGGTCAGAGTTTGATTAGCCAAGTATTATTTATTATTTTTAAATTAAAATATCATACTTGAAGTTTTTTTTTTTTTTTTTTTTTTAGCAAAATCATACTTGAAGTCTCACGCCACTTCAACCCTTTATTTTATTTTCTTTTTTTTTACTCTTTTCCATAACTTCCAATTTCTTATTTTGCCCTTATCTTCAATCTTCTCCAAATATCTCTTTTATGAATGATTTGTTACCACTTAAATCTTAGTAAAAATTTCTTAATTTCACATTTCTTAATCTTTATATTTTCTACCCTTGGATTATTTCTTTCAATATTTTGCTTTTAAGAGTTTTTTTTTTTTTAGTGTTTTTTTTTTTTATAGAAATCTATAATTTCTTAATCTTTTCTTATTTTTTATCGTCTGAATATCTTTATATTTTCTTAATCTCTATATTTTTTATATTTTCTTAATCTCTATATTTTCGACCTTGAATATCTTAGTAAAAATTTGAAATTTATATTTTCTTAATCTCTATATTTTCTACCTTGAATATAAAAAATTTGAAATATATATTTTCTTAATCTCTATATTTTCCATATTTTATATCCTTAGAATATCTTAGTAAAAATTTGAAACCTATATTTTCTACCCATGAAATCTATATTTTCTTAATCTCTATATTTTGTACCCTTGCCAAACATAGACTTCTATGAAAAACACCAAAAAAAAAAAAAAAAAAAAAAAAAACTCTTCAAACCAAAATATTGCAACAAATAATCCAAGTGTAGAAAATACAAAGAGATTAACAATTTTTATTTTTTATTAAGATTTGACACTAACAAATTATCCATAAAGCAAATATTAGAGAAGATTGGAGAGAGAAGGGCAAAATAGGAAATTAGAAGCCATGGAGAAGAGAAAAAAAATAAGAAAAAAAAAAACTTTGAAGTGACGTGATACTTTAAATATGATTTTTTAATTTTAAAAAATAGATAAAACTTGACCAATCAAATTCGGTTTTTAATTTTAAAAAATAGATAAAACTTGACCAATCAAATTCGGTACTGGACTGCAAAAGATAGTTGTAGCAATGCAAGTAAGTTTTACTCTTAAAAAAAAAAAAAAAAAAAAAATTTAATTTTAAAAAAGACTTGGAAAATTAGATTAGAAAATATCAATAAATAACTAGAAAAATGTTCATTCTTTTTTTTTGCAACGATATTTTAATTAATGCGAGGATTGAACTCATGACCTCTTAGACAAGGGCACAACCTTATGCCAATTAAACCATGCTCGGTTGGACAAAAATGTTCATTCTTAAGTGACAGTTTTAGAAAAAAATTGAAACATATATTTTATTTAAAAAATGCTTAAATACTAGATTCTAAAACAATGTCATGATATAAAATGTCTCTCCAAATCTTAAACACTAAACTTTAAATCATAAACCAACAAGAGCATAAAATATGATGTATTGTCGGTCCTAGGTTCAATCTCCACTCCCAACATGTTGTAAAAAAAAAAAAAAAAAAAAAAAAAAAAAAAAAAATCGTAAACCTTTCTGATAAAATTCAATTTAAGCTCGGGCCATTTTTCCAAAAAAAAATAAAAATATGGTATTTTTTTTCAAAATGGACCGAAGAGAAAGAACATTTATAAGGATTTTCCAAAAATCAATGCCCATGGAGCTACCAACACCAAAATCCAATGCCCACTAAGTTCCTGGATGAGTCCCAAACAACTATGTCCAAACCAGATTTTTGCATCACCAAATGACACGTCGCATCTTCGACTAAGTCGAACCGGTTGAAATGTTGGTAGATATGACCGGAAAGCCTAGATTGAATTCACGGTCGTAATGCAAAATCCAATCGGCTTTTCCCTCCACAGGTATGAGTTTCTTCAAACTGATATGCATGTTTTCGATCATTCCACATGTCCCAGCATTCGATACTAACAATTTCCATTTCCTAACGGTTCAACAAATCCATCAACTCAACAATAATACCATTTATGTGCACTTGCTCATCAATGAATTTGAATTTTCAGGAGGAGATCGACGCCCAAATTCTCCTCGCCCTCTTACAACCAAAAAAAGTATGTTCCACCGTCTCTTTGTGTTTCTTGCAATTCATACACCAGAGATGTATTGATATTTTCTTCGCAAATTACATTTTGTAAGAATTATTGATGTTTTGTCCACTTAACTATAAAATTGTTTATATGTATATAATTTAATAATACATGTAGGTGAGCCAAGTGATTTTGAGATTTTTAATTTGCTGAAAGTCAAGCCTAATTTATCTTCTTTGAGCAAAGTTGACCATTATCAACAAATTCGAAATGCCTCTAATTAACAACAATAAAAAGAAGAAGTAAATTTTCTTTTGGCGTTCGGAATTTTCGAACTGGGTTGTCTCTACTCTCAATGAGGCTGGTTGTAGTATGGATGTTTGTTCTTAACGAAGTTTGTTCTTTAAAATAAAAAAAATAAAAAAAAATTGCAAAAACGCCAAAAAAAAAAAAAAACAAAAAAAATTAAAAAAAAAAAATAAAAAAAAAAAAAAATTGCAAAAACGCCAAAAAAAACGAAAACACAATTCTGGACCTCACATTTTATATATTCCCCTGTACTGTCCTCTCCAAAAATTGCCCTAGCCGCTAGCACAATGTTTCTTCTTGCCTCTCTAGCTTAACCTCTCAATTTTTCTCCCTCTCTCCCAATCTCCATGGATGATTACAGGTCAAATGGAGATGGGTTCAGTTGGGAGAACAATACAGAGAGCAACTATGCAACAAACCCTCGAAATCCTTACCAATTGAGGTCATATTCTGCATCTTATGCACAAACCCAGATGGAAATCAAAGAATCCCAGTCCAAGAAAGGGGAAAACCCTTCTGGGTCTGTTTCGAAATCTTGGAGCTTCTCGGACCCTGAATTTCAGAGGAAGAAAAGGGTTGCTAACTACAAGATGTATTCTGTCGAAGGAAAAATGAAGGGTTCTTTCAGAAACAGTTTCAGATGGCTCAAGCGCAAATGCGAACATGTCGTTTATGGCTGGTGGTGATTGGTTCGTATTATCTTTCCCTTATCTTTTTAAGTGCTTTTCTTGTATGTATTTGTGGAAATTTTTAGTTGCATGTAGTTACAAGAAACTTGATATTCATGGTATCATAGTTCTTGATGGTACTTCTGTCTCTTGCTGTGATTTGATTTGATTAAAAGAGAGAGTAAGAAAGAGGAGTTTGAACAATTGTAATGTTCATCTTGCTGAAATTGTCAGTAAGAACTTTGAATTTCAGTTGGATTCTTCTATGCATGGTTATCTTGTAAAGAATTGAACCTTCTTGGCGATTGTTACTGTTGAAGTGTAGTAATGAAATGAAACTTCATGTTTTCCATTTATCTTTACCTACTTTTGCAATTTATGGCTCTTTTGAAATTCTGAGATGCTGGGATTTCTTGTGGATAGAAGTGCCTTGATGTCTATTTGAACAACCTATAGTAGCTTAGAGTTTTATAGCTTAGTGACTAATTTAGGCCCTTTTGATAACCATTTGGTTTTTGAAAATTGTGCTTGTTCTTACATTGGTTTCATCTTTCTTAAGAAAACATTTCAATTCTTAGTCAAATTCCAAAAACAAAAACAAGTTTTTAAAACTTGGCTTGGATTTTGAAAACATTTGTAAAAAGTAGATAAGAAAACAAAGAAACTCAAGTGGAAGTGGTATTTATAAGCTTAATTTTCAAAAATAAAAAACCAAATGGTAATGGAGTGGGATGTTAGTGATTTGCATTTAAAAAAAAACCTGGTTTTTGTTTAGGATGTGAAGAGAAAGTTTCAAGAGTATCAGCCACTTTGAAAATGTTCTATATATACGTTGGATGCAAATATAGTCCCATATAACATTGGTTAGAAAATAGTAGAAGTGGTTAAAATCCTCGAAATATAAGTTAGACAACATTTCCATTGGTTGGCTTTTTGGGTTGAATCTAAAAACAAATCCGTGCAGGTTTAGGTCTGAAGTGGACTATATCATATCGAGACTATGGAGAGACATGTTGTCTTAATATTACGTGATTGGAATTAGAAATCAAAATCGTCTACGTTTTAGTTTCGTATGCTTAATTGCTTGATGTTGTTTTCTTTCTAAGTTATTGAGTTGCTCTGAATTTTTTTTACACATCATTATCAAAACCATACTTTATTGACTGTGAATTATAAACGCAGACTAAGTTATGATAACTCAGTCCACCCAACTCCAAGCACGCATTATTTCATGGGTTGCACATTGTTGAAAAGTTAGAACCAAAATGAATGCTCTTCAGTTTGCTGCACTCTAGCATTCGTGAACCTATGACATACTCAAGAATACTCAAAGATGCAGCGGATTGGCAGCAAGATTGAACTCGCCACAACAAATAGTGTATCGTGTTCAACGATGATAATGAACCCCGAACATCGGCATTTACCTAAGATGTATACCATTTCGACCTTAGACTTTGAGTCATTTCATTCAAACCACTGGTTTCTTGCCTTGAACTCTGCATCTTGAGATTGTATAACTATCGACTGTGTTACTGTTAATCTCTTCCTCTTGTAATGCAAAGACAAAGAAATTGAGCAATGGCAATCAAGCTGAATTTCTCTTCTTTTTCTTTGACAGTTCAAAACCTTTGTGTTCGTGGAGTTTTGAGAACGTTGGGTCTGCACCCTTCTTCCCTCTATCGGCATTGTTCCTATATCGACGAATTTTATCCATCAACTGGTTTCTGTTAAAATCGTCTACATTTTAATATTACATGATGGCATCATGTAATATTAAAATGTAGACGATTTTAACAGAAACCAGTTGATGGATAAAATTCGTCGATATAGGAACAATGCCGATAGAGAGAAGAAGGGTGCAGACCGCAGACCCAACGTTTTCAAAACTCCATGAACAAAAAGGTTTTTTGAACTGTCAAAGAAAATATGGGGTGGTGCCGATAGAGGGAAGAAGGGTGCAGACCAAAGAAAATATGGGGCGGTCCCGATAGAGGGAAGAAGGGTGCAGACCAAACGTTCTCAAAACTCCACGAACAGAAAGGTTTTGAACTGTCAAAGAAAATATGGGGCGGTGAAGGAATTGCTAGGACCTATTTGACAAATCTCTTCCCCCTCATTTCCTTGAAGAAAAACAAAAATGTGTTTGTTAATTGTATCTTGTACTTTTGATAACTTATTTTTAACATTTTTTTCTTTCTATTTGGATTTTTTAATTAAATTCAAAATTGTGGTCGAAGTATAGAACTGTTTGTAAAAGTTAATACTATTATATACATTGTGACGATTATTTACTAACTTGTAATTTTAAAAAGAAGAATTCTTTTTGACTAGTTTTTTTTATTTTCTATTTTTTTTGATAACATGCAGGTAAAAGATTCGAACCTTTGACAATTTCACTAGTTCGTACATATAATTTTTTGGTCGTCAATGCATACATATTTAGTTGAGCTATGCTCACTTTAGCATAAATAGATTATTGAAAATTTTCTAACCAAATAATTGAGTAAATGACATGATGGTTGTCATTTGGATGATTTGTTTGAAAGTTGTTCTTTGTTATATTATGTTCTTTGTTATATTGGTTATAGTTTCATTCTCACTCCGTAATTGTAGAGTTCAAAAAAAAAAAAAATGGTCAACCGCTCAATTGATTTAGGTATGCTTTTGACCAAATTGTCTCTTGCCAGTAGTTGAGAGCTTGAGACTGGGGCATTGGTCTGAGCCAAATTGGGCTTATTTGTAGCCTGTTCTAGGCCCCATTTTCAAAATGCAAGTGAACCCCATTTTGCAAGTGTCATCATAAATGGATGATAAGCAGGGCACCTTTTGCTTACTAATTTTATATGATAAAAGCCAAAGCGAGCATGGCTCAGCGGACATATATATGTGTTGACCACCAAGAGGTCTGTGGTTCGAATTCTCCCACCCCAATGTACTCAATATGTGGGTCTTATAGAGTGAAAAATATCATAATTTTTATTTTCCAGTACAACAAAGTAAAATAGAAAGATTTGAATTTCCGATCTCGGAAAAAAGAATAAATATATATTATCACTAAGTTATGCTCATATTTACTTTTGGGTTTGAAAATTTGTAAAAAATCCAACAAAATGTGATCGAATCTCCACTCTGGACTATCTAGACGACGTGCTTACCCGATGCAGCATGTGGTTGTTTGATTTATTCGCTAGGCGATGCGCTCACTCACTATACCAAGATTATAATTTATTTATTTGTTGATTTGTGATGATCGAGAAGCGAACCCATTAGGGAAAAAGAAAGAGGAAGAGAGAATGGTGCATGGTGGGCGGCAGACAGTCAACTGTCGTCGGCCATAACTCCATGCATAATCTTTGACTTTGGGTTATCTCTGCCGCGCCCATTCTCACACCCTGCTAGCGCTCCTCCATTTTCCCATATAATTCAACCTCATCTTCTATCTTCTATTTGGCCTTTTGCATCTACCACTATTATTCTTAATATTCAATATTCAACAAGAAGTCGCAAAACAAACAGAGCCTCAATTATCAAAAAAATATCCCTCAACTATTAAAAAATTATTTAAAAATGTCCCTGAACTATGAAAACGTTTAAGAAATGTTCTCACAATTAACAAAAAAAAAAAAAAAAAAAAAAAATACAAATTTTTTTATGTGAACAGTTAACTTCTAACTTGTAATTGTATGACATAGAAAAATTGAAAATGTAGACGTCCGAGGGTTAAAAAAATCATGAAAACGTGAACATTTGATCTACTCCCCACCAACTTTGTCGTGATCTTTTGAATGGACAAGATAAGGTTTTCATGCTTTTTTTTACACTTCAGACGTCCACATTTTTCATTTTTTCCATGTCACACAAATACAAGTTAAAATTTAACCATCCATATCAGAATTTTAGATGTCTTATTGTTAACGGTGAGGACATTTTTTTTTTCTTTCATAGTTCAGGAATATTTTTTAAACTTTTAAAAGTTCAAAGGTATTTTTGAAATTAAAACCATAGTTTAGGAGTATTTTTTTTTTATAATTTAACAAAAAAAAAAAAAAAAATCACCGGATGCTTATAGATAACGTATGTTTGGACAAATATAAGATTGTTGAGAATTAAAGATTAATGTGTTTCGCTATACACGAGAAAATGCTATCTATTTTTTATAGAATTTAAATAAATAATGTTTATGCCTAAGATTAATTATTCCTAAGAATATTATTTTGATACATTTTTTTTTAATGAAGTGATCAAAAATAATTTCAACAAGTAGGCCAACACAAGAGCATAGTTCAACGACTTGATATGTATCGTCTAGTAATTATGAAGTCCTAGGTTCAATTACTCTTCTCCAAAGTATACACAAGGGCTTGCTGGATAAAACTCAATCATATATCACGCATTCTATATTTTATTTCGCGACTTCCTACTCCTTTGTTGACTCGAAAATTCCACGAATAATATGGCTAAGTTTGAAATTGAAACCAACCCTGTGGGTAGTATGTTGTATATAAAAATTTAACCTAGCTAATTTTGTTTAAATTCTTAAGAATATAAAGTTAGATCATAATTTATTTTGGCATCTCTAAAAAAAATATCTGTTCATCTTTTGTAGACTCTAGAGAATGAAATTCCCATCTCTCCCCAACAACAGAATATGGAAAGTTTTAGGACCACAAATAGAATGATTCTTAAAAAAAAAAAAAAAAAACTCATATCATATGGGCAACGTCATCATGATTGATTCTAGTGGTGGGGATCATTTGGGTTTGCTCTTAATTAATTAATTAATTAAACCCTAAATCACAATTAGACATTAAACTTTTCCCTCTTAATTTGTTTTTGGGCATTGCCCCCCCACGTTCTGGATCCTGTAGCCGAAAGTGCATGCGGAGGCAGAGATAGCATATGCCCAACTCTGCCTCCAATTACGGTTACCAAAAAAAAAAAAAACTCCACAAGATTCCTTTGTGCTTAGCCACTCTTAATTAATTTTTCATTCGTTGGAATGCTTGAATCTGTCACGACTCTCTACGACTGATTCGATACGGGATATGGAGGCAACGCTCCCTAAAGAAAAAATATAGTTTGGATTTTACTATTCGTTTTGAACTTCAACCCATTTTGTATTAAGTCATTAGAATAGTGTCATATATAAATTTTCTAATGACTTCACTCGCCCTTAGTCAGTCATTTGTAATTCTCTCTTATTCCTAATAATATTGTTTTTCCCTTTTGCCCGATGACGTAATTGACACGACGTTAGTGAACCACGTAAATCTGTGTCGATATTCTTTTTTGCGCTATTTGTTCTTTGTTATTTGATTCTATCGTAACATCATTAAAGTGAAGAAATTATTGGTATCAAGAGAAAAAATTATACTGTTAAAGTGAGTTTAGCTCAGCGATAATTGACATCTATTATCTCCCATGATAAGTTGTCCATATGAGTTTTTTTTTTCTTTTTTTCATTTTTTAAGAATAATTTTCTATTTGTGGTCCTAAAACTTTCCATATTCTGTGGTTGGGGTGCTTGTGCTTAGCTTTTCCTGAAGTGATTACAAATAAATGACGAGAGATGGGAATTTCATTCTCTAGAGTCTACAAAAGAAAAAAAACACTATCAAAATTTGTATCTCCATCCATAATAGTTATCGAGAGATAAAACTATATTGTCAAAGTGAGTTTAGCTCAGTGGTAATTGACATGTATTACTTTTCATGGGGTTCAATACCTCATTCTTCATTTATTGTACTAAAAAAACATGGCGACTTCGTTTAATAATAATTTTTCTTTAAAGATGATATGTTTTTTATTTTATTTTTAAAGATGAGTCGTGAAGTTTAACCAAATAATACGGATGAAATTGAAACTAAATCTAAAGCATGGGTATGGAGCACATTAAAGTTTTAAAATGATAGAGATAGGTAAGCCCAAAGCATGGAGTGTAAAGCAAGGAAGATGGCTTTGTGATTTGTCCCTTTGATTAAGTTGGGCATAATAATTTTCTTCATCTTTTTCTTTGGAAGTTGGGGAAGAATCATCATAGGTGTTTAATTCTCTCATTTCCCACTATCCCAAAAGGGAAACCCTACTATCAAATTACTTCACATACACTTCCCCTTTTAGGAAATTCAAATCTACCCCTCTTCTTAATTTCTCCTCCTATTTTTAAAAAACTATCCAAAAAAAATTCTCCATTTCAAGACATAAACTCAAAATTATTCAAGGAAGACCACTACAATGTAAATATACCTTAATAAGGGGTATATGTGAATTCCAAAATTTGGATGACAAGAGAAATTAGTTGGGCTACAGTCGAGCTCTGCAACCCGACACATGGCTCAACTAGAGGTTATCACATGTGTCAAAGCAAAATATTTTTTTTATAAAAAAAATCTCTTATTATTTTTTTTATTTTTTTGAGAATATGTTTTCTTTTTAGGATTTAATATTTAAGATTTATGGTTTATTAACATTTAAAGAAAATCTTAGACCCCAAATCTTATATTAAACCTTAAACCCTAAACTCTAAATCCCACCTTTAAAGAAAATCTTAGACCCCAAATCTTATATTAAACTCTAAACTCTAAATCCCACATTTAAGGAAAAACATATTCTCCAAAAAAAAAAAAAAAAGTGAGAAAATTTGAAAGTTATTAAATATAAAAAAAAAGATGTTGCATAAATAGCAATCAGGCCCAAAATAATGACAAATATAAAATATTTTGTAAATATGACAAAAAATCAGTGACTATCACTGATATACATGGATAAAATGACTATCAGTGATAATCACTAACAAATTTTTATAAAAAACAGAGGTGATCAAATTTTTATAAAAAAACAGAGGTGATAAACTACTATCAGCGATAGACTACATTCAACGACAATTGACATGAACTACTATCAGTGATAAAAATTGTTATATTTGCAAATCTTTTAAAAAAATACTATATTTTTAATTATTTTACTATAAATTGACATCTAGTATAATTACTCATAAATAAAATAGAAAAGAAAAAGGGAAGGAAAGTATTTTTTAAATAAATAAAAAAAAACTTTGACACGTGACAACCTATGGTTGAGTCATGCGTGTCGGGCGTCAGAGTTGAGTTGTGGCCCGACTAGCAGCCAAGTATTACTTCCTTAATAATTAACTTCTAAATACAAATTCGAAGTATTTTTGCAGTTTCTCTCGTGCAATATATTAGTGTAGAATTGTTCATCGCATGGCGGCAACCTCCTCGAATAATATCTCAATAAAATGTGATGAGATATAGTATGCATAGATAATAGTCTTTATTATATGGGAATATATTCCCATATAATAATGAATAAGTGTCATAATTATTATGGAAGTGAAGAGAAGAATTAATAAGAAAAAAAAGCATCTGCAAAAATGAAGGTACACTAGCAGTCGCATGCATTTGGTGCAAAAATAAAAAAAAAATAAAAAAATAGTCAACGATTCTTTACTTTAACAGATAATTGGATTAATAAATAAAAAAGCATATATACTTTAGCGCCGTTGCGTGGCCTTCTGTTTAAATCTTATTGGCTCATTCATTGCATCTTCCCCTTTTCATTTTCTTAATCTCCTTTTAATTAAAGCTAATTGCTTCTCACTTTAAAGTTTAATCCCACCTCCCCATTTAATCTCAATTATTTGTTAATTATCTGTGGGCATCACTACTTTAATTACCATCATCAGTTTTTAAACTATTTTCCACTGCTCCAATAATATTACTTAAGTATATTTGATTTTATTAAGAAAAAAATAACGATGTCACTCATCAAAATCTCACCTTAATTAATGAATACTAATTAAAACCTCCATCATCCAAATAAAAATACTTAACCAAAATCAGCATATAACTCAAACTAACATAAACATGTACACCAAAAAGTCCGTGGTTTGAATCTCTCGCTCTATATTGTACTAAAAAACAAACCTCTACTTCCACAATACTTTCGAACCAAATTGAGTATGAATTTTGTAAAAAATATTTTGAATATTCGTGAGTGTCAAGTCAATTTACGCGCACCTCGACTAATCTCACGAGAATGGATTTCTAAATAGGTAACTACCGAGTTTGGACTTATTTTTTCAAAAAAGATATTAATAGTCTCAAGGGTCTCCAATAACCAATAGTCCGTCCTTAAATAAATTTAAACATTAACAAGAGGTCGAAACAATTTTAATTTTGGTTAAAAATATATTTTTAGAATATGGAAAAAAAAAATGCATTCATTCGTATTATAATAGTGTTATTGGGATACCCATCTAAAAAAAATAAATAAATAGTGAGTTATTGGGATACCCAACATTTTTTTTTTTTTTTTTTTTGTTTCTTTCTTATTTTTTGAAATTTTGGGATACCCAACTTACTAGGTACTACCTGCTTATCAAAATTTTGAATATGTAAAATATATATATGTGAGAAGAATCTATTTAAAGAGTATGTTTGGAAAACTTTTTGGAACTAGTGTTTTCAATTAAAATGTCTCTACTATATAGCTACTAGAGCATTTAAAAATATTTTTTATATATAACTATTTTTCTAATATTTTAAATATACTTCAAACTAATTGAAAATAATTAGAGCAAAAAAAAAAAACTATAAATAATACTTTAAAGTACCTCTGAAAAAGCACCTTAGGTCTCCTTATTAACATGTTTTTCCTAGAAATAATTAGAGCAAGAAGAGTGTTCCATTAGAAATTTCAATGCTCTATCCATAAAACTTTTTTTTTTTTTTTTTTTTTTGTAAAAAGGTATTTAATTAATGCAGGTGGGGATTAACCCTGACCTCTTAGTCAAGAACACAATTTTATGTCAATTGAACTAGGATGGATTGGAAGAAAAAAAAATTGAAAGACTTCCTAAAAACTATTCCAAAACGCATTATCTTAGTATTTTTAATTTCACACAAATGAAATGATACATGAAAAACATTTTTAATTAGAAAATAATCTTAAAAAAACAAACTATATAAGTTAGATATACAAGTTAACCTAAACATAATTCAACTTCCTTGTTAAGATATTAAAAACTTTATTTGATGGAGTCACCCACATTTATGATGTTATATATTCTAAAAAAATAATAATAAGGGTTTAGGGTTTAACCAAGTTCATAAAAAGGCCATATTAAGTATATAACATAGCATATCGATAAAAAATATGAGAAAGCCAATAGGGTGGATTAATTAGTTTTTCTTGGTAATCATAGTTTAGACGCCAAATTCCCTAATTTTTATCATGAATTTTTTTTAGAAAAAAAAAAAAAAAAAAAAAAAAAAAAAAAAAAATTGAAAAAGAGAAGGAGTAGCTAGAGAAAAGTCTTCTAATTGAGTAGAATGACGGATAAATCGTGGTTACAAAATACTTTAGATTTCGAACACCACGAAGGAGCGTTGAGGAGGATATCGTCCCAAAGCTGAGAAAAAATCTTCTAACCATCATTGAAAATTCGATTGTTACGTTATTTCAATCATAAGTTCCATAAAATGGCACCAAATATGTAATTCTCTTAATTATTAGTCCCAAGGTGTGCTCAAGTAGAATTGACTATTATCTTATGAACATATCCATTTATTGCCTAATTCTTAAATTGGTATTTTGTTCTCTCTAAATACACCACACCAAAACCTAAATCCATATCTTTCCCTAAATATACACTCAAGAAAGAGAAAGGTGCATTATGAAATCTGAATTAATTTTGGTAATCAATGGGAAATTCCCTAAATTTGGCTAAGTTGTATCAATTTTCACTTCAATTCATTTGGATTCTAAATTTGAATAAGTGTTGTAATTTTTATCCTATATTTAAATCGCCTGTGTTCGAGCCCCCTTGACATCCAAATGCTCTAAAAACTCACTAATTTAATGAAAATCAAGTACTGTACAAAAAAAAAAAAAAAAAAAAATTAAATTATGCACAAATTGACCATGAAATAACTCCACCAAAATTTATAAATTTCAATGAAAAATTCTCTTCTTGAAAGAGAAGTTACAAGCTGGATTTCGGTGACTTTGGACCTCTCTAAATCATCATTGATCGGTGGTCCAGACAATTTCAAATGGCTCCTTATAAAAAATAATCTCTTCCGCACCTCCTCTGCGAGAGACTAGAGAGGCTTTATCTGATCTTCACATTGTATCAAACCGGCTGCCATCCGAAGCTAAACTCAAATTTCTTTGAAAATCTTTGATTCCAAAAATATGTAAGTTCTTCATTTGGTCCATTCGTTATAGAAGTATCAATATCGCTCAAAGAATTCAGAAATGTCATCTAAATGCATCTCTCCAACCCAACCGATTACACTCTTTGAAAAAAAAAAATGGGGATCAGCAAGCATGGGAAATATTAGATGCACTGTTACTAAATGTAGAGAGAGAAATTGAATATACAAATTTAGATTTACAAGAATGCATTGAAAACAGTAATCAATTCAATTGGGACAGTAGGAATCCTTGTTTGCATACACACACACAATAGATCCCATAAAATTAAATTAAATAAAATAAATATATATATATATATATATATATATATATATATATATTATGAGTCCCCCCCATTGTTTTTCTCCATGCCTTTGCAGTTTTGCTCTGTAAATTGACAATAAAATATTAGAAAGACAGCCAATAGAAGATAAACACACATTTATTCCATACTCTTTTTATTATTATTATTTATTTATTTTTCTCCTTTTTTAATTCTATATAAACCTCACAGTACTTCCCCCTCTTCACACAACACAACTCACCCACAATTCTCAATTTGTTCCAATTTAGTGGAACAGCTTTTGCTGTGGTTTGGTTTGGGGCCATTGCCTTAAAATCCCCAAAAAACTTGTTTTTTTTTTTTTTTTTTTTTTTCTAAATTGAAAATTAGGGTTTAGGAAGGAGGTGACAGAAGAGAGTGAGCACACAAGGTAACTTTCTTGCATGCTAGGGTTCATGCTTGAAGCTTTGTGTGCTTACTCTCTATCTGTCACCCCACCATTTCTCTCTTTTTTGTGATTCAATCCATTTTTGTCTATTCTCTCTTTAAATTTCTTGTTTTTTTTTTAGTTTTTCAGATGGGCTAATTAAAGTTTTGATCTTTTTTTGTACATATTAACATCTTGTCCAAGTGGAATATTTATCTGCAAAATTACTTCCTTGAAATTGATCTATTTTTTTTTAAAATTTCTTTATCATGAGAGAGATCTACTAATTTCTCAACTTTACAGATTTTGCCCTAGTTAGGCACGTGTGGAAGTGGAATGGGACAAGCTCTCACAAGTCTAAAGAGTAAAGATCCGATCTTTTCTAAGAACTTCACTTGGTTTGATGGTAAGGGGTACGATTTTCGAAGATTCTGACTTATTCGCCTCAAGTTCGAAACTCTCCTCATACAAAACTGTACTTTTGTCAAACCGAGCATAGCTCAATTGACATAAGGTTGTGCCCTTAATTATAAGGTCATGAGTTCAATCCCCGCATTAATTAAAGATCCGATTTTTTTTCAATGTGGAAATCAAAATCAAAGGGAATTATTTCATCAATCAATCACGTGGGTTTCTTGTAAATCCCAGTTGATGTAACATGCAGCTGAGTTTTTTTTCTTTTTGTTTATGACATACATAACAAAACTATTAAAGTTGTAAGAAAGATAGTAAACCAATACTGGTTTCTATATCCTAAGTCTCGAGCACCAACAAGGATGCGCGTTCCGCGACTATGTTAGAGCATCTCCGAATGTGAGAGAAAGAAATCGATTGCCAAGAAGACGCCAGATTTTGCACTTGGCGTACAAAATTGTGCACTTCCGTGAGATTAACATCCCTCCGATTGATATAAGATTAACCACATGCAGCTGAGTTTTTTTTGTTAGTCTTGCAATTTTTCTTTGATTTGATCTTTTTTTGTGTAGCTAATTTGTATGTTATTGGATGTAATTAAAGCACTTTAATTTCCCTTCCCCCACCTCTCATTTTAACAATAATTAAAGGAGAAAGCAAACAATTCTTGGTATATTATTGTTAAATAGGATTGGTTTAATTGTATTATGTAGTGAATTGATGGATCTGCTAATTGTGATCGAGAATTTTAGTTCTTTCAAGTTCAAATCTCTCCCTCAAGGGAGAGATAATTTGGAACTTGGAACGTCATATAATTGAAGAAACAAAATGAAGATTCAGAATATATACATAATTCTCTGAAATTTGATGGATTAGATGGTGAAAAACTTGATACATTTTACGACAATACTTGAACAGGATCTGTTGTATAGGTCGTTGTAGAACGGTTTCTTTGAGCTTTTAAGAAAACAATGATATATATTGGTTATTAATTACAGTTTCAATTTGCTTAAAACAAACATACAACTCAGTACATATGCAAGAATGTCTTTGAAACAGTTCTACAACCTTATAGAACATAGAACAGATCCTGCTTATACTATATATCCTAAACCAAAATATTGACATGGAGAGAAAATCCATATGTAATGCACCAAGACACAAATGTTTTTGCCAAACCGAGCATAGCACATAGCTCAGTGATTGTCCTTGACTAAGAGATCATGGGTTCAATCTCCGCATTTATTAAAATAACTTTGCAAAACAAGACACAAATGTTTTATTAGTTAGTTTTTCTCTTTTTATTGGGCTCTCATAATTCATTATGATTGCCAATAAAAACCCTTTAATTAAATTTGGTATTGGTTTTACATACAAGTTCATCAACAATTTCATCTTCAAAAGCATATTTTTTTCTTCAATCTCCCATTTTAGGGTTTTATTTTTAATTTTTAAAGTGGGTTTTAATGTGTAAGAGGATGTTAGATCAACAATTTTATGAAACTATATATCTTTAAAAAAGTAGTCTTTAATGGTCTTCACATGTAAGTATTATGAGTTTAATCTCTCTTATTGTTCTAGGGTTTTGTATTTTTTATTGTTATTAATTAATTAGAATATGCTTGAAACTTCTTCTCAGGTTAAAGGACGTACGGTTCTGAAAAAAATGTTAAAATTTTTGTCATTACAGATATTTAAATATCAAAAGTTAGAACTTTGTTTCAAAAGGTTGAGAGGCATGAACGAAGCCATTATTTTGTAAGAGATTCATATATATGGTTTCATAGAAGAAGATACAAAGATACAAAAAAAACCCATTAACTTCTAGAGAAAACTTGTTCAGTACAAGTATGGACTGATATGCAAATAATTGAAGTTTGATCTCCAATCTGATTCAGATTTTTGTTTTCATGAAAACATTGCTATTTTTTTTTTATTATTATTGACAATGACAACAAGGTGGGAGATTCAACCTGGTTTATTTTCTAAAAAAAAATTAAAAAAAAAAATACTGATTTAGGGTTTGGGGTTATCAAATTTTATTCGATAGTTTTTCGTTTTTTTTACGTGGGGTGGGAGGATCGAACCTAAGCCAGTTGAGCTATACTCTTGTTCGCTTCCATAGTTTTCGTTTCATTAAATGAAATCCTAAAATTTAGATTATTCATGAAAACTATATAAAGTGTTTTGCTTGTTTGGCACTGTTTTTCTAATATGTGAACGCTTGTCTTGGTCGGATTTGCACATTTTGACCAAATCTGAGTGTTAGTTTCAATACCCATCATTTAAGATTAAAATGTAAAATGAACTTTGCACAACAAATATAAGAGAGTACGAGAGCATAGATTGATCATCTAAAATTCATGAAAAGTAGTACATGTCAATCAACGCTAAGTTATGCTCACTTGGTTAAATTATGCTCACTTTGGCAAATGAACTTCAGTAAACTTTGAGAAATTATACATCTAATATAGTTGGATATAACTATTTCCAGTATTCACTGTGCTGGTAAATTTGATGGATCAAATTACCTGGGATAGATGTAAAATGAAGCTAATATAATCTTCAGTCCATAAATACAAACAAATGCCCTATCATCTTAATTAAGATGAAGCTTAAATATCAGCTCAAAGCCTTCCAGTACCAATACACAATATCGTCTGTTTGAAAAATGGAATATCGTAAACAGCGGATTTGCAAGCTGATTCTAAAAAGAAAAGCTGATATGAAAAAGATGCTCACTTCTCTAGAAGGAAGTACATAATGTTCAAAGCAGTAGTTGGAATGTACTCCTCCCAATCTCTATTAGCAAACCAAGAACTCACAATGTTTTGGGATGACTTAGATGAGACTCCTGCAGTCCAAGAATCAGCCAGCCTAAAACCGAATTGACGAGCAGCTAAAACGATCGTTGGCTCATCAACTCGACGCAGGACATGGCAAAGAATCAATGCACATTCTGAATCCTTTCTAGATGAGATCAGCTCTTTTGCAGTAGAAAACAGTGGCAAAATAGCTTCCGGAACATAAGTGACATCGGTCCCTATGATGACATCAAAACCTCCGGTGCTTATTTCTCTGATTGTTTCAATATGGATGCTATTTCCCCACTCCAGTCTCTCCGTAATTAGTTTGGCGAGGGAACGTTGCTCAAGATTTGAAGTTACATTTTGAGATAATAGGTTGAGAGCACTCAGATCTCCGTCGGTCGCAACTACGAGATTAGCGGAGCCAACAGCGACCATAGAGCAGATGCCCCCACAGCCACACCCCAGCTCTAGCACTCTCTTTCCAGCACATATAGCTGGATTTTCTGCCAGGACAGAAGCCATCAAACGAGCAGATTCCCACAGCATCAACCCAGTGGATTTGCAGGTATGTTGGAACTCTTTCGAGAGAACTTTAATTTTGAAATTCCATCCTCTAACATTCACCTCAACAATCTAAGAAAATCAAATGATTAGAAGTGACTAGTGAGTACAATTTAGAATGGGGGGGCAGACAGAATCAAAGGATTTGGGGGCAATCTTAAAATTTTATCCTTAGGATAAACACACCTCATTATCCTGAGAAGGTGGAATTCCAAACATATCAATTGCAACACCCTCAGAGAAGTCAAGTTCAAAATCGTTGACAGGCCCCTCTGAACGATTCTCCTTGGGCCTAGGCTCAGTTTGAACTTGACCAAGAACGTCTGCCCTAAGTCCAGCTTCTGGGGTTGCAAGCTCGGAATGGCTGAATACAGCTTGAACCCATCGCCTTAAATCACAAATAGAAACAGTTAACCACAAAAAATAAAGTATACCTCCCCCTAAAAACTAAATTTGTAACATAAGAAACAAACAAGTAACCAAGTTTCAGGTCTAATGAGTTTAAAATCAAACCTCACATGCAGTATCTCCTTAGGTAGGTTAGGACATCACACATGCATCCACATTATTGACATGAGAGTGGTTATGACAATCACGATAATGAGTTTGAATTTCTTTTTTTTATATAAGAAACAGACACAATTTCATTGATAACGAGTTTGAATTTCAATATTGCAATTCTAAGAGGTAGGTCAAATGGGCCCAAGATCTCAAGTGAGATGACCCTTTTTTAATTTGAGGAAGCCAACTGTACATCAATTAATTTATTGGAGAAAGTGGGGAAATATTTGTACATATATATTTACCTATTCATAATCAAATCCCTCGATCGGTTCTCAACTTGTTTGCAGCATACGCCAAGTTCTTTAACATCAAATCCATTTTCTTTAAATGTATTTGTAAGAAACTCATTAGAGAAGTAGAAAGCACGCTGACCAAGGTAGAGGCATGTAGATTAAAAAGTGACTAAATAAAAGAGATATTAGTAAGCATGAAAACATTGTAACTTACAGTTCCATCTCCTCGGACATAAAAATTCTCACTAATTTTTTGATCTTTGCAATCAAACCTTTCCTGTGTAATTGAGACACCGAGAGAAAGGGCAACATAAGCACTTAAGAACCCTAAGGGGAAGGAACATAAAAATCTTATAAAAAGACCAACAAAAAGAGAGGGAAATGACAACAGAAAAGGGATGCTCTGACTTCCAACATGGAAATTGTCGAATTATCAAATAATTAAAGCAGACTAGGCAACTCATCTCATAGATTCGATCAGAAGGAAATTTAATGAAGACATTGAGTATTAATGATTAATTGAATATATATTAAAGCTACACTATCATTTGAAAATTCTACTTTGAGCATTTTGATCTAAAAGGAAGAAGCCCTTCATATATCACATAATGAGATATGGCAATTGGCATGAGATGAACGAAAGCAGAATAGCACACGCCGAAAAAAGAGATCAAAGAAACATAATGTAGAAACCTGAGCAAGGTCCCCAGTTGCATAGTCACGAAACAGAATACATCCAGTTGGCTGGAAAAAAAAAATATATATAATTAAATTTCATTGGATCATCAGCCGTTCATAACAAGACACGAGAAAAAAATAGAATCTTAAGGAGTGCTAATGAGTTCTTACTTTCAAAACTTTTTTCACATTTTGTAACACCAGGGACATCTTCTCTGGAGAAACTGCAGACAAAACAAAAATCTGCTTAATCAGTTAGTTACTTGAAAAAAATATTAGAATAATTTATCAACATACTATGCTAGTTAAATAACAAGAATATGTTCAATAGAGACTGTAAGTCTGAATTTTTCAGTAAATTACCATCATCACTACATCAATCGATGATGGAGAAATGTGGTTGCTCAAGTCATCAGCAGAAAGATCACAAACAAATGCAGCAACACGGCTCTCATTGAAGTCTTTATGTGTCTGCATAAGCAAACCAGTCCATTTTGCCAACTTAAGCCACATTTATCATCATTAAATTCCAAAAGCTAATGAAATACTACTCAGAGTATGAAGGGGATGAAACATGACAGTAATGAAAAGGCTAAACTTCTAAGCAAAAATTGCTATGGTAAATTCAGACAATGCCACCAAACCTTGACTAAATTCACTGCTCGTGGTGAGAAATCACATGCATGAATGAAAACATTTGGGTATGTAGCAATCAAGGGGAAAACGCTATTTCCTGCTCCACAGCCAACCTGAACCAGAAAATAAAAAAAGTGGTCTAAGTACTCAGAAATTGAAAGAATGAAGCAGTCACTGAAACAACATATAAAGGATGTCTAGAGAAACAGGATATACTGATAAAGTATGTGGATCTAACCCATCACCAGATCTCAATTTCCTCTTTTCAATGAAGATAAAAACGGAATTAAAACAATTGTGTGTAAATTAGTGCTTGCGCCCATCATTGCAAAAATCAGCAAAAGGTGATTTGGAGGAAATCCATCACATCAAGTGCAAGCTTAAGGGACGGAAGATGTTATTGTGAATAATTTGAATACTGGCTAGCCCCCAAATAAAGATAATGAGAGTGTGCTTATCATTATAAAAAAAGAAAAATCAGGCAACATTGAACTGAATGACAAGAATTGACCATTTTACCTCCAAAACAACTTTTCTTTCTTCACCCTGAAGATCCACAAAAAAAAGTAAAATATTATGATTGAGTTCATTTGAGGCCTCCATAAAACAAAAATAAATAAATGCTACAATTAAACCTTGAACTCACAGAAAAATATTGGCCCCATTCTTTGTCCAGGTAGTGTCGGTCCTTGAAAAACTAAAAAATAAAAATGGAAGTAAATACCATGTTATAACTAAGGTTATACATAGCAAAAGAACAGAATTGAAAACTATAAGTAAATTTCAAAATTTTCTGAAGGTGAGTGAACAACATCAGCTTTATACACAATGAAAAAGAAAATCAGCCTAAAGTTGGGCGAAGAACTTTTCAAAACTCTACCCAAATAAATATTCCAGATACCACAAATCAATGACAGAATATACTGCTACTGGTTTTCCAATTCTACAGTAGTTGAAGGCATTAGAGTTCAAAATTGGTGGTTAGTAGTAAAGTAGTTAAGCAAAGATTTTGGCCAAGTAGTAACTTACTCGATCTTGATGCTTTTTATAAAAGATATCCCAGTACTTCTTAGCATCTTTTTCATACTTCTCTGCAAGAATCAGAAAGAGTTAATGCAATATATGTCAGCGTCTCATTCAAGAGTATGAAGATGAACTTAAGTGTGTGCTTTGGCCGTGAGTGCACTTGAGAGAGAGACCTCTCCAGAAAGGAGAAACTCCAGTACTAGAGGTAGAGTATATCTGAATCTTCTGAGTTTCTGATTGTTGCTCCAAAGGCTGCTGTACATTTGAAGTCATACTTTACTCTCTCCCGCAAAACTGCAAGAAAAAGAAAAAAAAAATCAGAACAGAAACCTTTTTTCATAGCTTCCACATAACGTTGTCATCATCACACATTCAGAGAATACGAAATCTCTGTACATAACTTTCCATGGAATCTTGAGCTACCTCTTCTAATTACAACTATATGAGCATCGATTGAGTATTCCAAACGGAAAGCAGTAAAGAAAATTCCAGTAAGAACAACACAGACAAAGATGAAAATGCCACAGAATTGAGAATCAATCAAAATCACAAACTTCGCATAGAATCTACAACAAGCAGAAGATTGACGTAAACCTGTTTGAGCTTCAGATCGAAGAATTGCAGATTTTGTTTGAGCAACAACGTTTTTGCCGCCAATATGGATCGCCTTGATTGCACAGAGGACACGGAGCTGAATCAGGGTTTTTCATTTTTTGAACTTTAAAACGTTGCGTTTTAGGGGCGTCGGTTAACCGTCTCTGGGCCAATCGGGAAGGAAGGATCAAAACGCACCGTACTGCTGAGTTCTTTTCTGACCTAACTGTGAGAATTTTTCAAAACAAATAGTATCAATTTCAATGTTTTAAAAGTTTTTTTTTTTATAACTTTAAAAGTTAAATTTTGGCGCTAATAATGCATTAAAATTTTTGTTGGGCTCACATATTGCACCAATTAGTTGTTTGATAAATTGTTTTAAAACTCTGCTGCAAAATCAAATCCCCATTTTGAGTTATCTAATGCGTTCTCACTCGTTGCACCAAGTGGTTGTTTGATAATTTTTAAAATTTCTGCACTAAGACCGGATGGATTCAATGTTTTAAAAGTTGTTCAATTAATGATTTTTTTTTTTAAATGGAACAAATGAGAGTTTTATGACAAAGATAAGCATAACTCAACTAATATTAAGCATAATTCAACTAATATAAAGTATATATATATATCGATCAAGAAGTTAGATGTTTGAATCTATCACCTTACATATAGTAAAAAAAATGATTTTTTTTTTTTTTAGAGGTAGAGATTTGAACCTCAAACCTTAAAATAAAAACAAAAAATCCAAAAAAAAAGGTCAGTTATCAGAGTTGTTCTCATGTGGGCAGTTTTGTTGATCAAATATATTTTTGTTATTTTTTTAGAAAAGATTAATAACAATTTTCAGATGGGTTTAGCATAAATAGAGTCCAAAAGTTATTGGATGGCAATGTCCAATCTCTTCTAAATAATGTGAATTTTATATATTTTTTAAAGTTGATTTTAGTTTTTTATTACTTATTAATTTTCAACCCACATTCTTAAATACTATATTTTTCTTTGGAGAAAAAAACATATTGGCTATTAAATGAGACTTACAATTGAAGAGAAACTACTATTGTGAACGGTTGGTTAAACTATGTTTGAGTTGACATTTGTGAAATATCATTACTATAAGATAAGTTTTCATGCCACTAGAAATGAAATCACAATGGAAATGGTGATTCGATATATAATGGGTGTCAAACTATATAAGTTTCTACTTCAATCAAATAAAGCACTTCTAAGCTGATTCAAGGATCAACACTTATTTCCAGCTTTTCCCATTTGGAACTAAATATTTTCATTGATGAAACTCTCCCTGTTTCCTCTATCATACACTGAATGTAACTATAACTTCTGCTGAAAAATTGGTGCGCCTCAGTCACTCATTCTAGAGAATAATTACAAACGAAGGTTTAAAAGAATAGACCCAAAAATAAAAAATAAAAAAAAATGGAGGGCTACAAAATCAAGTATAGGTTGATCAATTTAACTGCTCTTCTCTGTTTCACCTTCGCTAGGTTTTTCATTACTGTGCAAGGAAGGGCTTTTCTGGTCCTTATCAGCATTTTGTGTAGCTCCAGCTCCGTTTTCCAGCGCAGGCATATCACCATTTTCTATAACGGTTTTCTCTTCGGCATTACTGACTGTTTTTGGGAGCTCTCTCGAGGAAGAGACACTCAATAGGCGACCAATGCCATCGTATAAATTCTTTGCATCTAATATAAGCATCACCCCACCAGGATAACAGCGGCCAAAACAAGTCGCGCAATGTGGATAAGCAACCTGCAGAAGATGGTGCAAAATGAGCTAGGATTCTTTTAGAAAAGAAATTTCAGATGGAATTGGCAAAGCTAAACCGAAACAGCACCTCTATGAATGCCCGGCATAGCTGGAGGAAAAGTCCGGATTCGTTATCTTTTAGCATGCGAGTTGTGTTGTATCTCAATAAAGAGTCGGAAACAGCCTGCAATCCTTTTATTAATTCTTGAGCTATCACATGTTTCAAACTCAAAGGGGCACAATGGCGAAGTTCATTCATAGCTGCCGATACACCTAATACCACCGAAAGGAGATGTCGTTAACAGATCGATTGTATTGCAACAAAATAACCTTCTAGTACAAATTTCTTACTTTGAGCTCATAGGTTGAGCTACGGTCAGGTAAATTAGTTGCATCCAAACTATGTAGTAAACTATTAGCATTCCTAGGAAGAACAACAAAAAATATGAAACCACATCTATTTTTCTCCGGCACCAAACGAATCTAAAAAAACCATTTCAATACTAAAATACTCACATGCATCGGGTTACTTAAGCGGAGCAAAGTTGCACTATTCCTTCTTTTATATTCTTTTTAGTTCAATATGACTGCTTGACAAGTTTTGTGGGAAAATTTTGAAAAAAAAACCATTTCACAGTATATGAAGCAAATATCTGGCATACCATTCACAAAAACAGCAAGAGGTGGATGTTCCATCAAATACGAAGGTGGAGTCACGTCTTCCTGACTTTCCTCGCCAATGGTGTTTGCCGAGAAGCCAACAGCTGGTAATGGAACCCAACGATGGGAATCCAGAACTAACTGCAAAGGCAATAAGCATGGTCAATTAGACATGACAGTGATCTTGGTTGCAGTTGCAGCGAAGCGACTCGCTAGTCTTTCGTATAAAAATTAAATTGGGGAGTTTCAGTCTGGCAAGAAGAAAGCATGTTTCTGATGTTTTACCTCAAAGTTATCAACTGCAGTACCCATATTTTTTGAAAATAGATTGAGAACTGCCCTGTAGAGTAATTAAGCGAAATGATTACGAAGAAATAATTTTATTGACAATGATTTTGAATAAACAGAAACCAAAAATAAAATAACTGCCTTACTCTTCAAAAAGTGGAGGAAGCAAACCGCGAAAATCCATTCCGACCCAGCCAAGCCCCATCGCACAGTACTGCAAATGACAGAAAATAATTTAAATTAAGCAGCTGGAATGCCAAGTCATTCTGCTGGAGCCGCATTTTGTTACATTGAAACTGGCATCCATTGTTGAGGATCTAACATCGAAAAGATGAATATATTGTTATTTTATTGGTCTAAATAGCCACTTTAGCAGTTCAACACATGCATCACACACACATACACAAATGGAGAAAACTCATCAAATTCGATAATTTTGCATCTTTGAGACCGTTATTTCGGTGACTTTGGAATTAGGCTTTGAAGTACATGCAAGGAGGACAACTTTGAATCTCACTCTGCTGAGAGATTCCCAGAACCGAAAGTTGATAAATAAGTATAACTCCGTAAATCAACCAAATATTGGTCAAAAGGAATTCATCTTACCATGCATTGTTCCAATATATTTGATAGGGATCCTCCTTCTGTTATCTTTGGCAGCATTATTTTGAGTGTCTTTAGATGAGAAGTAATCTGATGCATGGACCAACTAAAAAGAAGCCCACTGTCATAGTTTTCTTCACTTCCTGACGTATCATCAGCAAATATTGCTCGATATTGGTTAACAACATCGAAAAGATGTGTCCTATGACAATTGATCATTCCTTTCAAATAGTCATACGCATTCCTCTGGTCAAGATCTTCGAGAATTCCAGTAAGCCATGCCTCTCGGCATCTTAAAAACTGAAACAAGGTAAATGCAATCCCATATAATTAAATCCATCGAGAAGAAGATAACAAAATTTAATACAGCACAATTCTTTTAAATTTTCAAGATGAGAACAGATGAAGCGCGATATTGATTTAAAACAAATGAAATTTCTTTACCTGCAAACGCATTTCATATTCACTAAACACTCCAATTCGTCGTAAATATCCAATGATGCGGAGGCATTCAGGTAACTGCAGTTTTTAAGAAATAGTTATTATATTTATATCAAGATATTTATCACATGTGTCAGCACAATGAGTCATGCAAGTTACCTGAATATTTGAGCGAAGTTTATGAAGAAGTTGAGAAAGAAGAGATTGGGTGGTCTGCCTGACTTCTGCCACCAGTGCTTGAATAACTGGTATTCTATGGGAAAGAACAGAGTCCCATCAAGATGCTTGTTACAGAGTTAGCTTCCAAAACAAAAAATTACTTGGTATGGAGAGTAACAAGAGAAAATTTTACTTGGGATGCATGGTTGAAAGTTTTGCAACAAATGCTTCCAAGTCAAGAGCTTCATCGTAATTGCCATTTCTAACACACCTGCAGAAGGATGGAATCACCAAAAACCTCTTTCATAATCTTCTAAAAATATAGGACAGAAATAGTATGAAATAAAATTTAGATTCATGGCTTCATGTTATCATTAAATCCTAAAGCAAGCTCGTGCTTCAAATTTATAGTACATGTTTTTCTTCGTTATATTCTACAACTATAATATTTCATGTCTATAGCAATTAACTAAAGAAAATTATAACGGAACGGCAGCACACTGATCCATGTCTAGTGGATGTCTTGACTCAGCACAAGTGTAGATTAAAACTTGTCCAACCAAAATCAGCTCCATAAAGTTTATAGGGTAAGTATTGTATTGGGCTAAAATAGATTTATAATGTAAAACAAAAAAATAAAATCAATAATAAAATATATCAGCTCCATGTAGAACAGTATAAAGTAAAAGAATAGGTACATGCCAGGAATAGCTCAAAAAACATTTTCTTATCGAAGTAAATATTAGTTGTCAGCAAAGGAAAGTGTTGTAATATATTTTTGGCCTACACATATGCTTATTGCAACTTACACTGTAGCATGTTTTCTTGACAAGTTCGAAATGCATTACATAATCATATATTTGATAAAACACCACAAATGTATCGATTTAGTCTGATGTGATCACATATTTGATTAACACGATGTAAAATTTCTAGTACGTAGGTCAAACAATCAAATACGTACGTGTCCATAAGCTGAGGAATTTCAAGTAAATCAAGCAGAGTACTGTGATGTGTTAACAATATCTGGTTCATCTTCCTCTTCTCTAGAATCTGTTCAGCAGATTCAATAAACTCTGTGCAACCCGATGTCAAATTCGGAATCTCAGATATCTATAACAGAGGAAATTAATATCTCAATATTAAATAATCGTCAAATGATGTAAATGTAAGAACAGAATGATCCGTTGGTTTCACTACCTCGTCTTAACAGTTATCCTCATTCCTCATACCACTAATAGTAATAAGAATGAAGTAGTAAATAAACAATCATGATCGTAGTATTGACAACGATAATGATATCAACAATAATAATTATAAAGCAAGCATGAGAAAATGAACATCAGAGAGCTGATCTTTTAACAGGAAAAACAAACAAACAACCTGAGTGGTTCCACTTTGTATACTATCTACCAAACCAGTGAACTTAAAGATTGATTGACATGCAAATTCCAATACAGAAATTGACTAATTTCCACACTATCAATAGTCATATGGAAATAATCATCTGAACATTAATCGGCATAAACTGCACTTTTCCATTGTATTAAGATCTCGAATTATGAACATATGCACGCAAATGGGAAAAGGCAAGAGGACTTTGGCATTACCAAAGATTCAAGATGCTTATCAATGGAAGATACTTCCTCTCGAATTGCAAGCAACGCATCGGCGGCAGCAATGAAAGCTCGGTAGTTTCCCACTGCCACCTCTTGTATTTGCCTCCGAATTCGCTCCGCATCCACCTGAAGAAGCTCCGGTTCCTATAAAGAACGAGATACGTCACTAATTACAGAGTAGACACTGAGGCACTTCGTTTAAACTTCAAACTAATCGATCGAATAATTAGAAGAACATCAAGCATTGTTGTTTCTGAGCTATATATCAGCATTCGACCACTCCAATTTCCAGTGCAACACACAACAGATGAGAGAGATTCAGAAATTACCTTGTTTAGGCGATCGAGGGTGAAAGAAAGGAGCTCCGACACGTATGGCTGCTGCGCGGCGGAGGCGAGGGGAAGGAGAGTGGTAGCCGTCGACGATGCGAGCTCCTCCGCATTCTCGGTCTCCATTTTCCGGACCTCCGTATCGACTGGTACGACAGCCCGGATCTAGAAATTCGTGTTCGGAAAATCACAGATCTGCCGGAGAGCCGATGAGCTTCGTCCCTGCTCGTTAACGAAACCGGTTATCGTTTTACCATTTGGATCTGAAATGACTTCAGTTTTTTGCACGACTGTGAGGAGAGGCATACTTTTCCCCAAAAAAAAATTGCTCTTTGAGGGGTATTGTTGTCTATATGATCGCTTTTCGGGCTAAATTTCCAAAATAAGTGCAATTTTCAGCAGTAGAGGACTAGTTAAGCAACAAATTTCAGATTTGTTTTTTTTTTCTTTTTCTTTTTCAGGTAACCAGAAATAAGTGGTATTTACACTGAATTTTACGAATATGTGTTTTTGAGTTTTTTCTATTTGTTCTCTAAACTTTAAAAAATGTTTAATAAATTATTGAATTTCGTAAACTTCTAATTTTTGTGTCGAATAGGTCTCTCAACTTTAAAAATGTATAATAGGTCCGTGAGCTTTCAATTTTGTGTCCAATAGGTTCGTGACATATTCGAAATTTTAAAATTGTTTGATCTCCTCAAAATAAAATTTAATTTTATGTCTAATAGGATTTTAAACATCCAATTTAGTGTTTAGTACATTCGTTAATTTAAAAAAAAAAATGATTAATAGACGAACGACTTATTAAACAAAAAATTGAAAATTCAAAAATCTATTGGACACAAAATTGAAAGTTTAAGAATCTATTAGACATTTTTTAAAATTTATGAATCTATTAGACATAAAGTGAAAAATTCGGAGACTTATTTAATATTTTTTAAAGCTTAAGGACTAAATAGATATTTTTTAAAAGTTTAGGGGCTTAATAGACACAAAACTACTTAACTAAGTAATTAAACATTTTTTTGTTTTATTCTAAACATGTTTTTTTTACGTATTTATTCTAAACATGATTGGAAATATTTTTCTATAATGTATTTTTCATTTATTTTTTCTCATGTGTAATTTTTTTTTAAGCTACTATCAAAACAAATTAACACTCAAAGTTCCTTAAACATTCTAAAGACAAAAACGATAAGAAATCGGTGGGAACAGGATCCTCCCATCTAGCATAAATTTCGTCGGTCATAGCCTTCGAAGCAAGAAGATGGGTAATTTGATTTCACCCTCTATTCGTGTGGCTAAAAGAAACGACCTCCGTTGTTGATTTCAGAACGAGCGTCTTAACAATGAAATTGGTAACTTCCGTAAGATCTACCCTTGTTTCGTTCATGAGGAGACAGACTTTAAGACAGTCTGACTCACCCTCAATCGGGCTCCAACACCGGTCTGCCCAAGAAGCAGTGACCGCTCACATCCCTTCAATAATTGTCATGGCCTCAAGAACTTTGACATATCTACTTCTCTCGATCGTCCTACATTCAATCAACTTGACGTTGTCCCGTGAGATTAGTCGGCCCGGACACTCACAGATATAAATAAGAAGAAAAAATTATGTTGTCGTGGTGATCGCGAAGAACCTACCCCACGCCAACTCTGTTTCTGAAAGTGGAGACTTAAGCATCAACGTTTAACTTCATACGACCTACCGTCGGGGGGATCCAACTGTTAGTGGCGTCACCGTCTGAAGTTCACAACACAATCGGTAACTTGCTTTTTCCTTTACCGTGGTCTTTAGAATCTTCATTTTGACCTCAATATATGAGCAATTGCAAGGCCGGTTGTAAAAGTTGATATAGTGGCCTGTCACTTGATTTTTTTAAGATGTTTTGATTCCCGATCTCCAAAATCCCGCTCACCAATACCAATGGCTCTCTCGATGTCATTTATGGAACCTCAATCTAAAATTCAGTCCAAGTGCTTCTGAATTGACCAATTATTATTGTTATCACACAAAGAGTTTGTTTAACAAAAGAGTACAATTTACCCTACTTTGTTTCATCAGGGTTAAACTATGACACATATAACTATACGTCAATTATTATTCAACTATGATCTTAGTTTAACTATGACAATATAAGTAAATTTGAATTATAATTGAATTATGGCACAAAAATTAAAATATCTTTATTTGGCCTAAAAAATTGTAATTTTCAATCTCTACACTCCACATCATAGTCAAATTAGCATTCATCTCAAAACCGTGAACAGTAATTCCATCTAACAAAGTAAGGTGAACTTGATCTCGAGGATTGCTCAATGTGTCAATCAAAACAGAAAATCCAAACGAAAAAAAAAAAAACACTAATTTTGACAAACTATTCATTATATTCTCAAAAACCAACCATCAACAACAACAACCCATCAGCTTCAGCTTCTTAACAAACCATCAGAAAACAAAAATGAAAAAAACACAGAAATTAAACAAGACAACGAACGTAGAAAGATAAGAGAAGGAACACGAATTCGAACTGTAGAAATAGTAATAAGGGTAAGAATAATCCCGAGGCCCCGCCGTCTGCGGCATCTGGCCTGACGGTTCTGCCCCCAGAAAATAATTCGAAACGGTAGGCGGCGGCGGACCCCAGAAAGAAAACGAGGGTGAATCCGGCGGCGGCGGTGACCACGTCAGCACCGGCGATGCTCTCGGCAGCGACGGCGGAATGTAAGTGCTGTAAGAGCGCGGAGGAGGCGGCGCCGTGCAGATGACCGGACACGTGGAGCAATCGCTGATGCACAGGTGTCCGGTGGAGGGGACAGTGAATTGGCCGTCGGATGATGCTGAAAAGAAAGCCAATGCAAAAACCCAAAGCCCTAGAAACGGCATCGTTTTGGTATGACCCATAGAGAAATTGCAGAAGAGAAAAGAAAATGGTGTGAATTGGAACTTAGAAGAGAACTCAATTAAAACACTGTGGTTCTTCAATGACGGGGGCACGTGAACTGCTGAAGCAAAAAGGACTTTTTTGTGGGTTCCAATTATGTTCTCTTTCGGTTGGGAATTGCCAATTTCAAACAGAAATTATAAAAGTATTTTATTTTGTATCCAATAATTATTAACGTCAAATATATTTTTTATTTTTTAATATTAGTACATCCCACATCATTTTTAAAAAGATATTATGGCTATGGGTCGATCTCGTTGAATAATTTGTGTTAATTAGAATCGAAGTTATGGTGGTGGTTGTTCTGCAGAGGGACTGTATATTTGAAATTGGATCCTAATTTGATTTGAAGTCAAAGATTGGGGTGAATGACAATGAGAGAAAGGTGGGAATCCGAAGTATTGGCAAAGTTTAGAATCTAAAATCATCAAAACTTGGCTCTTTTGTAATACCTTTCTCTAGACATAATTCACCTTTTATGGGGATTGTCGGCCATTGATTTTATTGAATATATGGTATTGAATATTTCCTAATAATAACGCTGGAATGTCTTGAATCTATTATGACCTTCTATCACGGACAAATCTAGTTTGAGTTTTGACCTATTTTGTATTAAAGTCATCTCATATCTAAACATTTTAATGACTTCAGTTGTCCCTGCTATTTTGTAATTTTCTGTTATTCGTAATAATATTGTTCTCTCCATTCTGCCCATGGACGTAGCTAATACGACGTTAATGAACTACGTAAATCTGTGTCGATTTCTTTTATGCTTATTTGTTCTTTGTTATTCGATTTATCGTACCAACTAATGTTTATGCTCAATTTTGGTTGGTTTTAATTTATTCTTAAATTTAACTTCCATATCATACTGAAATCCATGTCATTTGCTTTGGCCATTGAAGGTGTAAAAAAGTTTAGTAGTTTCTAGCTAATTTAGTATATCCTAATTTACGGCGGTAAATGTTGAACTCAACATGTAGAAATACAAAACTTAACGAGTTCAGTTATGCTGGAATTAATATTTAGGGCATGTTTGGGAGTGATGGTTGGATTATTGATTTTAAAGGAAGAAATTTAATAACAATTGATTTTGTAAAATTTATTTATATATAATCATTTTAATGTTTGGTTTGGAGTGATTTTCATATAATTAGAAGTGATTTTGAATTATTATGTTTGGTTCCCAAAGTGATTTTAGAATTATTAAATTACTAAAAAAAAAAAATAACATTATATTTAGAAATTATTTAACTGATAATTGAAAATAAAAAATAAAAGGTTGTCATAAATGAAACAAAAATTCAACTATAATAAATAATATATCATAAATGAAAGGTTGCACATTGCTGAAATGCAAAATTGAAAATCAAAATTAAAAGGTTGTACAACGTTAGTTTCGAACCCCTGTATGCGTGAGAAAGAAGCAAAATTATTTCTCCTTTCACCAACAAACCAAATTCAGATTCTCATAAATAAATGAACATAAATAATTTTTATATCCGTTTGATATTTTTAATTAAAAAAATAGTCATTTTTAAAAACAAAATATCACAACCACTTGCAAAAAAATCACTCCAAAATCACTTCTTAAGTGATTGACCGGAAATCACTAAAAGTGATTTTCAATTCTTCCAAAATCACTTTTATACCATTGTCAAACATCATCATTTTGAAATATAATTGATTTTAGGTATGGAAAATTGATTTTGGTCTTTCCAAAATCACTCCCATAAACATGCCTTTATAGTGGTAAGTTTGTCTCTTTCTTTATCCATGCTGAAATTTTCATCCATGTACGATACTTTATATAATTTTCTACTTTATATAATTTTCTTAGTAAGTATACCAACTCTATCACAAAGGGAGTATCCACCGCCAACTTTGCATCATAGTTGTTGCAAATTTGGTAACTTTTCAAATTTCTCATCTCGTAAATAATTATAGGAAATGTACGATATTCTTTGAAGAAGTCTCGCACAATAAGTTTAGTCATTCATAAATCTACCCACACAAGCCAATTACCATCCAGGGCAGACAGTGATTATGAGATTATTTGAATTTTGAATAAATTAAACTAGCAGTATTTGATAATAATATAAAGTGAAACATCCAACTTTTATCCACAAATTTGTTAAAGCTTATAAATTTTTATACTAAATTTGTAATATCGATGCAGTATTTACCTTAAACCTGAAACAAAGCATTGAAATTTTTAATTTTTTACATTCCAATAGATTTTGTCTGAAATTTTGTTCAAAATAATTTATTTGGGTTTAATGAATTGTAATACTCATTATGTGCAATGTTGACGATATTTATAAAAAAAAAATGACACTAAAATAATATCTTTGTTGAAATTTGCTAGGTTTCTGAGATTTCTTTAGTAGTCGATATCATGCATAACCCGAATTTAATATTGTGTCGATTTTGGTTTTATTGAAATTAATAAGTTTAATAATATTTGTTTTCGGAGCTAGCAAGTAAATTGGGATATTTTTCCAAATAACCTAAATTAAGGCTAGTTCGAAAGAATGACCCGAAATACAGGAATTAGTCAAACTGACATTTTGTTGACGTCATCAATAATTTTTGTAATATTATTTTAGTGACGGTGCGTGCTCCATTTTATAACTGAAAATCCCTACCCTCTCATGAACGTGAGCGAGAACAAAGAATATCCCAGCGAGAGTGATGTAAGCGAAATGTCAATTCAACTCATTTTTAAAATTCGAGGCAATCCTTCAAAGTGTTGATAATTTTAGGTTATCCGTACAAATATCCCAAATAAATTTAACAAAATTGAACTATGGCAAAAAAAAAAAAAAAATACTCTAATGGTCAGGATTGAGTTTGGTAGAACTTGGGTCTGTAAGGTTTCAAATCCAATAATTTACTAGACGTTTGTATTTGGTTCGTTTTTATTTTTTTATTTTATTTTTCCTTCTTATTCTCCTCCTCATTCTCATTCTCATTCTCCTCCCTCGTCCCTCCTCCATATTCATCTTCATCTGCTTCCTCCCATGGCCGTCGACGGCGACTGTTTTTTTTACCCTCTTCCCCTCTTCTTCTCCCTCTTCGTCTTTCTCTCCCTCTTCCTATCCATCTCACCTCCATCTCTCTCCCTTTCTTCTCCTCATTTTCAAACAAACAAAAAAAATTACAGATCTGTACTTTGTTCGTACAGGTCTGTGTTAAAAAAAAAAAAGTATCCCCTCTTCTCCCTCTCCTCTCCATCTCACCTACATCTCCAAACTTGAGGGACCATTATGGTAATTTTCCTAAAAAGCAAAGTACAACTTTGTTGCTACCTAGGCTAAGGCTATGGCTACAACCAGCTAGCACCGAAGTCGAACACAAATTCTAACACTTGTTTAATAGATGAATCAATTAGAAGTAAAACTAAATTTACTTGGTGTATAAGGAATATAGATTGAAAAATTGTAACAGATGTCAATTTAGAGTAAAATAATTAAAAATATAACATTTTTTAAAAAATTTGCAGAAATGACAATTTCTATTACTATAGTATGGTCTATTGCTGATAGTAGTCTATCACCTCAATTTTTTTTTATAGAACTTTAGTCTATCAGTGATGGTAGTCTATCACTAATAGTAGTCTGATAGTCATATATCAACAATAGACACTGATTTTTTTGTCATATTTGCAAAATGTTTTAAATTTTGCTAAATTTGCAATTATTTTGGGTTGAATTGTTGTTTCTGCAACCAACCCATATATATATCTATTCATATTTTTCAAATATATATATATATATATATATATATATATATATATATATATATACCTATCAATTTTTTTTTTTATTTGTCACTTTAGGGGTGTTTGGCCCCACGAGTTGTTGGAGAAGGAGTTGGGCATAAGTTAACTTCTGGTTTGGCCACGAACTTGTTGAACTCTAATACAAAATATCAACCCTAAACTCCTTAGAATTCAACAATAATTACTATTAAACTGTCAAACCTTCTACAATAATTACTATTTAAGTATGTCCCATTTTTTCAAGGCATCACATTTCTCTATCTTTTTCTCTCCCTCCCACAAATTTTCATTTTTAGAATTTATTATAAATGTAAGAAGTCCTTCGTAATGAAATTTTGAAAGTTTGTAGAAAAAAATTGTGTAGAAAAAAACAACTGAAATAAACTCAGACTTCATAACTACAAGTTCAACAACTCTCTGCCCCAAACACATCACAACCACAAACTTCATTTCAGAACTCCCAACTAAACAACTCCCTGCCCCAAACACACATATTTCATAACTCCCCAGACTAAACAACTTCAACTCCTTCCAACTTCCACGAGGCAGATGCTCTTTGACGCAAAGTTATTATGACTAAGTTTTACTCAACCATCTTGGGTTGTTGGCCCCGTCCTGTGCACCAAGGCTCTTCAAAATCACCTTAGCGGTTCATTTGCTCCACTTCTAAGCTTATTTCTGATAGGGTTTAAAGAAGTCTGGGTAATGGAAGTTTGACTTCATTTTGGCATGATGCTTGGCTGGAATGTGGGATTATTTATTGCCTCTGTGTTCCCCCAACTTTTCAGGCTTACTACTTGTCTGAATTTGAGGGTTTTTAAAGTTTGGGTGGTTGGTTCTCATGCTTGGAATTTACAATTTCGTCGTAATCTGAATGATTTGGAAACACTTGAATGAGCTTCCCTTTCTCATCTCCTATTAGAGGTACCTTTGCGTCGTTGTGCTGACCAATTAATTCGTAAATATAGAACTAAAAAAAAAAAAAAAAAAAAAAATCGTAAACAAACAAACGACGTCGTTAACCCGAAAGCTCAGAGAAAAGTTTCAGACTCCGTCCTCCGTCTTCCTCGAAAATAATATTTCGACGAAGCGGAAGGCACCGCGGCGGCGTGAGGGTTCCGAAAATTGAGTGGAAATGTCGACTGTTTACGTATTAGAGCCGCCGACGAGGGGGAAGCTCGTATTGAATACGACTTGCGGGCCGCTCGATATCGAGCTCTGGCCTAAGGAGGCTCCAAAAGCCGTCAGAAATTTCGTTCAGCTCTGTCTCGAAGGCTACTACGATAACACCATCTTTCACCGGATCATCAAGGACTTCATTGTTCAGGGCGGCGATCCTACCGGCACCGGCACAGGTCCGTTCATTTCTGTCTTCCTTCCATCTTTTTTTACGCATTGCTTAGGGTTTTGTAAAGCTTTGTATTCTACTTGAAGTAGATAGTTGTTAGCGTAGGGTTCTTGCATCGGATAAATTAGAACGAATTCCAGTGAATTTGTAGTTAATGAAGTTTACTCTGTATCATTCTCTGCCTACTGATGTTTTGTAGTTCAGAGAAATTGAAATTTGGATGTTGTTGTTTATTACTTTGTGGCACGTAGTCACTGGCCATGCTTTCCTAAGCCACTGTAGGAAGGCGTCTCCATAGTGTTTGTGAAACCCACGACAGAACAATAGAGGGAGAAGCTAATCAAGTAGATCAGGCTACCTTGCTACCATGTAGGCGGGAAGGTATTAGGCACGGAATTATTCCGTTGTCTGAAGGATAGGATTAGGAAAATAGGTAGCTACAGGGAAGAGGGAACACGAGCCACATTGTAGGGCGTCGATGTCTGAATTTCCACACCGACACAAATTTGATCTTCAATGTTGAATATTTGTAATTTATTATTGCTCGACAGTGTCTTACTGGTTACTAACATCAGGACCAATACTCTCCTAGATACTTTGTTTCCATATTGTGGGGCACTACTAATTGTAACGTGTAACTAGAGTTCTACCATGTACGCGAATTCGTGCTTATGCATCATTATTTTTCTTATTTCTCAGCATTCTGCATTTTCATGCAGGTGGTGAAAGTATATACGGGGGCGTTTTCCCGGATGAGTTTCACTCACGGCTTAGATTCAAACACAGGGGCTTAGTAGCATGTGCAAATTCTGGGTCACCTCATTCAAATGGAAGTCAGTTTTTTATAACCTTGAGTCGATGTGATGAACTTGACAAGAAGCACACAATTTTTGGAAAGGTAACAATGATTCTTATTGTGCAACCTTTTTTTTTAAATCTTGACTGCTATTGTGAGGCTGGAGCTCATTTGTTGTTTTAGGTCACTGGGGATTCTATATATAACCTAACAAGTTTGGGTGAGTTTGAAACTGACACAGATGATCGTCCTGAGGAACCACCCAAGATAAAATCAGTTGAGGTAGGATTAAATGATACAAGTTTTGAACTAGGTTGCAGTTTCATAGTAGTTATTACTTTTTATGCTACTTTCAGTCTTTCATGTTTCCGCAATGTTATAAGCTTCTATTATGTCAAAAGAATCTTTAAGGGCTTAACTTTCTTTTGGAAAAAATCTTATTTTAAGGTATTATGGAATCCATTTGACGACATTGTTCCAAGAGCACCTTCAAAGCCCGTGGGATCCACCATTGATTCTGACAACAAGGACACTAAGAAGAAAGCTGTGAAGTAAGAGTTCATACATTTAGAAAATTCACTTTTGAGATACATGCTGTGGTTACCCCTGACTTCTTTGTTGCTTGGTATGTTTGCATAATGTAGAAAACTAAATTTACTATCATTTGGAGAAGAAGCTGAAGAAGATGAGAAAGAAATGGCAGTTGTGAAGAAAAAAATTAAGAGCAGTCATGATGTATTGGATGATCCACGTCTGCTAAAGGACGAGATTCCAAGCAGTGAATTGGTAAATATATAAGGAAAATAAAATAACAATTTTCTATTATAATTGCCTTTCAATGTTCCAAAAAATAGGGGGAATAATGAATTAGTATCAGCTTACTGCTCCCTTTTTCTGAACAGTTTTCGAGTAATCACCTTCTGAATGCTGCATTTCAAATTTCCCCTTGATTTTCATATGGGAATCTGTTCTTCTGAAATATTGTCGATAATCTTCTGTTGTAACATTCACATTTGAAGCTACAGTAATTGCAAAAACTTAGTTGTGAACATTTATGGCACATGTAAAATATTTGTTGGTTTCTGACTAAACATGACGAACATTTTTTTTTTTTTTTTTTTTTGTATAAGAAACGATTTTATTGATGAATGAAAAAGAGCGAAAGCTCGAGCACCTAAAGGTGAATTACAAGAAAACTGACCAATTAGCCGTCAATTGAGAAAAGCTATAATTGGAAAAATGGTGTTTACATTTACACCAAAAGCTATATCACTGTATTGAGGGAGATTGGAACATGATGAACTTTTTGAGTGCAGGACAGTAAAAGAACAAGGGAGATGCAGCTATCTGTTAGAGAAACTTTAGCATCAAAGAAACAAGAGTCTCGTAGAGATTCAGATGCTGAAAATTCCAATCTCCCTCAATACAGTGATAGTGATGATGATGAAGCTAACTTCGATGCCCGAATGCGTCAACATATATTGAGAAGAAGAACAGAGTTGGGAGATGCACCATCTCACCACAAGCCGAAAAATGGTGACTTTAACATTCTCTGTTTACTTCTATGCAGTTTATTGCTTTCAAAATGGAACTATGATATTTTAGGCTTTCACACAGTTTCTGTATGGTGTGCGAGTGTCTGATGCTATTTTTAAACAATTTAATTTTATGTTGGTTCAAGTTTTAATTTGACATATGCCAAAGAATTGCATTAAGTAGCTACCAGAGGAGAAAGGGGAGGTGTGTCTCAAAGTTTTCTGTAGGTTTCTTGAAATTGAAGATCTAACTTTCATAGGGTGCTGTGCTGCCAATCTAAGCATAGTTTAGTGAATAAGGTACCTATTGGCTATTACCATCTCAAAAGTTGGTTCAATCCCCCATCCTTTTAATTGTTGCCTCTTTTCTTTGGTAGGTAAAAAAGTTCCCCGCTTATTGATTATAGTCAATATTGGAATGGTAAAGGGAATAACATGGCGAATATTATATGCACACTATATTAATAAACAGGAAGAAAAGGGAAATGAAAGAAACAAACCAACAGGCAATTCACTAAGCTTTGGATGAAAGATGGATAGTTGGGTGCACATATTCCACACCACGTAATGAAAATATTTTATGGAACAGTAGGTTTGCAAGATGTTACTCTTGCATAGATGGTCTAAAGTTGTTATGATTAAACCTTCGTTATCATTTATCTTTTCCTTGGCCAATATTTTTCATAGAATCTAAGTTTGGGGCTTTGAGACCTGACTGCTCAAAATAAGAATTACTCAAGTGAAAGTTACTTGAAGTTCTGAATTTGATGTGCAGGGACTTCTGACTCAAAGAATAATGAAGGATCTACTCGTAGGTAAAATATAATTCAAACTCATGTTTGCTCCAATTTTTTTTTGTTTTTATTTATTTACTTTTGTTGGAGTTGGTAAAGGGGAATTTTCGTATCTTCACGCCTTCACAATTTTTTTTTTCTTCCATGCATGAGTACTCGTTCCCTGTTTAAGCTGCAAAAGAAGGCATGGGTTTGTGTTAACAGCCAATGTAGTTCATGTCATTGAGATTTCTTGTATAAGTGTCTGCAATCGCTTTTTAAGTCTAGGAGTTTTTACCCCTAAACTATAGTCTTAGACTATAGTTTAGGAGTGGTTTCTGCAATGTTATCTTTTATTCTTCCACATAGAAGCTGCAACTGAAATCTATACTTGTTTACAATCTAAGTATTAGACCTTGATAATTGACGTTAATCTTAATATATAGGGTCATCATAGCTTAATTACAATCTTCATTTTTTTAATTTTATTATGTATTGGGAGGGGGGAAATCAACTGGATACAGCAGTAATTGGCATTTCCATCGTCTTTTAACAGGCCCCGTGCTGAGAACACTAATCGTGAGCAACCAAAGATTGAGAAGTTATCTATGAAGAAAAGAGGAATTGGATCTGAAGCGAGAGCAGAGCGAATGGCTAATGCTGACTCAGACTTGCAGTTATTGGGTGAAGCTGAAAGAGGAAGACAGCTGCAAAAATTGAAGAAGAGGAGACTTCAAGGACGTGAAGATGAAGTATGTTCTAATCTTCAATACTTGTTTGTTTTAATTCCTATCGTGTTTTTATTTGAAAAAGGAAAATTCATTTTGTTTGAAATAATGTCTCAATGAGACCAAGAACTTTTCACTTGAGCTTGAGCAATGACAACCATGAATTCTGATAATTGTCAGTCACGCTGCACATAGTTTGCTTTGATTTATTTGTTTGCAAGCTTTTGTTCACCCCTTTTTTGTGGGCCCGCTTCATATCAAATAGTTATCAGATGAAAGCTCGGTTTCTTGCCAAAAAAAAAAAACCAAATAGTTACTTATAACAATAATTGACTAAAACTTGAATTTTCTGGTTTAACAAGTCCAGATAACACTTCTAATTTCATTGTTTAGTTTGGATTATGGTACAAAGACACCAGGATAAGGAAAGGATATTTGAAATTGTGAATCTTAACTTATTACACTATTAAGTTTAGATCTTAAAGCTTTCCCTTTCTCCTTTCTCATTGTTGGGTTGTGGTTATGAAGCCATATTTAGGAATGAGTCATGACTTAAGATCTTCTACAAAATGAGGAACTTCTTTTTGCATCTTTTCATGCATGGATATTCACGCTTTTTACATCTTCAATCTTTATAATAAGTTAAGTATTTACTTTTTCTTTTTTGTTTTTGTTTCTTATAGGTTTTGGCAAAACTTTCGAATTTTAAGAAAGGCATATCTGGAAAACCAGTAACTTCAAGCGCTGAATCTTCTGGGGGTGGCAATGATGATTTGTCAGACTGGAAATCTGTTGGCTTAAAATTCACACCAGAGCCTGGCAAGGTAAGTGATTGTGAATTTATTAACCTGCTTAAAAGTTTTAAAGGCCAACTTCGTATGACACATCACATTAACACTTCAATGGACTGAAAAAATTGCATAATATTCCTACAAAAATTAGTTTGCATGATATTCTCATTTAAGAAATTGCAAAATTTTCCCGTCATTTCAACCTGCCCATATCTTTACTCTTGCCCGAGAGGAGGGTTATGAAATATATGCTTATGTTTATAGTTTGTTTGCTATGTAAATTCATTATGTCCATCCAGTTATGAATTTTGGTTTCTGGTTCTTTTTATCCGGTTAGAAATTAAGGTTTCATTTTATAATCATTTCGTTTTTAGTTTTCTATTTTTGAAATTTATGAATGTTTCCTCCCAATTCTTAGTCAAATTCCAAAAACAAAAACAAGTTTTCAAAACTTGGCTCGGTTTTTTAATACATGGATGGATAGAAAGTAGATAACAAAACAAAGAAACTTATAGGTGGAAGTAGTGTTTATAAGCTTAATTTTAAGAAACCAAATGGTTATCAAACGGGCCTAAATAGTTTTAATTGTTGAGACTTGTATTTTAAATTGAACTAAAATCGTTATCAATATCCATTACTTAGTGTTGAGGCTTAGTTTTCACCATGGATCATGCAGGACCGCATGTCTCGTAGTGATGATCCAAATGACTACGTTGTGCATGACCCTCTTCTGGAGAAGGGGAAAGAGAAATTTAACAAAATGCAAGCCAAACAAAAACGACGCGACCGGGAATGGGCTGGCAAATCTCTTACTTGACTTGATCCGTCAGTCAAGAAGACTCAGGACATGGGTTTGACTGGTTAGGTTAATTGCCAGTTTGACTTGGCTCCATTTTTGACTGTCGAACCAGTGCAAAACTACATTCCCACTACGGATAGTTGGAGATTTATTGAGGTTCATTATTGACAGCCAATTATTTCAGACACGCAAGTTTCTTGATCTGGAAATAGAAAACAGTATACGACTCTCTCTACACGTCTCACCATAGCTGCCTTGATTTGTAATTTCCTGTTTTTTTTTTATAATATGCAGGGGTGAGGGATTCAAACCGCTAACTTCTTGATCAATAGTTATACATTATGTTAGTTGAACTTTGTTCATATTAACTTTTGTAGTTTCTGTTTCATTTAGTTATAACTTGGTCGAGATAGAGAAAAAAACTACCTTATATTCAAATGTAATTATTTTCCGTGGATTAACTGTTTGTTTTTTAACCTCCGACATCAAGAGAGTGAGTACATGTCAATTACAACTGAGCTATGCTACTTGTAGGGATTTGGATATTCTCGAAGCTTCATTGCACAGCCTTATGAGTTATGAATTGGCCAGACCTCACCTTAAAATACTTCTAGAAAGAAATTAATTTTCATTTTGTTGGCAGTTATTATTGCAGAGTGGGCTGTTCCAAGAATCATATTCTGTTTGCTGTAGCGCACATTCAGACTGGAAAAGTCTTCAACAACACATGTTCTTAGCAGAGCCGTTTGTGCCATCAGACGCGCAAAGATAGTCGGCTGGCCATACTGTCAGGAAATTTACTCGTTTATTAATTTGGTTGGAAAAATTATCAATTATGATTTATGAATGAGTTGTTTTGTTTCCATTTTTCTTTATTAAAATGTGGTTCATTTTAATTGGTTGAGACTTGAGAGGAAAAGGAAATGGATTTTACCTAACCCCACCCTATATTATTAGATTCCTTGACTAAGTGATTGGCTGGGATCTATTCTTATTAATGCTTTGAATTTATCAATTTATTTCAACACCATTTGTGTATTATTGGGAATTTAGGTGTTTAGTGGGTTTTTGGGCCTCTTGTGAAATGGGTTTTAGATATACTGTTATGCAAAACCCTTTAAAAAGGATTGGGAAGGCAGGCGGGATAACGATGTTATGGACTAAAATATTTCTCATGAGTTCGTTTTGAAAAATTGTCATTTTTACTTTATTTATAGAGTATTTTAGTCCGTAATATTGTTTTAGATTCTAGTATTTAGTCATTTTCAAATAAAAAAAATGTTTAGACGTCTTTCAAAATTGTCAATTAAAAATAGACATTCTTCTTCTTATCTCGGAATTATTTCACATTTTTTATGTGACTTTGGACTTGGTCTTATCATTGTTACTGTTCATGATTCCTTTAATTCTAAAAATTATTTAAAGATTCTCTAGTTAAAAGTTATCTTGAGAATAATTCAATTCTTCATGAAGTGTGGAATTTTGTTTAAAAAAATTACGAATGGATTTTTTTTCCTAACAGTGATTAAATCACTTTTAGCATAAAGGGAGAAAAAGAACAAACTAGAAATCCAATCTATAATCTTTTTCGGTTCCTTTTCATTATTTAAATCATTTTACATAGAATTTACAAGTTAAGAATAAGCATAAAATGTTCACCAACTAATCTCAAACTAATTCCACAATTACCGTTTGCTTTACGCTGATTTATTGTATAATTGAAATTTGAGAAACTAAAATGAGGGAAAAAATAAACATATGCAATGAATTTGCTGGGTTTTTTTTTTTTTTTTTTTTTTTTGTGGGGCGTGCCACACGGTCTCTTTAAATAGTCAAAAGGTAGCGTAGAAGTTTGAATTTGTGAGCTCAATCTTGTAGGCATGCCCCATCCAGCCGTCATATAAAGTTCTTCCTCTTCTCCTTTTGCAGAATTAGAAAAGTTTAAAGAAATAAACACCGTAAAAAGCAATTTTTTTTTTTTTTTTTTTTTTTTTGGGACAGTGAAAAGCAATTTATTTTATTGATGAGATATACAATCTAGAAATTTCCGTTTTCTCATGAAATTATTTCATGTATTGAAATTCTTAGGCATAATAGCCATATTAGTTTGCCAACACGGTACGATACTTAATGACATATTGACTTTTTTTTTCTCTTTTTTTCTCATGAGATGACACGTCAGAAAAATTAAAATTAAAATCAAATCAAATCATTCTTGTAGCATAATAATGTCTAGTGTTGTCATTTTGCGGAAAATGAGGGAAAGAAATAATAGTCTCTAGTTTTTTTTTTTTTTTTTTTTTTTTTTTTTTTTTTTTGCAATGGATCAATTGAAATTACAGTTTGGAAGCAAATTTATATGGGTGTGAAAATGTGACAATAATTGACAAATTGAGTACTTGTTTCCTCCCCGCTGAATTTGCTTGAGTTTAGTTTGTTACTTGTCGTGGCTAAGTTATTAAGATTGTTTGGGAGCATTGGGTGAACTATTAAAATCGGTTGTTATAATAGTTCTGATGAGTTATTATAGTTACTTTATTGACCCTAAATTATAATAGTTGGGGTCAAACGTAGATTGAGTTATAATAATTAAATTTACTCAATTTCGAGTTGGTGTCTCAAACGGGTCTTGAAGTTTTTGTTCACCAAGTTTCTTTTTGGTTTTCTAAATAAAAATAGATGAAAAAAAATGAAGGTAGAGCATTATAAACAGGTCAAGTTTACCTAATGCCTGATTTTTTTAAATGTTTATGTGCAATTTTAGTGAAGAAGAATAGTAAAGAGTGATAGTTTCGAACTTTGTGATGTTTAATAGAAGTCATGTCCTTAATATATTCCAGCTATGTTATATTTGTAAGAAATTTAGTTACATGTGTCAAATTTAAACAAAACTTGTATCTCTTTTTTATTTTTAAATTAATCTTTTATCTACAACTCTTAATTATAATTTTGAAAGGACTATCAATCAAACATTTAATCTCTTTATACTATTCATATGATAGAATAGTCCAACTTCTTTTTTAATGTTAGAAAAGTATTCCATACCAAACAGTTGGACATTCTCAAATAAATGCACGAGTCTAGAGTAATGCACAAAATAGACCATAAATAACCATATTATCAATATGAAAATAAGGTCGTCAAACGACTCATATGAAGTTAGAAGCAAGCGGAGTCAAACTCACATAAGCAGAGGGGAGACACAAAAGAGAAAAGGCGTGGGGGACTGACCAACTATGAATAGATATCTTACTTTCGAGTAAGAGTATGAATATTTGTTAGTCCGTATATCATGGGTCTAGTTGTTACAAAAGTCGAACGTCCCTATTCTAAAACATACACATAAGTCATCACGCATGCAAGGATGAAAAGACTTTATTTCTTTACAATATTTTAGAATACATATTTCCTCCTCTATTTTTTTTTAGTACAACAATTGCGAGATGAAGAATCAAACCTCCGACTTCAAGAGAGGGAATGCATGTCAATTACCACTAAGCTAAGCTCAGTTTCGCCATTTTTCCTCCTTTATCAAACATTAAACAAGTCATCAATCTCGTGTTCTCTCTGAATGTTTAAATTTAATATATGTTATTAGGATTAAACAATATAATAGTTAAGGGAAAAGTGAGGTTTAGAAAGTATAAAACACGTTCAAACGAGTCATAAAAAGAAGAGTTGGATAAAAATTTAGTTCACGGTAGAAGAGTTTGACTCATATGACATTCTATAAATTGATAAATAGAAAATACACATTTCTTGAAATTAGTTTACAAAGCATTCAATATTGGAAAAGAGAATAATAATAATAATTAAAATATATATATATATATATATATATATATATATATATATAGTTATATAGTCAATATATTTTCATGTTGCATTTAGTACTTCCTTAAATTATAAAAAATTGTCTAATAAATTTATAAATTTTTAATGTATTTAATAGATTACTTAAATATAAAAATATATATTAAATTTTTAAACTTTTAATTGTGTGTCCATAAATCTCTAATTATTTAACATTGTTTAAAATTATCAAATTAATTTTGTGTTTAATAAATTTGTAAAATTTAAAAATTGTGTAATTAATCATAAACAAAATTGAATGTTTTGGGATATATTAAAGGACCAATTAGAAAAAAAAAATAGAATTAGTTTGATTACCATTACATTTTTAGTTTTATGTTTTTTTAGAAAAAAAAATATGCCATTTCCCCTCAAAGTATTTTTTCACTCTTTTTTTTTTTTGCAAACATAAGGGTTTGCAGAATTGACCTGTACTTTAGAAGTGTAATGTCGTTTGACCCACATTTTGAAAACTTAATGAATAATGTCATTTTGTTCACATCAAATGTATCTTTCATCGAGTCATTTTTTTTGCAACGGTATTTAATTAATGCGGGGATTGGATTGAACCTATGACCTCTTAGTCAATGACACAACCTTATGCCAATTGAGTTATGCTCGGTTTGACAAAAAAAAAAAAAATAAAAAATTGTTAGACCTCTATTGGAATGGAACTCCACTTTTGAAGAAACTTTGCCCTTGCGAAAGGAAGAAAAAACACAAAAAGCAACCAATCACTCCCTACAAAATCCATTTTTTGAGGTGGGTTCTGAGATTGAAGTTTTGAACATAGATTGAATTTCTTGTAATTAAAGTAAAATAAAGACGATCCAGATAACAAAACGCCCTCACTAGCTCGCCAAAAAATAAAATCAAACAAGTGATAAATGAATGTTAGGCTTAGTAAAGTAGGGTGCTTTCAAATTTTTAATTGGCTTTTGATGCATTTTATTAGTTGTTTTTGTTCGTCTTGTTCGTAAGTGTCTTACTAATTTAAAGTGGAAGAAAGAATGAAGATGATAGGGAAAAGTTGATGAAACATGCAGAATGGTGGGCGTCTAGGCGCTACGATTTTCTAGGCGGATTTTTTTCACGTGTTTTTCTAACGCCTAGGCACTACGACGACTTTTGCACTAAATATAAAAAGAATATGTAATATTTTTTGAAGAAGAAATCATATGGAGATTGACAAAAAGACGAAGAGAGAAACAATATGGCACTGATTTTGAAGATGCGAGCACCAAAACGGAGCGTGAACAACGCTAGGAAACTCGTGGAATCGCCGAGATTTGTTTTTCATCACGTTTTCCTTCTCTTTTCTCACTTGTCATGACTCTAATGTTGATTGTTGAGATTTATCTTCAGATTTTCATTATGAACTAATTCATTTTTCCAGAGCTCTGATGTAATCGTTTATTGAATCATATTTTTCATAGTTAATAGTTGGAACTTTAATTTCATATTGGATTGTGAAAACTTCTCTAAGCTTAATGCATGTTGGGATTTGGTCATTCTTACCTTGATTTTATGTCAATGATTTGAGGTTGAGAGACAATTATCGTAGTAGTTTTATATTCTTCGTATTTGAATTTTCTGAATTGTCAGAAAAATATAGTAAATTTACTTTTCAAATAATATTGTTATTGGTCGAGAGAATAACAAGTCTATAGGATAGAACTTGTCAACAATCTAAAAATTAAATATTTTCATGTTTTTAATGATTGAAGAATAGGAAGAGATAACTGTAAAATCGTTGATCTAGAGTTTCAATCAAGTGAGTTTACCTTGTTTGTTCTGGATGGTTTTAGTGTTTTAAATACTTTAATTCAAGCAGTTTCATATTTAATTCATCATGATTAATTGTTGCACAGATAAAACTGAGGTTTAGAATTTGGTAATTAGTAGCTTTCATTCCAGGTGGAGAACGATAAGTAGTAGTTGCACTACTATATTATTTGGAACAATTTGTACACTTGCGAAATCGGACAACAACAAATAACGTGTCTTCAATGGCGGACCCACTAATGCATAGAGGGGAACGAAAAAAGGAAAAAAGAAAGAAGAAAGGGGGCCTCAAAATCAAGAGTTAGAAGCTTGATTCAGAAGAAAAAAAAAAAAAAAAAAAAAGGATAATCAAAATAGAAGAAGAAGAAAAAAAAACATAACACCTCATAAATGGAGGGGGAGATCGAGGTTAGTGACTGTTACAGCCATGACTACTGAAGGAGAATGAGTAGCGCGAGAGAAGAGAGAAAATCGTGAAGTTGAGATAGGGAGAATCACGAATTTAGATGAGGATGAACGTCACGGTAATGTGAACTTTTCACGCGGCCAATAGTGTTGATGGTATCAACAAAATGACATTATTCATTAGTTTCCAAAATGTGAGTCAAAAGTTATTACACCCATAAAGAGCAGGTCATTCATGCAAAAACATCATAAATTTTTAACCAAAGTTCAAAATAAGAAATCTTTTGATTTTTTTTCTTGACTTAGATTTTGAAAAAAAAAAATTATAAAAAAAAAAAAAAAAAAAAAAATTATAAGAAATTTTCAATAACAAAAAACTACAGCGTAAAATGGTTATCAAAGGGGCTTTTAAAATTTAGGGAAAAAATCAATTTATACCCTTAAACTTTGAAGGTTGTATCAATTAAAACCCTAAACTAATGATTGTATCGATTTAAACCCTAAACTTTTAGAAGTGTATCAATTTACACCTTCTGTTAGAATTTTATTTTAAAAACGTTAATTAAACACGTGGAGACTTCTAATTTTAGAAATTAAACCCCTAAACTTTTATAAGTGAATCAATGGTATGAAAGTTTAAGGGTTTAATTTGTAAATTACAAGTCTCCATACGTGTGAAAACTAACATTTTTCTAAGTGAGGGTGTAAATTGATACAATTGTGAAAGTTCAGGGTTTAAATTGATACAATCATTAGTTTAAGGTTTTAATTGATACAACCTCTAAAGTTTAAGGGTATAAAATGATTTTTACCCTAAAATTTATTAACCATTTTTTTAACCATAAAAATTTATTAGACATTATCTTAAAAGCTCAACTTTAAATTTAAGTTAAATCACTCATTTAGTCCATGAACTTTTAAGTTTGTTTTTAAAATGTTCTTGAACTTTAAAAATTGTCTAATAGGTCTCTAAACTTTCGATTTTGTGTGGTTCATGAACTATAAAAATGTCTAATAAGTTCATAAACTTTCTATTTTATGTCTAATAAAATCGATAATATATTCAAAATTTATTTAAATTAGTTGATCTATAAGATATAAAATTTAAATTTATATCTAAGAGACCCTAAACTTTAAATTTTGTTTTCAATAAATGCATAAAATTTTAAAATTGTTGAATAAGTCAACAACTTGTTAGAAACAATATTAAAAAATTATGGACATATTTAACGCAAATTAAAATTTTAGAACTTAAAAGACATATTTTTTTTTTTTTTTTTTTTTTTAACATAAAATTTAGAAACAAGTAAACATTTTTTAAAATTAATGAGAAATAGAAGGAAGTTAAAATTTTATCTAAAAAAGAAAATAGGAAAACGGTAAGAACGCGTGTTCTGAATCCCAAGTCACCGCCTTTGGCCAACGACCGCCCTCAGTGGAATGGAAGCAGTAAACAAACCACATTCTCCCATTCCGCGTTCACACTTGATAATCTTCAAAAAAAAAAAACCTTTGTTTTTTATTTTTTTATTTATTATTATTATTAAATATATTCTTTTCTTTTCTTTTCTTTTATTCAACATTTCAATATCTTATTCTTCCTTCTTTTTTTTTTTTTTTTTTTTTAATAATATCTTATTCCTCCTTTATTTGGCATGTTTTCATGATATTAATATCTTTGTTCTGTTGGGCCCCACGTTTCTTGTTTTATTTCAAATTCAACATTTTTAAAACCCAAAAATATATATATACAAAAAAAAAATCTGGTTGAAAAAATAAAATTAAATAAAATGGAGGGAACCCAATTGACTTTCAGAACCTTGAATAATTGGCAATATTTAAAAAAAATGAATGAAGAACTTTTTTTTGGTAAATTATTATCAAAGTTGTTCGAGAAATTAGGATAAAATAAGCTTATAAACGTGAGTACTGTCATGAGTTAAGTTTGAAAAACAAATATATATATATGAAAAATTGTAACCGATGTCAATTTAGAGTAAAATAATTAAAAATATAGTATTTTTTTAAAAAAAATTGTGGATATGACAATTTTTATCACTGATAATATGGTCTATTGCTGATATAAGTTTATCGTAGTTTTTTTTATATAATTTTGTCAGTGATAATAGTCTATCAGTGATAGAAGTCTATCTGTAATAGTCATAAAGTCTATCAGTGATAGCCACTGATTTTTTGTCATATTTGCAAAAGGTTTAAAATTTTACTAAATTTGCAATTAGTTTGGGGCTGATTGTTATTTATGCAACCAACTCTATATATATATATTCTAAAAATTAGGTCTCGTAATAATAAAAGAAAGAAAGAAAAATAGTTATTTTTGCATCTAAACTATATGAACATTTAATTTTATTGGCAATATTAGCACAATTTAATGTTTGAGATAAAATCACCACTTGAGTATAATAACTCAATGGGTGAAAGTAAGTATATAATTGACCAAAAGATCAAATGTTGAAATCTATCCCTTGTTGAACTGAACAAAAATAATTAATATTAATTAAGATAATATTATTGTTGTTAGGGTTGATTCTTATCATTGTTTTTATAACATAATATTCTTATTAAAAAGAACTTTTACAAGATTTTGAATATACTCTTTAGCTTTTTTATTATTTCAAAATCATCATTAAACCAACACTTTAATGGAAACATAAAGTGATATCTACTCCAACTTTATCTTTGAGCTATATATTTTCATTTTGGTACTTAAAACCGTATATTGCATTAAAAAAAAAAAAACATAATTCATATAGGGTAATTTTGCAACTACATTAAAGAGAGAAAAAAAAGAAGAAAAAAAAGTGTCTTACTTCACTTCAAAAGATATGAAATTCATATAGCGAACTTAACTTACCTAAAGAATGTCTTATCGAGATAAAATTGCACAAAGACCCTATCAAACAAATCATCTATCATATCATACACAAAACAAAAAATCATATATATATATATATATATATATATATATATATATATATATATATATTAAAATTGTTGTTTTTGTGATGTTGGAGTTAATCAGCACTTTGTATTTTTATCGTGATGTGAAATATATGGTTTTTATTTTTATTTTTAAGCAGTGTAGTAATATATATATATATATATATATATATATATATATATATATATGATCAAATCAAACTGAATTGACATAAGGTTGTATATTTGACTATAAAATGTATATTTGACTAGAGTTTTTTTTTTTTTTTTTTGAGTACATTGGGGATGGGGGATTCGATCCACAGACCTTTTGGTCATCAAGTAATACATATGTCAGCTGAGCTATGCTCACTTTGGCCTATAAAGTCATGAGTTGAATCCTCACCTTAATTAAATATTTTTACAAAAAAAAAAAATATATATATATATATAATATTATATTAATATTAAAAAAAAGAACGTTAATTTTTGGATTTTAGATTGGAATAAGTTGTGTCCTCACCGACCACCACACATCAATTATGTGGTTTCCGCCATACGATAGCGATTCACCCTTCTTCCCATTTCTTTTTTTATTCAGATAATATATATATTTTATTCAAAAAAACAAATATATATATATATATATACATATAAATTGTATTTAAATTTTAAAAAGCGTCTGGTTTTGGGTTCTGTAATCTGCGCGTTCACATTGAAGTCAAACCTGTAATCATAAACTTCCAAAGGAAGAAGAAGAAGAAGAAGAAGATCAAAAACTCTCTCCACAAATTCCTTCTCTTCAAAATCGAAATCTCATTTCTCCATTTCTCTTCAAACAAAATCCCTCTTCTCTCACCAAACCCATCATTTTTATAAATTTCTTTCCCCTTTTTGCTTATTGTTATTGTTCTTCCCAATGAATGATTCCACCAACGGCAGCTCGAGGAAGAGGAACAGACCAGATGAACAACCCGATGAAGACAACGATTCAATCCCCATTAATGGCGGAGGAAATCATTTGAAGGGATTGGTCACTTCTCTCTTGTTGCTTGAAGAACAGGACAAGTTCGACCAGGACGAACACGACAGAGCTTCCATGGACGCCAAGATTTCCATGGACCTCAATCACCGGAAGAAAACCAAAGCCATGGTCGATTTCTACTCCGAAGTTCAAGATTACTATTCCGAAGTCGAAGAATCCGACCGGATGAAGCGAAAAAAGTCTCGATTAGCAGCCAACTCCGTCGCCGTCGCGGCAGCTTCCGAGGGTTTACAGAAAATCGAAATCGAACAATCAACCAAACGCGGCGGTGATGGCGGAAGCGGCGGCGGCGGTCACCACCGGAGACTCTGGGTCAAAGATAGGTCGAAAGCCTGGTGGGATGAATGTAACAGTCCCGATTATCCCGACGAAGAATTCAAGAAGCAATTCCGTATGGGAAGGGCAACATTCGATATGATTTGTGAAGAGCTCAATTCCGCCATAGCCAAAGAAGACACAACTCTCCGAACGGCCATTCCCGTCCAGCAAAGAGTCGCCGTCTGTTTATGGAGATTAGCCACCGGCGATCCGCTTCGAGTCGTATCGAAGAAATTCGGATTAGGGATTTCAACTTGCCATAAACTAGTTCTCGAGGTCTGCACCGCCATTAGAACAGTCCTAATGCCGAAACACCTCCAATGGCCGGAAGAAGAAACACTTAGAAGAATCAAAGACGAATACGAATCAATTTCCGGCATCCCCAACGTGGTCGGATCAATGTACACCACACACATTCCGATCATCGCCCCGAAAATCAGCGTGGCCGCCTATTTCAACAAACGCCACACAGAGAGAAATCAAAAAACCTCATACTCAATTACAGTCCAAGGCGTGGTGGATCCGAGAGGCGTGTTCACCGACGTCTGCATCGGGTGGCCGGGATCAATGCCGGACGATCAAGTACTCGAAAAATCCGCTCTGTTTCAGAGAGCAAATGGGGGATTATTGAATGGCGTTTGGATTGTTGGTGGTTCGAGTTATCCCTTGTTGGATTGGGTTTTGGTACCTTACACACAGCAGCATTTAACATGGACTCAACATGCTTTCAATGAGAAGATTGGGGAAATTCAGAAGGTGGCGAAAGACGCCTTCGGTCGGCTGAAGGGACGGTGGCGGTGTCTGCAGAAGCGGACGGAGGTGAAGCTGCAGGATTTGCCGGTGGTGCTCGGAGCTTGCTGTGTTCTTCACAATATATGTGAAATGGGGAATGAAGAAATTGATAGAGAACTTAGTACAGAGCTTCAAGATGATGAAATGGCGCCTGAAGTTGCTTTGAGGTCAGTGCCTTCCATGAAAGCTAGAGATTCCATTGCTCATAATTTGCTCCACCATGGACTTGCTGGAACTTCGTTTCTCTAGTCAAGGAAGGAACTCTCATTCTTTCTTGTTTGGCTTATGTTTTTTTTTTTTGTCTAAATTATTTTTTCATATGTTGTTGTTATGAAATTGAAATCACAAAGACACACAGAAATATTTGTAGTTTAGGATCATATACATGTTAGATTACCAAACATGACAGAAAGGATTTTAAATCAAATGTTCAATTCTTTCCAACTTCCATCTTATTCTTATTCTTTTCCTTTTGGTTAAATTACAACTTTAGATGTTGAAGTTTGAGTTTTAAAAGATTTGGAAGTTAAAAGGACTCAATTTATAATTTAATCTTTACTTTTTTTTTTCTTTTTGGGTGTAATGTAATTGTAAATGCACCAATTTGGGGTTGTGTCATGGTCAATGCTTTAGTTAGAACAGCTTTGTTAAATTATAAAAAGAAAAGAGAGTTGGGTATTAATTGGTATCCCCAGCCCCAAGGCAGGTCTAGACTAGAATCATATGTTTGAGATTTGTATGATGTTAAAAAAGAAAAGTCAAGAGAATTATTGATTTCCAACTTGAGATATCAATAAATTTATGACAAAATCAATTATGAACTCAATTGTAAAGCTGAACCTATGAGCTTAATTATTATTATTATTCCCAATAGCTACCCATTCAGGCCCATTTGGCATGAGACAAATTGTCTATGAATGAAGAAGAAACCCTGAGTCCAAGTTTTATGTTTTTTTATAATATTTTTAAAAAACGTCTTCCATATATTTTCAACGAAGTGTTCATTCATTATTATTAATTATTTTTTAGAATATTACTGGACTTTTAAATCAATAATAAAAATACACTAACGTAAACACACATTTCAAAACAAGTTAATTTTCTTTAAAAAAAAAAAACAGAACAATTTAAAAAATTAGCACATAATAATATGAGATGATCGATAAAAAAATTGTAAAAAATGAAGTATACATTGATTAGAAAAAAACGTAAAAGATTAATATCCTAACCATAGTGACTACCTACTTAAGATTTAATATCATACAAGTTTCATTAACAAATAAATGTAGTAGGATCAAGCAATGCAATGGTCTAGTGAAATTAATAGAAGTGCATACAAAAAATTGGCCTAGACACTCAATTTTTTTTAAATAGTATATAATGATGTAAAACAATCTTTAAAAATGCATGAAACACGCCCTTACCCCCACTAGATCGTTATAGTACAAAAAGTCGATTACGGGATTTAGAGTGCATTTGAGATTTGTTTTTGGAAGGTTAAAAGTAATTATGAGAGAATTTTAACTGTTTTTAATGATTGGTAAAAGAAACTGATAATAAATTAATTAAAAGTAAATCACTTTTTCACTTACTTTGGTTTGTAAAATCTAGTTAAGGTAGTTTTTGAGAATGACTAAAAAAATAAGACCTCTTCTTCTAACGAACTGTTTGTTTATTTATTTTTTGGGTACCAAACTTTCATTGAGAAAAAATGAAAGAATACGAGGGCATCCAAAAAAAAGAAGAGCCCGAGGGAACATCCCTTAGAGAAAAGGGATCCAATCAAGTAATAAAAAATCTATAGAGTAATTACAAAAAAGCCGCATCACCGACACCCACAAAGAAACTTGAAATCTAACAAGGGACCAAATAGCACTTGAGTCCCTTTCCGAACCTCTAAAGGTTCTAACTAACTGTTTATAATTCCTATCTATCATACTTTAGAATTTTAACAATTTATTCAAACATTTATTTACTTCGTATTCGTATTCCAGCTATTTTTTCTAAAAGCATGGTTGCACAATCCCAACCTAAGCCTTATTGGAATATTTGCGGTAGCCCCAGTGAATAGTGATAGGCAATTTTATGCTTTCAATCCCCACAAGCTTCAAAAATGTAATATTTAACTTCTTTCCCACCCTTTCTCTGTATAATTATTCTTAAGACAGATTATATCCATTCACACGGGTTGTAAATATAGCTAATTGTCTAATCTCCTCTCCTTCGTCACTATTTTTTGCTCTACTTCCTTTTATTCAGTGAGGGTGGTCGGTTTTATGCGAAAATAGTCGACATCAAATGAAGTTTATTACCTTCACCAGGAATCTTTGTACCTATATGTTATTTCCATGATCCAAAGCGGAAGATGTCTGAAACCTGACAGGCAAAACAAGATTAAGAAGACATCTCACTACAACGTGTTAGCCAAAAAGAGACCAAAGTCACACTGGTCAATATCAATACCAAACAGGAATTTGGAAAGAAAAAAAGCCCATTTGATTCTTCTTCCCAAGTGGAGGGAGGGAGAGCTTGTATGGGCTTCATCCAGGCCCACATGAAAAACTGAAAACTGTTGGAGTATCAGATATGGTGATAGCAACCATTTTGCCAAATGCTTCCTTGAACAATTTTACTATCGATTCTGTTCCGGAATGAAGAACTTTACTATTCTACAGGATCTTCAATGTCCCTATAAAGCAGGAAACCGTGTATTGATCAGAAGGGTTGCTTTACTGGTACGTTGTATCAGGAAAGTGCCAAACAAAAACCTGCCAGTCCGTTCAGATCATGTAATTCGAGATGGTTTTGGGTATGCTTTCATCGCCCATCGTCGTGGTTAGATGGTAAACGGAAAGGAAAATGTGCAAATTGAATCTTCAAAGCAGGGGAATCAGGTTTTTTGTCGTCGAACTTGTAACCTGCAGAAAATCATGTCAGTTTATCTAAAGTTATATGGAGCATTTTAAGAGTTGTCTTAGTTCATTTACAGAATTGATCGAGTGTGGGTTCATAAATAATGTCAATGGCGTCGATGATAGTGCCAGATATACTTGGCTAAATACTAGATCACAAATTTTATGTACCAACTAACAAGCAATACACAATAAGAAGCCCTAAATACTGTGTCTTGACTTAGATTATCACCCATACAAAGAGGAATAAATTACAGAATACCTTGTAGAGCTTCCATTGCAGCCCGGGCATATTTTGCTTCAATGAACTCTACAAAGCATATTACCATAGCCTTATCTCCACTCTGCAGTTCAAATTACTCGTTTTAACAAAAGGAATATATTGACATTTGACAACATATAACAGAAGAAGATAACACCATAAAATATGACCATAAGGTCACAATAACTATAAGCAGGCCCTCAGCCATAGAGTGTGTGCAGTTATTAATGCCAATTGAAGGTCTTGCTCTTGCCATGGCAAGACATGCCTCCATAGTTTAAAGTAAAGAGAACATGATAACTTACTCGTCTGGGCTCCTTGTGAACAACTCTGATATCTTTATAGCCGATAAAGGGGCGGAAAAGATCTTCAACTCGAAGTTAAGATATGACAAAACAAGGCTTACATGAGAATAGTTCTGTCTATTGCAATTTATGTCCTATTTTCTTTGACCAGAGTGACGTAAAGAAAATAACAATGTTTGTTTTAAATTTTAACTGAAGCACAAATCGTATGGGATGCTGCCTGCACCCTAAGCAACTTAAAGCAGTGGAGGTAAATAAAGATGGAAAGACGGGAGAAATAATAACAAAAGCAAGCACATGAGGTGCAAGGATACGGCCTACTTCTCTTCTAGTACAATCTGTAGGAAGTCCATCAACGAAAAGAACGTTGGATTCCCGAGCTGAGATTGGAACATATTCAGCATTTCTGAGACCGAGAGAACTGGCCCTTTCATGACCTATGTCAGCCATACCCAACAGCCCTGGACTACTGCCCACTGCAACATCTTGTCTTTGACTTGCTAATGAATCTTCAAAAGGAGATGTGTAACCTTTTGTACTCACTCCAGATGTCACACCGGCAATAACTGGTTCCGGATAATTTCTAATGCCTCCTACGTCAGTATATCCATATGCTCCAGGTCCTGATGAATTTGTCTGCAGTTACAAGTCAAGTAAAGCACTCATAAGACAAACATATTTTATACTGAGATTAAATTCTTACATCTTGCTGCAAATAATCAGGAGGGATGTGCCACTGATCAATAGACGTTGAATTAGGGTAAGATGTCAAAGGAGGTGCTTCAGAGCAGGTTGGAAGGCCAGACCTGGCTACACTTCCTGCTGCAAGTGCCAACAATTGATCGTCAGTTTGAACTTTGAAATATGATGTTTGCACAAAAGGTTCACTACAAACCATGTATCCTACACTTCACATGCTACTGGTAAAATATTATTTGCATATGGAGTCGTCGGGAAACTCTTCCATATCCGCTCCATTTCTTATAGTGAAAATCATTTAGCTCCAGATTCATCCAAGCCAGGCTCAAAACAAGAGGTATATAAACAGAATTACACATTGGTATGAAATGACAATGCGGAGAGGAATATTATAGAATGACTAGGTTGAAACAGAGGATTTGTACAGTTTTTCCTAAAAGAACAGCATTTCAAATGAAGCAGAACAGAAGCTAGCCTTGCAATTGCTTCATATCAATGATTCAACAGGAAAATGCTACGGTATCCAAACAAAAAAACTCACTATAGTCATCATCCGGCAGTAGAAGCAGCAATTCACATAATTAACCCAATGATTCCTCATCCAAACATCCTCTAATGCATCAATTACCAGAAATTTGATAGAACTAGCTTCGTAAAATGACTTTTCCCCTACAATCAGCACAAGCACAACTAGCTACAAGATTCTTCTTCTTTTTTCTTTTTTTTTAGGTGCTCCAGTTCACCTGAGTTAATTTTCGTTCTATGATCGCAATATTCTACCGGGAAAAACAGTACAGGTGGTGCACATCTAAGGAAATGTGGCTCCGAATCTAAACAATGCAATTTTGTTCCGATATCGAGTGGATTGAGGAAATACAAAAGGTCGTTGAACTAGGGTTCCAGAAGAGAAGAAGTACCTCTATCTGCCGAGGCGGCGTATCTGGTATGAGCATCGTCTCCCATGGCTTGATCGTCTGCTCTACTTCTGCTGCAACTGCAACTCTCCGGCGGCCTCTTCGCTTCTCCGGTCGTCCAACGCCTGACTTACCAGTTACCACCCCTCCTCTTTAATCTTTACTAGCCACACAAAGACGTAGTTTGGTCCTCGGATTTCAAATAGACTTTTGAAAAAGTGTCTAATAAGTCTGAATTTTGGATTAGTCAATTATGCACTTAAACTTAAACTTCGAAAATATTCATTTTACTATTGAACTATAAAATTTGTTTCAAAATATATAATTGGAAAAAAAAAATAAGATGAAAATTTATACTGCCTATCAAAATTAGATAATATACATTAACATCAGCATAGCTCAATTGACATAAATTGTGCTACGAAAATTTTAAATGCAATTTTAATATTATAAAAAATTATTTTGAACGATCAAAAATATGTTTCAAAGTGAATTTGAACATGACAAAATTGATTTTAACTATTTCAAAAACACTCCAAATATAAATGCGGGAAAAAGTTTGAATCGCATAGGTCGAGTCTGAATTCTAATTCAAATTGACAAAGCCCCAAAAATCTGGCCATATGAATGTCTTCTCGAATAGAAGTTGGCTCCAAGTAACTCAATCTATCACGAGTAGCGTCGCTGCTTGATCGGCAGGGAGGAACATCTCAAAGTATGGGGCAAAGGATCAAGCACTTTGACTTTGTCTCTCAGGATCCACCACAGGCTGGGTTTGAGAACCGTGTGATGGGTGACTATCCAGCACGGTTCGGCGAGCACTTTTAGTTTGCCCCATATCAAGCAAGAAAGAAGCAGCTCTTCCCACAACGGAGTCGTCATTGACTCTATTTATTATTATGGTAAATCACTCTATCAAGATGTTAATCTAAGATCTTATTTCGGTTTGATACGTCCACCTACGAGACTCACGAATTGACTCCGTTAAGAACTTTTTACTTATGGCCATTGAATCTTGGCCTTTTAGTTGATGATATGTGCATTTTGAGTTATGCTCATAATGTTGAATCAATTAATGTTGAAAATCACCAACTTCACTTGACATCGTAATTATTTTTTATTTTTATTATTTTTTTTTTTGCCAATGAAAGCATAGTTCAATGACATGATGTATAACTTAGTGACCATAAGATCCTAGGTTCAATCGTCACCCCAACATGTTGTAAAATATATATATATATATATATTTATTTGAGGAATTCAAAGTTTGGTAAATTCAGAGTTTTAGTACCTGAAGTTCATATGTGTATGTTCAATAGATTTATAAACCTTCAATTTTTTTAATTTTTTTTATCTAATTGATCATTAAAGTAGTAGAATTTGTTTAAAATTCATAGAACTAATAGGCACAAAATTGAATTACATGCATAGTAAAGTTGTTAGTTTTTTAAAAAATGTCGAATATATTAGATAAGTTTTTTCACACAAAATTGATAGTTTGGAGATCTTCATACACTTTATTTTTACGAATGCAGTAATAACCATCAAATTTTGTGTTGTCATTTTTATATATCAGTCAATTCAAATTAATTAATTTACAATTCTTCACCCTCTATATTTTTTTTTTTTTTTTTTTTTTTTAACGACAAGGTGGAGATTGAACGAGTGAACTATTTGTTACTATTTATACAATATGTCGGTTGAGCTAAGCATGTGTTGACGATCATGTTTAAAGCTTAACAATATTACGATAACTAAATTAGTACTTTTAAAAATCACACGAACCATAACTTAAACTAATCAAGTAAACTTGAACATAACTCAACTAGTTAAACATAATACGTAAAGTCAAAAGATTAGAAGTTTGAATCTCCACGTCTCCATCAACACATATCGTTATACTAACAAAACAAAAACAAAAAAACACCGCAACCAATCATAAACTATAGAGACCAAACTTGAACTTAAAAAACCACATGAACTAAACACTTTAAAATCAAAATTATATTGACCAAATTGTTAATTTAAGCGTCAATAAGGGCATAACTCAACTTATCAATGCATACATTTTCAACTAAAATGTCAAAAGTTCAAATTCTCACGAATTACACAAAGTCTAGAGATGCTCATGTTAGTAAATACTAAAAGATTTAATATTTATTTTGACATAATCAAATTAATCAAATACAAGATCTAAACTAACTATATAACATATTGCTACCATAAATCGAATAACAAAGAACAAATAAACGCAAAATAAATCGACACTGATTTACGTGGTTCACTAACGTCGTGTCAGTTACGTCCACGGACAAAAGGAAGAGCAGTATTATAACGAAATATGAGAGAATTACACAATGACAGATGGAGTGACAGAAGTCATTAAAAAGTTTATATATGACACGCTTTTAATGACCTAATACAAAATGAGTCAAAATTCAAAACAAATAAGTAAAACTCAAATCATATTTTTTCTTTAGGGGTGTTGCTCTCATACCCCCATTAAGGCGTTTCGCTCCTGGACCCTGACTCGTTGACCGAACAACGAGACCCCGTACCGAACCAGTCATAGAGGGTCATAACTAGGGGTATACATGGGTTGGGTTGGGTTGGGTTGGCGGGTGACCCTTTTTTTTTTAATTAACTTCAAAATTACCATTAATGAAATTTCTTAATCTTTGATTTTTCTTTCAAAATCACCCAATGAAATTCTTAATACTTATTTTCCTTACAAAATCATCATTAATTCTTGATTTTTCTTTCAAAAACACTAAATGGTTTTTTTTTTTAAATATATTGAATTTATTATATATATATATTTTTTTTAATATATTGAATTTGGGTTGGTTCGGGTTGAATTGAGTCAAATTTAGTTCAACCTGCGAAACAATAAAAAAAATCGATTTTTTTAAAATAGCAACCCAACCCAATTCAAATTAAAGAAAAACTCAACTCAATCCAACCCGAAAAATTGGGTTGGGTTGAATTTCGCAGGTTAGAGTTTTTTGATACCCCTAGTCATAACATATCGAAGCCATTCCAACCCATATAACCATTTAAAATTAGAAAATTGGCACCAAATATTTAGCGGCTACTGAAATACTTCACCCAAAATTTCTTTTAAAAAGACAAACTTCCATTATAATTCAACTCGACCGCCAATGTGCACAAAAAAAAAAGGAGCCTTATAAAGACAAAACTCACGTGAAATGTTTTGATTACTATATGCTTACAATTTTCATCGACAAACAAACGATAAAATATTATAAACTTTCATACAAATCACATAATATTGAAATTAAAATTTCCTAATTATCATCGAATTCTTACTACGCAATATTTCCATACATTATATAAATATTTATAATCGTTAAATTATGTATTTTCTTTTTACAAACAGATCTAAAAAAAAAAAAGTAACTAATCAACAGCTGTTTTTCGTACTTTCCCAATCTTAAAAAAAAAAAAAATGAAAACAAGAAGAAAAAAAGAAGCCAATTTGGAGCTCCCTGCAAGAACAAGCTTTCTCTCTTTGTCCCCCGATAGGGTATTGGTAGCCTGCTCCCTGTTCTAGTTTAATTAATCTGTAATCGGCCAAGCAATCTCGTGGGTCCCACAAAAAGTATGGTTACAGTTGTTGATGACGGGTGATTTCCGTTCAAAATATCTAATAATCAATTTTATGAAAATGTTCATGAAAATAATTATTTCTGAAAATTTTGTAAAAATTAAAAAATACAAGTGTATATTTAAATTAATAAACAAACATGTTATCTTAATTAAACGAATTAAAATACTTATTATTAATATTATATTTACATATATATATATATATTTGTTTAATATTTAATCGATTTTTCTACTGTATAATATAAATGTTGATTCACCCTTTATATAGTTATATAGATGTATAACTTACAAATATTTAAAAATGTCGAGAAAATATGAACATGTAGATATAAATTTAGTGTCTTTAGTGATATGAAAACATAAATTTAAAATTAAAGAATTCAATAAAAATTGAGTTATATTTGATGTTTTCAAATATGTGTTTGGTAACCCGTACCAAGTTTATAAATTAGATCTTAATTTAATTAGTTATAAAAAAAAAATTAACCCATAAAATTAGTTGTAGACACTAACTAAATATAAAGTTGAATATAAACTATTATTAATTAATTTATGAACGTTTCTTATAATTTATAATACCTGTTATATTATTTTTGTTAAATTAAATTGAGTTTTTAACATAAAATATTATATTAATTCAAAATTTTATTTTTAAATATAATTTTGATTTAAAAATTTTAAACTTGACACTCGAAAAAGAAAAAAAATATATTGTTTTCAGCAATTAAAAAAAAAATTTGTTTTCAGTAATTTTACTGACTCGATCCAAGAACTAAATATAAAATAAAATTTAGATTGTCTATTAAACACGAGTATACTATTTTTATTGAGACGATAGGTTGGTTATAATGGAGAGAGATGCAGAGGATTATTGGCAATAATAAGGTACAACGCAGACCATCATAAAAATGCAGGTGGTAGCAGATTGATGTCGGATTACAGCTAGATCTAGCTTGGATTTCACTGTAGAGCTCCTTATTCTATGTTAACAGTCTGGGATGGCTGTCATGCCCCCATTTCATTGCCTTTGCATATTTTAAAAAACACCCAATAAATATTTAAATTCCATTTTTTAACTTTACATAGTGTTCTCCAAAAAAAAAAAATAAACAATATTAAGATTTAAAAAAAATTCAACCATTTTTTAATTTAGTTCTCCTGATTTCAAAAACTACAATTTGGTTAAATCTCGTACATCATTTTGAGAGTTACAAATTATTGTGATATGAATTACGCGACACGTATTCTATTTATGTGAAATAAGGTAGTTTTTATAATTCTAAATGCATTAAGGACTAGATTATAATGTAGTGTTTAGTAAAAACAAAATATAGTTAAACTTAACTCAACGATAATTAATATGTACTCATAAGTCATAACAAGATCTTGAATGATTTGTGAAGTTAACTTTTTAGAGTAGATGAATTTGTGATTTTTTTTTGTTTGTTTATTTATTATTACAACAAAAGAGATATGAAGATTTGAACTTCGATCTCAAAGAAGTACTTTTAGTACATGTGAATTAGAATCGAGCTCAATTTAATTTAAATTATAGAGACAACATAAAAACATTAAATCTTTAATGATGTAATTAAAATTAAATTTCTAACTTGAGTATAACTCAAATATTGAAAGACCAATATATTTTTTTTTTTCGAAAATGAAATTTTATTAAGGAAAGGCTAAAAATAAAACAAGAATCCTCTTTGGCTAAAGAAAGAAGCTAAAAGGAGAGAGAAATAAGCCACAACCTGGCGAAAGAAGAAAAATAAGAAAAAGAGGCTAGGGCATCAACAACCCGATTACAAGAACGACCTACATGCAAAAAGAAAAAGTCATCAAAATGATAAAGAAGCTTGCGACAATCCTCAATCCAGATGCCAATCTCATTCCTCCAGGATCTATTAGAAAGCAAAACTTGAATGTCCATGACGGAGTCAGATTCAAGAATGATGTGGCGGAGACCGATTTTCACTGCAAGAGGCAGACCAGTGTGAATAGCTTCAAATTCCACACGAAGAGGATAAAAAGAGAAAAAATTATCCGACTAAATTAATAATTTAATATTTATTTATTTATTTTATTTTATGGAATAGCTATGTATATATAAAAAAGTGGGGCATAAGTAGTTCGAATGGTTGATTTTTTTGGTCGAAATAATAATACTTGAAGCAATTTTTTAACCTCGAGTTTAGTTAAAAGATGAAACCATCGACCTTTAAAGTTGATTGATATCTTTATCTAATACTTGAACCAAATTAGACTTTACTAAGGGTGTTAAGTCAAATATGGTATGTTACAGTTGCATGTGGTGGACACAGGAGAGACAAACTTGATGCAAGTAACAAATCCAAAGCACAGACAAAATTATAAGAAAAAAAAAAAACAAAAAAAAACTGAAGGGGGAGCAAAGAGAGTGGACGACACGTTCCAATCATGGAAAACGATGAGCGGGTGAAGTCTTACAGTTTTCACGTACTAAAAATGCGTTAAGACGTCATTTCACCATTCGACAGCGATGCTTCTCCTTTCACAGGCCTCCAACTGTCTCACACTCGCATTACGGAGTCCGTGTTCATCACTCGCCAGCCTGGAAAGAGCTGCAATCACCTACAGCGTCAGATCAGTACACATAAACACAACCCCCAATGGAAGAACGCCACGTGGATGAACTGAATATTTAAAGCGAAGCGGCTTAAGAAAGAAAGTCGGAGTGGGATTGAATGTGTATCCACGCTCGAAGCAGCAGATAAGCTAAGCCGAAGCGTTGAGAAAGAAACAAATGGGTTTTATGCTGCTCTCACTGAGGTTTCTCTTCCATTTCTTCTACCTCTTGCTGTAGATTACTTCTTCCCACTGACGAGGTTCGCCGGAGCCGGAGGCGTTGCTTCGGTCTGTTTTCTCGTCGGCGGCTGCACAGAGAGTGTCTGTGTGTGTGTGTTTGTGTTTGTCTCGAGGTTTTTTTCCGACGGATCTTTAAATGGAGGATCGGGAGGAGGAACGGAAGGTAGAAGAGGTGCAAGGTTCCAGTCTGACGATGGAGAAAGTGGCGGCGGCTAAGAAGTTTATAGAGAACCATTACAGAGCTCAGATGAAGAACATTCAAGAGCGGAAGGAGAGGTACTTCAATTTACTTAGCATGCGTCTTTTTTGATTCTGAGGAAATGCAGGAACTGATAATAATTGTTTGTACTCAACCGTTGGATGGATTCGTCTCTCAATTGCGTACAAGTTTATTAATTAAACTAAACCCTTAGTTTTACTGTAGCAGCGTCGGTATGAGATTGAGATCTCATTGTATTCTCTCGCACTTTACTTGCTGTGTTTGGTGTCTTTGCAATTGTGTTATGTTAATTATTGTGTCTCTTAGGAATTATAACCTCTAATTAAATGATCTTAGTATTCGAATTACTAGTAATGTAGGATAATGAAGAAACTATGCAGAAGTTAATTGCCCGGATTATCATGCTTCCCTAGCTAATTGTCCGTTTTGTTGAATCGTTCCATTAGGAATGAATCTTATAAAGTTCGAAAAAAGCTAAGCAAAAGGGAAAATTCTTTGGGTGCTTTAAATATCTTTATGGAAAGAGTGCAATGAGCGTTGGGAGATGTGGCCTTTTCACGACCTTTAATCTTCAACATTTTTGTTTTTGAGTTCAACAACAAGCGGTGGTGACTAGTGGTAGATTCAAATCTCTAACCTCTTGGTCGATGACATATGCTATAACTAGTTGAACTATGCTCGGTTGGCCTTTAATCTTCAACATTTAAATGGTGCTTCTTTCATTTTGTTTCCTCAGTTTTTTCTTCTTGTCAGGACTGTTTCAATTTAGATGTACATTTGGACTTCTAGACTCAATTTTTTTTCAATTCTTTTTTCTTCATGGAAGACGATGGATGTTGGAAAGAAAGTTAGCCTCATCAGACGTGCCTAAGGAAGAACAAATCAATCTTATCAAAGATTTAGAGCGGAAAGAAACTGAGTTTATGCGACTTAAAAGGCACAAGATTTGTGTTGATGATTTTGAGCTTTTAACCATCATTGGCAGGGGGGCTTTTGGTGAGGTTAGTTTATCCTTTTGCTCTTTATAATATTATTAATTTTCTTCAGTCAAAGAGTTCCATTGATTTTTATATGATCGATTGTTATATTTGGTTCAATAACAGGTTCGGTTATGTCGTGAGAAGAAATCTGGCGATATATATGCCATGAAAAAGTTGAAAAAATCTGAAATGGTGATGAGAGGACAGGTAAAATGTGATTTTGAGTTCTCCTGATTCATTTAACGAAATAGAATTCATCAATTCTTTAATTTGCATGTCATTTATTCAATTAATATCAAGCTATCACCATGTCACTGATATGGAATAAGAATTGATCTCTTTTTTTTTTTTTTTTTTTTGAAGAAAATAAGAATTGATCCCTTGCATGCAATTAGATGTATAATTTATTGGTGTTATATGCTTAGAGATGATTGCATGGTGTAACTGTCTAGGTGCAAATTTCATGACAGCGTTGCTAGTTTTTTATGACACTGGACTGGATTCAGTAGTAGTAGTTCATGGCAGCCTTTCCACGCCAATTTGATGATCTTATCATGTCTAACCGATATTTCAATTTCTCGGTTATGAATATTTATTTGAATAAACTAGCGCTAATATTTTTTTTTTGGATCAAGCTCCCTAGGATTGAAAGGAGCATACAATTAAATTAGAGTTCTGCTATATATTGACTTTGTAACATCATGAACAATATTTACCGAAGTCTTTTTGGCTGCTTAAGTCCTTTGACTCTTTGATAAATGTCTATATGTACTTTGAATTGTGAATTTGGTTTTTGACCTTCAATGCTTTCCTATAAAATAGCATCTCTTGTTGCTTTATAGGTGGAACATGTTAGAGCAGAAAGGAATTTATTAGCAGAAGTTGCCAGCCATTGCATAGTGAAGCTTTATTACTCATTCCAGGATGCTGAGTACTTGTATTTGATCATGGAATATCTGCCAGGTGGAGATATGATGACTCTGCTTATGAGAGAAGACACATTGACTGAAAATGTGGCTAAATTTTACATTGCACAAAGTGTTCTTGCAATAGAATCTATCCACAGGCACAACTATATTCACAGGTTCTAATTTTGCTTTTGCTTTCATGCTTTTGTTTAACTAGAGTACCAAAAGATGTGTGACCATTTAAATTTATGCATTTATTTTTATTTTTATTTTCATAATGGAACTCAAGTTGGCTTAATAGTTTAAAATCACTCCTAATCACAGGGATATTAAACCTGACAATCTTCTTCTGGACAAAAATGGTCACATGAAGCTTTCTGATTTTGGTCTCTGTAAGCCACTGGATTCTATAACCCTATCAGCACTACATGAAAATAAAGTCATGGATGATGGAAATTTGGCAGAACCAATGGACATTGATAATAATAGGAGTAGTTGGAAGAGTCCCAGCGAACAACTACACCATTGGCAAATGAATCGGAGGAAATTGGTATGCTAATTGCCATCACGATTTGCACAGAATGCCACCTAAACTGCATTTAATCATCGCTATAAGAATAAGTACAGTATGTTATAATGTCTATTTTTGGCTAGAGCTGTTTAAGATGTGGAAATTACAGATGATGGTTAGAGTATAAATCATTGATATATTTGGACAATCTGTTGCTTTATATTCTTCGTGTGATGTTTGGTCTCTTGTTAGATTCTCTGTTTCTCTTTGTCTCATTTTTTGTATGCCCTTGCGTTCTTCGGTTATTCATAAGTAAAAAAAAAAAAAAAAGTTGGACAATTTGTTATTCAGCTATAATATCATTGTATTTTTTGAGGATCTAGTAGCAAACTCTCGAGAGGGTAAAAGGTGTTGTTGCGTTTGACTCATTGATTTTCAAATGATGCTTCCATAATGACATCATGCTGCCTAATGGTTAAGATTTTTTCCGTCTGGTGTGTCTTTATGATATCTAAATCTCTAACAAACCTTATGTGTTACCACTTACCAGAGATGCCAGACTCAAATGATGCAATAGCTTAGTTTATATCTTGTATCAATTAAAATCGTTGTTAAAAAGTTGGCTCTCTGTTATCATTCATACATTTTCCTTCTTTGGACAGGCATTTTCAACAGTTGGAACACCCGATTATATAGCTCCGGAAGTATTACTTAAAAAAGGATATGGGATGGAGTGCGACTGGTTAGTTTTGGCATTTTATGGCAATTATCAAGTTCCTCTTATAAAAAATGTTATTCTTCCATCCACAATTGATGCATACTATAACATATTTGTATTCATGTCTTCGTTATTCTGTTAACTGAATTTTCCTCAGGTGGTCCCTCGGAGCAATTATGTATGAGATGCTCGTAGGCTACCCTCCATTTTACTCCGATGATCCAATCGCCACCTGCAGAAAGGTAGAATGTGCTTTTATATTGTAAACCTTTAATCCCATTAGTTCAAAAGTTCAATATCTAATATTTTTCTTTTTGAACTAAAATATTGTAATTGAACCTCTTTTTCTTGTACATTTACTGCATTTTTAGAACTTGATGGAAATCTTATCCAAAAGAATTTGAGTGGAACACAAATAGTAAACTAATTGAGCAATTACTGTCAGATTGTTCATTGGAAAAATCAATTGAAGTTTCCAGAAGATGCTAGGTTGACAATTGAAGCAAAGGATCTCATTTGTAGGTTGCTTTGCGACGTTGAGCATAGACTTGGTACTGGAGGAGCATACCAAATTAAAGTAAGTTTCAATTTGTTTGAACAATCAAACATTTACTGGTAATATTTCTTCTAATTTCTGCAACTTATTGGAACATGCTGTTTGTTTCAGGCTCATCCTTGGTTCAAAGATGTCGTCTGGGATAGGCTTTATGAAATGGAGGCAGCATTTAAGCCTGAAGTCAATGGAGAGCTCGATACCCAGAACTTTATGAAGTTTGATGAAGTATTTTCTCAATACCTTTATTCTTCATCTACACATCACACACCTGCACCTGCACGTGTATGTGTAATTTATTTATTTTTTTAAAAATATTTATTTACATTTGTAACATTCTCTAATGTCTTATGAAGTTCACAACCCAACCACCATACTTTCCTCTTTCAGATTAGGAACCATGCTGACAAACGTATTCTTATTATGATCCTTTCCTTTGAATATCTTAAGCCTTTTTTATTCTTTTACGATGTGTGTGAAATACACGTAATACATGCTTATCCTTGAACTCTGATTTATTCCAAGTAGTAAGAACACATCTGTTGACAAATCTACTAGCAATTGCACTTTTGAAATGCTGAATTGCAGCATGTTCTGATGCATTTGTGTAAACTAGCATCACCTTTATAAATCATTCTAATACTTGACTTTTTGACAATGGTTTTAGTTGGATCCACCTATACCAGGAAAACGTGGCTCAGGACCGTCAAGGAAGGTTTGTGACGTTGCATTTTCTTTTTTTGGTGACAAATTATTCTGCAAATAGGGTATCTTTATTCTTTCCTACAGAAAATTCTCGTAAAATTAATACATTCTCATAAAAAAAAATGTAAACCACTAAGAGTTGGCTTAGTGGTCATGAAGGGCCTTGGGACTATTAAAGCTCTCCTAGAGGAAATGAGTTCAATCCTTGGTGACCACCTATTTAGGAATTAATTTCCTACGAGTTTCCTTGGTAACCAAATGTTGTAGGGTAAGGTGGTTGTCTCGTGAGATTAGTCGAGGTGCACGTAAGCTGGCCCGATCATTCACAAATATAAAAAAAAACAAGAAAAAAAAAACAAGTATAGGAATAATCTTATGCAGGTTACTTTCTCAATGTATGTATGCTTGTATAGTATGTAGGTTTGAACTAGTATTACTTTGTTGCAGATGCTATTGACTCCCAAAGATCTCAGCTTTGTTGGGTATACATACAAGAACTTCGATGCTGTCAAAGGGCTTCAAGGATCACTTGGTAATTCTTTTTCTTTGATCAGTATTATTCCAAGTTATTTAAATAAGTGAATGATCTCTAATTCAATAGTTTAAACTTTGAGATTAGTTATAATATAACATTCGAAGCCAGCCGTGTTTTAAGAGATGCATAGGAGGCCAATTAAAGTGTTCTGTTCACCTAATTTATTTTGTTTATTTTTAAAAGAAATAAGATATACTCTCAATAATCTCTTTAAAAATCTCTTTAAAATTCTTTCAAGTTTCACCATCTCATTATTCATAAACTCTATATTTTCATATGTAAGATTTTTAATTTTCTATTCTGCACTGGAGGGAAAACAAACTCGTTTTTTTCTCTGCTCCATGCTTAAGCTGCAGAGCATCATTGTACTTCAATGGGTTTCAGGCCTTATACAACATTTCTTAGAAGGTCATATATATGCATCATCCTCTTGTTAGTTTTAAAAAAGTCTGATCTCATATTCAAGTGGCAAGTTTGGCTCATTTGAATAACCAAATCATCCTCAATCCTTAATCTAAAACTTGATCTTTGGGGGTTCATGATAATGGATTAGGAGGAAATAAGTTCAAACTTCAAACCATGGTGGCCACTTACCTAGGATTTAATATCTTACGAATTTTTTTGGCAACCAAATGTAGTAGGGTCAGACGATTGTCCCGTGAGATTAGTCGAGGTGTGCGCAAGCTGGCACAGACACTCACGAAATGATTTTTTTTTTTTTTTGGTTCATGATAATGATTATACTTCAATTAACCCCCATTTCTTTTCTTTTTCGATCTTTGACCAAATTTCTTTCAACTCTAACATTGCAGATTCTCATAGATTGTCATTGAAACAGCCTCCAATTGACGTATTAAGTAATATATCTTATCTTTCATATTCTCTCCATACCTTTTTTCTTTCTCAATCGAAATTGTCTATTTATTTTATGTGTTGATTCAATAGCTGATGTCTGCAGATGGCACCGGGGGAGACTACACAACCGAACTAATTGCCAATGAGGCCGAAATGCAGATGCTAGCAGTATCAGGAGACCCCATGATGCCATAAAAAGATGGTAAAAATGAAAAGCGAGCCGATGTGCATATCCTTTTCCATTTGCCCGCTAATTAGGGTAATTGTGTCTGAAGTTCTGCATTTATGGTGTATGCTGCGATTCAGTTACAGTTTACAATACAAAATGGATATATATATAAAGCAAACAACAATGCCTGAAGAGTTTCTAAATCAATGAGAGACCAGCTAAGTAATCAGCACTTGGTGAAAGGTAAGTAGGGTTTTGTGCATTATATTATGTTATAAATGTAACTTAGAAGCAGAGTCGTGAAACTTTGTCCTAGCTGCCCAGGTTGGCAAATGTTGGAACTTTGCCTCCTCTTGTGGCAGTTCTCTTTGGTCAAAGTTCCTTTTTTTTTTTTTTTTTTTAATCAATGGCTAATTATCAAGGAACTGGATATAATTAGCCATTACAAAACTATTATTGTGATAATGTGTGATGAGGTTATGTGCAAACAAACATATATTTTTAGTTGTGAAAATTTGTATGTTTTTATATTATATACTTTTGGCGGGCAGGTCGAGTGGAGGATAGATGAGGCCCACTTTTTTTAATTCCTTTTTCTTTGGATGAACATGGAATTTTCTTTATCTTCCTCATGTTTGACATTATAGGACATCTTTTGCCCATTTTGTGTTCTCATTGCAAAGGGGACTTGAATAGTTGAATGTAAGCATTATGTCAGCAAAACAATAAAATATCTTAGCATAGGATGAGAAGATATTTTTCTTAACTTTATACTTTCTACTTTAGTAGGAACATAAGGACAACTTTTCTCATTTGATCATCAATTACTTAGTCAAACATGAAACAGTAACATGTTTTCTTATTTGGGTTGGTCGCCATATACAATTTGTTGACTGATTTATCGGTCTTAAAAAGGACACTTTATTAAAAAAAAAATGTTTGGTTGGGTTTCATTGGTTTCTTATAGATTCTAGATGAATCATGCGGAGCTTGTTTTGTGTCTTATCTTCATTTTGTGTGAACACAATCCACTGTTTTCATTGAAATTTTGGTCAATGGATTTTTTTTTTTATTATTTTGTTGAAATGTTTAAATCTGAAATCATAAATTATACAAATGATAGAATACGACTTGAGGACAATGACATTCCTTTAAGTTCACTGCATTATTTTGACTTTTGATAAATTCCATAGTTCACTTGTACTAGTATGCTCAGTCGGTATTCCAGTTTATACTAAAATTTGCAAAAAATTGAAGATTCTAGACATGAATATTTGAAATTACAAAATGGAAAACCTAAAGTAAAATAAAGGGAGGTAAATCTCTTAAACCTAAAGTAAAAAAAAAAAACTAAACTTTTTGACATGTGACAAAAATTTGAATCCAATAAAATGGTAAAATTGGGAATTGAGTTTTATTTATCAGAGGGCTCCGAAAGGTGCTTTTTATTCAATGGAAATTGCAGAATTGAGCAAAAATTTGAATCTAATCCTCGGCATTCCACAAATGATCCCAAAAAAACAGGTAACTATTATTATTTAGAGTACAATTAAAATTCGAGCTCTAAAATTTGAACTCGAAGAGACTGTTTAGGGTGCTGATGATTATAATAGTTGTGAATAGTAAATATTATTGAAGTCAGTATAATTAAACAAGTAACTATTATTATTTAGAGTACAATTAAAATTCGAGCTCTAAAATTTGAAATTTGAACCTCGAAGAGACTGTTTAGGGTACTGATGATTATAATAGTTGTGAATAGTAAATACTATTGAAGTCAGTATAATTAAACAAGTAACTATTATTATTTAGAGTACAATTAGAATTTGAACCTCGAAGAGACTGTTTAGGGTGCTGAGAAAATATTATAGTCGATGGTTATAATAGTTGAGAATAGTAAATACTTTTGAAGTCAGTATAATTACTTTATTGACTGTGAATTTTAATAGTCGGTGGGTCAAACATAGACTGAGTTATAATAACTCAGTCCACCTAACTTCAAGTTGGTATCCGAAATGAGTACATACTTATGCTGTCAAAAAAAAGAATCTATCACATCATGTAAATTTTAAAGAGCATGACAACCAACATTCCGTTGATTATTGACAACAGGAAGTAAATAAAACGTATATCCTAAAGGGCAAGAACTAAATGTAGTGTGTATAATATAACTGACCTAAAAGAAGCACGACTTTATCTCCAATTATTTATTGTGCAACAAAAGTTAAGCCTATTTTCTTGGGGCGAGCAGACAAGACGAAAGGGAACGGATGATGATTACAGAATGGGAATTGCTTGGAGTTCATTAATCTAACAGATTCAACTGTTACATTACAGGAGACTTATTTTTCAAAGATGCTTCATATTCAGTGTCAGGTCGTCCTAATATCGCCTCCATGCTAGCTCCGTTACAGCTTCGGGAAGAACATGCTCCTTCTGAACGCTCTGGACCCATCTTGAATTGATATGAACGCGCTCGATGCTTTGCTTCAAAGTTCGGGCTATCGATGTCTTAACACGGCTTGCAAAGAACTCCTCAACTTCCTTAGCTTTGTCATACGAGGCAAACTGAAATGATAAGGTGTAAATAAAGGATAGGTTGGTTATAGTTAAGAACTCAAGGAGAAACTAATGAACCAGGGTGATAGAGAAAGAAGAGAGATGTACGAACCGGAGAGACTGTGGCACTGACAAAGCGTCCGATCAGAAATCCAGAATCGAAGATTTTTGAGATTTCTTCCCACTTAGCCTGCATCAACATTGTCTCATCATTATAGTTTCAAGGGAATAGAGCGCGAGATATGAATAATGGAAAAACAGACGACCATGAAAATTAAGGTCTCATTTTATAACTATTTACTTCTCGTTTGAATAACCTACTATGAATTTCTTTGTTTTGTTATCTAGTTTCTAAAAATGTTTTCAAAATACAAGTCAAGTATTGAAAACTAAAAAAAATAGTTTTTTTTTTTAAATTTGACAAGGAATACAAATGTTTATTAAAAAAAAAGGTGAAAACCATAGTAAATAAATTGTGAGGAAAACAAACATAAATTTCAAAAACTGAAAACTAAAAACAAAAGTGTTATCAAATGAGGCTTTGATTTTTCATGATTTTTGAAATTGTGCTTGTTTTCACACAATTTATTTAAAATGATTTTCATTTTGAATTCTTAGCCAAATTCCAAAAACAAAAACAAATTTTTTTAAAAAAAAAAAAATAGTTTTCAAAACTAAACTTATTTTGAAAAACTAAAAAATAGATTACAAAACAAAGAGACTTCATGGATGAAAGTAGTATTTATAAACTAAATTTTCAAAATCCAAAATAAAAAACCGAATGGTTATCCAACTTGTCAGTTAGATAGAATTCATGTTATAAACAAGACGGCATCAAGAATAAATTGTACATACTTCCCCGTCAACATGCAACTTTCAGATATAACCACCCCGATTGATATGCTACCAGGATAAATATTTGCGAGAGTTGAATCAAATAATAATATATTGATCAGACAATAATATATTGTGCTTCCTAATGAAACGGATCGAGTATCACCTTCACCCATGTCCAAGCAGTTTCACGTGCACGCCAATTAACACCTAGTCCAAACACAGCATCTTGACTCCGGACCTAAACAAAGTGGAAACAAAATCAGTATTTTGAGTCTGACATTGATAGTTCGAGTGTATGAAGAAACTAGAGTACCTCAGACGACAACAAAAAGTTGAGAACTTCAAGAATGATGTTAGGATCCGGACAAGATGCCAAGGAACCTAAAAAAGAAACACAAGTATGATATGAATACTACACACAAGAACACTCATTAGTTGACCAAAAATGATATGTGATTTACTTAAAATGCGTGTTTTCTCCTGGCTAAGATCGGTCTCTCTATAAATTCTTAAAAGCGATTCGTAACCAGATCTGTTTGAAGCATTCACTGTCTGCATTACAGCCACATACGCCGCCTGAAACATGATAATAAAGAAAACATGAGCCGATTGAGAACATAAGATGCTTGCTTAGTTGCTTGTGTCACATTATGTTCTTCCAGCGTACCTTTCTAATATCAGGTGGGAGGAGTGGCGTACTTCTGTCATCTAAGAATGCACGGCATCGCCTATTTCCTTCTTCTATTGTCGGCTCATGACCAAACAGAGCAAGAGCAGTCAAAAGTTCTCCTCTCAACATTGCATCAAGATGGTTTTCGCCTGATTTTGGATCCCAACCAAGTTTTCTACAAACAAATTTGCATATATAAATAAAATTAAAAAGATTGCAATAGTTCAATATCTTAAAGATATGGTTGCAATAGTTCGAAATCCTGACTTCAAAAAACATCTAAATATTACACCTTACCCTTTTGACCACAAGGCCTGGGTTTATGTTGAATACATTAATTTTAATATCACAAAATCTTAATTTTTCCAATAAAGTTAAGAGGCAAATAATTGGGGAAATTAAGCCATTCCCTTCCTAACCTTTAGATTTAAGGGTTCCAACCGGTAATATCTTGGTATCAAAAGAAAGTTTATATTAGAAAAGAAGAAAAACAAATAGTACCTTATCAAAAGAAAGAAAAAACAAATCCAGAACCTCCAAGCTAACTATTGGGGTTATTTTTTTTTTTTTTTTTTTTTTAACAAGAAACAAACCTAAACCTCTTCATTGATATAATGAAAGGAGACTATTTAGATTTATAGCATATAGAATTCTTCGTACAAACACGAGGATTGGCAGAAACAGAAGAACATGCAAAACATTTCACTAAATCTTGAGACAATTTATATATCATAAGACTCCCCCCACCAAAAAAAAACCCTACCCAAAGTTTTTTTTGTTAACAAAGAAAGCACATCATTTAATAGATCAAGGTACAGCTACCACAGGGCCACATTCTTATGTGCCGTTATATTTTGTTTGAACACCAAAAAATAATGCACACATCCTCATACAACAAGACAACTACAAAATAATATCCATCAAAACTAATGACATCATACTTGGGCTATGCAAAAATATCATTTTAATCATGGCGAAAAAATTCCTACATAGCCAATTATAAAGAATGAAAAGAACACAAAAATTCACATGAAATATCTTACTCTGCTGGAAATTGGAAAATGTTGGTGAAAAATTGTTTGATGTTGTCCAGTAACTCAGGAACTGCATCAGCCGCAATTCTTTCCAGTTTATAGCATATCTATAAAAAGTTGCCAAGGATAAGCTCTCTAAGCATGACTATAAGCAGGAGGAAAAAAGGAGTCTAGGTGAAAACGTTACACTGATCAAATTCGACAACACAGTATAGTCAAGTTCCTCTCTATAAGCATTCATCAAGGTAAGCAAAGAGGTAACTGATTGCTGGCAAGCCATAGAAAGCGCAAATGCATCATCCAAAATACCTGTTAAAAGAATAACCTTAGCTACTCCTTATTTATTTATTTTTTTAGAAAGATTAGCTACTCCTTATTAGTAGCATCAAAATGAGCAAGCCAAAATGTTAGTTACCAAATCTGTCCGTTGCAGTCAACTGAGTTTTCTCTATTGCATTTCTAAGCTTAGCTGCAAGATCTTCGTCATACTTCACCCGATAGAAACCAGTCTGATCCACATTCAGCTTTATCCAATCACAATATTTATCATTTACACCACAGCATTTGCTGATGGAACAACCAAGGAACTCCTTGATGTCAACAGATTCTGTCTTTGTTTGCAGCAGAAAATTCTTGTGCACATCATAGGAGCCACAGCACAATGTTATGGGAACAATCCATTGTCCCTCTCCACAGGAACCACTCAACAAAAATCTTGACTGCCAATTACAATATCCATGAAATATAACCCTCGAGAGTTAATCACAAAATGGAATGAAAACTTTGAATGTTAAAACTAAGCATAAGCAATTCATAAATTAATTTGATCAAATGAAGAAACCAAAAAGAGACCTGCTCAAACACCAGTTTCTCATCTTTCACTTTGACAGTGACAACAGGATATCCCTGTTGCTTAGTCCAGGAACTCATTAAGTTGTTCACAGCTTCACCAGACCCCTCCTCAAGCGCAGCCCATAAGTCTTCTGTCTTTGTATTTGAGCAACTGTGCTTTTTTATGTACGAAGCAAGTGATTTCTGATCACATCAAACAGCCCACTTCAATGAGTTGGATTAATATTCAGAAAATGATTTAGACAAGGAGTAGAAGCACTCAACAACCTGAAAACATTCGGCACCGAGATAGCTTTGCAACATTCGAATAATAGATGCACCTTTTCTATAGCTAATTGCATCAAATATTTCATCAACCTCACTGGCATGATTTATCTCAACCTGAAAGAAAAAATATGCTTCATTAACTTGAACAATAAACAGCCAGAATGGTTATTCCTTAAGATAGCCAGAATACCAAGAAAAATAGGTAATGGAAAAGGAGAACTGCCGGCTTCCGGTAACACATGTACCTCAATGGGATGTGATTCAGCAAGCCCATCCAAGGTAAGACCATGATTTGATTCTTCAAGAAATTGATTCCATACTTTCCACTCTGGAAACAAGCTATCAGTAGCTAAATAACTCACCTACACAAGTGAGGTAAAATGAAGATCAATTATAAGAATTTCCTCCATCAACTGGTTCAAAATCAAGACAAGTTGAATGAAAGTGGGATACCCATGTTGCAAATCCCTCATTCAGCCACAAATGTGTCCACCACTCCATAGTTACAAGGTTTCCAAACCATTGGTGTGCAAGTTCATGAGCCACAACAGTTGCAACCTTAACAATGAGAAAATAAAAAAAAATCAGACGACTACAGACTGCAACATTTCAATTCAAATTATGAACGTAAAATTTGTCTCTAAAAAGGTTTGGATATGCAGATCACCCTCTGTTTGTTAGCAGCTGCTGAGTGCTCATCATCATAAAGTAAAGCAGTCTCACGGTAGGTAACTAAACCATAGTTTTCCATAGCCCCAGCAGCAAAGTCAGGAATTGCAATCATGTCAAGTTTTGGCAGAGAGTATGGCACAGCAAAATATCTGCAGAAATTGCACCATTGTTTATGTAGTAGATAAATAAAGTGTCTTAACAGGATGAAACAATACTTTGTGTGAATCAACATACTCCTTGTATATGTCAAGAGTCTTAACAGCAACATGCAATGCAAATTTTCCTTGATTTGCCTTTCCAACTTGACAGTATACACGAACTTTGATCCCTGCTAAGATGTAAACTCATGCTATTACTAACAGCATTCACAGTATGCATAAGAAACTCTGCTTTATGATTTTACCATCTGTTGTATGATCTTCCACATAATCAAATAAACCAACAACAATGGCCACTAAATATGTGGACATAATTGGTGATTCTTGATAAGAAACCGTCTTTAGATGCCCATTCACTTTTTCTTCAATAATTGGCATGTTGGAAAGTGCTATTAGTTCAGATGGTACATCTAACGTGATCTTGAATGTAGCCTGTTTGTCAACAATGAACTGATTAAAACAATGACTAAGGAGTTTCAGATGGGTAGAAATAAGCTAAAGGTTTAAACATCATTCCAGTCCAGCCTCTCAATTTTTACATAATTTCTTTTTAAATTAAAATTGTTTCAATCAGTTCTTAATTTTCATTAAAGGTCAAAATTAGTCTCAATAATGTATTTCATTACTCATTTTATCAAATTAAAAGTAGTAAGAGGAACATAACTCATTTGATTGACAAATTTTTCAATAACTTGAATATTGTAAGAAAAGTATTTTTTCCTCTATTAAAAAAAAGTATTTTTTTAAATGTGAAAGCTACTTGCCTTGACAGGACACTTTCACTTCTAACAATATCACAAACTTCACAAAATGATTCCTCTATTTTGAATATTCTAACCGACTTGATAGCCAAAAAAAGTTATCAACATAGACTAAGTATCATATTTTATTAAAGATGAGGAACTATTAAAACTATTGAAAACTTATGGACCAAAATGGAAACCAGGTCAAGATTTAAGCGACTAAAAAGTAACATCCGTGTCGCTTCAACATGGTTATGGGAATATTCCCTTCCAGGTTACTTAGTGGGTTAACTAAAGGTGATTCAGATTTTTATAGAGGGAGAAAGGGAGGGAGATGGAAAGAGAGATGCTAACACCTTATAAGCTGGTTCATCCCAGCAAGGGAAGCAACGTCTAGCATCAACTGGTTCAAATTGTGTAACAGCCATGTTCTTCTTCTCACCATTGTGCTCATAAGTGCTGGACGACAAAGAGAAAAATCCATATCATTCAAGTTCAAAAAGAAGCACAAATAATCACAATTCTGTTGCTAAGAAATTGAGGCAACAGAAGAAATGAAATTACTGACAATTATTCCATACAGATTTGGAGGAGCGTGATTCTACACACAGCAAGCTAGTGGTCCATTGCAAAAGTACTACCACCAGAGGAATAATTTCAAAATACAATAAAATCCCAATCAGTTTCTCATTATTCTAAAATGTTGGCATATTTTTCTTTCTATAGGACTTATCTCTAATTTTGCTGAAAATTAGGAATTCTTAAACCTTCTTCATCCTATGAAAGCTTGACCAATTGTTTTAAGGAAGTACCTTCTCTTTTATTTTCCTTCTACTTGGGGTAGTTTTATGATCACTATATATCAAACCTCTTGAGGACTTGAATGAGGGGAAGAAAAAAACCCACAATTTTATCTTTCTCATTTTCTATCCGTAGATCATAAACTCTAACATGCAAAACTAATTACCTTCTATAGAATCCTTTCATTTTATCATTCAAGATTCCTTGGAAGACGATACTCAACGTTCCCGACCCAATTGGAAGCGTCTCTGCGAACTCCAAAACTAAAATTTGGTTCTCTTCGCACGCTTGAATACTTGAAGGCTGTAAAACCTGCACCAACAATTGATCGTCAAAAAAGTTTCAAAAACTCTTTCCCAATCATTACATTACAGATACCAATTTCGAAATGTTCAAAGGAAATACACAAATCATTACATTACTGATACCAATTTCGAAATGTTGAAAGGAAACAAAAATCATCATCGGGCAAAAGTAAAACAATCACAGCAGGAAGTTCATCCGAAATCTAACACGGTGAAAATCCATTTCCAATAAACTTATAGAAACAAATCAGTAGCGGAATCGAAAACAAGTGAGAAAGAGAGAGCGATTGAATACCTTGGAGGATTTGGGATTGGTGAAGGAGACAGAAGCATGATCGACATGAAGGTCGGCGGCATTGAGCACTAGAAATCGAGTATCGGAAAGGATATCGAGATCGATAGCAACAGAGCCGGAGAATTTACAGAGGCAGAGATCCGGTTTGAGGGTGATTTCGTAACGTTTAGGAACGGCGAATTTGGGGAGGCGAGGCTGACCTCTGAATTGATCCATCGGTGAAAGAATCGGAAAATTGAAACTGATAGTCCAAACACTCTGAACTCTGAAGCTCGAGAAGATGAAGATGAATGTGTTTATCTTATTATATAATTACTGAGCTTGCTCGAAGAAAATAGTTCTTTCTGGGGGCCCTCCACAGATCTTATTATTAATATTATTATTATTATTTTAAAATTAAATAAGTCTTTTATTTTTCTTTTTGAAGGCTTGATCATAGTTTTTATCGATGGCTTTTACATAATGTTGGCTTAAAAGTTAAAGCTAACCTTTTGGGCTGGATTTTAACATTCTCCGAATATATTATTTTCACGTTCTTCCTTTTTTTTTTTTTTTTTAAGCTACATAAAACTGATGAATTTGGTAACACATTAATTACTATCTAAAAAATCAAAAAATTATTTTTGTACAGTATCATTAAAAAAATATAGAAAAACAAAATTTACAAATTTTATCAATTTTCATTATAAACTTATAATTTCATCAAATTGGATCCTAAACACATAGTGATTGTTGCAATCTTTAAAATATAAATAAATTATCATAGTGCATTTTAAATTATTGCGAGTGCATGAATCAACCCCACTCTATACTAAGCTAGGTAAAGGGTGCTGAGCGGGTGCAGGGATGGTTGTATGATATTTGAGTAGTTTCTATTATCATAATTAAGTAGTTTTTATTGATGTCTTTAACACGAGGTTGGCTTCAACCTTAAAATTTGACTCTTTAAAATATATTATTTTATCATACATATTACATAATATTTACATTTTTAGCTATAAAACGCACCAAGAAGATTAAAGAACCCGCCCACTAATAAACTTTACTAATATATTCTTCGGTTTTAAATTTTGAAAATACTCAAACTTTTTTATTATTATTATTTTTTTTTTTTTTTTTGGAAGAACTCAAAATTATTTCAGCCTTGGTATCTTCCAAATTTTAATTTTGTGGATAGTAAATTCTTCACTTTAAAAAGGTCTAATAAATCTATGACATAATCTAATTTATTATATACAAAATTGAATGAATTTTATATCTAATTTAACTTTTTTTTTTTTTTTTTTTTTTAGTACATTGGAGGTAGGGAGATTCGAACCACAGACCTCTTGGTCATCAAGTCATACATATGTTAGCTGAGCTATGCTCGCTTTGGCTATATCTAATTTAACCTTAAACATTGAATTTCATAATAGATTCTTGAATATTTTAAAATGTTAAAGATGTTTGTATATATTTAGTCCCTAAACTTTAAAAAGTATCGAATAAGTCACCGAACTTTCAATTTTGTGTCTAACAAGTTTCTTGCATATTTGAAACTTGTAAAAATTAATTGATCTATTAGATATAAAATTAAATTTTATGTTTAACGAAACTCTAAACTTTCAATTTTTTGTCTACTAAGTCGTGACTTTAAAAAAATATTAATACAAAAATGTCAAATGTATTAATGATCTAATAGCACAAAATTAAAAATTCATTAACCTCTATCCCATACAAAATTGAAAGTCCATAAACTTGTTAGACACTTTTGAAGTCCATGAACCAAATTGATACAAACTTAAAAGTTTAAAGACTTATTGGTTAACCCATCCATACACCTTCGAAAAGGTCGTAGGTCTGAATCTTTATCCATGTAGTTGTGAATCTTGTGATATATAATGTTCTAAAAAAAATTGCATCTTTTTTTAAAATAGTTTTTTTTTTATTCTTAAAAGTTAAAACTACATAGCATAAAGCATTAGACTCGAACCATCTCCTAATCTCTTCATTATAGGTTGTATATTCAAATCCTTACCACATCGTTGATATATTTTTTTAACAAATCCAAACAAGGGGTAACCTTTAAACGAGGTTATAATTACTTAGAGTCGTTTAAAAAAACAAATCTCTTAAGTTGAATTAAAAGATACTTTGAGTGTGAAGATTCCAGCCCTAACCTCTTGGTCGAAGACATAAATCCTAACCGATTGAGATAGACTCAAGTTAGCAAATTATCTAACCATATAATGATAGAAAACATCAAATCAGGTTATGATTCCCTACACTAATACATTTGCTAAAATCTCGTAAATTGTAAAGATTGTTAGTCTTCAAGTGGTGAAATTTCAAAAAAATTGATCGATTTCTTTAACTTAAAAGCACAAAGATAGAAGAACAAACTTATCAGTCTTTTATTCACAAGCAATAGTAAGCATAGTTCAACCATAATTGACATATACTCAATCTCTTGAGATCAAAAGTTCGATCCCCTTCCACGCAATTGTTGAAATAAAAAAAATTTCTTTATTCACAGTTTAATCTAGAGGGAGAATTATTTCTTATTAAATATCGTGACCACTCAGATAGATACATTTTTACAATACAATCCATTGAACTGAAATTTAATGCACACAATTCAATTACCTACAAAAGTTTTGGTAAAATAGTCTTAGAGGCACCTCATGATGCCAACAATCGGATGCAGATTTAACAATGGATCATTAATAGTTCAGAGGAAGAAAATCAATCCAAGCTCATAGAAATCGCACCTTGTTCTTATGGCCCGCTTAGATTATTGCATCATTTCTTCTTGAATAAGAAATGGCTAACCATCCATTCTTCCCCATTGTTGTATCCAAATAACTCGGCTACTGAAATAAAGAATGTTCTCCAATAAACAGTCCACTTTACAGCTGAATCCTTCCCATAAGTAGTTGCCATGATTGGTTTTATTAAAGCTATATTCTCGTCCATTCTCTTGAGCCACTCTTCACTGCAATAGGATGTGTTAATTATATTGTTCTCCAATAATCATAGTACTGAGAATCGATAAAATAGTTCGGTGTTACCTTGTTCGAGAATAATGCTTGCCATTCACAAGCCAGTGGTCTACAATTGACACGTCATCCTGTATCGAACAAGCAAGATGATAAGACTCAAGCTGAAGCTTCTCGGGGTCTTAACTATAAACTTCTCACATATAAAGTCAAATGAAGACCAGTCGTTGGTCGTATTTCTCAAGTTGATGGAATGTAAGAAATGACAACACTTCTCAATATTAATAGCAAAAATTAATATAGATTCTTAAACAAATGATCTATTTGTTTAGTTAAGTACTTTTGACTTATGATATATGAACTTAGCATTGTAGTATAACACACTCAAATGAGAGAGATCTACATTAACTACTCATAAAAGAGATTTCATTTCATATTCGGTACATGACATACACATTTTTCTAACTTCCCCCTTTTCTTTTCTTACCTTCCGCAAAGATGGAATGTAAGAAATGACAACACTTCTCAATATTAATAGCAAAAATTAATATAGATTCTTAAACAAATGATCTATTTGTTTTGTTAAGTACTTTTGACTTATGATATATGAACTTAGCATTGTAGTATAACACACTCAAATGAGAGAGATCTACATTAACTACTCATAAAAGAGATTTCATTTCATATTCGGTACATGACATACACATTTTTCTAACTTCCCCCTTTTCTTTTCTTACCTTCCGCGTTTCGTAAAGTTTCAACAACTATCCTTTTTGAACAGTCTAAAGCAAATGCTTATCTATCAGGAACTGTAGATTAAAAAAACTAAATGAATAATAGAGAATAATTCTAGGGAAGGGGGATTTTATCACCTGGAAATAAAGAAGTAGATTTGCAGAAGGCATTGTACCACCTTCGAAGAAGTATCTAGTAATCCAATCATCTTCATTTATATCCTGAATAATGAGGCCATAAATTGGTTAGCAATACATAATATTGCCCTGTTTATCAAGATGTCTACTGCATACAACGTGCACAGCATTGAATCAAACCAATAATTGAGGGCCCAGCCATGAAGAAATATGAAAACCTCATATATATATTAAAAAAAATATATGAATCAAGCATACCTCAAAGTGATAGGCAAGAACTTTATGGCAAAAATGATGGACAAAGAGGAGACTATCCTGTTTCATCCAACCTGATATTTTCTTGAGAAGATCCTTGTAGTTTTTCATATGCTGCTCGGATAAAAATCAATAAAGTTTTATACTACGCCATGATGTGGGTAAGAAAAATGAAGCTACTCAAGGAAATTAGTTACCTCAAACATTTCAATGGAAAATATTCGGTCATATTCAGCTTCCATTTCAAATGTGCTGATGTCTGCAACTATGATGTTGACATTATGCAGTTGGAGATCCCTGAAACCACATATCAATTCTTAACTGTTAATTTCTACCACATCTACTATGTAAAAGAATTTAAAAGATACCAGTCCAACTTCATGTTGAGTAATTAACAAATCTAAAAGCAAACTCAAAACACATGGAAGAATGCTAATTACCGGCATTGCTCCTCAATGAAATCTTTCTGCGTGGTTGAATTGCAGATTCCTGTTACCCTGCAATTCTTATAATTTTGGGCAATGTACAACGAGAGCGAACCCCAGCCACATCCAACATCAAGAACAGTGTGACCATCCTTCAGTTGTGACCTTTCACAATACATTTGTAGCATTGCATCCTCAGCATCCTCCAAGGTACTTGACTTGTCATTGAAATAGCAACAACTGCAACAATAGATTGCTCGAATTAAGAGAATTTGAAGCTCATTTTATCTTGTAAAAAGTATTTGAAGCTCTCTTTTTCTTGTTTCTCTGCAATCCCGGCTTGGAATGACCATAAAATCTCTTTCTATAATACACACTACGGTTTTCTATTGAAAAACCAATCGTTCCATGAGAAAATAAAAGAATTCAGAAGGGCCTAAAAGAAATGGAAGCCCAAAAAGGGGAACATATCTGACTTAAAAAGACAACAAAAAATAAAATAAAAAAATGCCTACTGTTGTTGTAATATCTGTCGCTTGTACAGAGAGTTTAACTTCACAAATCACAATAAAATTCATCCTCCCACTCATATACATAACTACAGTATCATATTTTGTATCAATCTACGATAGAACATTTGTTTTAAGAAATCTATTACCTCATAAACATGTACTACAATTCATTTTGCATCACAGAAATAATTAGATCCAAATTTCGTTTCTGCGCATTGATCATGTCATCTTAACGCACAAGAAAACATGCATACAGATATCAGTGACATGAATAGAAAGCAGATTCTTCCGAACGTTTTGTAAGAATTTTTCACTACCTGTACTTGAGATTCTTCCCCAAAACCAACTTGAAGAAGGAGGTCGGTAGTTCGTAATGTTGAGCTTTCGGCTTATCAGTCTTAATAGCTATGGGCATTTCCCTTAAAGCTGCAGAAAGATGCAGAATCAATCGCTATGGAGATAATATCTCTTCCATCTAACTTGATTACTAGTTCAATCTCCTTGAGAATTGGACAATCCTTGAATAATTTACACAGAGATAGAGATCGAGATAGAGGAGAAGAAGTTAGAACTTACAGAGCACAAAGTGGAGCAAATCGGAGAGTTGAAGTTGAGAGGAAGGTTTGTAACCGGAGCGAAGACGAGAGGCGAGTAACAAGCGGGTGAACCGTCTTACGACGGCGTCCGGCAGCAGATTCCGTTCGAGTGAAGCCATTGCGAGACGGACGGTGACGTCGTAGGGAATCTGGATAAGCTCCGCCATTTGCAGTGTGGCTGAAGATGGATGCAAAATGATCCGCAATTGTTCAAGGCTCGACTTGTAGGCTTTGCTCTTCTAACCACCACTCGGGATCAAACACATGCCTTGAAGATGTTTAATTAGGTAAATGAATATGTCTAGATAATATACTTAAAACGGAAAGGAAATGAAAAAACAGAAAACGAGTAATTTTGGACAAAATATATATATATGAAAATTGTAACGATATCAATTTAGAGTAAAATAATTAAAAATATAGCATTTTAAAACAGAACAATTTCTATCCCGAATAGTATGGTTTATGGCTCATAGAAGTCTATTGCTGATAATAGTCTATCACTTCAGTTTTTTATAGAATTTTGTCAGTGACTATCTGATAGTAGTCTGATAGTCATATATCAACGATAACAGTCTATCAGCCACTTATTTTTTTTTCCATATTTATATAAAAAAAAAATGACTAAATTTGTCATTATTTTGAGTTTAATTGTTGTTTGTGCAATCAACGCTCTATATATATTACAATAAGGTACAACATCTCAATTACAACTAAATAACTATGGGTTGTATTCGATTAAGTTTGACTAATATATTTTTTTTCTATTTAATTGATAGATTTATGTAAATTTTAAAAGTTGGAGGTTTCATCTCTTTGTAGTTGTAATTGTTGAAAAAAAAAAAAAAAAAAAAAAAAGAAAAAAAAAAAAGAAAAAGTGTGATTTAAACTTTAAATCACTTTATATTTCTAAATATATTAGTACTTATGTTGACAATAATAGAATTGTGCAACTGTAAACATTGAATATGGAGTAATTACCCTTAAATTTGAATTAGCAAGTAACTATTGAACTAGTAATTATTAGTAATTATTAACTAGCATCCAGCTATTCAGGGAGTGGCAAAGCAACCACTTTCTTTTTTTTTATTATTATTATTATAAATTTAGTACATCAACTTTTATGTTTGTTGTTATTTGACCTTTCATCTGAATTTTAAAAAGTATCAACTTTTATGTTTGTTGTTATTTGACCTTTCATCTGAATTTTAAAAAGTATTATTAGGTCCCTCAATATTTTATTTTGTAAAACATTTCTATGTACTTTAAAGTCTAATAGGTACCAAACCAAGCATAGCTCAATCATAAAGTTGTGTTATTGACTAAGAAGTCAAAAAATCAATCAACGCATTAATTAAATACTTAAAAAAAAAAAAAACAAAAAAAAAAAACTTAAACTTTAAATATAAAATTTAATTTTGTATCTTATAAATCAATTAATTTTTAAAATATTTAAATATGACATAAATCTATTATACACTTTTTTTTTTTTTTTATTCTAAACAAATTAAAATTCTATAGCCTACATACAGGGGCGGATCCAGACATTGATGTTTGGGGGCCAAAAAATTAGAGTATATAAATATTAAAAAAAGATGCCAAAAATCCAGAGGTTCGAATTCACTATGTTGACATTAAAAAAAAGTTATTAGATAAAAAATATATTGAACTCTTTTTGAAGTTCGTGGTCTATTAAATACAAAATTAAAAGTTCAAAGATTTATTAGACATTTTAAAAAAAAAAAAACACAATATAACATGAATTTGTTTATAAAATTTATAAAAGAGAGGTTAATATAGTTTAAATTACTTTTGAAAATGTTAATAAATAAATTAATATTAAGAGTTAATAAAAAAAATTTAAAATATGAAGAATACTAAATTTAGATATTTGAAATTACAATGACTAAAATAATATAACTCTTAAAAAAAAATAGGTCTCAATTATTTTTAAGAATGAAATTTATATATTTTTAAATATATATAAACAAAACATTAAAAGAGAACAATTTTTTTAAAAAAAAATATACAAATATGGAAGGAAATGTAAAGCAAATAAATTATTGTTATGGTTGAGTTTCGAACTCAGACACAACAAAATATAAATCATGCACATGACCACTACAGCAGAATAAGATTTTGTTAATTTAAGGGGGCCAAAATGTATTTAATAACAATACTATATATTTAAGGCATTAATTTTGCTTACGAGTATGAGAAAATAAAAAAATTTGGGGGGGCCGTGGCCCCCCCTAGTCCCTTCAGAGGTCCGCCCCTGCCTACATACTTGCATTTATAAGATCCGTATAATCGATGTATAATCGATGTTACGCTCCAGAGAAGGATAGGTGTGATTGTAGTAAGTTCGAGGAACTTTTAGTTGGAGAATCAATTAAACCTTTTTAAAGTTTAGAAATATACCAAACACTTTTTAGAGTGTATGAACAAAATAGATCACTTTTTTTTCCCTCCCCCTTCTTCATTGCAACCATGAAATGGAGTATTGGAAGTTGAGACAAATGATCCGTAAACTTTATCATAGTCCTTGTTGGTTGTCCACAAACGACATATTCCTTAATCAATAATAAGTGGATGTACAAATAACCTGAGGCGTAATGTCATTTGACTTAGCGTTTTAAAACTCACGTTTGATGTTTATTTTATTTTATTATTATTAATTTGAGTTTAACAACAAGTAGAGTATGGAGATTAAAACTTATGATCTTTTTGTCGAATGTTTGAGTTCAACCATGCTCGAATTGACACTTTAATCTATTACTTGTTCATATAAAATTAACACAAAATACTTAATTGTTTGCACTTTGCATCAAGATAGATGATCATTTTGAATAACAAAGTCAAATGAATTTTTTATACCGTTTAATATGAATTAAATATTAACTAACATTTAAATCAATAACATATTAAAGTGAACACAACTCAACTATAATTAAGGTTGAAAGTTCAAATCCTCATATCCCCATTTGTTGCATTAGAAAAAAAAAAAATTAACAACATAGTCAAAATATATGTTAAGAAAACTCGTTACGTTACAAGTTTAGTCCCTAAAATGTTAATTTGTGTCTATTTAGTCCCCAAACTTTAAAAAATGTATGATAGGTCCATAAACTTTCAATGTCGTGTCTAACAGGTTATTGATAAATTCAATATCTTAAAAAATAAATTGATCTATTATATATAAATTTAAATTTTATGGCCAACCAAACTCTATAATTTAAATTACGTGTATGGTAGATTCACAAATTAAAAAAATAAAAAAAAATTAAAGACTAAATTATAATATTAAAAGTTTAGAGACCAAGTATTTTAACCCAAGAAAAACATCTTTACTACAAGATACTTCGGGAATATTGAAACCTCACCATTCACAAAATTATTAGCAAGACACAAGGAGGTCTTAACTGGAATTTACCACGCTGGGCTTAGGCCCAAGATTATGAGCTACGATACGACGTCGTTCATTGGCTCACGACCTTCACAAGGTCTCGACTGGAGTTCGAGTGTGCCTCCAGGAGAGCCATGAGGGGCGTCAACAACAGAACCAAGGGATCGGCGTCCGGAACCGCCGGAAAATCAGAAAACCGGCGGATGAGCAACGCCGAGCGTTCGGAATACTTCGCGAGGAGAGAGGCGGCGAAGATATTGCGGCGTGTTCTCGAAGGAGATGCTCAACGTCGAGCCGTCGCCTCCATCAAATCACTCGTTTATGCTCCATCTGTTAGGAATAAGAAGGGTACCTTCGCTCTTGTTTGCAAGACACTCAAATGTATGTTCCGAACAAAGATTCTTTCATGCTATCAAAAGAAATTATGGACTGAAGGAAAGAACTCGCTGTGTTGGGCGTTAAATACTGAAAATGTTTTTTCAAACCGATTCTCATGTAGCTGTCGATAGAAACATTGGTTTCAGTCGAACATTTTGCTTTGCGTTTGGATATGAACTTAATAATTTAGTTATGCAACGGTTTTAGCTCTGCAACTTCGAACTGAATGGATAGCGTAGCAATGAATTGTATAGAAAATTGAAAATCCTATTTATTTGTAGCTCTCTGCATAAACTGAAAAATTTCTTTTGCTTTGGTTGTATTGTTAGACCTCCCCGTAATCAAGGACGTACTGGAGGCTGCCGATTTGTTGAGCAGCAAATGGAAGGTACTCGTGCATCTTCTTTGTAGATGATCTTGAATCTACTCTGATGACAGTTACTCTTTTTACTATGATCGTTTGTAATTCATTTGTTTTATACATTTTTCTCAAGTTTTTGGCTAATCCTGTCGGGATAGCTTTCTCATTCACTACAAATATATCATAACATTAATTTTATATTTTTGCAGAGGCAGAAGGAATTAATTTATGTCGTTATGTATGATATCCTCCTTGGCCAGGTATTTTATTCACATGGTTATTTTAGCTTAACATAGTACCATTTTATAGTTAAAAAAACTAATTTTGCACTTTCCCCCTCCGTTTTTCCCTTTTGTTTTTGGAAGAAAACAAATGATCCACCCTTCTCCGTCGATCTCCTCTCTTTTGATCATATTCAGAACTTAAATGATAGTATAGTTTTTTTTTTTTACAACAATGATAGTATAGTGTTGGTGAATGTCAATATGACCAAAATAATGATATTTTTCATGCAAATTTGTCTAATTCGAACACCATTTAGTTTAGAAATGTAATTAAATGCAATTTTTTTGTTCCATACCATCTGGACCTTTTGAAATGTAATTAAATTCAAATGCAAATTTGTCTTTAAAAATGTAATTTCTAATAATATAACATTGATTTTTCAAAAGGTCGACTCTGAAAATATTTAATGATAGTTGAACGAACAGGAGGAGGATTTATTGTTGTTCTATAGCATCTGGACCTTTTTAAATTCATTTACACGAAATCAGTTTTGTCTCTCCAGTAATAACTCTATTGGCATGGCTTTGAACTGTACTTGTATCATCAAGAGTTACTGGGTCTGCTAGGAGTTTGGAGGCCAGCTCATGCAGTTCAATACACGTGAACAATTTTTTTTTGGTGAGAGGTTAAGAGTGAGCTAGAAGTAGAAAATACATAAGTTATTGTTACAACTTACAATTAAGTGTCTAATGAATTTGTAGAAGCTTCTGCTAACGAGACTGCTGCAGCTCGCTTATTTTACATTCGGTGCTGATTGGTAATATTTTATTGGAACCATGCGTAGAAAACTCCTGCAGTTGGTGATGCAGAGAAGTTTCTCATGCGGCAGCAAAGTGCTTTACAATCTGTGGTTACACAGCTTTTGTCAAAGAGAAAAGTAAAAAATATTGAAGATTTAATAGGTTGTGGTGTAAATCCTGGTAAGGGTTCTGTATAAATCTGTTGCTGTGCTGATTTCTACTGACTTAGTTATAAAGCCTATTCAGCTCTGTATAAATCTTCAATGCAGGTGTTTCAAAGCCTCGTTTTATCCGTGTGAATACTTTGAAGATGGATGTTCACACAGCAATAAACGAATTAGGCAAAAAATATGCAGTGAGTTCCAAGATCTTTCCTAAATGTTGTTTATGTGTATGCCAGTAGAGTAGAGTTCAGTAGCCACAACGGGATTATCTTCACTTATTGCACCCTTCATCATTTTATAAATTATTAATTATTCTAAGTGCCTCCTAGTTATTCCTTCAATCATTTTAAAATATGCATAATGGATGTAGGGATAAAGTCCGTCCTGAGTTTTGTCGTTGGTTAGGTTTGCATTCCATCATGATGCTTTAAGAGAATTCCTTAATGGTGCTGGTTTTTATGTGAAATAGGTCCAGAAGGATGACATGGTTCCTGACCTCTTGGTACTTCCTCCAGGCAGTGATTTACATAATCATCCTCTGGTTGCAAATGGGAGTATCTTCATGCAAGTAAGTCTCTAGTTTTTATCTAGTCCATTTTATCATGAAGCATGTATTGATGGTCAAGGGCAGGTTTTTTTTTTCTTTCTTTCTATTGTATACCAACAAGATGGTATTAATGTTTGTAGGGGAAGGCTAGTTCTATGGTTGCAGTAGCCCTTGATCCCAAGCCAGGATGGGAAGTAAGATCATCTCACTTGTAGTTACCATCCAGTTCATTTTGGAATTTGGATCAATTTCTATGGTTTCTCAGCTTCTATTTGCTCGCTTCTTTCCACCTTTAGTTGAAATTTTAAGTAATGTCGAACGACTTACTGTTTTACAAAATACTCAAACTTATTCTGGAATATCAACCTCATGTTTTCTTATTGCCTCCCTTCTTTTCACCTCTTTACCACATTTTTTAGCTCTGTCCATCGTCCCTGTAGCATAATTACTTGAGCATCTACTGTTTTCCATTTTGATATTTTGTATTATTGAAGGTCCTTGATGCATGTTCAGCTCCGGGTAACAAAACTGTCCACCTTGCCTCTCTCATGAATGGAAAAGGAAGGATCATAGCATGTGAATTAAATGAAAACAGGGTCAGACGCTTACAAGATACTATCAAACTATCTGGAGCCTCTAGTATCCTTTGTTGATAGTGATAGTCTTGTCTGCATACGGGTGTTGTATATAGAAACTCTCTATCTATGCAATCTTACACTTGATTATTTTCTCTACTTGGGCTAGTCGCCTTGCACATGAGTGTCATTTTAATGGGTTGAAGGATAACATGATGTTACCGTTTATGCCATTACCAGCTATTTTACTGGACAATTTTTTTATTCCGACTCCAATCGCGTTACCTTGATTAACCTTAACCTTGGTGCAAGATATAGAAGTTTTGCATGGAGACTTCCTTACTCTTAATCCAGAAGATCCTTCATTATCCAAAGTAAGTTCTGCTTAGCTCCACTGTGATTATCTTTTCTTCAAGCCCTATGATGAATAACTAAAACTGCTGCCATTGTAGTCAGGGGACTCCCGTTTTTTTTTTTTTTAAAGTGATGGCCACTTAGATGTGATGGGATTAGTCAAGCAGTATAGCTTTAAGGCTTCACAAGACAATCCCATTGCTCCCTAGGTTTTGACAGAACGATGGAAGTAATAAATAATAGCCGTAGCTTTCATTGATTAGAGATTGGAATACTTTGCAATTTCTAATTGGCGTAAGTAGGTGGGAGACCAGAATCTAATTTTTTGCCACAGCGTACTGATATTCAGCTGGAAAATGTTCTGTTGTTGCCATCATCCTCTTTTTATTTCTTAAGGTCCGTGCCATTCTTTTGGATCCTTCCTGCTCTGGATCTGGAACTGCAGCTGCTAGATTAGATCATTTGCTCCCCTCACATGTTGAAGGTAACTCCTAACAGTGTATTAATTGACACAATATGTAATTTATTATTTGCGATATCTTCTTCTGGTTATTGCTACCTCCACCTTACAGCCCTGAATTGTGCAGGGAAGACCTCTGAGGATGTTGACCTTGAACGACTGAACAAACTCGCTGGCTTTCAGAGAAAGGCTCTAGCACATGCATTTTCCTGTGAGTTCATCCTGTTGTGCTTATATTGATAGAGCTAAAAAGAAACCAGAGTTAATATATTGAAGAGGCATTAGAAAATCTCCAGATGTTCAAAAGGTCTATGACTCGAAATACTAGGAACTCCTCCTAACTCATCTCTGTACATTCATTCCGCACCTCCTTAATATCCCTTTTATGCTCATTCATATTTGACTCTAACCGTTCAAAATAAAATATTAGATTGCCTAATCCACAACCCTTAATAAGTCGGACCCACACTTCACATCTTGCTATTGGCAGCGTTCTCTCAGGCTGTATTCATCATCATCTTCTTTTTCCAGAGAGAATTTAACGAGGTTCTCTCAGGCTATATTCATCATCTTCTTTAACGAGGTTAAATTATCCAAAAGACATCGTCTAAAAAGAGAATTTGACAAGCAAACAATGCAAATGCAGAGAGTTAACTATGAGCGATGTATGCTCCTATAACACAACACAAACCTTTTTTATTCGCTGTTCGTAACCAATGTCATCTCATTGCAGTTCCAGCCGTAGAGAAAATTGTTTACAGCACTTGTTCCATTCATCAAGTTGAAAACGAAGATGTTGTCCAGTCATTGTTACCTCTTGCTGAATCGCATGGTTTTCAACTGGAAACTCCGTTCCCAAAGTGGCAGCGGCGAGGTCTCCCGATTTTCGCAGGCGGTAAGTACCATCCTTCAACTAAACCAACAGATTATTTGGTGTTTTTTTAACTCGCCCTCTTCAAATTAACTATTTGAAAACTTAATTGCACGATAAAACATTCTAGAATATGTTCTCTTTTTGCAGCTAACCATTTACTTCGAACCGATCCTATCGAGGACAAAGAAGGATTCTTCATAGCTCTATTTAAGAAGCAGCAGGACACGACACACCCATTTCCCGGAACTTCAATTAGAGACAAAAGCTCTAGAAATCCTGGTGGAAATGGCAGAAACCGTTGGGCAGTAACATACCCTCCTACCAGGATGTCCAAAATGTGGTTGTATGCACATTCGATAAGGACACGATGGAGAAAGAACCGCACTCCATCCAGAAGTAGAACAAGAACTTGATTATTTTCAATACAAAACATAGTAGAAGCGATTGTTGGATTTCAGTTTCTTGTAAAAGATGTTATTTATCTGATAAGAATGTGTCCATGACCTCTACAGTTCATCGGAGACCCTTAAAGGTGAAATGGAAGGAGAAGTTGTTCCATTCCATCGCGCCGCTATTGGAACTAGTAGGAACGATTGGGATTGGCCATACAATTATTAGTTGGAAAGAGACTTCAACATATCTGTACTCAGGTTAGTAAATTAAGATTTGAACTGAGCTTTTTGTATTATTAGTTCTGAGTCTAGCATATTGTTTAGCAGCTAGTTCCTTTGTTGCATAGTTACACAACACTATTATTTCAGAAATGATTCGAAATAATTTTGAATTAGTTAAAATTATTTTTGTCATCTTTAAAGCATATCTTTATTCATTCAAAATCAATTTAATGTTTGATTTTTACATATTCATTCAAAATTAATTTAATGTTTGATTTTATATTTTTATACGCAATTTCATTCCATCAAAGTTGATTTTAAATTATTAAAGAAATATTTTTGGAGTGATTTTGAATATGACAAAAGTGATTTTAACTAATTTGTTTAAAATCAATCTCAAATATGTCCTTAATCCTTCGAAATTAATTTGATGCTATGTAAATCGTGTTTAAAAGTGTAAAATCAAACATTAAAATAATTCTAAATTATTAAATCAGATTAATTTTGAAACGAAAGTAATTTTAAATGACTAAAAGAAACAAACTTTATAGTAGTAGTAAAAGATAGGCACATTTACTAATAAAACTTCAAAATATTCATCAACATAAACCTTCAAACACACACATTACAGACATTTCAACTCAACACCACTAAAGAAAAAAAGAACAGAAAAACAACCATGTAGCCATATCCTCACAACAGCCATATTATTGAAAACTCATGATCCAAAGTTCCAATTCCAAAGTAGAAATCCCTGATACTTCTCGCCCCTTCAGTTAATCTTGACCTCAACGATCTTAGGCTTCTTAGGCTCAGGTGGTGGCAACTTCTGCACAGTCACATTGAGCACACCGTCCTGGCAAACCGCCGAGATGGCATCAATGTTGGCATTTTCCGGCAACACAAATTTCCTCATAAACTTTCCAACTCTCCTCTCCATTCTCACATACTTAGCCCCCTCTTTCTCCTCCTCCCTCTTCCTCTCGCCGCTTATCAGTAGCACATTGTCGTCCTCAACCTGAACCTTGATGTCGCCGACCTTCAGCCCCGGCATGTCGACGACGAAAACGTAGGAGTTCGGATACTCCTTGATGTCGGCCGGAGTGGCTGCCATGGCCTTGGTGTCCCGGACGTAGGTGCGCGTCGGGGCATTGAACGACTTCTCGGGCTCGTCGGCGAGATCCATCACTTGGTGGAGGGTGGAGAAGATTGGGGAGTCTAGGCCCATGATTCTGAGATCCATTTTTCTCTTGTTAATGGGATAAATGTTTGATGATGATGAAGGGAAAAGAACACAGAAAAGAGTGTGGGTTGGATGGTAGATTTTGGTCGTAGGAAATGTTTTTTGCTTGTGGCGAATGGAGAATGGTTGGTTCGTTTTTATAGTTGTGTTGTGTTGTGAATGAGGAATTTTCTGGAAGGATGGAGAAGAGCTGGAAGGAGGTTCCAGCTTCCAGGAGCTTCGAAAGTATTCCTCGTTTGAGTTCTAGAAGTTGACAGAGGGAAAATGACAATGAGGACCTTGTCATTTGGAAATATTACAGAGGATTTAAATTGTTTTTTTTTTTAAATAATATTTCCCTGTTCGGGAAGAAAATTTATAGGTAAAAGTTAAAACCTGGACATGGTAAATTGGATTAATTTTTACTCCAAAATTTTAATTTCATATCAAATTAAACCCCCTCTGCAAATTCACCCTCTCATTTAATTAAAATCTTGCACAATTAGATTGATTATTCAATAATGCTCTCCAAAAATTTACAAAGTTTAACTACTGTTAAAAGGGTAGTTTTTCAGTCTCATTGATTTTTTTTTTTTTTTTGGGTGTTAATTCATTAAATGTACCCAATCCATATTGAAGTATCAATAGATTTAAAACCAAACCATTCGTCCAGATCGAATTTTATGTTTTATTTTAAAATATTAAAAATCACTTTCAAACCCAATTTTAATAATATAAAAATGTCTTACTCTTTTTTTAAAAAATTCATATATAAAGTTTAAAATTAAACATACAAATCATTTTAAATGTCGATTTGAGGATAAATTATTCGTCATTAAAATTACTGTTGTATTCACTTTGGTGGTGATGAAATACCATTACTAAATATTAACTTCAACAAAAATAATAAATTATTTTAAACACCATTTTTTATTTATTTATTATTTCTTACATGATATCCTTTCTATTCATCACCATCTTTTCACAACCGAACGAACCAACGCACTTCACATTCACACCCACAAAAACCAGCCTCTTTCACCCCACATGAACCTCAATATTCTTAGCCTTTTTGGGCTCCGGCGGCGGCTTCTTCTCCACCGTGACCGACAGCACACCGTCCTGGTACGCCGCCGACACTTTGTCGGTGTCGGCGGTTTCCGGCAGCACAAAATTCTTCAAGTATTTACCCAGCCTCCTCTCCATTCTCACATATTTTCCCTCCTTCACCTTTTCACTTTCCCTCTTCCTCTCGCCGCTCACAACCAACTGATTGTCCTCAATTTGGACCTTGATTTGATCCATTTTGAGGCCAGGCATGTCGATGGTGAATTGGTACGCGTTTGGATACTCGACCACGTCGGCCGGAGTCGCCGCTATCGCCTTCGTGTCCCTCACGTACGCACGTGACGGCGCGTGGTGGGTGCTCTGCCCTGGCTCGTCGGCGAAGTCCAGAAGGTCGTGGAGGACGTTGAGGAATATTGGGTTGGCTACGTCCATTTTTGGTGATGGTGGAGTGAGTTTGAATGGGTGCGTCTTTGGGTTTATATAAGGGTTGGAATTTGGATTAATGGAGGAAAAAAACAAGAAATAAGCAAATATTAGGTAAAAATGTTTAATTTTGGTCCATTTAATTCATATATTTTTAAAATATTCATTTTCATCCTCGTATTTTTTTAAAAATAACCATTATTACCGACATGTTCTAGTTTAACTAACATATTGTATAATTTAATGACCATAAAGTCACCTGTTTAATCTACCACACTCTTAATGTTCTAATTTAACCAACATATTGTTTAATCTAATGACCATAAAGTCACATGTTTAATCCACCACTCCACATATTAATCCACCACTCCACATATCACTCCACATATCGGAAAAAAAAAATATTGTTTGTAAATTATCCGTACAAAGTTATGTTTACATTTAAAAAAAAAGGTGTCGAGTATGTAACTTTAAAACTGTGGAAGAAAAAATAATGAATCGAAGAAAAAATAATGAATCAAAACAATCACCTTTAAAAAGTAAAAAGAAATAAATAGACCTTTTGACATGAAAATGAAATAGAACAAAGTTAAATAATTCAAATAGAACTTTTGAAATTATACAAATGATCAGAATGATGAAAATTTAAAATTGCATAAATCAAAATAGTATTTTAACTTAAGTTAAATTATAGGTAAAATTATAAATTTAGTTCCTTTATTTGAACTTTCAAAATTACAAATTTAATTATGGAGCATTCAATTTTTTTTTAAATTTACAAATCTATCCAACATTGTTAGACACAAATTTTAAGTTTAGAGAATAAATACAAATTTAAAGTTTATAAATTTATTAGACATCAATAAAAGTTTAGCAACCAAATAAATACAACACCCTAACCTTATAATAAACTTAAAATTTAACCAAAACTTTTGTAAAATTGATTGGTTGTAAACTTTTGAAGCTACGTATGATTAAGTTTCAAAATAGGTCTCCTCTTTACGTTGAGATTAATGTGTCACACTGCCAACAAAACAGTATTCGGTGGCAAAAGTTTTCAATGAATTTTATCTTTACACGTGGCTGTCCAGCTAGGAGAACTACCTCCACGTGGCCTTGGATCTGAAACAACGTGGCATCAGCAGCCGAAAGCATTTTTCCGACATGATGGGCCCAAAAAGCCCACCTTGGTAATGGGCTTTGGGAACGGATCAATTAAATACACAGCCCAAAAAGCCCAACACAGCCCAAATTTTGTAGGTCGGTAGCCCACAGAATTCCCTTAAGAAAAAAATCGACCATGGATTTTGAGCAACAACGAAACCGTCACCATTTCCATTGGGTCACCTTTTTGAAAAGAAGAAAAAATATGAACGATTGATTATCACTTTGTCAGAGAAAAACTATGTGCTGATCTGATTCTGCTTCTTCCCCCACCCCAAAAATGGGATTTAAATCAAATTTGCACAAAATTAATAAAAAAGACCATAGAGAAAGTAGAATTAAAATTACATAAGTTTAATAACGAATAACGATTATTATTTATTTTTTTTTTTACATGATGTATCGTCGTTTAGTGATCCTGAAGTCCTAAGTTTAATATTTTAATCTAAAATGTTGTTAAAAAAAAAAAAAACATCGATTTGGGAAGAGGAAAAAAAAAACTTAAGATGAGACTCTGAATTGTGATGGGTATTATAGAAATGGTGTGAAAGTTTATAAAGGAAGTGTCAAGTTGGAAGAGACAATGGAAGAAGAAGACCAAAAACCCTAATGGATAACCCACAGAATTATGGAGTGTGAGCGAGAGAGAGAGAGAGAGAGAGCCAGAGAGAGGGGCATTTGGCTTTTGGGTTCATCCTTAAAAGAGGCTAATTTCTAAATATGACCTCAACATGGCGATGGACACGTGTCCGTCCTCCTCGATCCTCAAAACCCTCGCGAAACTCCATAAATCTTGTCTTTTCTTTCTACTTCACCTCTTTATTTCCTTCCCTTTCGCCTCCATTTCCGTTCTCAATTTCCCACTCTGCTTTCTGGGTTTTTTCTCCTTTCCAATTTGAGACTTGTTTTCTATTTGGTGCTCAAATCAGCAGATTTCCTTTTGGAGAAGAAATCCCATATGATCGTATTGGATTCCATGGTGAGATGAGTCCAATCTTGAAATTTATTACCGAAGAATCATAATTACTCCAATTATTGCTGTTCTTGTCTCTTGTGGTTCAGTTTCTGATCTCCCCTTTTCATTTGGGTCTTTTATGTGTTTCATTGTTGAAGCTTTTTTGGAACTGTGATTGCATAGTTTTGAGAAGGAAGGAAGAGGGTTCATCTGGTTTGTTTCTGGGGTTGTTTGTGATTAGTTTTAGAACTGGCTAAGATGAGCCTGGATGCAGCTGAGGATGAATCAACTTCTGAAATCCATATTCCAGCAGAGATTGATTGGGATATGTTAGACAAATCCAAATTCTTTTTTCTGGGTGCTGCTTTATTTTCAGGTGTATCAACTGCTCTTTATCCTATTGTTGTTTTGAAAACTCGACTTCAGGTTTCTGCTACCAAGCTATCAAGCTTTAAAATGTCATATTCTATCATGCGCCATGAAGGCTTAAGAGGGTTTTACAGAGGCTTTGGAACCTCTTTAATGGGAACTATCCCAGCTCGAGCCTTTTACATGGCAGCTCTTGAAGTCACCAAGAGTGGCGTTGGAAGTGCAACGGTTAGGCTAGGCTTTTCAGACACCTCAGCCATGGCTATAGCTAATGGGGCTGCAGGGTTGAGCTCAGCCATGGCTGCTCAATTGGTCTGGACTCCAATAGATGTTGTAAGCCAAAGACTAATGGTTCAGGGCTGCAATATCAGTGCTAAAAACAGTGTTTCTAATCTTAATTCTTGTGTCTATAAAAATGGTATTGACGCTTTCAGAAAGATCATTTATGCTGATGGTTTTCCGGGATTATACAGGGGATTTGGGATTTCAATTTTGACATATGCTCCATCAAATGCAGTTTGGTGGGCTTCTTACTCTGTAGCTCACAGGCTCATTTGGAGTGGTCTAGGCTACTACAGAAGTAAGAAGGATGAGAGTTGTATTAATGGTTTAGGCTATGGCTTTAAAGCAGATTCTAAGGCAACAATGGCAGTTCAGGGGTTGAGTGCAGCCTTGGCCAGTGGGGTTTCTGCTATCATAACAATGCCACTGGATACCATCAAGACTAGATTGCAAGTTTTGGATGGAGAAGAAAACGGCCAAAGACGCCCTCTAACGGCATTGCAGACCGTAAGGAACTTGATGAAGGAAGGCGGGCTGAACGCTTGTTATCGAGGGCTTGGCCCGAGATGGGCGTCGATGGCCATGTCAGCCACCACCATGATCACAACCTATGAGTTTCTCAAACGGCTATCTGCTAAGAACCTAGATTGTTCGAGCTGATCGCCCGAGCAGACAATGAGAGATATATGAAGGATACTTTGCAAGTTACATGATTGCCATTTTCTGACCATAGACTACAATGGCTCGGATATTTACCTAGAGGCAGATAATGTATGCCCTTTTCTTTTTCTTTTTCTTAAGGTCCCTATTGCTGGGTAGAATTTGTTCAAGATCATATTGAATATGGCATGAAGACTTGTAATGCTTATACCTCATCAATAAGGAAATTCATTTTTTTCCTTTCATTTCTCTTGTACAAACGTTTGTGCTTATATAAACTAGTTTTCAACGATTCATGTTATATGTTTCCAAGAAATATAAACTTCTACTAAGCCTACCTTACCTGCAGACTGTTTCTTTTCAACTATGAAGGTCGTGACGTGATCATTCAAATTTGAAGATTTTTCTTTGATCTTCCTTTTAGTAGTTCACCTTCCAAAATGTAAATTTCCAGTGTTACACCTGTTTCAGAGTGATACTCTCAAAGTATTAACTCTTTTTTTTTCAAAATTTGTTGTTGGGAATGATTAGAATTTGTTTTTGGTAAGATGATGGGCAAGGAATTCTACTATTGAAAATCATTGCCTCGTGCTCATGGCCGCCTACCCCACTAATCCATTGGGAGGCTTCATTCACTCTAAGTTCAGTGGTCATTCACTCTAAGGTCTGGACTTTATAAGGCTATTTGGTCGGATTTTTACCCTAAAAAGATTAATGTTTTTTTATGGGAATTGAGTCTTGGTGCTATTAACACGGCTGACAAACTACAATGTCGTATGCTTTATATGACCATTTCTCCTTCTTGGTGTGTTATGTGTTCTGCTCACGACGAATGTCAAGCTTATCTTTTTCTCGATTGCTCCTTTGCCTCTCAGTATTGGGCCTTTATTCTTAAGGTTTGGTTATTCCGAATAACATGGCTGATTTTTTGCTTACCATGTTTGTTCATCACCATTTCCATGGAGAGGCTAAGACTTTATGGCTTGCTTTCAATCGAGTGTTTCTTTGGTTTATTTGGAGAGAACGGAATGCTCGAATCTTTCGAGATGTTTCTTCTTCTTTTGATCGGGTTTTGGACTTAATTATTTTTAACACTTTGTATTGGTGCAAGTGTAAACACCCTTTCTCCAATTATAGTTTTTCACAATTGACCGTTAATTGGTCCGTTTTCTTGTAATCACCTTTAGGTGCTCGAGCTTATGCTCTTTTTCATTCATCAATGAATCGTTTCTTGTTCAAAAAAATTAAGGGTCTTGGGAACTTAGAGGGAATGAGTTCAATCCATGGTGGTCACCTACCTAGGAATTAATTTTCTACGGGTTTCCTTAGCAACCAAATGTTGTAGGGTCAGATGGTTGACTCGTGAGATTAGTTGAGGTGCGCGTAAGCTGGCCCGGACACACACGGATAAAAAAAAAAGTTATCTTTCTGGAGATCTAATACGAACTTGGAGAAATTTTCAAACATTCCAAGCCCTTACTATCTGGCCACCCCTAGGAGATGTGGAGTTAACATAATTCACAGTTTCTTTGAATTTGATATCTTGTGAAATGAGAGACTCGCTGTTGTTTATCTCCTTGGTGTGTATTATGTTGCAAGGATGAAGAATCTTTATTACTTATTTCCTTAAGGCCTGTCTGTCCTCAAAAGGATTGTGGTGTATATTTCCTTTTGAATTTGATGTTTATGGGACTTTCTCCATAGATGAATCCATCATGTGTTGCCAGTTGGAAACATTTTTTGGTAGCATGGTTGCAAAGAAAAGTTCATTTTTAGTTAAAAATAAAAGAGGAAAAAGAAGTAGTGCATTTACTTAAAAAATTGTCCAAGTCCAGAAGTTTTCAATCACAATATGATGCAAAGTAACAGATTTACTTGGACTCAACACTTCTTTTGATACTTTCATCAACATTTGAGAACCTAAATTTCTGTTTTCCATGTACTGATCTTCCTTCCAGCATCTTATCTTCGCACTGTTAACGTTTAACTACTTATGTTTAATGTTCTGTAATTATATTTGTCACTGTTGTTTCAAATTGATACTTATTATTTGTTTTTTGTTTTGTTTTTTCTCTTTTCATGTGCAGAGGAGAACAAAAAAAAAAGGTTTATGCTTTGATGATTCAGTCTGCACAGTGAGAGATAACTAATGACCACCTGTTTCATCCAGTTCAGAGGATCCTTCAATTGTAAGGGTGTCCTAACTTTAGTTTTGCAAGGATATTATGACTGAGAAGTAGATGTAACAACAATCAGGAAATAAAACTTAAAAGGAACTGTTGCAGGCCTACACAGTTCTCAACAGGTGAACTCTCATCTTCATATCTCTTATTGCTTCCTGGCCTTTTATACTTACTCTAAGAATTTGAAGTTATAACATTTGATTCGAGGGTTTCTCTTACTTTCATTAATGTCACATCCGTGAAGCCAAAATTCTATGTGGGTGTTGAATGAATTTAAAAAGGATGTTTGCATGAGAACGCCGATTTAACAAAGAAGCTCAGAATGTATCCATTTATTCCAGTAGCCAAAAATATACGTTCAATTCAAGAATCAAGACTTGGTTGATGCTATGACTTGCTCTTCTGTTTTATGCTTGCTTGCTCATTGAATTTCTGTTCAGTAGGATTATTTTCTCCCAAGTCTCATTATTGTCATACTACTTGGAGGATTCTAGGCGCAAGCCTGTTCTAAATGTTACAAGCTGGTAAGTTTATGAGATGTGGAGTCCCTCCTGTTTTTGTTAAAGAAATACAATAATGTTTAGATTCTTGGGGGTTTCTTTACGTTTCAGTCTGACTTTCTCGAAATCGGTCTGATGTCTCTCTGCTTGGTCTATCTCTCTCTTCTTCTTTGAGTGTAATTTCTTGTCTACGCGTTGACTTGTTGATTGAGATTGGTAGGTTTGAGATTCAACCATTTGAGCATTTTTTCGGGAATGATTTGTTTCAAACCGCATTAGAAAGAACTTCTAGACTTCGTTCGTGCATTAACAAATCTTCAAACATGTTTTCTATATCGAAAAACAAATTTTGTTTATGAAAAGGTAAAAAAAAAACATAGTTCAACTAACATAATGTATGAACTAGTTGTTCGAATCACCCACCTCGCATGTTGTAAAAAAAAATAATAATAATAAATAACACCATTGTCAAATACCACCTATTTTAAAAGCATTTTCATTCAATAGTTATCTAAGCTTACATTTATATTGAATGTTAAAATTCTTGTGGTGTTCATTTAAGGGAACATTTTTCTGGTTGTTTGAAGCTTAGAGGTTTCATTTGCTTGGGCAACATCAGAACCATCAGGCAAAGCCATGATATGGAGTCTCACACTATCCATTCTATCCATTGCAGAAACAAGAGTGCTTCTTATCTCGGCTTGGTCACAGCAGTGAATTAGCCCGGTAGAGCTTGTGTTCGATGGGATTACGCTCTTTCCTTCTAATCGAGAAATCAACAGGAGATAGTTGGTTGCCTTTGCCTCTTCCAAGAGGTTGCCAAGCCCACAACGGTCAGCGGCAGAACCTTTCATCACCGCACTGACACAGATGAAACCCTGCATCGAAACGCCATCAGTTCTCCAAATTTTCTGTAAGAATATTTGGATTTCTTCAATAGTACTAGTTTTCTTGTCTTAGAATTTTTTTTTGTTTTTTGAATGAGAAACAATTTCATTGATAATATGAAATTACAATAGAAGGGGATGTCCTCCAAGATTACAAAAGACCTTTCCAATTAGATAGGAGGGTATCATAGCTATAGTGATGGAAGAGGGGGATCGTTTAGACCAAATCGCAACCGTATTGACAATAGAAGGGAATGTTTAATTAGGCTTCGTTGTTTAGTGATGTCTATGGTTTTTGTTTCTTGTTTCTCATTTGCTTTTCTTTGTAAAATGTGATTTTTATCACATTTCTGTATCATTGCTCTTTTTAGTTTCTTGTTTTTCCATATAAAAGAAGGAAACAACGAATGTGAAACAGGAAACAAAACTTTTACAAAACGGATCTCTAATTACCTCTTCGGTTCTTTGGATATCCATTCCGAAACGAACTTCCCCCGGTGCAGGAACCATTTCTAGTGGAACTTCTGATATTCCAGGCAGAAACCATAGCCTTATCCCATGGACAACCTTCAGATTTGGAGTGTTGTTTTGTTGCTTGCTCCACCATGATTCTTTTCCCGTGTTCTTATTTTTCTCCTTCATAAGAAGATATTTTTTTAACCAAAGTAAGAATTGACACAATAAAACTCTACGACAATCAAGTGGATTTGCATATTACCTGAGTTACATTAACTATCTGTTCGGACTGAATATTGACAAAGACAAGAGGTGCTCCTGAAGAAACTGCAGCACAAAACCAGGCCATGCACCGGCTAGTCGTGGCCTCCATGGAGTGCTCACCTCGCAGCGGCATGAACAGGATGGAGCTTATGACCGAAGAACGATGGTCGGGAAGATGCAGGTCTAGTTTCTTGCTCCATTCATACTTCACACCTCTTCTGTTGAATTCTGCACCATCCGGATTTGATATTCTTCTACTCATTTCTGCAAACATCTAACTTTGTTATGTTTCAATTCAAATCTCTGCAAGTTGTCAGAACAACAATGGAGTAAAAGTGTAAAACCAACCCACCCTGCAGTTCAGAGCACTGGTCCAAGGTGAGATCGCCGAGTATCGCGACATGTCGATCATCAGTTGCAGCTCGAATGGTGAACTTTCTTTGCAAAATTGACGGCTTCTCTTGGATGATGCGTGCTCGAAGCTTAAGCGTGGCATCTCCACGCTTCACCTTCAACCACACAACCTCAAACTGCTGGTTGATCTTGCCAAGTTGCGAACTGAGATCAGCCTTGGCCTTGGCCGAAACGAAGAGCTCGTCGTCGTCGCCTTCTGCAACCCCTTCGATTACATCTCCTGGTAACGGCATCGTCTCGTCCCAATCCTCCATGGTTTCTTGCTTCACTTTTTTGACACAAACGACTGTTTGAATACTCATTTTTTAGATTTTGAAAGATCAGTATGATGATTGATGATATTGGCTGCAAGTTTTTGAGCTTAAATTCAAGAAAATTGTGGTGGCAAAGGCATTGGATCTGATTAATTTCTTGAAAATATGTTTCGAACATTTCAAGGGTGTGGGATTTTAGGAATTTACGCCTGGGATTTTGGCGATTTCAATTACTTTATTATTACTACTTGGGATCTGTTTCAATTTATAATGGGATTTGGTTTGTTGTTAATCACAGATTCCAGCTTAGTAAAATATGCTTACTCGACTAAATCAAGGATCTTCCGTTATGATAATTAAATCCAAGCATAATGGTAGAACAAACAAATATGCTTAGTTGATTGATATTTTATATATATATATATATTATTTTTTGAAATGATAGATATTTTATATTTTATCAATATTTTTTTTTACAACAAATTTTATTGACATTTTCATATAACTTTTTGATCCGTAGAAATCTTATTAACTTTTTGATGTGGTTTTATTTTATCAATATTTTCATAATCTTATTCTTGCCTACACATTGATCATTATTAACTTTTATGGATATTTTCATAATGATTATTTTTTAAAAAAAGATATTTAATTAATGCATGAATTGAACTCTGTCCTCTTAGTCAATGGCACGATCTTATGTCAATTGAGTTATGTTCGGGTTGACATAATGAATATTTTTTACCTACATATTGATTAGTTACATTGATCAAACATTTTTATGTAGTATTTTTTTAGTGGCTACTCTTTTTTGTGGAACTATTGTCTGTTAAAATCAATCAGAGATCTTTTATTACTAGGAAAGCATTGTTTGTTTCAAATTTTAACCATTTTGTCATCTTTGACCAAAACATAACGATATCGACATTTTAATGTGTTTTCAATTGTAACTTTTTTTTACAACATAGTAAAAAATTCGAATCTCTCACATTTTGGTCAATTAATTAATACATTATGTTAGCTAGGTTCATGTTGGTATAATAAATAAAGAATTTTGCATTTCAATAATAAAGAAAGAAAAAAGATTAATAACATTTTTTCAAATAAACAAAGTAAATTCTTCAAATTATTATTATTTTTTTACAACATACGGGGTTGAGAATTCATAGTCATGAATTCTTAGATCATACCAATTGAGCTATGTTCTTGTTGGTTAATTCAAATTTTTCTTGTTTGCATGAATAAAAAAAATGATCATTTAAAAAAAAATCACTCCTACATAATTAAAAAATATGGTAAATATTTATTTTATGCTAGGTACGTAAATGCCCGCCAAGATACAATCAAACACATATATCTCTAATTACACAAAATATAATGTTCTCCCATCTACTTAAGAAAACTCCAAAAAAAAATAATACAAAAATAATACAAAAAGAAATAAAAGAAGAACAAAAGCGACGGCGTTTTTAATCAGGTGCGATTCCAGCACAAAAGCGAGCCAATTCTTGGCGCAGCCTGTCCATTTCAGCCTCCGCTCTCGCTCTCGTCTCTGCATCTCTCGCTCTCAATCTCGTTCCCAAAGCTCCCATCTTCCTCTGATAACTCTTTACCTTTCTGTAAGGCCAGCGCCGGAGGCCACTCCGGCGGCATATTTTCTTCACCACGGTGAGACAGAGATTCATCTTCTTCGCCGCCTCGCTGATCGGAAGGTGAAGATATTCTTTCAAATCGTTCACCGTCATTCTTCCGGCTCTTTGCCTCTGTTTTCAAAACAAACAAAAAAAACAGAGTGATTACTCTGTTTTTATGAACCAGGATTTTATTTTTCTTCAAATTTTACTGACCTGTCTTGCAAGTGGTGTTTGGGGAAATCGCCGTCGACCTCCTGATTCCGGTGGGTGATCTGGTTGTTGATCCATTTGCATTTCATCTTCTTCTTCGTGTTCTTCTTCTTCTTCAACCTCTTCTTCTTCTTCTTCTCCCTCTGCAACTGAAGTGTTATGAACCAGTAGGCAAATGTTCAGTTTATAATATGAACTAATAATAATAAATTACTTAAGAAATTAAAAAGGAGAAGAATGACAATAACCTGGGTGGAGTGGGAATGATTGAGGATAATCGTTGTCGGGCGACAAAACAGGGCTGTCATCATCCCAATCCAATCCAATGCACAAAACATCGTAAAAATCCGAAAGTGGTTCTGGAAGTGCTGTGTACTCATCAAACATTTGGTTCAAATAATGCTGCATCATGAATCGCTTCACTTCGTCCGTACTTTTCTTCGAGAAACTGATTCCGATCAAAAAATAAAAAAAAAAGTTAAAAATGTCATTTTTAGTCTGTAATTTCAATAAATCTTCAAATTAATCATGACCCAACTTACTCAAACATTTTGTACTGTGTGCTACTGAAGCTCCCAAAATTTTCCTGTAGAATTGCATGGCACAATATTCCGAATCTTCCATGGATTTCAAGCTTTCTTGTATTCATCCCTACCATAATATTCCACTACAATATTAACTTTGCTTTTAAAACATACAGAAAATTCCATTGAATAATATTAATAAAAAATACTAACCATTGGTATGAACGATTTCTCTGAGAACTAAGCAAGAACTGCAAGTGATAGGTTGAAACGTATCAGTCTCAGGCGTAATCGAAAGTTGCCTGCTGTAACCACCGCCGTGGTCGTCGCCGCCGTCATAACCGGAATTTTGAAAATTGTCTTGCTCTTGTTCCCGATCAAAACTGGAGGGTCCCACAGTGGAACTCCAATAATCCACGTGATCAGCAGCTTCACCGGAAGTGGAAGAGGGTCGTAGTAAATTTTGGTCTACGGTGGCGGTGGCGGTGGCTGTAGCGGAGTTAGCCATTAATTCAGCGGCGGTGGGCTTGATTTGGGCCATGAAATTGAGAATGTCGTCGGTGAATAGAGGGAAATTTCGCTGGAATTTCCAGAGTGGGAACTGACCGTCGACGTCACCTGAATCTGCCATTAATTAGTGGGATGTTGCATTCGGAGGAGGAGGATTGTTGGGTTGGTGGTCGGTTGCCGGAATGGGAAATTGTGAATTGGGAAAATGGGGTTTTAATAAAAGTTAAAGAGCGCGGGAGGTAGTTTATTACCGTTGGTCGCCGGCCGGCGGTTGGGTTTCGAAAGGCTGCCAGGCGCTGATTCGGTGCGATCACTTTCAGTGTAACTATATTCTGTTGCCAATCCAATCAAATTCTTCACCGGAGGACTTTAAACGACGTCGCAGTGCTATACAGTAGTGAGTAGTTTGACTATTGAAAAAACGCATTTCAAATTAAGAATACTGATTTGAGGGTGTAATTACTAATTGCTACATTAATGGCTTTTAATAAACGTATTTAATAACATATTATTTTTATGTTTGGTTTTGCATCCTTAAAAAGTAATTTTGGAGTGCTTTCCTCTCTATCATTTTAGGGCCAAAATACACATAGTTTTAAATAGTTCAAATATGTTAACTTTTTTTAATAAACACTTATACAGCACCTCCAACCTCATGAGTTTTTTAGGATAAAAAATATAATTTTGATGGTAGAAAAATATTTTTCTCATACTAAAAGCTCCTCTATTATTTTTTTTATTTATTTTTTTTTTCTTCTTCTTCTTTATATTTCGCTTTGTTTTCTTTTTTAGTTCAATAATATGGAGATGCTACAATTTTCTTTTGCTGACACCACATTTAAGACCTCTGGCTCATAATTCATATAATATGTCGGTTGAACTATGTTCATATTGACAATTCTCATGATTTAATTGTTTAGGGTGTTTAGTAAAATTATATAGTTATTAATTTATATAAAAGACTTTATTATTTACTTACCAAACACTAATGTATTTTATATTATATATAGCTTTGAAATTATAGTGGCTAAATCAAAATTAAGGTGTTTTTTTTAGTTAAAAAATATGTATGTGTTGATTTAAATCTTCAACATTTTGATTGACATATAATGTATTAACTAATTAAGTTATGTTGATTTTATCACCAATCTTAATAAACTCTACACATTAAGTACCCTTATAAAAATGAACATGTATTTCTCTTTTAGATTTTCACTATCGCTTAGTTCAATTTATTAAAATATATATTCTCGACTAAGAAGATGGAGTTGAAATCCTCCCACCACATGTTATTAAAAAAATAATTAAAAAAAAAACTTTACACATGGATGTCTTTAAACGACGTCGTAGGTAAAGATGGCAGCGTTGATGATTGAAACAACGTCGTTTCATCTTGAAATTACATTTAGAATTACCAATCCACTCCGATTGAAAGAAACTGTTAGGTTCATCTTCAACTAGCAAAGTATATAGAACACTGAAATGAAAGCAGCCATTTCTTCGTTGATTAGCTCCAGAAATTTCAATCTCCACCAATCCTCCCTCTCCCGCTCCATTTTCCGGCAGTCCTCTCTTCTTCTACCATCTCAATCTCCGCTCATATCCACCTACTCTAAGTCCACCGCCTCCAATTTCACCAGCCTGCGCCACAAGTTCCGTTTCCACTCCACCAACTCCTCGTCGATTATGGCCTCATCCCTCAATCCCGATCAAGCTAGGTCTCCACCTGCACTTCCTTTGCCGATTCCTCCGGTCACCAAGGTCAGTTTGTCAATCTTACTAATTCTCAGCCTGTTTTTCTTTCGTTGATTAATGTGAGCCTCGGTATTCCTGGTTTCTTTCGACGTAGTTTAAAATCGGGCTATGTCAATTGACGGTCACGGCTGATAAGCAAAGGAATATTGAACATGCTCGTAACGCCATTGAGGAGGCTGTGGAAAAGGGCGCCCAGCTTGTTGTCTTGCCGGTGAGCTTTTAGATTTTTAAAATTATCATTAGTTTGGTGGTATTTCGTGGTTTTAGGGTTTCTGTTCTGCTTGTGACGTTTCCGTATTTATGTGACAGGAAATTTGGAATGGTCCCTATTCAAATGATAGCTTCCCTGTTTATGCTGAGGACATTGAAGCCGGTGGTGATGCTTCTCCTTCAACAGCCATGTTATCTGAAGTTTCTCGTCGTTTAAAGGTCACGATAGTTGGTGGCTCAATTGCAGAGCGCTCAGGGGATAAATTGTATAATGCTTGTTGTGTTTTTGGTACTGACGGAAAGCTGAAAGCTAAACATAGGAAGGTATATAATCATATTAATATTTGGCTTGTGAATCTTGTGATGGAATACTAGCATTCTAGGGGCATCAATTTTTTTTTCTCTTCCTAATTTGCATATGGGGATGATGATGGGAGGCGTTGATGGATCTCTTCGGTTATTTAGTGTAAAATTTTCAATGTGTTTTCTCATAGTTATACTTATTTGATGTTCACATGCTTCTCAGTCTGCTATCTTGTTATCCATAAAACTGATTCATCTTTTTCTAACTAGATAATTCTGAAAGGACTAAAGAATTTGTAGTTGGCTTTCCAGTGGTAAATTCCTGAACCGTGCCAATGCACATTTCATGTATAGAATCTCCACTTTTAGGGTATTCCTCAGTTTGTCTTCAGTCTTCTAATACATTTTTCTGTTTGTGCTTTTATCTTGTTTTTAGGAGATGGACTTAAATTGGTAATTAAATGATTCAAGTGTTTAACAGATAACATTTTAATGTAGTATATATTTATCTAATTTGTTTAGAGGATGTTTTTTTTGTTGGTAATTCATCACTCACAAGTTTATTGTGCCCTTTTCAACTGCAGATACATCTTTTTGATATTGATATCCCTGGAAAGATCACTTTTATCGAGTCTAAGACCCTTACAGCGGGTGAAACACCTACTGTTGTGGACACAGGTTGGTCTGTGTGGTTCTTTTACTTTTCATGGAGGTTCTTGTAACTAGCACTTGATTATGATAAACTTAACTATAATGACATTTCGTGAGGTATCTTTCCCCACTATATAATATCAGAGGGATTATATTTAAAATATGGTAAAGTTCATACAAAGTTCACAGCCTTTTGGAGAGGGCTGGAGTCTCCCCCCTTGCACAGAAAAGTCCACACAAAATATAGTCTAACCCCCAATATATATATTCTCTAGACTGACATTAGGCCTAGTCAGTCATAAATGGGGTGAAATTCCTTCTATATCCCTTCTTAGTTACATATTAACAATAGGGGGTCTAGCACATTTCTTACTTTTAGAGACTATCGTGTTCAATCAAACGAAATAAGTACTGTTCTTTATCGTTGGGAAATTAACTATTTGTTGGTTCATGCAGAAGTTGGACGTATTGGTATTGGAATTTGTTATGACATTCGTTTTCCAGAACTCGCCATGATATATGCTGCAAGAGGTTTGTCCTTTTATTACTATTATTTTTTAAAAATTTCCAGTCGCCTATTGAACATCTTGTCTTTTCTTCTAAGTTCTAATGGTGAAGGTTGGCTTCATTAACACTCTAGATTATTACATTAACCAAATATTCATTTATAGTATGTCAATAGTAGTCTCTCTCTCTCTCTCTATATATATATATATATTACTTGTGAGAGGATTAATCCGATTCAGTAAAAGATGTATTCTACCACAATATTCCTTCCTTGAACTTCCGTTTATAATATTACCAGATATTGATCATGAGGAGTTAACTTTTTCAGTATATTAGTCATTGATCTCTTATGTTGCATTTTGTTAGAACAGAGTGAAATCGTGTGTATGTGTGTTTTTTGGCTTGTTAAACATGGTCTAATAAAAGATGCATCTTTGAGGTGTAAATCTGATTAGATTCTTTAACTCTAGACAGCTCATAGATTGTTGTGGTGGCCATACAAAATCAATCCTTTTATTAAAGTTAATCTTATGTTGACTATCTTGATAGCGCCGTGTTTTTGGTGCTGACACTAACAAATTGTTAACATCAGGTGCTCACTTGATTTGCTATCCTGGGGCATTTAACATGACTACTGGACCATTGCACTGGGAGTTATTGCAGCGTGGGAGGTACAAACTTCTGTATTAATTTCTGCTTTTATGGTTTGTTGACATGTCTTGATGTTGTGAACATGTTAAATAGTATAAAGATGGTTTTGATCTCCAAAGATGGGTGAGTTTTAGTTGATACCCTGCATGTGATGCCTAAAAATGCAGAACAAGATTCTTGCTGGGATATATTGACTACAAGTCCCAACAGTTGTGAGTACAGAGTATGTTGGGACCTGAGATCTTTTATCAATCGAAGCCTTTTCTTTGAGTGCCCCTTCCCTCCCCTAGGCAGCCAAGGCCTCTAGAAAACCATTGTCGCCTTTAAGAAAAAAGGGGAAAAAGAAAATGTAAACTTTCATTACATTGTGACCACCCCACATTCTGTTGTTTGACCATTAAATACTCTGATTATTTTGGTCTATTCTCTTTTTTAGATTAAAAAAATGTTTTGGGTCTACTTAATTTTGGAAGGGCATGAAATTGTATACTCTATTGTAGCAAATTGGAATACTTGATTGTTCTAACTGATATTTGTGCTTCGATGTTTTATGCAGGGCTGCAGATAATCAGGTATTCTACGAGTCTCCAGTTTTTATTGTTGTCCGTGTTATGCACAAACAAGGCAATATTAAAGGAGAAAATTATATCATTATGACATGATTGGTTGTGTAGCTGAATTTCCTTTGACCATAATACGACATAGTTTATAAAGTAGCTCTTTAAAAAATAATTGTTTATTGTAAGATTTGTGTTGCAGTCTTGCAGTATTTGTGCCTAATAAAATGTTGCAGATAACGTCTTTGAAAACCAAAGAACGTATGCATAGTTTCCAAAAACACTAGAAAGAATCTTTCCATCTCGTCTGTGAACAGAACAATCTTACACGACATTTTTCATTGATGCTTTTTGTTGTTCAGTTGTATGTGGCAACGTGTTCACCTGCTCGAGATGTTGGAGCTGGTTATGTAGCTTGGGGCCACTCAACCCTTGTTGGGCCGGTAAGTCGATGCTCAACTTCAGCTTCGTTATTCACTTATATCATGCAACTGGAGCCATTATATATTTGCGTTTCATTTGGCCACTTTGGAACTTCTCAACTCTATTCATGGACGAACTGGTGCCTTTTGTTTTAGCTTTTATCATGCATTCTTTTCCACAAAATCAGTACTGTATAATGCATGTTGCAGTTTGGAGAAGTGTTAGCTACAACAGAACACGATGAAGCAATAATCATAGCTGAGATTGATTATTCGCTAATCGAGCTTAGAAGGTAATCCGTCTTTCAGACCTTTGAAGACGAATTTTTCATTTATTATTCAACTCTCTCTCTCATTGATATAGTATACTAAAACTATTCAGGACTAACCTTCCACTTCTGAAGCAAAAGCGTGGTGATCTTTACCAGTTGGTAGATGTTCAGAGGCTGAAATCCGAATGAAAGGTGCAAGGACTGCTTTGAACGCTCTTATGCTTAAAATAATATCAGATTAGAATAAATTAATTTTCTCATCTATGCTGATGAGTAATGTTCCATATCTGTATGTTTTACATAACTCATTAAGGTTCAGCAGTTGGCATAACTTTCATTTAATAAAGGTTTATTTAGGACCAAGATTACCCTCCATTCTAAACTAAGCAAACTGGGTTAGAAAGGGAAATAACCATTTTTTTCTAGACAGAGGCAGCTTTGCCCCTGTCAATTCGTCAAGGCCTTCAACATGGACAGAAAGAAAAAGAAGACATGAGCCAAATGCGCTCTAGTCCATAGTCTTTATTTCTTTGGCTTTTGTTGGGAATAGAGCCTTTCTTTGGACGCTGTCTCCGATCCCCAACCCTTTTTTGGGATCTCCACCATCGCCCACCCCTTTTAAGCCAAACTATCGCACCCATTTTTCCTTTTTCTTTTTCTTTCTTTCTTTGGTTCTTTTTCTTTTTTAAATCTAAGCTCTCATCCCAATCCGTACTTTAGTATACTTGTATTTGATCCGGATTTGTCACTTTCTTCAGAGAAAAAAGAAAAAAAGGAAAACCACCCCACGTAGATAAAATGTCGGACCACGCTGTAGAGCTACTGAGAATTTCGTTTAATCATTTGGGGAGGAGGGGGGCAGGTTCTAACCCTAGATTCTAGAGTGAGCAGAGAGTAAATGTATCACATGCCAGCTAAAACTCTATGGTCCCAAGTCCCACCAAACATTTGCATCAATAAGTGTAACCGTGGTAGATCATTGGCAATATTGATCAAATAGCGTTTTAAAGGTCTGTTTATAATGACTTTTTAAGTGCAAATAAAGTATTTTTAAGCATTCCAAACAGGTCCCAAGTCTCGTAGGGATGTCTTTTTAACTTTTTCTCTGGAATTTTTATGATTAACCTTGAAGGTCAGTTTAATGACAGACAATCAATCCCTTGGGTTGAATTGAATGCAAAAAGGAGAAACTTGTCTAAAGTGAGGTTGAATCTAACCAATGAGTCATCGACACAGCTTATGCAGGTGATTATCGAAAGCTTTAATGAAATTAATATGAACTCCAATGATCTTACTTCTGTCTGTTCAAACTAATCTCTTTTTCGACATATCAACAAAAAGATTTTGCAATCCTAGGGCGGGCCACTAAAGCATATGGAAACCCAAAGGTAATGGACATCATGGCCCTTGGAATTTAGTATTTACCTGGTTGTTTTCTGAACCTTTATCCTTTGTTTTGTTTTTATTTTTAGTACTTTTAGGTGTTTCACTTTGGTCCTTTTAAAGTGACACTACATAAACTAGATGAGACTTCTGATGAGTGCAAAGCAACAATTTAGTATTGAGATCAAAACAAGTCCCTATGGAAACTTAAAGAAGGTAACAAAATAACAACGAAAAATTTAGAGAATAAAGTTAAAAAAAACATTTTTTTCAATGTTTTTATCCCTAAAAAAATAGAGAAAAAAGAGAGTGAAAGGATATTTGTATAACTTTAAGGTAGTTTGTTTTGCTAGAATCTTAAGGTTTGTTTCTTGGGAATGTAGGTGTCAAGGATTTTTACATTCCCACTCATCGGTGGTATGAGGTTTTTCCGTACCACTGCCTTTAAATGAATAACACACATGGCAAAATAGTTTTAAAAAATGATATATTTAATAGAGTGGGTCCCAGTTAAACAACTATTTCGCCATGTGTCATTCATTTAAAAGCAGTGGTATGAAAAAACTCCATACCACCGATGTACTAGAAATTCTCCCTAGAGCTCTAATATCATCTTGTACACACCCATAGAGAAGCATTGTTTTTTTTTTCTTTAATCAGTGATCCGAGCGAGTTACACCTGGACTAGTCTGATAGGACAACTATTTGACCATATCTAATTTTGATACAATTGCTCTTTTAACCAATTAAAATTTTATATCCAAACTAGGGCAACTCATACTCTTTATTCTGTAAGCTCTAGTCAAAAGACTAACAACAAATGTCTAAGAAGATCCAGAAATGATGCCATGAACCTTTAAAGGTATCAAAATAAAGACATTCCATCCATCTATTTTTTTAATTAAAGACTATGAAAAAGAAAGAAAATAATAATTATAATAATACACAAACATTAAGAACTCAACTGAAGCTGTGGGTCACACATTGGGAACCTCTCTTATTTCATTATCATTCAATTTGGAGCAAGGGACCTGCTGGGTCTCTGCATGACAATATATTATTTGGTCTCTATTAAGCAATATTTGGTTGCCCTTCACAGGCAAGGACAAAATGACATTAATTACATATGTCCTCTCATGGTCCATTTCTCTCTGATGATCTTAAAAACATATTTTTTTTTTTGGGATTATTATTTAGCTTTCTGTCAGAAACAGAAGCCACATTGCCATTTCCCCTTTAACTTCAGCAGCAATAAAATAGCCATATGAAACCCAATCTTGAAGGGCAGACCAGTTGATGGTGCAGCTTTCTTTCTGTGCTGCCCCCTTTTTCTTTTCTTTTTTTCTTGTCTTCAGATGATTGAACATTTTGCAAACTTAGATATTGAAATCATGTGCTTTTGGCAAGGATTATGGGGACACATCCTTTCACATTTGTGTGGTGGGTTTTGTGTTTTGCATTTTTGGGTCTGAATTTCTTAAATATATCATAGATGACCCTCAATTGGTTTCCTTTTCAGCTTGGGTTAATCATTGATACTTACTTTCCTCAATGCAACAAGGGGGGCTTATATTACAATTAGCTTGCTCTACTTTACCTTTTTGGACCATTGTGAATGGGACTGACTCATTAGTATAGTGAGTTTGTATTCATATTTATGGCTTCTTTAGTAACAGTTTTGCTTAGTCATTTCCTTCCTTTAGTAACCTAGCTTTTCAAACCTAGTTGAATTTTAAAAACCCTTTTTCATCTTTTAAGCTGTCATGCTTATTCTATCTTGGTTTTTATATTTTGAAATGTTTTGCTTTGATCCCTCAAGTTTATTAAAATCTATTTTTGTTCTTGTTCCTGCCCTTGAATCTTCATATTGTATTTAACATAAATCTCACGTTACTAGTTTTAAATAAAATACCACATCTAATACAAGTAACTTCAAATACATCTCCATCCATACGGATATTGCACAAAATGTGAGAAGTAAAACAAAACATGTAGACTCTGATAACCATTTTGTTTTTAGTTTTCTGTTTTTGAAATTTATGTTTGTTTTCTTCTAATTTCGCTAGAAATATATGAATTTTGCTAAAATTAATTTTTTGAAAGCTACTTTTTTTAGTTTTCAAAATTGGCTTGATTTTTTAAAACATAGATAAAAAGTAGATAACAAAATAAAGAAAGTTATAAGGTGGAAGTAGTGTTTATAGGCTTAATTTCGTAAAACCAAAATCTAAAAATAAAATACTTATCAAAGAGGGGTTCAAATGAAATGAACGGCTATAACTTTTCTTTTCCTAAACTTCAAATCAACTAAGATTTCATTTCTTTTTTAATTGGTTGAGAAAAAGACAATAGAATGAATAAATTATTAGTAAATAACAAAAGCTAGAAACAAAATTGAACTTTTATTTATGGAAAATGTGAACGGTAGACGGCAAATACAAAAGAGTGAGATGGGTTGCAACTCTTGATGAACACTTTTATGATAATGGAAAAGTTGTTAAATTGACAACTTTCAATCTTGAAATTCATTTAAGCTATAAGGTAATTTGAATGAATTGAAGAATCTTGGTGATTTTTTTTTTTTTTTTTTTAATGCATTGGCTTCAGAATCAAGTGGTTGAATAATTATTATTATTATTGCACAACCGACGCGCAGAGGTTGTTTCATTTTGTCAATGATGCTTTAGAGTTTGGCTGACAAGTGTGTTTGTTGGCCTATTTTTAATACGGTGGTTAAAATTAATGTTCAATGAAAAACATATTTTTGTTCAGTCTTTTCATGAATAATAGGCTAATAGCTAACTACGTTTTAAACCACTCAAAATTATCAACATTATTTTGTTCTCAAAACCCTCATTCAAACATAATATTAATGGCAATTGTTAACGTCAAGACCTATTACAAGTAGCTTATGAAGGTTTTTATTTGTAGACCTTATATGGTAATTAGTGAAGATTTTCTTCGAGAAAATAGAAACAAATAAATTAAGTTATGGTCAAACTCCTGACCTTTTAGTCGAAAATACATGTCTTAACAAAGTGAGTATAACACAACGGTAATTGACATGTGTTCCTTCACTTAAGGTCGGAGGTTCGATCTCCTATCCCACATTTGTAGTACTGAAAAAAAATGCAAGTTAAGTTATAAATCTAGAAATCTGGGGATGAGTAGATCGAACTCCTGACGTTTTGGTCGAAAATATATGCGTTAACAATTGTTTGTTATTATGTTTGAATGAAATAATTCATCTAGGATATGTATGAAAAAAAGTGTCCTCCGATTGCCTAGGAGGTTTAAGTAGTTAAATATTGGGCTTAATCTATTTTGTGATAAGCAAAGATGGTCCTTTTTTAAAACTATATTTCAATTTAGTTTTCAAGTTAATGTCTACCGTTTTTATAAGAATATCATATTACAAATGCAAGGTAGAAATGCATAACTTCTAATATATAGACCTAAAATAATGAAAAATTTAGCAAAATTTAAAACATTTTATAAATATAGTAAAAAATCTGTGCCTATCACTGATAGACTCTATCGTTAATATATGACTATCACTGATAGGCTACTATTAGTGATAGACTACCAGTGATAGTCACAGACAAAAATCTATAAAAAACTGAGGTGATATACTACTATCAACGATAGATCATACTATCAATGATTGAAATTGCCATATTTGCAAAAAAAATAATTAAAAATGCTATATTTTAATTATTTTACTCTAAATTGACATCGATTAGAATTTTCCTATATATATATATATATTATAGTACTACTAAAATGTTGATGTGAAGTCAAATTGGCATAATGTGACAAACAATATGGAAATAAATAATTAGCTAGATGCTAAAGTGGTTAAGACATATACTCTCGAACAAGAGTTGTTGAACTCAAATAAAAAAAGAAAGGCAAAAAAAAAAAGACCGTAGAAACTTGTACTTACATATGTGTAACCAATTTTTTTTTTTTCTTTTGAGTTCAACATCATGGATGAAGACGGAAAATTCGAACATTTAACTTATTGGTTGAGATTATGTGTTAATATCAGTTGAGTTATGTTTGTATTTATTTCTACGACCATATAGATGCGAATAGAAGAAAAAAGAAACCTGCTCCACACTTGTTCAATAAAAAAAATAATTGAGTGCACTTATTTATAAGTATTAATTATTATTTTTAAAAAAAGTACACCTAGTTAAAAATTTCATTTTTACGCCCGATGTTAATTTGAAAAAAAAAAATACAAATACAAATTCAGCAGTTACTACAGCGATTACATGCCCGATCAACGGGTGACAAAATCGAAATTGTAGGGGTGGGGGAATAAATAAAGCATTAATATTTCCATACAAAAGGAAAAGTGTAATTAAAATAGAGAATTTCAAATTTATTATTATTTTAAAAAAAAAAAAAAAAAAAAAAGCACGCGCGTGAGGATCCTATAAAGTCTCTCCTTTCCTGTTCCTTCTTCCAGCTTGTGCCTTCGAAGCGTGCCCTCTTCCTTTCTCTCTCTACAAACCAAAAGAAGAAGAAATCAATTGCTTCTATTATGAATCTCTTCTTCCTTTTCTCTCTGTTCATCTTCGATTCAGCAAAAAAACCAGAGAATTTCTTGAGAGATTGATAGAGCCAATTATCTGTAATTATTAAGTTTTCTTTTCCAACAGTTTCTGTCATCTTCAATCGCAGCTTTTCAACCTCCACAACCAGACAAGAATCAGTTTCTACACCGCTCCAAACCCTACTTCTTCTTCCCTCTGTGAGACGGATCATTCCGCCATTGTCGTTTTCATTATCGTTTCCTTTCTAATCATGAACCGGCGCGAAGTTACGCCTAGAGATGGCGGAGCTTACGGCAACGGACAGTCTTTCTCTTCCAGTTTGCTTGATGAAATCTACCGTTCCATTGACGATGGTGGCGCCGATAACAGAACTGGAGAATTGAAGTTTTATAGACACGAGGTTTTGAAGAAACAAGGTAAATCGATCCGGAAAGTGCAGAGTAGTGATGTTGAAGATGAAGAGATCGCGAGTCTTCATCGCGCTTTGTTGATCGAGAGATGGATCGAGAAGAAGGTTGCTGAAAAGGTGAGTGCTCAGAGGAGACGATCTCTGCCGGAAGATGAGATCAAATTTCACTTGTACCAGCGTGATCGGGAAGAAGACGTTCTGTTCTTTAGTTCAACTTCGAGTTCTTCCGATTCGAGTTTCGGCGGATTTTCATCTTCCGATACTGAATCAATGTATGGCTCTAAGTCATTGACGCCGTCTTGTTTCGCGAAGTTCAGGCCGAAGCCTGTTCGAACCAGCATCTCAGCTCCACCGCCGGAGAAGAAGCCACAGTCCAAACAGAGCAATCGAGAATCGCGAGATTTCGATGAGAACGCCATGATTAAGTCGAAATCTAGGGCGTTGAAGATTTACAGTAATTTGAAGAAGGTGAAGCAACCGATTTCACCAGGAGGACGTCTCTCAACTTTTCTCAATTCAATCTTCACCGCAGGAACTCCGAAGAAATCATCAAACTCCGTAACCTCTGAAGATCCAAACACAGAGAGAAAATCAAAATCCGGTCAAACTTCGACCTGCTCTTCGGCTACATCGTTTTCAAGATCCTGTTTGAGCAAGAATTCGCCATGCTCAAGCGAGAAGTTGCTCAATCGCGACAGAAGAACAGTTCGATTCCATCCAGTGAGTACAATCGTAGACGAATATTGTAGACCTTGCGGACACAAATCCTTATACGAAGAAGAGGCAAAATTCCAAGTGAAGAATAAAACTCAACCAGCAGAATCCACAGCAGCAGCCAGAAATGTTTCGACAGATTATGAACAAAACAAGAAGAAGAAGGATTTCCTGATCAGAAATTTTCACCATCCGGACAACGATCTGTACGAAGAAGACGAAGACGATACAGGAAGTTGTTCGAGTTCAGATCTGTTCGAACTAGATGACCTGACGGCAACGAGCGGCGGGCGGCGGTACCGAGAAGAGCTTCCGGTGTACGGAAGAACGAGTCGTGTGGATACGAATCGGGGAATCCGGCATTGCTAATTAGTTAATTAATTAAATTAAATGAAATTAGGTTGTTGTTGAGAGATTTGAAGGATTAAATTAAGTGTGGAAAGTGTAATTTTGATCATATTGTTGAGATTGTGTATTGGAAATATGGAAAGAAAAAAGATATATTTTTTTATTTTATTTTTTTCTGAAAAAGAAAGACGTGAGGATAAACATTTGTGACAGTTTGATTTTGATGGAAGAGAAGAAGGAAAAAGAAAAAGAAAAAAGAAAAAAGAAAAAAGAAAGATTGTGAGATTGGTAATGTAATATGTAATGTAATGAGAGACAAAGAAAGAGAATGTGATGGTAAAGGCAGATCTTCACACCCATGGGAACAGAGAAAGTGAAGATTTTCAATTTTTTTTATTATTTTTTTTATTTTTTTATTTATTGTTGTCTGCAATTTATAATGTGTTTGGCCCCTCTTCCTACTTCCTTCCACATCCCAATCAAACATCTTCTCTTTCTTTTCCCCTTTTTCTTTTTCCCTTAAATTAAAACACACCAATATTATTACCCTCTCATCTCATTCATCATTTTTTAACGATATAATATTATCCGTAAAAAATCAATTTATACCCTTAAACGGTGGAATTTGTATCAATTAAAACTTTAAAGGGTTGTATTAATTTATACCTTTTATTATCATTTTATTTTAAACACACTTATAATTTTAGTAATTAAACCTATAAACTTTCATAAATGAATACTAAACCGGAACAAGAGGGATCCTCCGAAGAAGATACTTCTCCTTCCCTTTTTTTGGAAGAAAAAGAGGATCCGGACAAAATCGATGAAACGGAAGAGATCCGAGTGAATTGAAAGGAAAAAACAAAGGATGAATTACACCTTAAAAGGACACGCTATCAAAATATAAAAAGACCCGTTTATGAAACTTCTTGCCCTCCGGATGGAAATAAAGAAAATTCGAAGTTCATTATGAACTAATGGAACTAGGGTTTTTACAAACAAACCAAAAAAAAAAAAAAAAAAAAAAAAAAAAAAAAAAAAAAAAAAAAAAAAAAAAACTTTAATTCGTAAATGATAAGTCTTTTCAGATAAATAATAATATATTTTTTACTTCAATCTTACCGAATTGAGGATTATTTTTTTTTATTTTTTTTTTTTTTTGAGTACATTGAAGGTGGGAGGATTCGAACCACAAACCTATTGGTCATCAAGTCATACATATGCCAGCTGAGCTATGCTCGCTTTGGCTATCGAATTGAGGATTAAACCATTGATCCGTGGGATGGTAAAATAATAATTAATATTACAACATTAATATTTGAAGCCATTGAATATGACAAGTGTTTACATTCGTTGCCAAAATAAGAAATACACAGAAATTTAGGAAACTAGAAATATTTTCTTTCACGGAGACTAAAAAGTGATTAAAATTTAAAATTTAATTAATAAATACACACCTTAATATTTTAAAAGAAAATATGAAAATGCATAAAATAAAATAAAAGGGTAAAAATCAATTTATACTCTTAAACTTGAGTAAAACTTGGTTGCTGCCTGGGCTACAAATATCTTTTGCAGCCCAGCCACCTCTCATGATTTGATTGGCTAATATTTAAATCATTTTTAAATAATAAAAAAATCTTTCACGCCGTTTATTTTCAGTAACTTTCGTTTTCTTATTCCAGCAAATTAACAACTTTTTCTATTTTCTCTCTCTTCATTTATCTACACTCCAATTTCAAGGCCATGAAATTTCAATTGAGATTATTTGAAATTTTCAGAATTGATTGTGTGTTATATAGACATAAATTTTCAAGTGGGTTTTAGAGAAAATGAAGGAAAGAGTGGGAAATTTCACGGTTGGATATGGATTCATCTGAGGTTGGTAAAGGAGAAGGTAGATTGGATTTTTTTTTTATAAGAAAAAATCTTTAGAGTATTACAAATCTTACTGCCTTAAAAAATAGTTAACAAAAAAAAAAAAAAAAATTATTGTAGAGTAAGGAAGAGAGAGTGAGAGATGAAATTGAAAACAAAGGTCATGGTAGATAGAAATGGAGGAAAGAGAGAGAAAATAGGAGAAGTTGTTTATCGGGACGAAGAAGAAAGGGAAAGTTGCGGAAGAAAAAAATCTAACTAAACGGGCGTGAAGAATTTTTTTTATTTAAAAAATAATATAAATATTCAGCAAAGCCCGGGCGGTAAGCAAGTTTTACTCAATTAGTAATGAGTAAAACTTAGTTGCAGGCTGGGCTACAACTATCTTTTGCAGCCCAACAACATGCCAGAATTTGATTGGTCAGTTTTTATGTTATTTTTTTTAATTAAAAAATCATATTTAATGTCTCATGTCACTTCAACGCTTTTTTTCTTTCATTTTTTTCACTTCCCCATAACTTTCAATTTCCAATTTTGCCCTTCTCCTCAATTCTCTCCAGTATCTCTTTCTATGGATGATTTGCTACTCTCAAATCTTAGTAAATATTTCTTAATCTCTCCATATGCCTAATAACATAGCGAAAATTGGCAGAATTTTAGAAAGGTAATAATTAATTATTTATTCTATGATAAATGAGGTGAAATTGAGTTGAAAACTTGAAATGAACAAAGAAATTAGATAGAAGAGGAAAGAAGAATTTTATTGCAGAATTTTAGAAAGGTAATAGTTAATTATTTATCGGGAAAAAATCAATTTATACTCTTAAACTTTAGAGGTTGTATCCATTAAAACCCTAAACTAATGATTGTATCGATTTAAACCCTAAACTTTCAAAAGTGTATCAATTGACACCTTCAGTTAGAATTTTATTTTAAAAAAGTTAATTAAACACGTGGAGATTTATAGTTTTAGAAATTAAACCCCTAAACTTTCATAAGTGAATCAATTGTATGAAAGTTTAGGGGTTTAATTGATAAATTACAAGTCTCCACACGTGTGAAAACTAACATTTTTTTAAGAGAGGGTATAAATTGATACAGTTATGAAAGTTTAGGGTTTAAATCGATACAATCATTAGTTTAAGGTTTTAATTGATACAACCTTCAAAGTTTAAGGGTATAAAATGAAATTGAGTTGAAAACTTGAAATGAACAAAGAAATTAGATAGAAGAGGAAAGAGGAATTTTATTAAAAAATGTCATAGGATGTTGGACAATGGTGAAGTTTTAGATATTATTATTATTATTAAAAATTGTCCCAGAATTTTTTTATCGATGATTTGCTATTTTCAAATCTTAGTAAAAAATTTCAAATCATTTATAAAAAAGAGATATTGGAGAGGATTGAATAGGGAAGGGCAAAATCGGAAATTAAAAGCCATGGAGAAGAGAAAAAAAAGCAGGGAAAAAAAAGTTGAAGTCACGTGACGCATTAAATATGATTTTTTAATTAAAAATAATAACATAATACTTGGTCAATCAAAATCTGACACGTGGCTGGGCTGCAAAAGATAGTTGTAGCCCAGCCTGCAACTAAGTTTTACTCCTTAAACTTTAGAGGTTTTATCAATTAAAACTTTAAATTAATAATTGTATCAATTTAAATCCTGAATTTTTATATGTGTGAAGACTTATAAGTGTATCAATTTATACTCTCTCTTAAAAAAAAATGTTAGTTTTCACACGTGTGGAGACTTATAATTTATCAATTAAACCCCTAAACTTTCATACAATTGATTCATGAAAGTTTAAGAGTTTAATTACTAAAATTACAAGTTTTCATGTGTTTAAATTAACATTTTTAAAATAAAATTATAATAGAAGGTGCAAATTGATACACTTATAAAAGTTCAGGATTTAAATTGATACCATCATTATTTTAGGGTTTTAATTGATACAACCTCCAAAATTTAAGGATATAAATTTATTTTCTCTCAAAATAAAATTATGAAAGTTGTTCATTTTGATTATTGGTAAGCAAGGGGGAGAATCTTTTATTTTTTTTTATAGAAATACATTCAATTTTGTCTAATTTATTTTTTTATTCCAACAACTATTCTATTTCACGTATTGTTTTTATTACAATATTCAGACATTTTACTTAAAAAAAAAAAAAAGTCTATTCCATGTAGGAGAGAATTTCTAGTACATCCGTGGTATAAATTTTTTCATACCACTGTCTTTAAAAAAAATGACACGTGCCAAAATGGTTTAAAGAAATAATATATTTAATAGTGTGGGTCTCAGTTAAATCACTATTTTGCCACGTGTTACAATTTTAAAGGCAGTGGTATGAAAAAATTCCTTACCACCAATGTACTAAAAATTCTTCCCCATGTAGGAGGCGGTGGATTCCAATCTTCTTCAAGTCATGCATCTACCTAATTACTAATTTCACAAACCTATATGATATTATAAACAAATCAAATTTCAATGATTGGTTTCATTTCTTAAATTAAAATTACAACAAACCACCACTTCACATTAATTTAACTTAATTAAAATAACATAACAACTCCAACCTTCAACCATTTTCATTAGTTCGAGATTATAATAGTCTTTAACTAGTTGTCAATTCGAATATATAAATTTAACGATTACACTATTTTTTAATAAAAAGTTCAAATGTTCATACCTCATCTTTGTTGTACTTAAAAAAGTCTTTAATTAGTTCAGTTATATTTACGCAACTTCCCTCGCATCTATTTGCATTAGGGTTTATTTGAAAATTACATTTTGATAAATGTATTTTATTTTAAAATTATTTATTTGTGAATAATAATTGAGCTATTGGTTTGATTAGGATTTTTAGAAGTGATTGTAGAGACAGAATCACAGAAATGGAAAAGAATAAAGAATATAGAATATAGAAAACAAAAACCAATTTAATATTAAAGTTAAAAAAAAATGATTTAGGGAGAGTTTCAATGATTGTTGAGAAGTTTTGTTTGGGACAAAAACTATGTAAGACTTTTGGTGTTTTAATAGGACATGACCTAATGTTTACAACAAATCTACAATCATAATCATCATATTCCTTCAGATCATGATTGATTTTCCATCCCCTTTTCATTATTTTATCAACCAATTTGGCCCCATGATTTCAATTTCTATATTTAATTATAACTTAGCATTTATTTATTTATTTATATATTTTTTTTAAAGAATATGTGGGTAGAAAGAAGAGTAAAACTTGGTTGCTGCCTGGGCTACAAGTATCTTTTGCAGTCCAACAGGTGTTACGATTTTTTTTTTTGGTAACTATTTTTTTTTTAAAACTCTAAAAAATATCTCTTGACAAATCAAATCTTTTTTTTTTTTTACCATTTTTGTTTTTTTGGGATTTTTCTTAAAAAAAAAAAAAAATCAATCGACCTTTTCCTTTACCAACCTTAGATGAATCCAACTCTATAATTTCCTACTCTTTCCTTCACTTCCTCTAAAAATTTACTTGAAAATTCATGCCTATATAACACACAATCAACCCTGTAAATTTCAAATAACTCCAATTGAAATTTCATGGCTTTAAAGTTTGGAGTGCAGAAAAATGAAGAGAGAGAAAGTAAGAGAAGTTGTTAAGTGGCAGGAATAAGAAAATGAAAGTTATGGACAAAAACCAATTAAACGGCGTGAAAATTTTATTATTTAAAAATAGTTTAAATATTAGTCAGTCAAATCATGGTGGCTGGGCTGCAAAAGATACTTGTAGCCCAGACAGCTAACAAGTTTTACTCGTAGGAGGAATGAACTTCTGAAAGTTGATAAAATACCTTTTATGTCGGTTGAGTTATGCTTCTTTTCACTTATCATTTTTAATCTCTTAACTTTAATTTTAGTTTCAAAATAATAATTTTATCTAATATAATAGTAAATTCAAAATGTGAAATCTGAGTTATATTATTATTATTATTATTTACTTCAAATAGAGATTAAGATCGTTCAATCTTATAGAAGGTAATACATATCGATTATTGCAAAATTATGTTTAATTTAAAGACGATAGATAGAAGGTAATACATATCGATTATTGCAAAATTATGTTTAATTTAACAGACATCTATCGTCTTTAGTATCGTAAAGAGTTAACACATATACATATACTAAAAAAAACGTTTTACATAAATTTTATTAATATTATCAATCATACTCAAAATAATATTACTTCTATTATATTTAAGATATTCTCAACTTTTTAACAAAAATAAGAAAAAGGAAAAAATTAGTCATGTTTTTCAAATAACACGACCCATCACACCCTTATTTATGAAAATAAAATACCACATTATAGAATTTATTTAAAATACTTATAAATGACTTGTCACATCACATTTGTTATATCTTCACAAACAGTAATTAAGGACATCTAATAAGTTTTACCACCGTTTTAGAATGTCTTTTTAAGTGTTTATAAAAACTAAATTTAAATACCTACTTTTTTTTTTAACATTTAAAAAGTCATTTCAAAATTTAAATACTTACTCTTTTTTTTTCGACAATACGTATTCGAAACTCTGATCTCTTGATCAATAATTCATATATCATGTCGGTTCAACTATACTCCTATCGACATATTTAGTTTTCATTTAACCACAAACATTTTATAATTATAATTCAATGTTGATCTCTTTCTATGACAATTGGTCAAAAGATAAACTCCCAAGTCCCAAACAATTAAACTACAATACATTATTCAAATCTAAAAAGAAAAGGAAAAGCAAACAAAAAAAAAACAAAAGGAGGAATTTTCAAAGGGTTTTAAGAGAGGTCGGGAAAAAAGAGTAAAGAGAGAGTGGTCCAGTGCCAAATTTAGCTTTTGCCTTGTGAGTTACAAACAAGAATCTAAGATCGGCGATCCCGAGGCCAGTTTGTGTTCGATTTGATCGTCATCGTCTCTAACTTTTCCTTTTCTTCTGCAAAGTGAGAGATGAGATCAATCACATGGTAACCAATCTTCTTATCGCAATTTTCGCTGACTTAAAGCTTCAATTGTTTCATGTCTTTTTGTTTCTAAACACCCATTGTCTTTTTCTTCTTCAAAGTAATTTCAATCCCTGAAAATGGCGGGGGCTATACCCCTTTTCAAAAATAATGAACGTTAAGTGTTTGATAAAATGCCCCATCCAAGTAGTTAATTTTATCAATGAACATCAAGTGTTTGATAAAATGCCCCATCCAAGTGTTTTGGTATTTAAGTTGAAATGAACATTGTATTTTTAGGACAACAAATATGGGGTACGAGAATTTGAACCTCCGATCTCAAGGGAATAAGTAAATGTGAATTACTGTTGAGCTATGCCCACTTTGACAGTTGAAACGAATGTTAACTGTTTGATAAAAATGGCCCATCAAACGGTTAACTTCGTGGACATCATTGGCATCAACGCCTCTCCCTTCTTGTGCAGGCTAGTGTTAGAAAGGGACTTCATTATATTTCACCTTTCTTATTTTGTTGTGGTATGAAATTGACAGCATCATTATCTTCAAGAACTCCGCCCAATATGTCGTCTCCAATCACTAGAAGGCAAAAATTACAGCTCAATATAATGGACTTGGAAAAGTTTATCTAGATTTCTCTCGCTTCTTTGAATCCCACAATGAACAATGTGAATGTGAGGAAGGAGAACGACCAACAGAGTAGACCAAACCCATGGGTGCCTCAGAACTCGTCGGAGGTGAATTTCCAACTTAAAAGAACCTCTCAATCTCGCAGATATTCTCCAAGCTTGTGTGACTGTGTAGGGATGGGATCCAACGTCTCAAGCTCTAGACGACAACGCTCGTCCGAGAGGCTGGAATTGAAGGTACCTACCTTCTTGGATTGCTGATATTGGCTTATACTTCTATTGATAGCTGCATGTTTGCAAGAAATTAACCTGTTTCATAGTCACATTCTCTTGGAACATGTCTGACCATTCTTTTAGAACATGTTTGGAGTCGTATAATCATTTTAATGTTTGGTTTTACACTTTTAAACGCGATTTTCAGACATTAAAATTTATTTTGAATGATTAAAGGCATGTATAAGAGTGATTTTAACTATTTTAAAATCACTTTCAAACATGTCATTAGTCAATAACAAGGCTAGAGATGATTGAAAATAATTTGAACCTAGGGTGTCTTTTACAGGGATTTGGTAAACATTAAAATGTGTTTAATTTTAAGTACAATAGATTTGAACTTCCAATTTAAAAAAAATGAGTACATGCTTATGTTGGCCAAAGGTGTTAATGACGAATAATTTTGATATTGTTCTATATTTTTAAAAAGTGCTTTTAAAGCACTTCTTAAATCGATTACTTGGGCTAAAAACATTCCACGAGTGCTTTATCAGGTGTTTTTTTAAAATTTTCTTTCAAAGCACTTTATATCGAACATGAAAACTATGGAAGGAAAGGCTTTTTGGGTCTTAGTAAAAACACTCTTAGCCATAAAGATTGACCCATTTTGGATACGTAGGCAGCCCAATACCCAGATAAAGGGCTGGGAATGAGATGATAGCCCAATGACCCTTTTTTTTTTTTGAAGGTGGCAGAATTGGAGAGGGAGCTGCTGAAGCAGAAAGAAATTCAGCTTATCTTTAAGAAGAGGATGAATACAGCACAAGATTCTCTCAAGTGCTTTCTCCAGAAAGCACAGGACCGTGGATTCTTGCAGCTCATAATTGGGAACAAAGACAACGTCGATGACGATGGCAGCCCAAATTGCATTCAAAGCGCCGGTTCCAGCCCCGCAATGCCCTTGCCAAGCCATCCGCTTGCAGACCTACAGCCACTCATCGAGCAGGCCAAGCTCCATGGATGGTACATCGAGCCACATGAGGTCTCAATCCAACTTATTATAGCTTTGATAAAAATATACTTTATATTATTACATGTAACCTTTAAATTTAGATTCTTGTATCTATCTAATTCTAAAAAAAAAAACTACATTTTTAAACTTTCAAATGTTATTCTTGAAAAAAAATCACCATGATGGTCAATAAAGGAAAAATGACTTAGAAAGAATGAGTTCAAGCCATAGTGACCACCTGTCTAGGATTTAACATCTTACGAGTTACTTCGACAACCAATTGTAGTAGTGTTAGACAATTGTCCCATGAAAATAGTCGAAGTACGTGTAAGCACGCTCACGTTGTTACATATATCAATTTTCTTTTTGGTATTATACGAAAATGATGGTTTGAAAAAATTAATGAGAAATCTTTAAAATATTCTTTTTATAGATTTTTTCTAAGAAGATAATATATTGCACGTGTCACTTTATTTTTTTCTGCAGTCCAATTTCTTTACCCATGAGCCAACATTTGTCTAATATGTGGAATGGTTGCAATCTGCATAGAATTACAGTTCAAAGTTTATAAACTGAAACTTTTAAAAAGTTGAGATATTAATCGACACAATCATCAAACTCCATATAACAAATTCATCAACTGAAATGAAACAGATTGAACTGAGGGAGAAGATAGGGCAGGGAACAACAGCCAACATATACAAGGCAACATGGCGGGGTCTGGACGTAGCAGTGAAATGCCTAAACCAAGACTTCTTCTGCTCGAACGAGTGTGGAGTATCCTACTTCGCACAGGAGCTAGAGACGCTCTGTCGACAGCGCCACCGGTTCGTGCTGCAACTGATGGGAGCATGTCTCCAGCCCCCGGGTTGCGGGTGGGTCGTAACGGAGTTTTTAAGGATGACGTTGCAAGAGTGGCTACACGGGCCGGGGAAGAGGCAGAAAGAGAGGGAAATTCCTCTGCCTCCATTTCTAGAGAGGTTGTTGAAGGCACTTGAAATATCTCAAGGGATGCAGTATCTTCATGAACAGAAGCCTAGAGTCATTCATCGAGATTTGAAGCCCAGTAATATTTTCTTAGACGATGCTTTGCACGTTAGAGTTGCTGATTTTGGCCATGCCCGCTTCCTCCATGACAGAGAGATGGCTCTCACAGGAGAAACAGGCAAGTTTTTGTTAAAATCACTATTTCTAAAATAATTCCCGAGCATGCCGTTAATCTTTTGTTTATATGGCATTGGTGGTTATAACTCATATGTATTTGGTATGTAATCAAGCAGGAACATACGTCTATATGGCGCCGGAGGTGATTCGATGCGAGCCTTATACCGAAAAGAGCGATGTATATAGCTTTGGTATCATATTAAACGAACTTATAACAGGAAATTATCCTTATATTGAGATTGATTATTCTCCCTTCAAGGTATATATATTATATACCCATTCTATATTGATCCAGATTTTATTATTTTTGAGCAGTCATATTCTTTGTACCAATTTAATTTACAACTTTTTTTAAGCTTAACTTTTATAAGATCTAAATTAAGATGTACTTTAAATAAACCATATGAAAATACTGACATATTGATCTTCTGTTATATTTTTTATGATTCTAAAAATTGGTTACAAAATTAATCTGATCAAACAAGCCTTTTATAATTTTCTTTTGTGTTGAATAATAGAATTTTGTTATTAAAAAATAAGCCTTTAACTTTTTAGATTTTAAAAACCATTTTTAACATGCACATTTCAAATTCTTGTCAAACTTTTTTTTTATATATATATATATATATATTATAAAGGGAAATTGTAACAAATGTCAATTTAGAATAACATAATTAAAAATATAGCATATTTTTAAAAATTTTGCGGATATAGCAATTTCTATCGCTGATATCTTATGGCTGATAGAAGTCTATCGCTGATCACCTCAGTTTTTTATAGATTTTTGTCGGTGATAATAGTCTATCAGTGATAGAAATAATTTTTTTTTGCCATATTTGCAAAATATTTTAAAATTTGCTAAATTTGCAATTAGTTTGAGCCTGATTGCTATTTGTGCAACCAGCCCTATTATAAATGAAATAATGATAATAATAATTTCAAACTAAGTTCATATAATTTGTTTATTTAAAAAAAAAAAAAAAGTAAAAAAATGTTGTATTTTATATTGGAATTGAAATTTTATAAATCAGGCAATCATATTTTGGTTGATGAGGGAGGAGTATAAATATAAGTTATAAAATCATAAATCATATAAAAAGTTGGAATAATTAAATAAAAAAATAATAATAATAATATAGGATTTGAAGAAAAGAAAATATGATATAATTGGTATGTTGTGTGGACAGATTGCTATGGAAGTTGGAGAAGGCAACCTGAGACCGGAGCTTCCGGTGGACGAGGATGGAGACCTAAAAGAGCTTATAGATTTGATATGCTCATGTTGGAATCGCAATGCTACCATTAGACCATCTTTTGCTTCAATAACTGCTTGCTTAAGAAAATTTCAAATCTAATTATATATATATATATATATATATATATATATTTAAATCTAGCTTCCATTCAGACTTTTTATCTTTTGGTCGTATATATATATATATATATATATATTTTGTAATTAGTTGAGCGGGTTGACATAATCAAAAGTTTGTTTAATAATAATAATAATTTGTTTCGAAACTCTTACTTATTTTTAGTTTATTTAAAAAAAAATTAAAAGTGTTTTAATAAACTAAAAATAAAAGAGTGAACATCAAACAAATAAAATATAGCTACTTTTCATAGTGCTTGAAAGTTGAAATTCAAAGGATGCAAATGACAAATTGAATGAAATGTTTCCTAATGTTATTTTTCTTATTACTTTTAACTTTTTTTTAATTATAACATTACAATGCAGAATTCAAACATTCAATTTATAAGACTAATTACTAATATCTTAATAATTTAGTTATATTCAAATTTCAATTTCTCTTATTACTCTAACCAAATCAAAATGTTGGTAAAAAAAAAAAAGTTTAAACAAACTTAATTATATTTGAAATTCTTTCACATTGTTGCCTCAAAATTGCTAAATTTTATTTCATTTTGGTCCCAACAAAATTTAAAAAACTTTGAGATTTATTCTAATTTTTTCTCTTAACTATTAAAATAGAATAAACTTAAAATTCGAAAATCAAAATAAAATTCAAGCATACCCTTAAAACTAGGGGCGGATTTACTTAAGGTTCGGGGATCTACCCCCCTTCTCGTCAACTATAACAACATACTTAATTTGTATATAAAATATAATTTTTTTTAATTTTAAATTACCTCTGGACTTAGTGGTAAATAATACATGTCTAGCTTCCTCACCGCTTTAGTTCAAGCCTCAACTCTTTTTTTTTTTTTTTGTGGTTAATTTTATTTTAGCCTCTCTTAACTTAAAGTTCTGGATCTGTCACAGTGGTAATTATACCTGAACTAAAAGAAAGACATCATTTATTAGCAATTGTACATTGGGAGTTGGGATTCATTCTATTTGCATAACTTGTTTTTCTTCTGAGGACAAAAGATGCAATAAATAAGTTTTTTGGTTCATCCATTGCTGTCACAGTCTCATTAACTCTAGGTCTTGGTCTTTGTCCTCTCAACTTTGGCTACTTTCAATTTCAATTTCATTTTCATGTATCATGTGTTAAAAATTGTTTTTTTTAAATTCAACATATGAGTTGTAGAGTGAGAGGTTCGAAACCCTAATCTCTCGAGGTATCTATATATCTTAACCAACTTAATTATGTTCAAATTTACTTTCTTCTTCTTCTTTCTAAGAATTCAATATTCTCTTCGTGAACTATTTTTACAATAATAATACATTACTTTTTTTTATATACTTCTAAGTTCACACTCGTTAGTATAATTTACGAGATAAAGAGTTATTTTTTTTATACATGGTTAAAAAGATGAATTATTCAAAATCCCATTAAAAAAAAGTTTAAAATGGATCCTTATGAAAGATTAATTTGGATATACAAACATATCACATCATCCTAGTGTTACTTGACACACCATATTCAACCATTTCTAAACCATGTTCAACTAACCCATAACAAAAAAAAAAAAAATTGTCACAAAAACAATATTACTTTAATCACACAATACTAAATTTGAAGTCACCAAGGATATCCTTGAAAATTTTAAAAAATGGAGGACCAAATAGAAGTTTTTCTTAAAGCCTATTTGTGGCACATTTTGCATATTGGTACCCTCATTTCATTTTGATGAAACTGAATAATAAAAGCAACACTATACACAATAGTGTGTTGCCGGTTGTAAGTTTTAAAAATATTGTAAGTTTGAAACTATTTATAAAAAAATTGTACTTTTAAATGCCACACGCAAGCAAAGATCGTCTTTTAAGACGACCTTGGTCCACATGGATGTACTTCTTTTATTAAAAAATTGATATCTTTTACTCAGATATTCAAAATTTTCAAAAAATGTATGGTTGGAAAGCTAACAGCGAGAGCTTCAATTTGATACGTGATTTCACTATTTTTGGAGTTGTGTATCAAAAGATAGAGAACATCGAAGTTGGACTATAGTTCTGCAAATTTTAGAACTGAATATTATTTTGAGGAGTGCATTAAAAAATTGATATCTTTTTATCCAGATATTCAAAAAATTTGAAAAGGGTATTGTTGGAAAGTTAACATAGAGAGCTTCAATTTGATACCTAGTTTCACTATTTTTGGAGTTGTGTATCAAAAGATATATATCGTCAAAGTTATGAAAAGTTCACTAAACCCAGAACTGAAGATACGACTGAAAACTTCAAAACTGTAGCTAAACTTCGACGATCCGTATCTTTTAATACACAACTCTACAAATAGTGAAACTAGATATCAAATTGAAGCTCTGTGTTAGCTTTTTAACCGTATTTTTTTCGAATTTTTTTAATATCTGGGTAAAAATATGTCAATTTTTTAATGCACTCCTCAAAACAATCTTCAGTTCTAAAATTTGAAGAATTATAGTCCAATTTCGATGGTCTCTATCTTTTGATACACAACTCCAAAAAATAGTGAAACCACGTATCAAATTGAAGCTCTAGCTGTTAGCATTCCAACCATACATTTTTTGAAAATTTTAAATATCTGAGTAAAAAGATATCAATTTTTGAATAAAAGAAGTACATACCGATGGAGGTCGTCTTTTCAAAAGACGATCTTTGCTTGCCTTTAAAAGTGCAATATTTTTATAAATAATTTCAAATTTACACTATTTTTATAATAAATTTTAAAAAATGCAATATTATTAAAAAAACAGCCGTGTTGCCTACCAATTATTTAATGGTTTGATGATTCAATTATTTATTTTCCTCTGTAATTGTTGAGCTCATAATAAATATATATATATATATATATATATATATATATGAAAATTTATAAACTAAACATTGAAAAATCAGAACAAAGTTAAAACAGTTTTAATTAATTATTTTTAAACCTCAAAACCAAAAAAATATAGTATAAAAGGAAAAACTGTATATATTTATTTTTTGTTTTGAGTTGCTGTGAGTTTGGGAGATTGAACATACAAAATGATGATTGGTATATTTATTATATGTTCATATTTACCAAAAAAAAAAAAAAAAAACTATATATTAACACTGTTCATTAAGAATCTATTTTCATGCTTTTGTTTGTTACCAATGTGGTCCAATGGGCTCACTTATTTATTTATTTAATTTATTTTTAGAAAAGTAAGAAAGTTTTTACTTTTTGGGTTTTGAGTTATATTGGGGATAACAACGTTTTTTACGTTTTTCAAAAGATTTAAGTTCACCTAACTTGGTTGTTTCTTGACTATTGTTGGGAGCATTGCTTCACATATTTTTAGTGTTTAATTACTCTATTCAAATTCTCCATTTAAAGTTAAATTAATTGGTTGGTCGTGAATAAATGGAACTTTGAAAGAGCGAAAATTGATTCTTCCTCTCTTTTAAATAAATTAAAGATGTCATATGGAGCGTCGACTTGAAGTTTGCAACACCTACCAATGTTCGAGACTTGCAAAGTTATTAAAAAAAAAAATATTTATCTATTTATATTTTTATCTTATTTCATATTTTATATATGGAAATTATGTTTATCTAGAATTTTATATATATATATATTGATGATATGAATTTATTTTGAATAAGAAAAGTGGGAAGAAAAATATGGCACTTAACTTAATTTTTGCAAAACTTGATTTTTTTTTTATGAACTTGGTGAATTTCAAAATATTTTTTATTCTTTTTTATTCAAATTTTAGGGTAATTTAGTGGAAATTGAATGTTGAGTAAAAACAGCCGCACGTGTTAAATGTAGGTTCAGTTTGATTAAAAATAAAGTTTATGAGGAAAAGAACGATACAATTTGACAAATTAAAGAATAAACATTTATTTTTCTCCTCTTCTTTTTCATTAATGAATATATTCTAAAATCTGCGAATCTCTCTAAAATCTATCCAATATTACCACCGACTTGTTTTGATGGTATATTGGAGATTAATAGATTTTAGGGAGAATTTCTAGTACACTAGTGATATGAAGTTTTTTCATATCACTGCCTTTAAATGAATGACACGTGGTAAAATAGTTTTAAAAAATAATATATTTAATAGTGTGGATCTCGATTAAACAACCATTTTATGTCATTCATTTAAAGACAGTGATATGGAAAAACTTCATACGGATGTATTAAAATTTTTCCCTAGATTTTATAACCATAAATAAATAAAGTAAAATGAAAAAACGCAGAGATCACGTTTTTGGGTTAAAATCTTCCTATGTCTAGAATGATAGATAAGTTCGTAAATATATCTGAAAATATTTAGATTATGTTTTTTTTTCTGGGAGAATTTTCGTATGAAAGTGTCTTAAAAGACGCCAACACCCAACAATATTCATACTTACCTTCATATAACTTATATATTAATTATATATAATTTGAATTTATATAATATTTTCGTCTTTAATTATTTAAATTTTATGGTTATGAATTTAATTTATATTAAGTTTACTTTTTATGTTGTACAACAATTTTTTTTTTTAATAGGTTTAGTATGAAAATTTGAATCTTATAATAAAAAAAGAAAAAAAGAAAAAAAGAAAAAAAGAGTAATATTAATTATGGTTGAGTTATCTGGGTCCCTCTCGAGTTCGTGGACGTTGGGTCCCGTCTTTCGGCGATTGTTATAAAATTAATGTGGATGCAGGGCTGGATTCGCAGGAAGGGTGTGCGAGGTTGGACGTTATTATTCGGGATTCAAAGGGGCTGGTGATGTTGTGTGCCTTCCGTTTTATTCGTCATGTGATTGATGTGGATATTGTTGAGGTGTTAGCCATTTGTGAGGGGTGGAAGTTGGTGGTTGAGTTAGGTTTCGCACCTATTATGCTAGAAACAGATTCCTTGCGTGTCTGTAATTTCTTGAGTGTGGATGGGGAGGATGCGTCTGAGGTAGGGGTTTTATTATCTCATCTCCGTATTTTGATGGTCGGTCGTCAAGGTAGTTCTTGTGTCTTCACTCACCGGGAGGGGAATCGTGTTGCTCATGAGCTGGCAAGATTGGGTCTTCTAAAACGTTGCAAGGTTTGGCTAGAGGACTATCCTCCAGAGGTTTCGAGTTTCATCTTATCAGATGTTTTGTTTATTTAGCTCATCTGTTATTTTTTCCCCTGGGACTTATTATTAAAAAAAAAGAGTCAAATTATTCTATTATAATCTTCACTTGTTGAAAAAAAAATAAAAAATCGATGAGCCAAAAGTAATGTTGGATTCCCCACCCTTTAATTTCTGAACTAAAAAAAAAAAAACTTTTTTGAGGGAGAATTTTTAGTACATCGGTGGTGTAGACACCGTATTTCGTCCGGCCTTGTTTATCATTTTTAAATTTTGCTCAGTCTTGTTTATTTTCTTGTGTTTTGCCAAATAAATTCTTGAAATCATGTAATCTCGTTTTTCCCGCTAATTTTGAAATTGCAAAAGAAAAGAATAAACAAGTTGTTTAGAGTTTTAAATTAAAGGGATTTGGGGTTTAGTTTAGGGTTTTGATTGGAGAGTTTTAAATGGAGGAGTTTTGGGGTTTAGTTTAGGCTTGGCCAATAAGCTCAAATTATTTTTTTAGATTAATTTTCATTATTTTTTTTTTTATTATTATTTTTTTTTAAATAAAGTCTAGGTTTGAGTCAATTTTGGTTAGTAGGATTTCAAAGTTGGTTGAGGGAATTTTTGGAGTTTTGTTGGGGAAGTTTGAGTTTTTTTGTCCCATCAACTCTATAAATAGAGATGATGGGATGAGTTGAAGGAAAGGAAAAAAAGGTGAGGGTTTTGGAAGGCGAAAAAAGGGAGAGGGTTTTGGAAGGGAAAAAAGGTGAGGGTTTTGGAAGACAAAAAAGGGGAGAGGGTTTTGGAAGGCAAAAAAAGAGAGGGTTTTGAAGGAAAGAAAATGAGTTTCTTTGAAAGGAACCTCCGGCGATAGACCTCCTCGCAGACTACGGTGACACAAACTTGCAACGGCGAGCGGCAGCGGATCCCCTTTTCCTACTTCCGTGCGGCGGCGCATCCTTTTCGCGACGAGCTCCAACGACAACAGCGAAGACGAGCCTAGGCGGACGACGACTCCAGACGGTGGCCTTGCGTGCGAAGGAGCAGACGCTCAGGTAAAATAAGTTTCCTGTTTAAAGTTTATGTGAAATTACAATTCTTCCCCTGTCCTTATTTTTTATAAAAAAATATATTTCGATTTATTTTATTGCATATATACCCCGCATATTTGATTCATACCCTCAGATTATCTGCTCATATATACCCCTGACTTATTTTTGCTTATATATATATTGCGATATATTTGAATAATACGCTTGCTTTAATTCAAGTTGCTTATCTATTATTTTTTTTTAGGTTTTATTCTTTTTTTAAAAAAATAGTTCTTAAAATTTAATCCCGGGATAGGTGGGGATTCTGCCTCTCACCTTGAGGATATATTTCGTTTTTTTTTCTTTCCGAAATCCCGAGAGGGAATAAGGATTTTTCCATTATCTTGAGGATTAGGCTTTAGTTTGTAGTTATGTTTTTATTCTTATGACATTATGCTAAATCTTCAAAATACTTTTTATTAACCTTTTTTCAAATTAATTTTCAATTGATTTCTAATTTTCAAAGCTTCCAACCGTTTTCTTTCCCTTAAAATCTTTTCTTTCTCAATTCTCTCTAAAATAAATGGCCAAATGATATTTTCTCTAAAAAAATTAAGGTTTTTTTAGTGTAATTTCAAATATTTTAATTGATTGATTTATTTATTTCAATTTAATTTTAATTGATTTATTTATTTCAAATCTTTTAACTAAATTAAATGTCTTCTTAATTTTTTATTACTTTGAATTTATTTTTAAAGAATCGCATTTGATTTTGATTTTCTTAAATAACTTCTAAAACCTTTGTTTTGTTGTACAATCCTCGTAATGGGATTAAGCGATAAATGACAACATTATGAATTATTTCACTCATAGATCGAGCCCTTGCTTTATCTTAAAGCCAAGGATCAATTGAGATTTTAAATTTAAATTATGTATATTTTTATTTTTATTTATTTTTTCTCCTCAAATTAAGGACCCGTTTTGAAATTAGTTGGATATTTATGATAAATGTTTTGGCTACCATTTTTAACGGGATATTGTAGGGTGCTAGTACCTTCCCTACACTCCAACGACCCCCAAACCATATTTTTGATTTCGTAGACCACTTTTAGGTGATCAATCACACCCGAACAATGATTGGTGGCGACTCCCTTTCTTTTGTTTTGTTTTTATCTTCTTTTAAAAAACCCCGTTTAACAGAGAGACGTCGGCTGCTCCGCGTCGCAAAAACGTTGCGACAGGTGGTATGAAGTTTTTACATACCACTGTCGTTAAATGGATGACACGTGCCAGAATGGTTGCTTGACTGGGATCCACACTATTAAATATATTATTTTTTTAAATCATTTCGCCACGTGTCATCCATTTAACGACCGTGGTATTTTTTTTTTTTTTTTTTTTTAATTTGGTCGAATTACAATCAGACGACAGTGGACACTGTTGTTTGTAATGATGTTTCTTCTTTCCCTTCTCTGTTGTTTGTCTTTCTCGCAAATATTTATTTATATTTAATAATATGAGTTTGCTACGATCCCGATGCAAATCAGTCGTCTCCCTGATGGATATTAGAAGAAAAATAAAATATATCTAACGATTACGAGTAGCGAAGACTCAAGAATTGATTAACAAGTGTCGCACGTCGCCTTCACTTCATTTGATTTCATTTGGATGAAGCTCAAGGAATAATCATAGCAACAAAAAAAATATGAGAGTGGGCGAAGGCGGAGCGAAGCTCATCGTTGAAGCTTTGACTGCAATGTCTCTGTTCCTCACTGCCATTTTCTTTAAAACACTTCTGGTTTGTGATTCCGCCATTGTTTTCTTTTCCCACCTCTTTTTTTTGCTTCCCCTCTCTTTGTTTTAGTTTAAACGAGGTGGGTTTCTGTTCTTACGTATTCTATCTGCTTGTGGGTGTTGCTTTTCATTGAAGAATTTCTCTTTGCCTCTGTTTTCTGGTCAGTTTTCCTCTAACAATGTGGGTTTCTTTGGGTATTTTTGTATGATTCTGACTGTGTCTTGAATTGTTAGGTTTGGATTCTGATGGATGTAAACGACAATAAACCCTTGAAACCTGTTCGAAGAAGTTCGTCTCAGAAGGAAAGTGAAAATGGAGGCCAAGTTGTTGTTGAAATTACCAGCGTTGCTTCTTTCAAAGAAACCAAAGATGAAAATGGCTACTCTGTACCGAAGCAAATTCAAAATAGAGTCGATTCACAGACAAAACAGCCGACGGATTCACATCTCGTTCCCCCCACTGCGAATAAGCCCCCCAAAATCCCAAGTTCAAATGGAACCCTAACGCCTAGAAAATCTCTCAAAAGATCAATCCTCTCCAAACCCAAATCCAGATTTGGGGAACAACCATGTTTCATCGATTCAAATATGTTTGAGGAGAATGAGATTCATTTGTCGTTGAGAGACCAAATTGGTGCAATTTCCTCCAGAAGCTCTGCGATCAACACGTCGAAGGCGCAAGGTGAGGAAGAAGATGATGAGGAAATCTTCAAGATAGAGAAATTGAACAAAGAGAAGCACAAGAAAGTGAAGGTAAAGACATTGATTAAGTGGGTTGGAGTTTTTTGCATCATTGGTTTATTGGTGGCTAGCTTGACTGTCAAGCGTTTGAAGAATTGCTTCCTTTGGGGCATGATGGTTTGGAAATGGTGTTTGCTTGCAACTGTGATTTTGTGTGGAATGATATTTACTCATTGGATTATGAATGTGATTGTCTTTTTGATTGAGGGGAACTTTTTGCTTAAGAAAAAAGTGCTTTATTTTGTTCATGGATTGAAGAAGAGTGTCCAAGTGACCCTTTGGTTGACATTGGTTCTTGCTACGTGGGTGTCGCTGTTCGATCGGAGTAATCATAGGATTTCGAGATCGAGGGTCACTGGGAAGATTTTGGATGATGTTACATGGACTCTGTTAACCCTCCTTATAGGGGCATTTTTGTGGTTGATGAAGACATTGTCGTTGAAAATACTGGCCTCCAAGTTCCATATGAACCGATTTTTCGACAGAATTCAGGAATCCATTTTCCATCATTATGTTCTACAAACTCTCTTGAAGCCTTCATTAATTGGTATGGTTGAAAGTACTGCCAAGGCCAGAAGTAATCGATTGAGTTTTAAGGGTAAAAAATCAGACCATAAAAAGGTGATTGACATGGGAAAGATTCAACAGCTGAAGCGAGAGAAGGTTTCAGCTTGGACAATGAAGGTGTTGGTCGATGCAGTTACAAGTTCGGAGATGTCGATCTCGCAAATACTCGATGAAAGCTACCAAGATGTTGCTGATGGTGAGATGACCGATGTGATGGAAGGTGCCCAATTTGCCGTCTACAAGATCTTCAACAATGTTGCTCCTAGAAACAAGTGAGAAACTTTCCTTTTTGCTTGTGATCTTTTGTTGAAATTCATATTAATATTTTTTACCCTTTTCCTTTTGTTAGGTTCATAGAGGAAGATGATCTACAGAAAATCTTGATCAAAGAAGAAGTTGATCTTGTGTTACCACTCTTTGAGGTAGATGACAATGAGACAAGGCAGATTGACCGGAAGGCTCTAACAAATTGGGTGGTGAGAACTGAGACCTTGTATCTATTATTTATTTTTAGTCATATTGAGTCGTCAAGCCACTCGAACACATTAGAAGCAGAGCTCGCTTAGGCCCCATTTACTAAATGCCCCATTTACTAAATGTGAATATAAACGAGGCATAATCAAAAGAGAGATTCTTTTAATTTGGTCATTTTCTAATAAGCAATTGAAGTCTTAGACCGTAATAAATGTGTAGATACTTGATCGAAGATCTTTTTTGTGAGACCTGAAGCCCTCGTGGTTGTGGCCGAACACCTAGTTCCTCTTTCCTTCTTTTCTCCAATCATTTTCTGATTTGTTTTTCGATAACCAAAGTGTCCCGGCGATGTTCTATGCCATTTAGTAACTTCTTTTTTGTGCAGTTGAAGGTTTATCAAGGGAGGAAAACACTAGCACATGCCTTGAAAGACACTAAAACGGCTGTGAAGCAATTGAATCATTTAGTAACAGCGCTTCTTATAGTAGTAACAACTGTTATTTGGCTTCTGTTGATGGAAATTGCTACAACCAAAGTACTTGTCTTCCTTGCATCTCAACTTGCAGTGGCGGTTTTCATGTTCGGAAACACTTGCAAGACTATATTTGAAGCTCTAATCTTCGTGTTTGTTATGCATCCATTTGATGTCGGGGACCGTTGTGTTGTCGATGGCGACACGGTAAGCTTCTTAACTTGAATGGAACCAAATCAATTTCACTCGTCAAAGTCTCTTGTTTCTTCTCTGTTTGACTTGTGGCAATCTGCAGTTGTTGGTTGAAGAAATGAACATCTTGACAACAGTCTTCTTGAAACTCACCAATGAGAAGGTGTATTATCCCAACTCAGTTTTGGCAACAAAGCCCATCACTAATTACTACAGAAGTCCAGACATGACCGACACTGTAGAATTCTCGATCAGTTTCACGACGTCGTTAGAGAGGATTGGGGCCATGAAAGAGAAAATAAAAGGGTTGGTAGAAATATTGTAGATTTGGATGCATCTTTATGAATATATAACATCATTTTTGCAACAAACGAAAATCATTATTTTGTGAAGCGATCCTTACCGATGTTTTCTGCAACGGGTTCTTCAGGTATTTGGTGAACAATCCACAACACTGGCATCCAAATCATAATGTGGTGGTGAAAGAGATAGAAGACGTGAATAAGATAAAGATTGCTCTTTGTACGAACCACACCATGAATTTTCAAGATTGGATCGAGAAGAACCGACGAAGAACCGAGCTCGTGATGGAGATGAAGAAAATTTTCGAAGAACTGAAGATCAACTACAATCTCCTACCTCAAACAGTTCATCTCTTCCCGGTCGAGGGGCGCTGAAGTCCACAGAAGATCTCAAGATTCTGATAGTTTGACAAAGAAATGGTTAGCTTCTTGTAACTGCTTTGTTAACTTAATTAGAGACATTAGTAATATTTACTAAGATAATCGTAGATTAGTATCAGTTTAATTGTGGTGATGAATCTGAAAACATGAATTTTGGATAGTCGCTAACTTCTAGGACTGGTGTAGTAGGTACTTACCCTAATAATATATAGTCATGTAATTAATAAATATATAATTTTATTACTCAGGGTCTACTATTTCAATTGTTTTAATTAGTTGAAATTCTCCATTTTATAATAAGTAGAATTTTCCATTGGAGCAATTACTATTTCAATTATGAACTAGGGGTAATGTTATTTGAATATAGTAAAAAAAAATGTTGTTATTTTAAAGGGTTTGATGAAATTGATGAAAATAGATGAAGAATAGAGAGGGAGCAAACTATTTCAATTATATGTATATTGAAATTTCTGTTAATCATATTGTAAAAATATTTATTATTCTTCAAAACATCACCACCAAGGTTGTCTTGTAGCAAACAATATTTTTGACGATACAACAAAACAAAGACAAAAAGTATGCAAATTATTTATCAATTATTGGAAGACAAATGCTTCCGAAGTGGAAAATTGAAAAATAATAAAACCGACATTTCTCATAAACTTCCATTTAATGAGAAACAACCGATGTCAAAAAATATCGTCTACAACCGCCAACCGGGCATATCCAATATTCACAGACACAAGCTTATTCGCTTGCCCGGGACAGAGCATAGACTAATGTTATGTTTTAGTTTTTTTTTTCTTTTTTTTAAAATGTATATTTTTTAATCATATTTCATTAAAAATTACGAGTACAAATTATAAAAATTGTTCAATTTTTTATACTAGTTTCGAATATAAATTTATTTAATACTATGTCATTTCCATCAACAATAGTGAATTATGCTTTTATATCTTATTTCTAGACTTTGTATCTCCATGTTTGAACTCATAATTTTAATATTATCATGTTATGTTTTCCTTTTTGTTAATGATAAACAACATTTTGAGTGTTGGAAACAATTTTCTTATTCTCAGACTATAACATAAATTAAATGCTTCATTTTTAAGTCCTAGAGGAAATTGACTTTATGTTACATGAGGAGTTTTACCATTCACAAACCAACCACTAAAAAATAAGGGTAAAAAAGAGAAACGAAATAGTAAAAAGAAAAGGAAAAATAAAAATAAAAATTGTTCAACCCGAAGTTCAAAACACTGCACCCCAGACACTAGTTTCTGATTTCGAGACTTCCCAACCCTGCACCCCAAACACAGTTTTTTAATTCTCAGGGGTCAGATCCCCCTAAATGTCAAACGTGGTTCAAACTATTATTTATTACAAATTTAAGATGCATTTCCTTAACTATATTTCATATAACTAAATCGGATAGTCAGCAAGTACATAATTCAACAAACATGATGTATCGACTTAAGACTAAGAGATTTTAGGTTCAATCTTCTCCCCCTCTATGTCACTAAGAGATTTTATATTAAATATTAACATATAAATAATTATTATCTAAAAAAATATATAAATAACTAAAATAATTATTATCTAAAAAAATATATAAATAACTAAAATAAATAATTAAAACAGTATGTCTATTTTGGTCTTTACTGTCAAGTCATACCAATTTTGTTTGGACTTATGCTTTCACGTGCTTCTAAATTGAAATTTACCAAACACTAATCAATTTCATATGACAGCTGATTTTTCTAAAAGCAAAGCTGAAAGCAATTATTTTAAAAACTACCGCAATCTTAAACTGAACTTTAATTATATCTAAAATTCTTTTTGCCTCAAAATTGCAAAATTTTATTTCATTTTGGTCCCAAGTCCCAACAAAATTTAAAAAACTTTGAGATTTATTCCAATTTTTTCTCTTAACTATTAAAATAGAATAAACTTAAAATTCTAAAACCAAAATAAAATTCAAGCATACCCTTAAAATTAGGAGCGGATTTACTTTAGGTTGGGGGCTCGAACTTCCCTTCCCCTCAACTATAACAACATACTTATATATAAAATATGATTTTGTTTTTTTAAATTACCTCTGGTCTAGCTTCCTCACTACTTTAGTTCAAGCCTCAATAATTTATTTTTTTTTTTTTTTTGGGTTAATTTTATTTTAGCCTTGATTTAAAATTCTAGATATGTCAAGGCTTAAATCAGAGTTATAATTATACCTAAACTAAAAGAAAGACATCATTTATTAGCAATTGTACATTGGGAGTTGGGATTCATTATATTTGCATAACTTGTTTTTCTTCTGAAGACAAAAGATGCAATAAATAAGTTTGTTGGTTCATCCATTGCTGTCACAGTCTCATTAACTCTAGGTCTTGGTCTTTGTCCTCTCAACCTTGGCTACTCTCAATTTCAATCTCATTTATCATATATCATGTGCTTTCAATTTCATTTTCATGTATCATGTGTTAAAAATTGTTTTTATCATATATTATGTGCTTTCAATTTCATTTTATATATATATTGCAATATATTTGAATAATACGCTTGTTTTAATTCAAGTTGTTTATTTATTATTTTTTTTTAGGTTTTATTTTTTTTTAAAGAAATAGTTCTTAAAATTTAATCCCGGAATAGGTGGGGATTCTGCCTCTCGCCGAATATATTTCGTTTTTTTTTTTTTCTTTCCGAAATCTCGGGAGGGAATAAGGATTTTTCCATTATCTTGAGGATTAGACTTTAGTTTGTAGTTATGTTTTTATTCTTATGTCATTATGCTAAATCTTCAAGATACTTTTTATTAACTTTTTTTCAAATTAATTTTCAATTGATTTCTAATTTTCAAAGCTTCCAACCGTTTTCTTTCCCTTAAAATATTTTTTTTCCCAATTGTCTCTGAAATAAATGGCCAAATGATATTTTTTCTAAAAAAGTAAGGTTTTCGTTTGAGTGTCATTTCAAATATTCTCTATTTTAAATCTTTTAATTGATTTATTTATTTATTTTAATTTAATTTTAATTGATTTATTTATTTCAAATCTTTTAACTAAATTAAATATCTTCCTACATTGATTTTTTTATTATACTTTGAATTTATTTTCAAAGAACCGCATTTGATTTTAAAACAAGCTTTAAATTCAAATTTTAAAAAATTGATTTTCTTAAATAACTTCTAAAACCTTTGTTTTGTTCTACAATCCTGGTAATGAGATTAAGCGATAAATGACAACATTGATAATCCACTCGTAGATCGAGCCATTGCTTTATCTTAAAGCCAACGATCAATTGAGACATTTAGTTTAAATTTAAATTATGTGTATTTTTATTTTTATTTATTTTTTCTCCTCAAATTAAGGACCCGTTTTGAAATTGTTGACACCGTATTTCGTCCGGCCTTATTTATCATCATTTTGGATTTTCCATGTCATTTTATGTTTTTCACTTATCTTTAAGTATTTTTGAATTTTTCTTTAATGTCGTCATTTTCGGGATTTTCAAGAAAATGCTTATGTTAGTAGATCGTTTAGGCGTCCAGGTTTCCATTTTAGGGTTTCCAGTTCGGTATTTCATTTTAGGGTTTCAATTTGGAGTTTTCTAATTTAGGGTGTCAATTTAGCGTTTCTAATTTAGGGTTTCCAAGTTTGGTGTCTCGGGATCCCAGCTCAGCGTTTCTAATTTAGGGTTTCCAAGTTTGGTGTTTCGGTCTCGAGATTACGGCTTAAAGTCCATCGTTTTAGGTGTCTCGGTCTCGGGATTCCGGTTTCAAATTTATCATTTTAAAGTTTCAATTTGGTGTTTAATTTAGGGTTTTAAGATTATTTTTTAGGGTTGCCAATCTTGGAAGGGCCTAAATAGGCCCATTAGGTTTAGACATTGGCTATAAGCCTAATAGGACAAAGCAAAAGAGACCAAAATTTGGGAGGATCCGAAGGCCAATTGATTTCTCTCTCCAATTCACTATTCATCTTCTTCTCCAAGTTATTCCCCATCTCCTTCCCCATGGCAACCTAACTCCGGCAACCTCCAAGGTGGCGCACGGCGGCAAATCGGCGGAGCTCCGGCAAGACCACGGCGGAGAGCCACCGCACGCGACGGCGATCTTCGTCTTCCTCACCTCCGACGGCGAGCTCCAAGCTCCGATTTCGAATCCAGGCGAGACGATCCCCAACCGCAGCTTCACCATCGGTCTTCTTCAACCCAGACGGCGTTCAATCTTTTCGGACCTCTCCGGCGAGCTTCATCCTCACGAACCAGACGGCGGCGCAAGCAATCCAGACGAACCTCGAACGGAACCCGCTTCATCTTCAACCCGAACGGAATCCGCTTCAGCTTCAACCCAGACGGAACATCTTCTTCAACGAACCCCGACGGCGGCGCGGCCTCGCTCACGGCAGACCCCTTTTCCTCACCCCTGACGGAGCTCCATTCCAAACCTCACGACGAACCCAGACGAACCAGCTTCGTCTTCAACCTCGATACCAGCGGCAGATCTTAGCTCTCAGACGGACGACGGCGGTGAGATCTGACTATCCTGAAGCCCAGACGCCGGCGGAGCTCCAAGCTCCATCTTCAACCCGAACAGCAACCCTCGAACCAGACGGCAGGGATCCCCTCTCCGGCGGTCTACCTCTTCAACTCAGCTCAGGCGACGACGATTTGGGCTTCGAACCTCCACGAACCAGACGATCTTGAAGCTCAGACGACGGCGATTTGAACTCCGGACTTCCAGCATCGGACGACGGACCTCACGGCAGCTTCACGGTGGAGCTCCGGCGTTGATCTTCTTCTTGAACTCCGGCCATCAACACCAACGTCGCGTGGATAAGAAGAGCTTCGGGCGGCTGTGATCTTCGTGGGTAAATCGGATTTTAATTTCTCTTTTAGTAAAATTACGAGTTTGCCTTGCTCTTATTGAAGCATATGTCTGTTTTGTGCATGATATCACTAGTTGCATGATATATACCCACTCTGATTTATGTATATATACCCATGCTTATTCAATATATGCATGCTTGTTTATCTATATATCTAGGTTATATTGCATGTGCTTACTGTTTGAGCTCGATATACGGTTGTTTTGTTGATTGTGTTGTATATATCGGAGTAATATGTTGTTGTATTCCTTGGTTACATTCGTTATATACGTGGGTTATATGATATATACCCCGTTGCTTTGAGCATGATATATACCCCTGTTTATTTCATATATCCCCTGATTGGATATTCTTGCTTCGTTTTTTTTAATTTCGATGCATGCTATTTAATTTTAAAGCGCGATTTAATTATCTTTCTAGTTTGTTTAATTAGTTTTAAAATTTCAATCCCGAGATATGTGGAGGATTGTTCCTCCCACCTTGAGGATGAGTTTTGTCGCTTTATTTAAAATCTGGATCTCGGGATAGGTGGTGGATTGTTCCTCCCACTTTGAGGATGTCATCAAGTTTCGATGTTCTTTCTTTGTTTGTCGATCCCAGGATAAATTGGGATTTCCCCATTTGGAGGATTCATTTGATTTTAAAATTGAGTTTTAAAATTGAATTTCAAATCAAAAGAGTTTTCAATTCCAAATTGAGTTTTAAATCGAATTTCAAGCAAAAAAAAAAAAAAAAAATTGATTTTCAAACCAAGTTTTAAATTGAATTTCAAAATTTGTTTTGATTTGTAAATAAAAAAATGGTTGATTTCAAAATGAGTTTTTAAATTAAATCCCAAAATTATTTTGATTTTGAAACAAAAAGGATTTTTTTAATTGATTTCAAAATTCTTTTTTTTTTGTTGTACGATCCCGGTAAATGGGATTAAGGCAACTAATGGCAAAATTAACAATCTCGCTCACAAAATCAAATCCCTACTTTATTTTAAAGTTAGGGTATGATTAATTGAGACATTGTTTTATTTTTAATTGTGTATTTTATTCGTTAGGGACCATTTGAAATTAGCTAGATAAGTAGGATAAAACGTTTTGGCTACCGTTTTTTAAACGGGATGTTGTAGGGTGCTAGCACCTTCCCTACACTCAACCGACCCCCGAACCTCGTCTTTTTACTTCGTAGACCGTATTTTTAAGGTGACCAATCACACCCTAAATGATTGGTGGCGACTCCATTTTTTGTGAAACCCCCTGTTTAACAGAAGGTTGTCGGCCGCTCCGCGTCGCAAAAACGTTGCGACAGAAATTAGTTGGATATTTAGGATAAATGTTTTGGCTACTGTTTTTAACGGGATGTTGTAGGGTGCTAGTACCTTCCCTACACTCAAACGACCCCCGAACCATATTTTTGATTTCGTAGACCACTTTTAGGTGACCAATCACACCCGAACAATGATTGGTGGCGACTCCCTTTCCTTTCTTTTGTTTTTATCTTCTTTTAAAAAACCCTGTTAAACAGAGAGACGTCGGCCGCTCTGGATAAGAGGAGAAATGAAATTTTTACATACCACTGTCGTTAAATGAATGACACGTGCCAGAAGGGTTCCTTGACTGAGATCCACACTATTAAATATATTAATTTTTTAAACTATTCCGCCACGTGTCATCCATTTAACGACAGTGGTATGAAAAAATTCTACCCATGTATTAGAAATTCTCTTTTTTTTCTTTTTCTTTTTTTATTTATTTGGTCGAATTACAATCAGACGACAGTGGGCACTGTTGTTTGTAATGATGTTTCTTCTTTCCCTTCTGTGTTCTTTGTCTTTCTCGCAAATATTTATTTATATTTAATAATATGAGTTTGCTACGATCCCCGATGCAAATCAGTCGTCTCCCTGATGGATATTAGAAGAAAAATAAAATATATCTAACGATTACGAGTAGCGAAGACTCAAGAATTGATTAACAAGTGTTGCACGTTGCCTTCACTTCATTTGATTTCATTTGGATGAAAAGGAATAATCATAGCAACAAAAAAAATATGAGAGTGGGCGAAGGCGGAGCGAAGCTCATCGTTGAAGCTTTGACTGCAATGTCTCTGTTCCTCACTGCCCTTTTCTTTTAAACCCTTCTGGTTTGTGATTCCGCCATTGTTTTCTTTTCCCACCTCTTTTTTTTGCTTCCCCTCTCTTTGTTTTAGTTTAAACGAGGTGGGTTTCTGTTCTTACGTATTTTATCTGCTTGTGGGTGTTGCTTTTCATTGAAGAATTTCTCTTTGCCTCTGTTTTCTGGTCAGTTTTCCTCTAACAATGTGGGTTTCTTTGGGTATTTTTGTATGATTCTGACTGTGTCTTGGTTTGTTAGGTTTGGATTCTGATGGATGTAAACGACAATAAACCCTTGAAACCTGTTCGAAGAAGTTCGTCTCAGAAGGAAAGTGAAAATGGAGGCCAAGTTGTTGTTGAAATTACCAGCGTTGCGTCTTTCAAAGAAACCAGAGATGAAAATGGCTACTCTGTACCGAAGCAAATGCAAAACAGAGTCGATTCACAGACAAAACAGCCGACGGATTCACATCTCGTTCCCCCCACTGCGAATAAGCCCCCCAAAATCCCAAGTTCAAATGGAACCCTAACGCCTAGAAAATCTCTCAAAAGATCAATCCTCTCCAAACCCAAATCCAGATTTGGGGAACAACCATGTTTCATCGATTCAGATATGTTTGAGGAGAATGAGATTCATTTGTCGTTGAGAGACCAAATTGGTGCAATTTCCTCCAGAAGCTTTGCGATCAACACGTCGAAGGCGCAAGGTGAGGAAGAAGATGATGAGGAAATCTTCAAGATAGAGAAATTGAACAAAGAGAAGCACAAGAAAGTGAAGGTAAAGACATTGATTAAGTGGGTTGGAGTTTTTTGCATCATTGGTTTATTGGTGGCTAGCTTGACTGTTAACCGTTTGAAGAATTGCTTCCTTTGGGGCATGAGGGTTTGGAAATGGTGTTTGCTTGCAACTGTGATTTTGTGTGGAATGATATTTACTCATTGGATTATGAATGTGATTGTCTTTTTGATTGAGGGGAACTTTTTGCTTAAGAAAAAAGTGCTTTATTTTGTTCATGGATTGAAGAAGAGTGTCCAAGTGACCCTTTGGTTGACATTGGTTCTTGCTACGTGGGTGTCGCTGTTCGATCGGAGTAATCATAGGATTTCGAGATCGAGGGTCACTGGGAAGATTTTGGATGCTGTTACATGGACTCTGGTAACCCTCCTTATAGGGGCATTTTTGTGGTTGATGAAGACATTGTCGTTGAAAATACTGGCCTCCAAGTTCCATATGAACCGATTTTTCGACAGAATTCAGGAATCCATTTTCCATCATCATGTTCTACAAACTCTCTCGAAGCCTTCATTAATTGGTATGGTTGAAAGTACTGCCAAGGCCAGAAGTAGTCGATTGAGTTTGAAGGGTAAAAAATCAGACCATAAAAAGGTGATTGACATGGGAAAGATTCACCAACTGAAGCGAGAGAAGGTTTCAGCTTGGACAATGAAGGTGTTGGTCGATGCAGTTACAAGTTCGGAGATGTCGATCTCGCAAATACTCGATGAAAGCTACCAAGATGTTGCTGATGGTGAGATCACCGATGTGATGGAAGGTGCCCAATTTGCCGTCTACAAGATCTTCAACAATGTTGCTCTTCCTGGAAACAAGTGAGAAACTTTCCTTTTTGCTTGTGATCTTTTGTTGAAATTCATATTAATATTTTTTACCCTTTTCCTTTTGTTAGGTTCATAGAGGAAGATGATCTACTGAAATTCATGATCAAAGAAGAAGTTGATCTTGTGTTACCACTCTTTGAGGTAGATGAGAATGAGACAAGGCAGATTGACAGGAAGGCTCTAACAAATTGGGTGGTGAGAACTGAGACCTTGTATCTATTATTTATTTTTAGTCATATTGAGTCGTCAAGCCACTCGAACACATTAGAAGCAGAGCCCGCTTAGGCCCCATTTACTAAATGCCCCATTTACTAAATGTGAATATAAACGAGGCATAATCGAAAGAGAGATTCTTTTAATTTGTTTAAACAATGAGAATTGTTTTAATTTGGTCATTTTCTAATAAGCAAATGAAGTCTTAGACCATAATAAATGTGTAGATACTTGATCGAAGATCTTTTTTGTGAGACCTGAAGCCCTCGTGGTTGTGGCCGAACACCTAGTTCCTCTTTCCTTCTTTTCTCCAATCATTTTCTGATTTGTTTTTCGATAACCAATGTGTCCCGACGATGTTCTATGTCATTTAGTAACTTCTTTTTTGTGCAGTTGAAGGTTTATCAAGGGAGGAAAACACTAGCACATGCCTTGAAAGACACTAAAACGGCTGTGAAGCAATTGAATCATTTAGTAACAGCGCTTCTTATAGTAGTAACAGCTGTTATTTGGCTTCTGTTGATGGAAATTGCAACAACCAAAGTACTTGTCTTCCTTGCATCTCAACTTGCAGTGGCAGTTTTCATGTTCGGAAACACTTGCAAGACTATATTTGAAGCTCTAATCTTCGTGTTTGTTATGCATCCATTTGATGTCGGGGACCGTTGTGTTGTCGATGGCGTCACGGTAAGCTTCTTAACTTGAATGGAACCAAATCAATTTCACTCGTCAAAGTCTCTTGTTTCTTCTCTGTTTGACTTGTGGCAATCTGCAGTTGTTGGTTGAAGAAATGAACATCTTGACAACAGTCTTCTTGAAACTCACCAATGAGAAGGTGTATTATCCCAACTCAGTTTTGGCAACAAAGCCCATCACTAATTACTACAGAAGTCCAGACATGACCGACACTGTAGAATTCTCGATCAGTTTCACGACGTCGTTAGAGAGGATTGGGGCCATGAAAGAGAAAATAAAGGGGTAGGTAGAAATATTGTAGATTTGGATGCATCTTTATGAATATATAACATCATTTTTGCAACAAACGAAAATCATTATTTTGTGAAGCGATCCTTACCGATGTTTTCTGCAACGGGTTCTTCAGGTATTTGGTGAACAATCCACAACACTGGCATCCAAATCATAATGTGGTGGTGAAAGAGATAGAAGACGTGAATAAGATAAAGATTGCTCTTTATACGAACCACACCATGAATTTTCAAGATTGGACCGAGAAGAACCGACGAAGAACCGAGCTCGTGATGGAGATGAAGAAAATTTTCGAAGAACTGAAGATCAACTACAATCTCCTACCTCAAACAGTTCATCTCTTCCCGGTCGAGGGGCGCTGAAGTCCACAGAAGATCTCAAGATTCTGATAGTTTGACAAAGAAATGGTTAGCTTCTTGTAACTGCTTTGTTAACTTAATTAGAGACATTAGTAATATTTACTAAGATAATCGTAGATTAGTATCAGTTTAATTGTGGTGATGAATCTGAAAACATGAATTTTGGATAGTCGTTAACTTCTAGGACTGGTGTAGTAGGTGCTTACCCTAATATTATATAGTCATGTAATTAATAAATATATAATTTTATTACTCAGGTCTACTATTTCAATTGTTTTAATTAGTTGAAATTCTCCATTTTATAATAAGTAGAATTTTCCATTGGAGCAATTACTATTTCAATTATGAACTAGGGGTAATGTTATTTGGATATAGTAAAAAAATGTTGTTATTTTAAAGGGTTTGATGAAATTGATGAAAATAGATGAAGAATAGAGAGGGAGCAAACTATTTCAATTATATGTATATTGAAATTTCTGTTAATCATATTGTAAAAATATTTATTATTCTTCAAAACATCACCACCAAGGTTGTCTTGTAGCAAACAATATTTTTGACGATACAACAAAACAAAGACAAAAAGTATGCAAATTATTTATCAATTATTGGAAGACAAATGCTTCCGAAGTGGAAAATTGAAAAATAATAAAACCGACATTTCTCATAAACTTCCATTTAATGAGAAACAACCGATGTCAAAAAATATCGTCTACAACCGCCAACCGGGCATATCCAATATTCACAGACACAAGTTTATTCGCTTGCCGGGGACAGAGCATAGACTAATGAAAAATTGTTTAATTTTTTATACTAGTTTCGAATATAAATTTATTTAATACTACATCATTTCCATCAACAATAGTGAATTATGCTTTTTATATCTTATTTCTAGACTTTGTGTCTCCATGTTTGAACTCATAATTTTAATATTATCATGTTATGTTTTTCTTTTTGTTAATGATAAACAACATTTTGAATGTTGGAAACAATTTTCTTATTCTCAGACTATAACATAAATTAAATGCTTCATTTTTAAGTCTTAGAGGAAATTGACTTTATGTTACATGAGGAGTTTTACCATTCACAAACCAACCACTAAAAAATAAGGATAAAAAAGAGTAACGAAATAGTAAAAAGAAAAGGAAAAATAAAAATAAAAATTGTTCAACCCGAAGTTCAAAACACTACACCCCAAACACTAGTTTCTGATTTCGAGACTTCCCAACCATGCACCCCAAACACAGTTTTTCGAGACTTCCCAACCCTGCACCCCAAACACAGTTTTTTAATTCCTAGGGGTCAGATCCCCCTAAATGTCAAACGTGGTTCAAACTATTATTTATTACAAATTTAAGATGCATTTCCTTAACTATATTTCATATAACTAAATCGGATAGTCAGTAAGTACATAATTCAACTGACATGATGTATCGACTTAAGACTAAGAGATTTTAGGTTCAATCTTCTCCCCCTCCATGTCACATGATGTATCGACTTAAGACTAAGAGATTTTAGGTTCAATCTTCTCCCCCTCCATGTCATAAAAAAAAATGACATGATGGATAACATAGACGAAGAATATCTCGTCAGTGTTTAAAGACTAATTTGATAGTCATCTTGTTTATGCTCTATCTATAAAAAATTATATTTGTCTAAAAAAAAAAATATATTTATCTACCAACATAAACATAGTTCAACTCAAAACATATATACTCGACTAAGAGGTCAGAAGTTAGAATTCCCACTCCACAACCACATTGTCAAAAAAAAAAAAAAAAAAAAAAAAAAAAAAAAAAAAAAAAAAAAAAAAAACTATATTTTGTGTAATAACTATTTCTTTATTTTGTAATTCAGAAGAAGAAGAAAATAAAGAATAAAGTTATCAATAAAGGGAGGCTTATGCTTTCTATAGTGATCATAATTGGTTGAAAAAAAGGGGATTTGGGCATCCATTAGAAATCTGAATGATATAGACAAACTAAACTTGAATGATTAATGGGAGTTCTGCACAGCGGGCATTCTGGTTTCTCATTGCACCATTCCATTATGCAGTTCCTGTTTATAAATAAATAAATAAATTTTGTTTCAAAAAAATAAAAAATAAAAATGAATTAAGTTTTGGAATTGGTGAGAATGAAAGAGAAAGTACCAGCAGAATACATGGCCACAAGGTGTGGCAGTTGGGTGTTGGCGATTACTCAGACACAGTGTGCATTTGCTTATTCCACTGCTTGTATTAGACTGCACAAAAATGTACCATACCCTTTTCTTTCAATATATGCTCCAACATTCTCTATCACTTCTTCAACTAGTCACACTACAAACTGTTCATATGATATAATATTGCATCAACCGATAGTTTAGACCTCGTTTGATAACTATTTCTTTTTTAGTTTTCTGTTTTTGAAATTTATGTTTGTTTCCTTACTATGATTTTCACCTCTTTTAAAAAACATTTGAATTTTTGAAAAATATAACAAAACAAAAAAACTCCCGAGTGGAAATAGTAATTATAAGCATAATTTTCAAAAACTAGAAACTAAAAATCAAACGGTTATGACAGCACTTTATGCGGAAAAGATAATTATCTTCCACAACTCCTTGCATCATGATAAGCTTCACTGTATATTTTAAGCAATGACAGTCAACCTCATAGGTTAATGTTATTATGCATTTATTTCACATAAGAGTTGGCTCTAATTATACTTTTTTTTTTTTTTTTCTGTTAACTTATTTACAATCTACTCTGTTTTTCTTGAAATCAAGAGAAATTGAATAACCATTTCAGATAGTGCAATTGGAATGGTACCTCAGAGTGTGAAGGATCAGAGACCCAATTTCCAGAGTCACCATCAACCGATATTAAATTACCTTCCTCATTTAAAATAGGCAGACCACGACCTACCACAATGAAAGTAGATAGAATTAAATACCCATGTCCATGAAAATAATAAAAACTTAAATTTACCAAAATATCAATGAGTTTTTTTTCTTTTCTATTTTTTTTTCCTTTTGGGGGGGGTTGGGGTGTGTGTGTTCACAAGAGCTACAGAAACACTTGTAAATTGTTACTCAACATTGAACACTTGCTTAGATAAACTATAAACCATTCCCCTTAGCACTTAAATTTGAAACGACTGAGAGAAGAAAAAACCCACTACCTTCCTGGTATAACATATAACCACAAAAATAAGCTAGAATTTTAATGTACCAAACCAGGAAAAAAGTTTTTTTTTAAAGCTTCTAAATGCAGACAAAGCTCAAGGTCATAACACCCAATTTTTTTTTTAATATCCACGAGTGTTTGGGCCCCGCTTGCGCGCACATCGACTTATCTCGCGGGACAACCACCTGACCCCACAACATTTGGTTGTCAAGGAAACTCGAAGGATGTTAAATCCTAAGTAGGTGGCCACCATGGTTTGAACTCATTCCCCCTTAAACTCTATATTATTTTCAAGGTTTTTATTGACCATTAGGTCAACCCATGATTGTTGATCATTGTTTCTTCAAGGCAAAAGGGGTCAAAGTAATAATACGATAGGGGTGGAGGCAATAACAAAGTGCCCCTTTCAATTTAAAAAAATATACTTTAAAAGATTAAAAAGTTAAAAGTTTTCCTTCTAATTTCCCAATTTTATTCTTATGCCTCTTGCCCTGATAATATACACTCTTGAGGCTTAGTCCCTCCAGATTGTATGACCTTTACCATGAATTTCTCCATTAACCCACCCCCACATACAAAGGGGACAAAAAATATAAGCAAAATAGTGCCATGGAAAATTAAACATGCGAATATTTCAACAATAAATTTCATAACGTTAAGAGCCTGGTACCTGCTGAACTAGGATTTGCTCCAAAGGATGTCGGGTTAATTGAACTTGAAACAGATGATAAACTACTACGTCTTAAGCCTTCGGCAGCGATGATGCAAAGTTGAATCAGTAAAAACACTCCAAGTATTTGGTATCTAAGTCAAAGTCAATTGGAAGAGAGTGAGTGTGTTTGACATATCCATAATTTAAATGTCTGATGCTAAACCCAAATGAAATACTTTGAAACAAGTTACACACATGACAAGTTATGGATAAGGGGAGAGATGGAAAAATAAGTAAATAAATAAAGTAGAGCAAAGCAACAGTGCAGGGAAGGGCGGCAGACAAACATGGTCAGCTAAAAGAAGGTGAAAGGAGAAAAATGAAAGAGAATTAAGATCTAAACAAAATATTTGAACTCAAAGATAATTTCTGCAGATACTTGAGCATTTATATAAGACTAAAATATCTCAAGACCTTAATATGAACTATTTTTTTGGTGGATAGGAAACTAGTTATAGTGAACAAAATAAATTAATAATATGAACTTGGACTACTCAAAAGAAAACTCCATTTCAAACTCAGAAAAATAAATTCCAGAACACAAGTCAGTTTGTGTTCAACACCTGGGTCTTTGATTAGATGATTTTCCAATGAACACATAGCGAATGCCTGCAGCTCGTTTGGATATATGATAATACATTCCTGCAAATTAAAATTCCAATATTAGCCCATAAATTTTCCTCAAAGCTGTTCACATGAACATCTATAATAGTATCTGAAATTCTCAAAAAAAAAAAAAAAAAAAAGTGTCTGAATCTCTACAACTAGGAATCACCTTCAAAATAGAAAAACATGAGGTTTGTACGAAGAGCCAATTGCAAGAATTCACGAACCAGAGGCAAAACCTGTGAGGCTTAAAAATTATATGATTATTACAATTAAAAGAAGACAAATAAGTAAAGAAAAGAAAAGCAAGTCAAGAAAATGAATCAGATCTAAATAGTGAACTTTAAATACTTTGATTTCATTCCTAAATAAAAAATTCTAGAGAACAAGATATAAACAATGATATAGTTAATGTATTATCCAGTTAAATATTTTAGTATATAACTCAAAACTGACAAAAACACTAAATTGTCATCCAAGATTCAAATTTCAACAACCCCAAAAATATATGTTATATCCAAGCTTCAAATTTACTGATTCCATGAGTGACATATGGTGAAAGTAAGTGTACCGAAGGCCAGCATCGAACTGTTTGCAGCCATAATCGATTAATTTTTGCCCTCAATCTCATTAGGTAAGAACCAGAATACCCTGGGGTTGAAGAAGGTTGAACTTCCATGGTTTCTGAAAACTGAGAAGATGCACTTCCAGATGCATTCTCTCCATAGAACTCATCAAGCATGATGCCACGAGAAGCTACTCTAGAGCTGAAAAATAAACAATTTTATTGTAAGTTCATCAAGTGGACCTTGCTGCATCAGAGATCACTAAAGCCAAACATAGTAACAACTGAAAATTAGGGACATCTGTGGTAGGGAACCTAATTCGTTCAGCAATATATGGGACTGCTGTCTGGTATACAATGAAAAGAGCACGTCTTGCTGGATTTGGAGGAAGTCCATAAGGTCCAGAAACCTAGAAAGTAAATGAAAATACAAGATTTAAAAAGAAAAAAGCACGGGCAGTAGTAAGATATTTAGCAACAAACTAATCAGAAACTCTATGCAGAAAAAATGATATTAAACAAAAAAAATACTAAAAGTTATACGCTTGAGATACGTTATACCAAATGGCCATGCATAATTATATGAATCAAATCTTTATCCACCTGATTGATATCACAATATTCTTCACCAAGTGTTTGCTGTCCTGACCCAGTTGTTAACACATAATACAGCATCTGTCCGAGAAGCTTTGTCTGCAAAGGGAAAAAAAAAAACAGGGATTTCAATATCCTTCTAAAATTGCCGATAAAGTTACTTCATCATCATGCAAGAGCAAGAAAAGTTCCCTAGAATTCCTGAGCTCTAGTGCAGTAAAATGAACTAATGAAAACAACCAAGTATAATGGACCTAAATAATGCTTTAACCAGAGAAGCTAAATGTCGTCTACAACTAACACCAGCTCATTTTCCATTGTTTCAGCATCATTCACCACCAAACATATCTTATGATTGTGATTGTAGGTCTAGCTAAGTTGCAAAGCAGAAAAAATTGCAGCAAGTTTTAGAAATTGAAAGCAAGAAAATCAAGAACTAACCTCATTCTGATATGCCACAGCAAGCCGAGCGCCTAAAATGAAAAGAAAATAGAGGTTAGACAAATTAAAAACCAGACAAAACTCATCCTTAATTCATAACATAACATAGAAATATGCATCAAAGACGAATATATATATTTCTCCACACTATTAAACTAAATGCCAATCGTTAATTTCAAAGAAATTACAGCAGACTTATCTCTACTACAAGAAAAGGAGTTATCATCGAAACACTCTAGCAACATAATTAGAAAGTAGGATAAACATAATTAAGAATTGAAGCGAGATATTCCAATTTGGAAGATGAAGAGCTGAGAAAATATACAAAATCAAATTGAAAAGGAAAGAAAGAAGTAACGGACCAAATAGGTGGCGGAAAGCGTCGCGACAAGCGTCATAAACAAAAGAGGCGTACTGATCGTCCTTCTCTGCGGCTCGCATGATCTCCGGCTGAGCAGCAAGAGGAAAACGGTGAGGTCCGGCCGGCTGGGAGTGGGAGGGACCTGCATCGGAGCTCCCCGATACGGATGCCTCCATTTCTGAAGCCATAGCCAAAAAAAACTGGGATTGGAATGAGGTCTAAAAGCTCATGTAATTCGAATCACTGAAACTCAAAAGCATTGGAACACTGTGATGAATTGCGTGCCGGAGGCAGCGGAACGAAGGGGAATGAATTATCATCAGAAAACGAAAGGTGGGTAGCTCTATGACGACGTCGTTTCGCTTGACATTCAGAAAATAAAAATCGCAAAATTATCGCCGTTGCCGGGGATCGAACCCGGGTCACCCGCGTGACAGGCGGGAATACTTACCACTATACTACAACGACTTGTTGATTTCATGCATTTCATTTTATTTATTTATTGTTTATCCTTATGTTTTACTCTTGATTTTTTTTAGTTTAGTAATTTCGGGAGCAATGTATTTATTAACAAACTATTCTAAACATCAATCATTTTTTTAAAAATTATTCAAAAATAGGGAACAAAATTTACATATAACATAACTCAAGTGTGCTTAATTGGATATGTGCTTGAGTTCATATATAAATCACATCCATTATAAGTGGTTTACTAAAAATTTATACGCATTATAAATTATTAACTTAATTTATCAAGTTTGGTTATTTACTTAGTGGGACGTTCATGCCCCACCCTCAATGCATTTTCTTACTTGGTATACTAGTGCGTCTAACTTAGTTTTAGGCGTTCACTTCGTTGTGTTAGATTTTCAATCCACCAACTATTTGAAATGTTGGCAAATAAGGCTTTACCATCTCGAAAGATGGATGATACTCCAAACCAAACAATACCTACCAAAGAATGAGTTTGTCTAGATAAAGTCTTTGATGGCTGAGTCTCTTGATATTTAGTCGATCCTGCTCCGAACAAGCATTGAAGGAATTAATTCAATAATAGTCCACGTTTGAAGAAATGAATTGAACCCATATAATGTCATTCATATAAGGGAGTGTGATTATACCCTATTTTCAGAATTATAAATTATAAAAAAGTACCATAATTTTTTTTCTTCTTAATTTTTTTGTTGGTTGATTATAACTTAAGACACTAATTGTAGTTTTTTTTTATTATTATTATTATAACTTAAGACACTAATTATCATCCCAAAGTAGATGACGTGATAAATCTGCAATTGTTGAACAAGAAAAATACATTTTAAGAACTTATAGCCTTAAAGAGTAAAGATACCTTTATCAAAAAAAAAAAAAAAAAAAGAGTAAAGATACCGCCAACATGAAAATAACTCAACTCAACTAATATGAACTAATTATTAGGAGGAACTAATTATCAATTGGTCAGAAATTGGACGATAATCTATCTAGCATTAATTAAATAAATTCTAACAAAACAAAAAAAAAATGGTCTTAACCCACCGAACAAGGCCCATTAAATTGAAAATATTTTATTTTTTGAAAAAATATAATTGAAAATGTTACTTTCATGTCTCGGAAAATTTTGATGTAGCCTAATGTTTTTGCGATAGCATTCCTTTGGTGCAAAAACATCTTCTTATCTATCAGATCAAACAAAAGCCCGCCAACACCAATAACCCAAACCGTCACCGGAAGAGCGACAAAAACCACCATGGCGGCGGCAGCAGTACCGTCCACCACCACCACCTCCGTCCACATTCGCCGGAGCAACTTCCTCTCTCCGACCCCAAAAACCACCGTCATATCCTTCAACCCCATCACTTCCCTCCCAAAGCCGCTCAAATTCAGCATCAGAAACTCCAACGACTCATCGGCGGAGACCGCCGCAACAGAGACGGCGACTGAACCGGAGCCAGAAAGCTCACTCGAAGCCCCCGATGGATCGCCGTCTCTAATTTCGGCTCTCAACGTCGAACGAGCCCTCCGTGGGATTCGTAATGTTATCAACCCTAGTCTCTCTCTGCACATTTTCCAGATTTCTCAAATTCGCTTAAATTCCTCTGAAAATTTGTTCTGGTAATGCAGCAATTACAGATGTGAATCACTACGGAACACTCGGGCTCCGAAGAGGATGTCCATATGATCAGGTAAATTAATTCAATTCGCAAAAAGAAACCCTAATTATTCGTTAATCATCCTTAATCTCGATCTGCCCTAATTCGTTCCAGGTTCCGATTGCGTACAACATCAAGGTTGAAGAACTAAAGAGCCAGGGATTAGAGGAAGAAGAACTCAACCAAAAACTCGAACTCCTAAAAGTCAGTAGAAACCAAAACAAAAAAGCCCTAAATTATATTACGAGATTGAATTGTAAGTAATTTTGAAGAATAATTACAGGAATCGTACACAATATTGTCATCTGTTGACGAGAGAAGAATGTACGATTGGAGCTTGGCCAGAATCGGAGAACCAGAGAAATACACATGGCCGTTCGAGGCCGATATAACTCCGCTTCAAACACAATTGCAGCCGCCGAAGGTACTCTCCATTTCCCCTTTTTTGCTCAAATCTCACCGGAATTAAGCTGTAAAAACATCTTTGATTTTGGACGACGACGAATGCAGGAACCAGAAGACGAAGGACCGACGAGATTGGTGGGTTACTTCTTCTTGGGGTGGTTCGTTCTGTCCTTCGTGTTATCTATTGCTCTGAATCTGTAGAAACGCCATTAATGGTGTCTGTAAATTAAGAAAAGAAACGCGAGAACGAAGAGCCCGCCACCGATTTGAAGGAACTCGGAACTTGGGCCATTTAAAGTGGGCCTTCATAATATTGGGCCTTGTCAACTGTAAGTTACATTCGTCCACGTTGAGCCCAATAATTTCTAGCCCATTATGTTGTCTTACCATAGGCCCTTTCGAAAAATGATTTTTTATATAAATAGTTTCTTCGTGAATCATTTTGTGTCGGAGATAATTTATTATAGTTTCGGATAAAGAAAAGGGTTGGTTGCATAAACACCAATGAGACCCAAATGATAAATATAACAAAATTTAAAATATTTTGCAAATATGACAAAAAATCAGTGACTATCACTGATACACTGTATATGATTATTACGGATAAACTGTATATGATTATTACGGATAGAAAATTCTATAAAAAGAAACTGAGATGAAGACTATTGATAGAAATTGTCATATTTGTAATTTTCTTAAAAAAAATATTATATTTTTAATTATTTTACTCTAACTTCTAATGTAGTGATCCCTTTTGAAAAAGGTTAAAAAATTCTTTTGAAAAATAGTCAAAACTTAAATCAAATTTTAGCTTATTCCTAGGGTTTAGATTCTAGTGTTTGGGCGTGATTTTTTTCACCATTTTCAATTAAAAATAGACATTCTTCTCGTTATCTCTTCGGAAAAAAAAATATGAAAAATTTGAATGGGTAGTTTCATTTTTAAAATTATTGTGATAGTCATTGATTTATATACTTTGAGAAAATTCGAAATTTTAATCTCTTAGTCAAGATATATATATGTCTTAACGAATTGAATTATGCTCAAATTTGCACTTGTATATTAGTTAGTGTTAGTGCAACTAAATATCAATTAAGATATGATTAGTATACACAACATTTGTTCCTTCGATTCCATTGGTTTTGAAGGTGAATTAGAAGAAGGGAGCAAATGAAAACTAAATTCCCTCCACAAACGCAACTGATCTCTATCGTTTACCTGATAAGTTACATCCTTGCCATAGTTATTTATTAATAATGGTAATCAAGGAACAACAAAAACTCACAACTTAATGGTATGAATGAGTTTTTGAATGGTGAAAAGTGCTTTTAATCCACAAATCACAAATTCAAACACAAACTCGTTATATTTGGCTGTATAGTCAAAATGATTTTGAAAATTCTAAAAAAACACTTAAAACAGAAGTTTCAGAGCCAGCACATGATATGTACTTTTTTGGCCGGTGCTTACAGAAAGAAAAAAAAAAAACACTTTAGTTAAAAGCAGTAGTCTCAAAAGTCATTTAAATCGTGGGAACGTAGCAGGAGTTTCAGAACCTTGCAGGTGATATTATGGCTGGAACAGCCAGCCATGGTAGTCCCTCTGGCTCTGAAGATGGAAAAAGAATCAGACAGAACAAGCTGTTTAAATTCTTCCAACCTAACATTGCTCTTTTACTTACCTGTGGTTTAAGGTTAGCTGTCTTCTTTGTTGCCTCCACCCAACATGTCTCTACCATTTCTTCTATTACTCCACATTTTTCTTCTTCAACAATGTGTTTTACATTTTCAATTTCTTTTTCCACAATCTTTTTTTGGCTTGTAATCACTTGAATCTGTTATAACCTGCTACGGCTGACTCGGTACGGAATCTCGTTGTTATGTATTTATATTGAGCTTTGACCCATTATGGATTAAGGTGTCTAATATAAATCTTATAATGACTTCTACCGCCTCTAGTCTGTATTTTGTAATTTCTCTTATTCGTAATACAAACTATTTTTTTTTTGTCTGTGGGCGTAGCTAACACAACGTTAGTCAATCATGTAAACTTTGTGTTGATTCTCTATTATTATTTGTTGTTTGATTTTGTCATAACACTTTAATTATAAAGTTTGTGCCATCGATGTGACAGAGTGGAAAATTATCCTAATTTTGGTCTCAAACATGAGCTAGATATAGGTACACGTTAAAGAGAGAGAGAAACTGACAATTTTAGAAGATTAAGATTATAGTCTTCAAACTTTAGGGTAATTTGCCTAAAGTTTCTAATTACAACTCAGTTTAGGTAAAAATGATGGTGCATGAAGTAATTTTGAGAACTTTTTGGCACACCAAAATAGATATGAAGATATTCTTGGTGGGTTTGTGCTATTGATTCTTCTTCGTCATCATTCACGGCACTCAATCGAGTTTATAATGCATCGATTTGATTGAGGCTTAAGTTTTGATAGGAGTGAAGATGGTTTAAGCTTTTATTTGATTTTCAGTAATGTTTCGGTTGAGTGTTAAAGAATGTATATATAAGATTGTATGTATTTTAACTTATAAGACTTAAACTTTTGGGTTTGATGGTAATTTAACATTCGACGATTCCTGTTTATCGAGGGGTGGAGCTCTCCTTTGATATTTTTGTACAGATGATCCTAAATTTTCAACACTTTGAAGGATTAGACCCGAATTTTAAAAATTAGTCAAATTGTCCTTCTGTTGACACCATCACCAATTTTTTTTGTATATATTATTTCTTCCTTATTTTCTCTCTCTTCCCTCCCCTCCAACGTTTTTTCTTCCTCCCACTCACTCTTTGCAACTATTCCATGACTATTCGAGGACCGAATATTTTCACATCTACAAAATCTAAAGATTTCAGATCTGAAATAGAGCTAGAGGCGAGTAAAAATAATATTAAAAAGATAGGTACAGAATGTCAGTTTGACTAATTCTTAAAATTCATATCAATCTTTTAAACTGCTGAAAATTTAGGATCATCCGTACAAATATTCCTTCACCCCTTATGGGATACAAAATCCAAAGAGTTGTTTAAAATTCATATCAATCTTTTAAACTGCTTTCCTAAAAATCTGTTATATTCTCTAACTCTATTTTAAAAATTCCAAATTTATCCTTCAATATATATATATTTTTTTTCTTTCATGTTTATGTTATACAAACGAAATTAGAATCGATAAAGTTATTTGAGTTTAAATCATATAAATTTAATAACAATCATTTTATAATTAATTTAAATATAAAACATCAATATAAATATAATTGAAATAATATGTCTACTTTAGTAATTATAGTTAAATCGTAGCAATTTAGTATTAATTTATCAAATGCTCGAACTTAATTTTGAAAGTTTAAAGTTAGAATTTATCTAAAACCAAAGTTAATAGCAATTATTTTAGAAGCTAACACAATCCCAAAACCGAGCGGTTAAAAAGAAATTAAATGTAAAAAGATAGCTTTGTTGGTGTTGATTTGTTAAAGTCAAGTGAAATGAAGGTGAATTTGTGGTGCAATGACAAGTGGATGTTGGGCCAAATTTGTTCTAATGATTGGGCCCAGATAGTCCAAAATAACAGGTTAAAATGTGTTTCCTTTGAAAATATAATGCATAATCATAATCATAGAACATATTAAAGGCAAAAAAAAAAAAAAAAAAAAAAAAAAAAAGGAAAAAAGTCTAAGATTGTTATAATGCCTTCTCCAAAGTAATCATTTTTTTGGCCTATTGTTCAATTCCCATTTTGAATATTAAGAGGAATAGGGCAGTGATATTATTTGAAATCTGCTACCAATAGAAGTGGTTTTGAATTTTAATTGTGGGAGAGGCAAATTTGGTCAAATCTTGTTGATTTTGTTTTGATTTTTAAATACCTAATTTCACCCAAATCACTTCATTTTAAATTTTCAACTTCTAATCAAAGAAATAGAAACCTAACCAACAAACTAAGAAGTTTATATTCCTTACATAATTATAGAGTTAAACGCAAGGATAAAAAATAATATATTTCCCTATCTTGTTTTGGATGATTGATTTTTTTTCAATCTTTTCAACTTTAGTTTCGTCGGAATCATTCAAAAAGATTGAAATAAAAATATTATAGTGACAAGATATTAAAACATCTTGTAATATAATGACACCTAATGAATCTTCATATGTACTAATAGTTCGATTTATACCTTTTTTTAATAATAATAGTCAAATGGCAATTTCAATCATCTATTTGAGTTAGAGAAACAAATTGAAATGACAAATCAATCATGGGTCCCATGAAATCCAAGTAATCAATTGCTAATTTGATTGATAAGAAACCCATCATGTGGTAAAATTCCATGGAACTGACCAAACTTTACACAATCAAATGGATCATATCTCTATTGGATCAAAACCAAATCCTTCTTTATTACCAAACTTCAAACAAAATTTCTTCACAAAAGTGAAACAAAAAAAAATTGTCCTTCTAAATAGTTTCAAATATAGTTGATGTAAAATAAAGGTGTAAACTAGTTGATTTTGACTAATTTCAATTAAAATATTGCAAAATAACATCGAAATTTTGTGATTGGTAGTAATTTTCTATCGGGTTTTTAAAATATTTGTTTTTTTTATAAGGAGATAACGAATCAATGGTATGAGTCTACTTTGGGCATAGCCCTCGTGGCTTTGATTTTGGGTGGGTGGTTTCACCCAAAAGGCTTCCTTCCATTAGAGATAGTTGTTCGCACTTATATATTCATGATTTCCCCCTTATCTAGCCGATGTGAGACTTTGTTTGTATTCTCAGACAAATTTAGCTCACTCACGTCTTTGTTCTAAATCAAAAGATTCTATGAACACGAGATTTTCTGTCGACAAGGCTAAGTCGAGGGCATGACTCTAATACCACTTATAAGGGGACAACGACTCAAATATCTCCACAATGATATGATATTGTCCACTTTTGGCATAATCCTCGTGACTTTGTTTTTTGTTTCACTCAAAACACCTCATTCCATTAGAGATAATTGTCCTTACTTCTGTACTCATGATCTCCCCTTATCTAGTTGAGACTTTGTTTGTATTCCTAAAAATATGTTTTTTTTTTTTTAATTCTACTTGTATGTTCACGCGCCTCGTGGTCACAACCTTTTGACACCACAATATTTGATTGTTAGAGAAAAATATTAATATTATAGGTAGATAATCTTAATAAGGTCAATTCTAAACTAATCCAATAACATAAGTTGGAATAAGAGTGGGCAAAATTGAAAGATTGTTAGAGCAAATCTAGAATAAGAATAAGATTTTTAAGGAGAAAATGGTATTAGGCACAAAGAATCGGACAAGTTTGTTAAAATATATATATTTATAAATAAATAAAAGGACATGAAAAAATGAGACCAATAATTATGATTAGATTTTTTTTTTTTTTTTTTTTTGGGTACTATCTCTCACTCTCTCTTTAAAAAAAGAATTCGAATTTTGGTAAGTGAGATATAATGTTGTGATCTTATAATTATTCTCTAATCTTCATAATGAACATTTTTATATGGTCACGTGCATTTAATATTCCACTTGTTGTCGTTTTAAAAAGAGAAAATCCAAGCTCATTAATCTTTTTTTTTCTTTGAAAATATATTTATTAGTATAAAGTGTGTAATTTGTAATTAGCATGTGGATTTAATTACGTATTCTACAATAAATTCAATGTGAAAATGGTTCTAATAGTCAACTCCAACTAAATTTTGAATTTGTCATCTAGGAAGCGTTTATGAGGCACCAACTTAGAGTTGGATGGACTGAATTATTATAATACAGTCTACGTTTGACCCACCGGCTATTATAACCCACCGTCAATAAAATACTATATTAACTTGAATAATATTTATTATTCACAACTATTATAAGACTAAAATGTCCTAAATATGATTTATTTCCTTTACTTTGGATATTTAATTTTAAATTTATTGACTAGTTTTTGCTAATTAAATTGTTGATCTCATTAACATTACAACAAATAGTAAATCCTAATTAATTAGGCTTAGTTTGGATATCCATTTAGTTTTTTTATTTTTAAAAAATAAATCTAAAAACACTCTTTCACCCATGAATTCATTTGTTTTGTTATGAATTTTACAAGTGGTTTCAAAAATAATTTTTAAAATCTGATTTTTTAGAATTTGGTTAAAAATTTTAGTGTTCCTTTAAGAAAGATGAAAATCATTGTTAAAAAATGATATAAAAACAAGCATAATTCTAAAAAATCCAAAATCAAATAATTATCAAATGAGACCTTAGATTTTTTAGTTCAACAACATGTAGAGTTGAAGATTGGAATATATGACCTTTTGATTTTTTTAGTCCAACAACAAGTGGAGTTGAAGATTCAAATATGTGACCTTTTGGTCGATCTGATATAAGATTCAAATATCTGACATTTTGGTCGATCTGATATAAAATTCAAATATCTGACCTTTTGATCGATCTGATATAACTTAATCAATTATATTAATCAACGTGGAATTCACGAAAAAAAGACAACACTTTCTCCAGATGGATATTTAAGAGAATTTATAGTTTTAGTTTTTTTTTTTTTTTTTAAGTGTGTGATGGGGTAAAATGGGGCCCAAAGTCACGTCTACCCAACTCATATAAAATAAAAAAGGGGTTGTAATTATATATATACGTACGGTATGAGCGTGAATAGACAATCTTTTGAAATAGTGTTCAATGAGTTGTAGTTTCTAAGTTCTACCAACGTTGTACATGTCTCCCCCACACATTTCTAATTCTAACACACAAATCTAAATTTATCTTTCTCTCTAGTCTCTACTTATTTCTTTTATTTTTTATTTTATTCATTCCTATGCCCTTTTCTCGATAATAATAAACCCACTTTTATTTTCTACTTTTCCTTATTTGCAATCTTCTTCCCTGTCTTATTATTACAAGAAAAAATATACACTTTTAATTAATAATACAGTCATTCATGTTATTTTTTTTAAAGGTAATATATATTACGAAAAGCAAGCAAGAGAAACCTCATATCCAAGACCAAGGCACTTAAGAACACAACAAGAAGAACCGAAAACAACTCAAGAAAATAAGTACCAAGGCGGGACACTAATAGACATAGGGGCCATCAATACCCCTAACCACGAGGCAACCTATAAACCATACCAACCTGAGCACTAATAAGAACAAACTGAGGAGAACGGATACTAGCCCCATGAACACGAGAGTTCCGTTCTCTCCAGATATTGTAAATGGCAAGTCTCCAAACATGACGCCTACGACGATCACCCCGCTCCATGCCACATATCCAAGACAACTCAGTAGACCATACATCAATACGATGAGAGGAACGACCCCACTATAAAAGCCTCGCCCACACCTGCTTACTGAACGGGCACTCAAAGAAAAGATAATCCCTCATCTCCAAACACAACACACAACCTGACGAAATCAAGGGATCCCCATGCATGCAGACAAACCCTAGTGTATAATCGATCCCGAATCGCCAACCACGCAATAAAGGCGTAACGGAGATAATACCTTCAAACCACAATAAGCTCGCCCAACTCACACAATCGCGTCGAGGCCGCAGGATCTCCCAAGCACTAGCTACCGAGAAGACATCAGACCTACCACGGTCCCAAATAACTAGATCAGGCTGTTGTAGGTTGAGAAAAACTGCAAAGCAATTCCTCCATCTCCCAAGTCACACTAGGCCATTGCCAAGAATCCAACACAAGGGCATGCTTCGTGCTACCCATAACATCATCTAACCCTTCCCCAAACCGCTGATTAATGGGCCCCCAAGAAGTCAGGAGTCCACCCAAACATGGCAACGCCGACCATCCCAATGTCATGTTAGTTAATAGGGGTGGATCTACATCGAAGACGTGGACCAATCCCTTATATTTGTAATTAAATTTTGTTCTCATTAGTCATCTACATTAAAGATGCGGGGCAACCTTTATTTTTAGAAATTTTATGGTTTCACCCCTAGGAAAGGAATTAACTTAATATGCAAGTTTGATAGGTATTGGAGTGAAAAACACTTTTTTTTTAGAAAATCCACGATATTCCCTTCTATCCTTTTACATGAAAAGCAAATAAGGGTTAAAGGGAGAGCTGTCAACCTATAAAGATTTTCCTTTTTTAAAAAAAAAAATATTTTTTTTGTACCACTTTGTTGTTGGGTAATTACTAAATTATTAAGTATGAATTAACTTTTTAACTGTTTGAGAAAAAAGTTAATCCAAAAAAAGAGAATAAATTAAAAAAAAGGTTTTATTTTTTGAAATGTTTTGACAACTTTTATAAAGGTGTAATGCATGGCCTCGGATTCTTATGTTAAGAGTATAAAGAAAATAAAAAATTGAAAGGATATGTTGGTAAAAAACCACACAATGGAGATGGAAATACAAGTTTTGGCTGTTCTCTCATCTTTTGTATCTGCCATTTTCCATCCAAATATTGCACCCATGCCCTACTTTTATTCTCACTTTTGTCCTCTCACCATTTCCCCTTTATTTATTTTTTTTATTTTTTTTATTTACATATATTTCCAAATTCAATATCATTTATAAATACTCATTTCCTCATCCATGATAAGGAGGTTAATTTCTCTCTCTACCCCTCTCTTTTCTTTTAAAAGATATTATGCACAAAAATGCTTAACAATGTCCATTGAAAATAGTGAATTTGACATATGTAGTTGTTACTGAAATATGGTAAATTTGATTGGATTGGTGGAACGAACTTTATCTTGCAATACTTGGAAGAAAATAGAGTAAATTAGAACTCGTGGAGCTTTTCTACACCGACTTCGACGCTCAAATTAGCTTTAGAGAGAGAAACGGAGGGGGAGAGAGAAAAAGAGCTGAATATGAAAAGTCTACCAATTATGGAATTTGAATCATATAACTTGCTTACCCCTTGAACTTAAGGTTCTCATTCTTATATAGGAGTCCTCAAGTAGTCGTTAATGATCATTTAAAGTCATTAACATGAGCATTCATGACGGCCATAATTCTAGGAGAGTTTACAAAGGAAGGTGTAACTCCCGAGGGGGCGTTATCTCCAAGCCGACCCGAGAGGTCGGCTCCTCCTTGTTGTCAAGTGTCGAGTCAACTCGAGAGGTTGACTCCTCTCCTTCTTTCGCCGACTCTAAGAGGTCAGTGCTACTCTTTGTTTGCTTGGTCTTCTTCGTGGGTTGGATTTTATTCTTGAATGAGCTTTTGTGTCGAGGCTTGAGATTTTATCCATAACACTTGTTATAGAAAGTTGCACTAGACTATTGGAGAACTTTTTTTTCCTTGTAATTTATATTGTGGGGGTGAAGATTTGAACATCCAACTTTTAGAATAGATGTATAATGTCTTAATCAGGTTGTCCTATGATTATATTGGTTTGAGCCCATAAAAAAGAGTTAAGACATGGATAAATGTTTTGTGCGAGATTCGTACGATGTACATAATACCCTTTAATTAAGAAAAATGACCTAGTCTAGTGTTTGTTTATATTGTGGAAAGTATAAATGTCAAATGGTGCATTTGACTTAGCATTATAAATTTATAATACAAAGTTAACTTTAGACTAATTAAAGAGACTTTTTCTTTGTCATTTTTATTGTATAGTGAGAATTCAAACATAACCTTAATCAATTCAACTATATTCATATTTGTAATTGAATTTAAAAATGAAAGTCGCATTTATTAATGGAATAAAAAGAATTTCATCATTCCCTCAATGATTTAAGAGTAAAATAAGAGCATAAGAAATCAGTTAGAATGATACTCTCAAGTGACCTATACCTATACCGTCGTCCTAAAGGTTGCCCTTGACTTTCTATTAATTTATTTATGGCAAATCAACGGTTCATATTGACCCGCTACATCCGTTGATCTTGATTACTTTTTTCCTTCAGGGGGTTTGACTTCAAAATTATTTTCATTTATCCCATCAATCTGCTCACGTTTTTGTTCTTTCAATTTTTAAAATTTGATGCACTCAGTTTTTTCATTTCCATTGTTATTTTTCGTTGACTTTTTCCCCTTCCCTTTGACTTACAATAATTCAAATTAATTACATAATAAAGCCTAAAATCACCTGAAAGTTTTCATTAAAGTATTCCACTCCTTTTTATTTTTCATTTTCGTGTGGTGTTGTTTAAATATGTTTCAGGTCCTTGACTTTTGGAACTTTAATTTTAGGTTTAAAAATGTTTTTGGTCCCTAATTTTTTTATAAAAGTAACAATTTAGTTAAGGTACTTTAAATCCGTAACAATTTAGATCGATAAACTGATTAGGGACTAAATATGTTTACAAACTACAAAGACTAAATCTAATCAAATTTGACACTTAATTTTGATGAATTTTTTCACGGTTAAGACTAAATTGTTACAAATTTGAAAGTTTAGAGACTAAATTGTTTGATTTTTTTAATTATTATAATGAAGAGTTTATTTGATTTTTAAAAAAATGCCGTTCTTTTGATTTTCTAAAGTGAAGAGTAATTTGTTGAGAAATAAATGTAGATTTCAAAAACATAAAATCAGAAGGGATTTTTTTTTTTTTTTTTTTTTTTAATATTTAGATTATTTATTGTTCAAACATTGAGCATCCAATCTATCTATCAGCTTCTCTTTCAGGGTGTTTGTGTTCGATCTTCCTCGCACTATCTATCAAAATTATGTGGCGCAAATCAATCAATAAATCTTAAATCTTAAATATTAATATTATATATATATATATATAAATAATATTAAATATTCCAAAATAAAATATATTCTTGTATATTTCACGAGATGAGTTGTATCAGTATGGCCAATTCTGGAGTGGCCCAAGCTGTTGTATTTTTCTTTTTTACTTTCTTTTAAAAAAAAAAAAAATTATAATTAATACAGAGTTAGAGAATTCAACCTCCAACCTATTGGTGATTATAATTCATATGTTCGTTGAAGCTATCCTCCTATCAACTTTTTTTTTTTTTTTTTTTTTCGAAATGCTAGATGTGTTATATCAACATTTATGTTTAAATTCTACTTTTTTTTATGTGATTTTTTTTTTTTTATCATCGTTTGATTTTGTTGTTTAAACTTTAAAATACCATGTTTAGTGATTCATAAGCATTTTGCATAATTTTATTATTTTTTGCAAACGTAATATAAACATTTGTTTTATTTTTTTTTTATTGAAATCACATGTGTATGTTACATGTCATATTTTTAAGATTTGTTCTATTTTAGTTATTATACTTTCAAACGTTAAAATTTAGTTAATTCATTCGAGAAAATGCACCCTGCGAATATGTTTCCTAATTAATGCATAACTAATTTAGGTTAGCTTTGATAAACTGTGATTATAATTTATAACTTAATAATTTAAATAATGAAATATCGGAAGTATATTTCTAAGTTTAAAACTTGAAAAATCAAAGGTGTCCGTGTAGGGGACCGCCGAATGGGATAGATCGGCTCAAACATTTATAAAATAAATCTCAGATGTCAACTCTTCCAAATATCAAATATGCAAGCAACTCAATTTCTATTTACATACAAACGACGCCGTTCCACAATTATTGTTTTTTTTCCTTCACAATAATATACAAATGTTTCGCCAAAAATATATATATATATATATATATATATATATATATATATATATATATATATATATTCTCTCTTCAATTTTTAAAGATGTTCAATCTAATCTCTTAAGTTGTTTGAGGCACTCATTAAATTATTATAGTCGATAGTTATAATAATTGTGAATAGAAAATATTATTATAATTTATTTTATTGACTATGGATTATAATAGTCGATGGACTAAACGTAAACTTAGTTAGAATAACTCAATTCATCCAACTTCAAATTGATGTTCTACCACCTTATATTCATCACATAATACTTGGTTAATTAATACATTCACAAAATTCTAGAGAAGAAAATGTCATCTAAGAAATGTCAAATTTCAATTGCTCCACTGAACTGGTAATTTTTTGTTTAGCTTCTTCACAATAACTAAAATACAAAAATAAAAAGGAAGCAAAAAAATCAGACAGAAGCCGACGCTGGACTAGGGGTGCAAGTGAAAATCGACAAACCGAAAAAAACCGCTTAAATCGACTGAAACTGCCGTCGGTTTGGCAGTTTCGATTTTGGAATAAAGAAAATCGAAAATTTTCGGTCAGTTTCGGGGTTTTAAAAACTGAACCGCAAAATACTCGAAACCGCTGATTGCATTAGTGTAATAAAAACTAAGGTAATTTCAAGATAGAGCGGTGTGTACAAGGTGGCTTCGGCGTTTGCCTGGTTATCAGGCAGGAGCACGTTCGAGAATCGTCGGTTAATCGGTTCAGAGCGGTTCGGTTGTATTTTCTAACGATTCGTTTTCGGTTATCAATTATTTTTGTTATCGGTTTTGACACTCAAACCGAGCTGAACCGAACCGTTTACATCCCTATGCTGGACTCAAGAAATGTTTGGAATCGAGATGTTCGCCCAACATCGTCTGGCGCTCTCGATCGTAGCATCCCTTGAACTCCTCTGGCACCTCTTTCATCATCACCGTCGACATCTTTTGCTTTTTTTTTTTTTTTTTTTTTTTTACTGTGAATTTGCTCACATAGATTTATTATCAACCAATTTTAGAATTCAAATTTAATTAAAAATGTGAAAACACAAGGACTAACCATCTTTCCTTAAAAAAAAAAAAAAAAAAAAAAAAAAAAGACTAACCATCTTTATCTAGATATATTTTTAATGCTGCCTGGTTTACACGAAGGCATGTTGAAATATTATCTTCAATTTGTTTTATGTGATTTGTTGATTTTATTTTATTTTATTGGAAATGTGTTGGGCGTGCCTTCTTACAGATGTTTTATTTGCAAATTGCAAAAGGAGCATGACATGTTTTTTGTTTCTTTTCTTAAATCACAAAAGGGGCATGGTTTTTACTATAACATTTTGGCAATATTTGTAATTATTGATTAAATTAAAGTGATCCACAAAAGAAAAATAAAATAACCATAAAGAGAGAGAAAAAAGAAGAGGGTCCCATAAATTAATTAGTTTTTTAAGGAGAGGGGGCGAAAGGGGTTAATTAAATGATATTAAATAAGATTGTTTGCTAGACAAATGTATTGTTGAAATGTCGTATTTGCGTTGATGTAATAATAATAAATATAATAATATAATTTTAAATTGGTTATTTATATTATAAATTTAGAAGTAAAGTGAGAGGGAAATGAAGAGCCAAAAGCCAATTCAATGACCATTAAAAAAAAAAAAAAAAAAAAAAAGACAAGTACGTGGTGTCTGTTCATTGGCCAAATCCTACTATGATGACATGACCAAATCTAAAGTATAAAAGAAAAGTAAGAAGCTAAAACCATTTGTTAGGATGTCATTTTGTTTATATATAATTACTCAATTCACACCTAAAATTATCCCTAAATGAAAACCTTAAATTTTAAAATGTATTAATACCATAGTTTCAAAGATAGGTAGTTTGATTTTCTATCCGTGTAATTTGTTGACCTGAAAAAAATACTTATAAATTTTATGAAACTTGTTACAAGTCATCTCGGCATGAGGTCTCATTAGTCTGACAACACATTACCTTTTGAGGCATAGGGTCGATCCCTAAAATCCGATCAGGAGACCTACGAAAACCATCTTCCAGACCACCCAAAGATCCCTAATCGCATGACCACTTATGAGGCATAGGGCCGACCTCTAAAGCCCGACTAGGAAACCTACGAGACCGCCATCCGAAGATCCCTAATCACTTCGCCACCACCTCAACATGAGGTCATCGGCCTAACGTCACGGGTCGCCTCAACGTGAGGTCACGTGCTTGACGTCACGCCCACGCTCCTAAGGCCTAGGGTCCCCTAGAGCCTTAACATAAGGCCTACAATATCTTACTCTGGACTACCCGAAGATTCCCAGTTGCGCCGCTACCGCCGCCACTTGAGATCGGAACGAGAAATTTCAGCTGACACCCGGCGCCACTTGAGATCGGAACGAGAAATTTCAGCTGACACCATTACCTCGTATCATGGGCGGCGGTACGACGATCCCACCTAATCTGTTTAGGATCAAGGGACGTTTCGTCCTCATGATGAGACGTACGGACTAGCACCGACCATGCGGTCAACCCTCTTCTATATAAACCAAGGAAAACTAAGGAGTACATAATTGACACTACTCTCATTTCTACTTAAGCTTAAAACTCTCTCTCTAACTTAAGCATCAGACTACAGTGGGCTCAGTCCCACACCGATGCAAGTTTCTCTTCTCTTTGCAGATCGACTACGCAACTTGCTTGATCATTCGAAGCCCACCTCTGAGAAGTTCGAATTTTTGCATCAACAAAACTCAACTAGTAAAAAAGACTTAAAATCAAATAAAATTTGGGAATTAAAATAGTCATAAAATACTCCATTTAATCGATAAAATAAATACTCTTAAACTCAACAACAAAAGTATTTAAATCTAACGACATAAATTCAATACAACTGGACTAATTAACACCAAACATAGTAGTCTTGTATTTAATCAAATTTTAATAGAAATTGACATGTTAACCCACAATTTAATTAAATTTGATTCAAATTGAGGGGGTAAAAACTAAAAAGTCATTTAAAAAAAATATTAATTTAAGGGGGAAGAAAAAAAAATGTGGGACTGTGAGAGTGGCAGACAGAGATGTCGATAGGATCAGAACTTCATCAAAAATATTGAAGGTAAGATGACGTCATATAACATTATAAATACAATTCAATTAAAATAACCAAAATAATAATAATAATAATAATAATACACCACAATATTTCAACTTCCAGCCGCTATTTAAAGCGCCTATGTTCCAAAAACATTACCAGTAGTGACACAATTCACAGAAACCCAAAAAACAAAAACACAAAAAAAAACCCATTATTTATTTATAACCCTCTCCCTTTTTCTCAGCCGCGAAAAAAAAATCCGCCGGCGATGATGATTGCTTACCTGGAACCGTTTGTACAGGACACCGATTCACGGCGGCCCCACGACGGTTCGTCTCTGTGCGAGGCTCTAGAGCTTCAACTCCAAGGCGGCGTCAGTACCGACTCACGGGACACCGGTTTAGCCGGTAAGGATTTCGGTGGGCTACATTCCATTACGCCGTTAGCTTTGGTAAGTCCAGCCGGAGCGGATGACGTGGCGAAGGTAGTGAAATCCGCCGTACAGTCGTCGTCTAATCTAACGGTAGCGGCGAGAGGTAACGGCCACTCGATCAACGGTCAGGCGATGGCAGATCGAGGCCTAGTCGTCGACATGCGTGCGATGGAGGATCAATATTTTCGTGTCGTCACGATTAATAACGGACAGTCGTACGCCGACGTGTCAGGAGGGGCATTATGGGAAGACGTATTGAAACGCTGCGTTTCGGGTTACGGATTGGCTCCAAGGTCTTGGACGGATTACCTTAGCTTGACCGTCGGCGGAACTTTATCCAACGCCGGCGTCAGCGGCCAGACGTTCCGGTACGGCCCACAAATTTCCAACGTCGCCGAATTGGAAGTCGTGACTGGAAAAGGCGACACTCTAATTTGCTCCGAAATGGAAAATTCGGAATTGTTTTTTAGCGTTCTTGGTGGTTTGGGTCAATTTGGGATTATCACAAGAGCTCGTATTTTGCTTCAGCCAGCTCCGGATATGGTAATTTTAATTTGGGTTTAATTATTGTTAATTGCATCATGGACACGTTTACGTTATGTTAATTTGGGTTTAATTGTATGATAATTAGGTGAGATGGATTAGATTGGTTTATGATGAGTTCGAAAGTTTTGCTCGTGATGCTGAATCATTGGTACGACGGCCGGAAGGGGAGTCGTTTGATTACGTGGAAGGGTTTGTTTTTTCCAACAACGACGACCCATTGACTGGAAGACCGACCGTACCGTTAGACTCCGACGCCGTCTTCGATTCATCTCATTTACCGGAAACCACCGGTTCGGTTCTCTACTGCCTAGAAGTCGCCGTCCACTACCGGAACAACGACCAAGTCTCAACCGTCGACACGGTAAATAAAACTAATATAATATTCAATTATGATTATGTTAATAATAGTGAGAGTAGATAATTTTTTACAGTCCGATATCGGACTATCTGTGGGGTCCAGTATGTAAATATTTATAGAGACACAGGTATAATTGTCGTAAAAAAAAATGACTGGATTTTTTACCATTGGAATAGAGGTGAGTGGGGTTGAATTTATTTAAATTTAAATTTCAGCTGCTAGTAAAAAAGTCAAACCAAAACAATTCACGATATAAAATTGAAGTAGTTTTGCTATTATTAACCTTATACTATAAAGTTTATAATTTGTATTTTTCTTTCTTGTTAGTCATCATTATCCAAACCATAAACCGACGACCTTTCCTTTATAATTTAATTTAATTGATAATTTAATATTGTGAGGCTGTTATTTAAATTTGGGGGAAAAAAAAAAAAAAAAAACTGACAATACGATATAATGTATCTTCCATTGGATTTTCTGACAGTGGGCAGCTCCCATAAAAGGGCAGAGTATCTATTCCTAATTACGAGGATGGCATTATTTGTTTAATTGTAATTTGTAATTAGAGGTGAGATTCGGGGGTAGAATCGTAAAAAGAAAAGGGAAATGAGATTTTGGTGAGAGAATGGTCCCCATAAGTTGACACAAGTGGCCAAAAAGCCATCATTTTCTGGAATCTGTAAATCATGAGTGGCATGTCCTTTAGGTTTGAGTGTGGAATGACGGAAATAGCCTTGCAGGAGGTTGAGAGGTTGCTGAGTGGGCTCGGGTTTATAAAGGAGGTGAGATTCCAGGTGGACCTTAGCTACATACAATTTCTGTCACGTGTGAAGCGTGCGGAAGAGGAAGCAATCGCAAACGGCGTATGGGATGCTCCTCATCCTTGGCTTAACCTATTCGTGTCCAAATCTGACATCGCTCATTTTGATCGTGTGGTCTTCAAGAACCTCCTCAAAAATGGGGTCGCTGGCCCCATGCTTCTTTACCCTCTATTGCGTTCCAGGTAACTTTTTTTTACTTTTACCCCATTTTATTTATTTCCCAATAATTTACCTCTTCCATTACATAATCTATGAATTTCTTTAATCCAAAATAAAAAAATCAAATAGTTAGAAAACGATGCCTAAACTTTCAATTTTATGTCTGACAGTCATGAACGTATGATATTTTTTATACTTCACTAACATACATCAAATTAATCATTTTAAAAAAATATATATATATATATGTCAATAACTTATTAAACACAAAATTAAAAGTTCAGTGTCTCACTAAACATTTTTTAAGTTAAGAAATCTATTAGATACAAAACTAAGAGTTTAGAAATCTAATAAACATTTTTTAAATTTATAAACCAAGTAGATACAAATCTGAAAGTCATTGACTAAATTTATTACAACGGACCCTCCATCATTCTTCAAATTAGTATAATATTGTCTACTTTTGACATAAATGTGCTAACTTTGCTTTTGGTTTCATCCAAAATATCACGTATCAATGATATTTTTTTTTTTAATTAATGTGTTATTTTGGTCGTACTTCCAACCATTTATTTTACTGTTTAAAAAAAAAGGAAATAAAATATGTACGATGGATTTGTTGTCTGAATATGAAAGCATGCTTCCTCCTGGCACTTAAGAGTTGGGCAAATGTCCAGTTGGGATTTAAGGCTAAACGACGACGTTTCTGACGAAGTGCATCTGTCATCGACACGTGTTCTGCACATGGGCCTAGGGGGAGAGGGATGGGAGATGAGGGGCCCAAAACGGTCACGTTTTGGCTTAAACCTTAAGTCACCTGAGCCCTTCAATCTGATTTGCTGAACGTTTTAGATTGGGTGGTTAAGATTTGAGGTAGTAGGTCAACAAAGTCAAACACCTCTAACATAACACCCACGTGGGACCCCAAACTCTCACACGTGTCACCAATGTCTTTAAACATTCCTATTAACGTTGTTTCTTATTTAAAACAAAAATAACAGTTTAGCGTACATTAATAACAATAATAATGATGTGTATTTAAATAATAGTGTACTTGTGGGACAAAGATATTGTGGGTCCCATGTTTTGGAAGTGTAAAAAAAAATTGGAGAAATTTTGTTAAATTGACTCACCTTGTTTTTGCTTATATAAATGACTTGCCTTTATAGGTCAGGGAGTGTAGGGAAGGGCAAATTGGTCAATGAGAATATTACTTTTTCAGGAAAATCTGATTTATTTATTTATAGTTTTTTTTTTTGGAAGATGTAATTTTCACAATGGCCAATGGAAGAAACAAAAGTGATGGAACTTTCAAGTCAGTATATTTTCTATTTGTGAAACGACAAGGTTTTTTATTCGCCAGCCAGGATATATATAGTGACACCCTAGATCTAATCAAATTCCCTTAAATACCCCTCTCCATTCTTCACTCTAGTTAATTTCGATGTTTTTTTTTAATTTGATTCATGACTTAGATAAGTGTTGCAATTGTTGCAGGTGGGATTCCAGAACGTCGGTGGTGTTACCAGAAGGTGAAGTGTTCTACCTAGTGGCGTTGTTGCGATTCACTCCCCCGAACCCGAAATCCGCATTGGTTGAGCAATTAGTGGAGCAGAATCGAGAAATTGTCCATCTATGTAATGAGAACCGCATCGACTTCAAGCTCTACTTGCCACACTACCATACGAAAAAAGATTGGAAGCTTCACTTTGGGAACCAATGGAGTAGGTTTGTGGAAAGAAAAGCTTTGTTTGATCCACTGGCCATTCTTGCTCCGGGTCAAAAGATCTTCAGCAGAACTCCACGTCTACATTAAGTCGAATTTTTTATCCCAAGTTGAGCTACAATTTTTTTTTATAACAAAAATCTTGATATTGTTGGCTTCAAAAGCAAACTCAGCCCACAATTTCCATAGTGGAGGGTCAAGTCCAAACCTTATATGTTGCCATCACTCGGCAAAACAAATGTTGGTGCAATGTAAAGGAGAGAAAAGGAGAAAAAAATACATCTTTTTGGAGGGGAAAAAAAAAAGAAAACGCAAAACTTGATCATTTGGGTTTATAGAAAAGCAATAAATGATTGAAACCCATTTTTATTTTTTAAATTTTGCTCAAAGATGCAAAGTGATTTGACTTGGGTAGCATGCTTTCTTTGTAAAAAAATTGACCCAAAAGACAAATAGTGTCATAAATTTTGTATCTTATTGAAGTGATGTCGAGAGCCCATTGGCTCAAATGTCTATCACTACAAGTAAAAGGTAGGTGACACCATTACCACCATTTGTGTTTTTTTTTATTTTATTTTAGGTTATCTCAACTTTGCTGAGTAGAAAGCTTGATGGTAAACCTCCGTAATATGCATTACATGTCTCTTCTTCAAAAAGTTGGTGTGTTAGGTTATGTTTGGTGGGTTGAATTTTGATTCGGATCGCATCTCTCTTCCAAACAAAAAGTAATATACGAAAATACCGTAAAAAGCAATGTCAACATTTTTGCTCTCGTAATTTTTGTAGATTTGCATCTTTCTAAAAGTAAAAGAAATATATATCAAAATGTGGGTCGGGTCGGGTTAAGTGTGAAGGAGTTTGAAGAAGGCGACAAGGAGGGGTTGCTTTTTAGGGTTGTGATTTAGTTAAGAGGGAATTGGTTGAAGTTTTGAATATGAAAAGCAGAGAGGGAAAAAAAGTAAATGGGAATGGGGCCAAAAGGTTGGCTTTAGGAGGCAATTATAATATCATGATTTCTTGTAAGGTGTGCACCCAACCAATTAGAGCTCCATGCAATTGCACAAAAAAAAAAAAAAAAAACTTTTGGGATTGTCTTTTTTTAAACCATTTTGAACTTCAAATATAAAATAAACCAAGTTTAAGTTTTTCTCTCTCTCTATCTTTTGAAATCTAAAAAAGAGGAACTTTATGAGATTCTATCCAAATTGGCATGTGCATCTGGAAAAGGGCTAATTTTAAGGGATAATCAGAGGAATGTCTATAGAAAAATACCGTTAATGAAATTTGTCTAAATCTGGGTTTAGGTTGTAACTCATGGCTAGAGTTTTTTTAGGAGAAGATTTGTTTGTGTTTATTGTCTATTACACCCTCCTAACTTTGTTAAATAATATTATATTTGAAATTTGTTTATTTATTTTGGCAGGATTAATTAGTTTGAATGACGTGGAACATTGCAGGTTAAAAATAAACGATTGTTTTTTCCGTTAAGTATTGTATCCTATTATGTATCTTTTGTGTGATCGGATGGGTATATCTCACACACACGGCGGAGATACCGTGGGCACACAGGGGTATATAGTCATTGCGTCACACATATTTAATGTCAGTGTGTAAGTAGGAGGTGAATTTAATTTTGTTATTTCTTTCCTAAAATTAAGGATCTACACATACACCGGTCAAAAACTAATTTATGTCCCAACAAATACCTAGGTAAAGTCTTGCATTTTCCAGATTTGATTTTTGAACCCTTTCTTTTTCGTTTTTCCATTTGCCACCACCATCAAGGACAAAAAATTCGAGCATCCTTTTCCGTTATTCTGCAAAAACAAAACAACCACACAACAATCAACAACCTTCAACCACACAACAACCAACCATGTCCTCCCTTTCTATTATAGTGTTTTTTTTTATGGTATTTGGGACGAGATGAACCAATACAATAATTTCAAAAGTTACAGTTGTTGTCCCCTCAAATTCAACAGGCGGAATTCAACCCAATCCCTTAAAAAAATTTGAAGATCAACCAAATCCCTTAAAAAAGGAATCACTAGCTCTTATTTAGTTTTTTTTTGAAATCTTGTAGTTTTACGTTGGTTTTAATATAAACAAATCCGTTAAAAATTTGGAGATCAACCAAATCCCTTAAAAAAAGGAATCACCCGCTATTATTTAGTTTTTTTGAAATCTTGGAGTTTTCCGTTGGTTTTAATATAAACAAATCTCTTTCGTTGGTAAAACATGGTGGTAAAACATGGATGGAGAAGAATTGCGAGAAAGGAATGGCGAGTGTAGGTCGAACGTAGCCGTCGAATGCGTCGTGTTCTACTTTGAAGGATGTCGAAGTAGGTTATGGAGAAACGGAAGAGCAACTCCATTTTTGTTGCTTCTAGGGTGAACGTATGCGCCTTCTGAGTTTTGTTCGCTTCTGAGTTTTGAATATTGGAGTTCCCGATTTGGAGTTTGCCGATTCCTTTTGCGGATGATTTAATTCAAGGTAGCGTGTTCCGAATTTTCCATCTACCCATAAAACAAATCATACCCATTCCTTGGGAAGCGATACCTTATTTTAAAAAAAAAACAATTCCCTCTTCTTAAGTTGTTGGCGTCCTTTATTACTCAGTAATGCACACAACTCTCAAACTCCTTTACGCTTCATCTTTATTATGTGTGCACGGATGCACACACCCACACTGTTGATAGAATTTTCTACTGTTTGCAACTGCACAAACGGCACAGGCTGCCCCCGTATTAGTCTGTGTGCAGTCATACACACACCTTCATTGCGTGAAGGTGGCTAGAACAGTTTCTGACTTTCTGTAGGTATACACATCCCCGGTGGGTATTTTTTTTACTTTGTCTCTGCCCCAGTATTAGTCTGTGTGCAATCACACACACCTTCATTGGGTGAAGGTGGCTAGAACAATTTCTGTAGGTATACACATCCCCGGTGGGTATTTTTTTTTACTTTTTCTGCAGACATACACACACCACCATTGATGGATGCAATCTGCTTGTATTACTTCCTCCGGTATATAGACCCATTTATCATTTTTAAGTTATCTAGATTATTGGGGGTGGGGTATAACCATGTATGGAAATAGGGATAAGTGTCTTTTATCCTTTTTAACATCTTCTGTCTATTTAATTAATCATCTCTGTTAAATCCACGTTAAATTATGATTTCTCTCACTTCCTAACCTTTTATATTTTAAAATATTCTATTTTTAATTCTCAACATTAGGAGAAATTGGCGAAGGGTAAACAAGTCCATTTGGTACTAAAATCCCCTACTAAATATAGGTTTTAGACATAATTCAAACTAAAAAAGTGATTAGCCATTTTTCATGTTGGGTGGCTTAGTTGTAGACATTCCTCTGATTTTCCCTAATTTTAATCCTTCATGTCTCGAAAGTTGCCAACTTTTTTTCTTCTTCTTTTTAAATGGGCTGAATTATGAGGTCCATAGAGTGAGTTTTGGGCCAATTTTATGTTATTGGGCTTAAGCCCGAAAAGTTACAGGCCCAATTTGAAAAACTGACCGCTCTATGATTTCGTTGTAAGCCCAACTATGGAATCATAGGCCCATTTTTTTACCCTTCGACTTGGGCTAGCCCGGAGATTGTACTTGTCTGCCGTCTTTCAAAATCTAATATATATCTATATAGTCAAAGTCAACCTAGCTGATATAAATGTTTTTCTTTTTTTCTTTTTTTCTTTTTTTTAAGATATAAATGATGCGTTAAATATTAAATGTTAACCAATTATTATTGTACAGATTGATGGTTGGATGCCACCCAAATATATATTTTTTTTTTTTGCAACGATATTTAATTAATGCGAGGATTGAATTCATGACCTCGTAGTCACGGACACAACCTTATGTGAATTGAGCTATGCTCGGTTTGGTCACCCCTATAATTGTTGAACTAAAGGTCCGACGTTCTAATATAATATTATGAGAATAACAATCATAGTCATTTTTATGTGCTTCCTCGTTTTTTTTTTTTTTTTTTTTAAATCATTGTGTTGATCCAACCATTTATTCTCAATAATATTCTATCAAAATTTAAATTTTGAAGTTTTATTTGAAATTAGTATTTCGTGGGAGAGATACAAATTTTAAAGGGTTGGTTGCACAAACAACAATCAGGCCCAAAATAATTACAAATTTAACAAAATTTAAAACATTTTGCAAATATGATAAAAAATCTGCTATCACTAGTAGACTCTATCGTTGATATATGATTATCACTGATAGACTTCTATTAGTGAGACTTCTATCACTGATAGACTATTATCGCTGACAAAATTCTATGAAACAAACTACTATCAGCGATAGACTTCTATCAACGATAAACTTCTATCAGCGATATACCATACTATTAGTGATAGAAATTGTGTAATTTTTTTTTAAAAATGCTATATTTTTAATTATTTTATTCTAAATTGACATTTGTTACATTTTCCAATTTTAAATCATTATGTTGTTTTTTTAATATAGTCATGGTCATTTAAAAAGTAAAAAGAATAATCAAAAGTACAAATATAATTTATGTATTGTTTTTTGAGAAAGTGTAACCTATGTCAATTTAGAGTAAAATAATTAAAAATATAGCACTTTCTAATTTTTGTTTGCAAATATGACAATTTATATCCGTGATAATAGTTTATCGCTCTATAGCACAATTTTTTATAGAATTTTGTCAGTGACTATCACTGATAGCAGCAGTCTATCAGTGATGGTCATATATCAACGATAACAGTCTATCAGTAATAGTCACTGATTTTTTGTTGTATTTGCAAAATATTTTAAATTTTTCTAAATTTGCCATTAATTTGGACCTGATTGTTGTTTAGGCAACCAACCCTTAATTTTTTGCCAATATATTTAATTAATGCGAGGATGAAACAACTGCCCTTCTAGTCATTAATTCATACTTGATGTCAGCTAAGATATGTTCACGCTGGTGATATAATTTATGTAATGCTCCTTAATTCATGTTTTTCAATAAATAAAAACAAATCATATTATTCGTAATTATTATATTAATATACTTGGTAATTATTTATTTTTTAAGAAATCAGATCATTCAAAACTATTGCATGATTTTAAAACTTTTGATATTTAACATACAAATTGATAAGTAAAAAATAATACATTTATTATGTTAATATAAACATAAAAATGGTAGACATGAAATTATTAAAAAAAAAAAAAAAAGTCAATTTATTTTTAATTTTCTTCTTGTAGAGAAGAAATAAGAAAAAAGAGAAAAATGAGAGGTTTAAAAATGAAGTGGTCGGCCATTTGGGCTTATATGGGCTGAGAGTGAGAGTAAAAGAAGTGTGGAATTGAATTTTTAGGCATCGGATTTGAAAAAGATGGCTAGTGGGTCCCATTTGTCCCCTTTTTGGCTAGCCGTTGAATTGTCAAAAAAAAAAAAAAAAAAAAAGAATTAAAAGGAAGAGTGGCTTGTTCCGTAATTATTCTGTTCCTTAATCCCTTTTTGCAAATTCATTAATGTTTATTAATTATCACTGTCTATTTATTACCCAACACATTCTTCTCCCCCTTTCTCAATCTTGCCTCCCTCACATAATAATATCTCATCTTAATATTCATTAATCTATTTTTTTTTCCTTCTTCTAAATATCATAAATATTATTATTTTTTATTACTTCTAAAAAAAATTAACTATCTTTCCTTCTCCTTTGTTGTTGATATATGGATGGTTGGTGATTTTGAAGAAATTAGAAACATCCTTTATTCTTTGAAATTTACTTTATTTTCAAGATTTTTAATAGAGTTAATGGCACAAATAGCAATCCGGTCAAAACTAATTACAAATTTAGCAATGTTTAAAATCTTTTGCAAATATGACAAAAAAAATCAATAGCTGTCACTGATAGACTTTATGATTATTACTGATAGACTTTTATCACTGATAGACTATTATCACTAACAAAATTCTATAAAAAAATACTACTATCAGCGATAGACCATACTATCAGTGATAGAAATTGTCATATCCACAATTTTTTTTTTAAAAAGTGCTATATTTTTAATTATTTTACTATAAATTGACATCGGTTACAATTTTCATTTTTAAAAAGTAAATTAGAAATAGAAAATGTGTATCATAATTTAATATTTTTACGGAGATATGCATGACTCTACAATATGCAGTTTTTGAGAAACACTAGGATTTAAGTGGCCATCATAACATATGAATCCTTATTTTGAAAGTATCTTTGTATCTTCTTCGGTCTCATTAACTATTACGTCAACTTATGCTTTCTAAAAAGATAAAATGTTGATGAATCAAACATATTCTAAAATAATTTTTTTTTAAATAATAATAATAATAATGTATGTGGAGGGTATTATTTGGAGAATAAATATATAAAGGAGAAAGAATTTGGAAAGAAATAAAGGAAAGAAAAGTGTGTTGTTGGAGGGAAGTAATATAATGTATGAATTGTGTTTGTTAAATGGGATGCTTAGAATCAACTCACTCACTCCTCTCTCCATCACTCTTCTTATGGGCCCATTTTTACCCATGCTCATCTCATATCTCTATTTCTACCCTTCAAAAAACTTTTGATTCATTACTTACACCCCAAAATAATATGCACTATTTTAGCCATAGTTACTCAAGCTTTTGCATGGAGGTCTCGAGTTTTGTATTAATAGTTTATGTGTGTTTGGCCAAAGGGAAGCTAACATATGTATGACTTGATGACCAGAGGTCTGTGGTTCGAATCTACTAAAAAAATAAAAAAAAAAAAAGTTCAGGTTGGATAGTTGAATTTTTTAAAATGTTATGGGCTTATTTTAATGTTTTTTAGTTTGACTTAAAAAAAAAAAAAAAAAAAAAAAAAAAAAAGTGGAGTTTGTGATAGTTGCAAAATGGGTGTTTGTGTTGGTAATTAACATTGAATGAGCTTGTTTTGTTTTAAATGATGGGTTTGTCTAATTTTTCCCATGCTAACTGCTATTTTATTATGTCTCCATTTGACTAATCACTCAATTACTCTTGTCTAATTTTCTCATTCTTATTTTTTTCCTTTTTCAAAATTCTCTCTCTAAATATTAATTAAATTTCTCTCCCATTTTCATTTATATGTTTTTTTTAGTCTAATAATTATGTGGTGGGATTCAAACCTCTAACATTTTAGTTGATGACACATTTTTAAGTCGAGTTATGTTTAATTTTGTCAACCTACCCTTTCATTTATATGTTGGTTTCATTTATATGTTGTATTAACACTGTACTTCAAATTGATTTGCTGTTTTGACACAACACATTCTATTTTTTTTTTTCAGCCAAATATTTTAGTTAAAAAATATTTTTGATCCTTGAATTTTCGTGTGAGTAACAATTTTGTTCTTGAACTTTAGTCGGTAACAATTTAATTTTTAAACTTTAGTATGTAACAATTTAATTCATACCGTGAAAAATCTCATCAAAATTAAATATCAATTTTTATTATGTGTATCAAATTCATCGTAATTTATTAACACATTTGGTCACTTATCACTTTATTTCATGTACGTATGTAAAAAATCTCATTAGAGCTTAACGACATTTTTTACAACAGAGACTAATTAAATTGTTACAAAATTTAAAGTACATGGACAAAATTATAACATATTAAAATTTAGGGACTAAGTTGTTACAAAATTGAAAGTATAATAACTAAATCGTTACCAACTAAAATTTAAGTATTAAATTGTTATTCCACAAATATTTTCTATATGTTTTTTTTATGGCCCTCGTTTGTATGGTGACTGAAATGGATTCAGATATTTGAATTTTGATTTAAACATATACAATATTTTAAGCTTTATAAATAAAACTTACCTACAAAAAGTAACGGCACGAATTTATTGACTAGTATATAAAATGTGATTGAAAATGCTTTTAGCATGACAAAAACACTTTTGACCAACTAAGCTCGAGAATAACACGAGAGTGCTTTTAAAACAAAATTAAAGAAAAACCAAAACTTGTTTGAATACTTTGTAAAATGTTTAAATACACATTTTATTTTTCAGATAAATCACTCTAAAAATGTGAAATCAAACGTCAAGGTAATTTGTTATTAAACACTTTTGATGGAAGTCATTTTGTTAAAAACACTATCATACACACCTAAAGTGTGATATTTCTCAATATAACTTCACTGTTTACAATGCACTTATTTATTGTTATTATTGTTTGGTGAGAAGATTTATAATGCACTTACTATATATATATATATGAGATTAACTTAGGATTTGTCGATATTTTTATTGACATTTTTACATATTTATAAATTTGATATTGACATTTCAATTATACCGTACAAAATCGATAAAATATTAAAACAACAATAAAATGTACTCTAACGTAAATATAATATTTTAATAAATATATTTTAACTCATTTAGAAGTATATATATATATATATATATATATATATATTTTTTTAAATCTTTTTGAAATATTCATCGACATCGACATTTTATCGATATTTTTATAAAATTGAGATGTCGATTGAGATGTCGATATCTCGACATGGATATTTAAGTCCTTACTTACTAGTACTACACATAGGAGAGAGTTTTGTATTAGTTTATATATGATAAGGTTTGTAATTTTAGATATGGTGAAGCATATATATTATTCTTTGGCATATTCTAACCTGCTGCAATATATGGTGTTTTATATAACTATTTATAATCTTACTTCTACTTTTACAAGAGATTATTTGGTAGTTTGTTCTTTTTCAAAGAACATTTTAAATTGTTTTATAAATGTGTGGGTTTTTTTTAGTAGTATAATTAAATGTGTATTTCGGTAGCTTGTAAAGTTTGATAATCATTAAATTTAACATAATTTAACATTAAATGAACTTTAAATTATACCTAATTATTTAATTGACATTGTTGCTTAAATAATTTTGACTGATGCTAGAATGTTAAGGTTAATGTTTAATCCTTTAACAAAGTTTTTTTTTACAATAGATGGGATGAAGGACTATAACCTCTAACATTCTAACATTTTAGTTGGATATACATTTTTAGTCGGTTGAACTATGCTCATGTTAACTATCTAACTAAGAATTAATGACAAATTAATATGATTGTAAATCTATAAATAGTTAACCTAATGTTGTAGAAGTCACTGTATATAAATACAAAATTAAAGATTTTAATATAGTTTTGGTCCATTAAATTTAGATAAGTTTGAAAAAGTATATTATTGAAGGAAAATAATAGCAATTTTTTGTTTTTTAAGTTGAACAAGTATGGTGGAGGATTTGAACATTTGACATATTGGTCGAGGACATGCGTCCCCTTGATTTAGGTTCAAGTTGACATTTACAAAGTGTTTATCATACTAAAATATTCACAGTCATGTATTTAACTTATTTTATTCGGGACAACAAAAGTATAACTCAACTAACATGATTTAACTACTAGACTAGAGACCCTCCTAAGTTTTGTCAAAGAAAAAAAAAAAAAAACAAAACTTATTTTGTTTAGTTTTGTTTGATGTTTCCCCTAATTTAATATGCACGATTCTATTTCAATATTATCATTATCGTATTTTTTATTGCAAATGTAATATAATATTGAACAAAGGAGCGACTTCTTAGTCTGAGGTTAAGGCACAAAAAAATAAACAAAAACAAGTAGAAGCTCATAATCGAGCACGAAACATAAAGTGAAGCAACACAAAACACCCCCACAAAACCCCATTGAAACTCACAACCCAGTACTGGAACACAACAATCCACCCAAATAAGACAACAAAAACTCAAGTACTTAAGCCCTACACCCTGTCAAGAGCAAGGGAAAGGTTAAAAGGTTCATCTAAACACCGAAGAGATTGAACATTAATTTGGTTGCCGCCCTCATTATTCACAAAAAGTATGATTGCATAAGTTTCATCATAGCTAAATGAGAATAACTCAACCCCTCCTTCCGAAAAGCAAAAGAGTTAGCCACCATCGTCTTATAAATCAAGGGACCTAAAGCTCTCGAGGAAGACCCTCCTAATTGAGCCTGATGCACCATCCTGAAAGAGAGCGGAACACGGGGCTCAAAACTCCGGGTACCCTGAAAGAGAGCGGAACACGGGGCTCAAAACTACGGGTACGAAGAGGGATCTTCAACGAAACAACAACCTAAGAAGTAGGGGTACATGACACCAACCTGGACAACAAGTGGAGGTAGGATTCTAACAAAAGTCACCCGTCCTCGACACGAAATATGTTGAGGAAAGTTCATGCAATTAACCTTATAATGACCCAAAACCCAACATGACATACACCTGTTAGGTTTTTAAGTATAAACCTCCATAACCTCAAAACTCACCCCTTTCATTCTAACAATAACAAAATTAGGTAACATAACGTCCACTCCTATCTCAATAGATAACCGAGCTAAAGACAGTTGATGACGACCCGTCGTAGTTTTATTCATGCATTTTTTTCACAACACTAACAACTGCCACAACTCCATATGGACATATCTCATTTAATTTTGATTTCTCAATTTTTTTTAATTTATTGAAAATATATTTTTTTCATATTTGGTTTGTTATATATTATTTTCACAATTTTCACAATTTTCATCTTTTCAATTTATTTTTAATATATCTTCTGTCATGGATGGATAGTATTTCTGTTTTTTTAGTACTACCTCAAAACAAATTTAAGCCCCAAAAAATGTTGAAATTTTCATAATGAAATTTAAAATTAATATAAAAATAAAAATTAAAGCAAAACATAAATTTCCACCTAAAAGTTGAAATTGTTTTAGGTTTTAGGATTTAGGCCAAGGCCAGTCCCGACAGTTTGAATAACTATTTTTCTTATTTTTTTATTCTTTTTAATTAAACTTATAAATATTCAACTAATTTATTTGTTTCATTATTTAGGGTTTAAAAATATTTTCACTTATTAAATAAACTTTTAAATATTGGTAGGCTAAAAACTCCTATATATATGGGCAATGAAGCTTTGACTTTGACTTGGGAGAGTGGAGAAATGGTAAAGGAATCCTGCTGCCTCACACCAAACCTGTCCTTTAAACCCCAATCTTCAATCTATTCTCCATTTTTAGTGTGAATTATTGGCGCGTGTTTCTCAAACTCCAAACACACTCGCACACTTTTATTTTCTCATTTTTTCAATTTTATTTAATTTAATTTAAATTACTTCATCTTTCCTATTATAATGTAGTATCTCTTATCTCAATTAATTAATTTTTTTTTTTTTTTTTTTTTTTTTTATTTTTTTATTATGTAGTATCTCTAATTTAGTATCTCAACTTTTAACCATGTTTAATAAGTATTTTTTTATTTTTAAAAAAATATTTAATAATAAGTTCAAGTATTTTAAAATTAACTAATAAATTTTTAAATTTATAATTTCGTGTCTAATAAATTTTTAATTTTGTGTCTAATATTTATTTTAGTACAACAAATAAAGATATGAAGAATTCAAACCTTCGACCTCAACAAAAAAAAAGTATATACAAATAGATCATTGAAAATGAATTGATCTACTAGATATAAATTTAAATTTTATGTTTAATAAAATTATAAAATTTTAATTTTATATCTAGTATATTCGTGAATTTAAAAAAATGTTAGATAGGTCAATGACTTATTAAAAATAAAATTAAGAATTCAAGAATTTATAGATACAAAATTAAAAGTTTAAGAACGTATATATTTTTGAAAGTTTAGATATTTATTAAACAATAAATTTACATTTAAAAAAATTGAGAGCAAATGAAGTATAATTTGAAATAAGCAAAGATTTATTTGACACTCACACGACACCGTTTTGGTGAAATAGGCCGTGGACGTGTGTTCTTCTTACAAAGTCTCTTATAATTGTCTGTTTTTGATAAAAACTCTCTTTTTTCTTTCTTTCTTTCTTCTCTCTCTTTGTTCTCTCATTCGTTGTTGTTGTTAAAAAGTTGGGATTTCTGGGATTATTACATCACCACTAGCAACAACACAAGCATCTCAGGTCCGATCAGATCCATTCAAATCTCTCTTCTCTTCGAATTTCCTTTCTTTTTCCCATTTTTTTTTGCAATTTTTGTTTCCTATTTCTTTGTCCCTTTTGATTTTGATTTTGATTTTGATTTTTCCCCCTTTCTTGTATTTTGGGTTTGATTCTCCACCCAATTCGGGGCTTTTGTTTTTGTGGGTGGGTTTCGTTTCAATCGCTAGGGTTTCACTGGTTTTGGGGTTTGTTTCTTTCGTTAATTTTGGAATTGGGGTTTTGTTTTTTCTTTTGTTGGTTTTGAGCGGGAGTGGTGGTACTTGGAAATGTGTGGGATCGTGAGTTAGGGTTCGTGTTTCAGACCTTGTCTTTGCGTCCAAGTGTGTATGACGATTTGGTGCTGCTTATGCTTCACCGTTGGAGAAGAAGACGAAAGGGAAGAGGAACTGAAGATAGGTGAAATGAAGCCCATGCGTGAGGATGTTTTTGAGAACCCGGATGACCCTGATCACATTGTGCGAAATGACGATGATTCTGTAAGGAGTAACCCGCTTGCGATTGCTGTTGACGAGCCTGACCGCCGCGACGGTGATCGACTGAGATTGTTTGAGGATATGGTTAGAGCAATGCACGATGACGGAGGTGATGGTGCCACTCATTGGGACGATGAGCTGCGTGGCCGTGGTGTTGGTGTTGGTGGTGGTGTTGGCGCTATCAATCCTTGGAATTTTTCATTTGGAATTTTGCATCAGTCTGAGGGAGGTGAGAGTAGTAGCGCCTCGGCGGCGACGGCGTTGGCTTTGTCTTCTACAGTGGAGACTTCTAATGAGGAGCGTGATCGCGATGCCCACCATAAGCGCGCTAAAGTTCACTCCAAATTCAAGTGAGTTACTAGTATTATGGATATGAATTCTGCTTAGGTTTCATGGTTTTGGCTTCTTAATTGGTTTTCATTTCTTCTTTTTCCCACTCTTGAGGAGGGGTGTTGGAGTTTTTTCTCGAATGCTTCTTTTTTGTGGGATTTATGACTAGATATTGTGGTGGTTTTAGGATGGAGATTGTCAGCGTTTATTGAGGGTTATCATTTACGAACACGCAGGGTTATTTGTATTTTAGTTGTCAATGCATGTTTTTCTTTGTTATTTTTGTGCCGGTAATCTCTGAAGAGTTTGCTGTTTTGAACTGCAAGTTCGATATATTGTATTACTTTGTTTCTTGATCAATTGAAGTGGTCTATTTATGAAGCCATATGCTTTTACATCGACCTCGTCTGACATCCATCTTTATAGTATTAGACTGTTGGCAGACTCTTTGTTGTTGCATAATTCAATTAGAAATCTTTTATTGATTTCAAAATTCTAAATGGGTTTCTTGCTCAAAAGTGGCATGTTGCTGAATGGTTCTTACTATTTTCTGGTGCCTTCTTGCTCTCTTTAGGACGGTAACTTCTCCAGTCGAATGATTTAGAAGTTCCTTTTTAGCAGTGTATAGTGATGCAAGATATGGAAAACAAAGAAAAATATTTAAGGAAACACTCTCATCTGGTCCCTGGTTTGCATGATGAAGTATCTCCAGCTTTTTGGTTAAGTGGAGGATTTACAATTTCGAATGGCATCATTCTATATTTTTTAACAAAGATCTAGGATTTTCTAGGAGATATCATTCGGTTTGCAAAGATGATATCTCAAAGTCTCTTGCAGTTGTGAGTCTTCTTCTAACCGAGTCGTGACCATGGAAAAGTTTCATTTTCATTAAATAGAAAATCATTTATTTTTGGGAAATTCATCCTGTTGTTTCATTTTTCTGAAAAGTTAAAAAACTAATCATAATAAAGGAAAAGAAAATGGGAATGTTTATTGTTTTTGTGTGTCTTATTAGTTGTTTTTTGAAGTAAGTAACCATTCATGTACAATGATAGTAAGGGTGTTTGAATGCACATAGGTGCTCCAAATACATGTTTTATTTATATTATTATTATTTTTTTCATTTTTTTTTTTGAAAAGATGATCTAAAGAAGAGATGAAATACATGTTTTTTTTTAAAAAGATGATCCAAATACATGTTCTTCAATCACCATCCACCATTTAATCCAACATATTCCTTTATATATATATATATTAATTCAGCATAAATACAATTTTTTTTCAGAAGTTCAAAGGTGTATCAAATTTCATTCATCATTTTTTTTCTCAATATGAATAATAGTAAACATTAACTGATATATATATATATTTTTTTTTATAAGAAACAATATAACTGAAATATTTCGCAAAAACTATTCTTGTTAATTGTTTTCAGGATGCCCAAACAAGTCCGTACATTTTCAAGCATTGTTAACCTTGGTTATATATACTGATCACACTCATTTGCAAACCTTCTTTTAATACGATAGTTTCATTTCTAATTAAAAAATGTCTTCATTAAGGTTTATCATCAAGGAATGAGCATAATGGTAATTCAACCTGGTGGTTATAGGCTTAGAACTCCTATAATCTTTTGTGATTTTGTTTTAGTACTAAACTAAACATAATCCTTTGTTGGAAACTCTAACCTTTACATTGTGGTTGATGATGTATCATGTGATCTATAGTTTAGAAAAGAGTAAACTCTGAGGTAACAAAACAGTAATTATGTGCAGTATTTCTCATTCTCTCAACCGTTTAGATCTTGCAGAATAGCACCTATCTAGTTTCCTATAACATAAAGGTTAGACTAGTTGGAAAGTGCAAAATCAGAATGGTTGCTCGGCTTAATTTGTGAGAACTGTTATTCACATTTAATGATTGTTTTATGTTATTTCTTATATTCTTTTCTTTTCAATTTTCCCTAGTGAGGGCTCCTTTGCAACTCCATGGCCGTTGGGTGCTGGAAATCCTATGAGAGATTATGATTTTAGTCATGGATCGTCTTCAATTATGATTAGGAATGATTTTTTCTATCATGCTTCTTCATCAAACAGAGTTGACGGCGACACAGAGTTTGAATCTAGTTTTGGTAAAGATGATGGGATAAATGAGAATGGGGCTTGTAAATCAGAGGGATCTGAAATAAGGATGGATCTTACAGATGATTTACTGCATATGGTATGCATCTCCTGAGATTTATGCTTGTTTTCTTGCTTATCTTATTATTTCTTGGATTTCTTATTCACATGAAGTTATTTCATAATTGGTTTCAGGTTTTCTCTTTCTTGGATCACATCAATCTTTGTCGAGCTGCTATAGTCTGCAGGCAGTGGCGAGCTGCTAGTACTCATGAAGACTTCTGGAGGTGTTTGAATTTTGAAAATAGGAACATATCCATGGAACAGTGTAGGTTTTTTTTTTCAAGTAGTTGATTTGCTGATTTTTTCCTTTTATTTTCCAGAGTAGTTTAGATGATCTTTAAAATTTTGATTGCCTCTTGGGAAGAGAGGTAATATATTATGATGTATGTAACTTCAAAACATGTAGGATCCAGTATTCGAGTCTGGACTGTCTTTAGTCACTCACGACATGTTGAAACCTAGGATTGTTACATATTTGGAGCTTGTGTTCAGTACCCAGTATGATTTTTCTCCCTCTAAATCCTTTTCACTAGATTTATACAATATAAAGGAAAGAACTTTTGCTGTGCTATCGTTAGCTTCGACAATCTCTTTGATTTTTGAAATGAGTTCTGGATATAATTGTAAAAATAGAAATGTGATAGGATGTGACAAATCTTTGTAGTAGGTCTTGTTGCCAATGCAACATTTTCAATTGTATTTATGTTTCACCTACTTTTGTCCAATCTCATTTTCTTTTTTGCCCTCCATCTAGTATATATTTATCCAGTCGTATTTCCGTGTGTCTCTGTATCAACAAATATCCAATCATATTCTCCATGTTGCTTACTTTCTAATATCATTCATTTGGAGCTATTTAGTTAATTGATTATAAATTTTGTCTGCAGTTGACGATATGTGTGGAAGATATCCAAATGCCACAGAGGTAAATATCTCTGGTGTACCTGCTGTTCACTTGCTTTCCATGAAAGCAGTTTCTTCTTTAAGGTAATGATCATTTTATTTTATTTTCCTGATCACATCTTTTTGCTGCGGCTTATTATTTTATCATTTTCTCAGAAATCTGGAGGTTTTAACTCTGGGGAGAGGACAACTGGGAGATACCTTTTTTCATGCCCTGGCTGCTTGCCACTTGTTGAAGAGCTTGACTGTCAATGATTCTACGCTAGTTAATGTTACACAAGAGATACCTATAAGCCACGATAGACTGCGCCATCTTCATCTTACTAAATGTCGTGTTATACGTATATCTGTTAGGTTGCTACTGTCTACATATCTTAATGCTAACTGTATTTAATTGTAGAGATTCTTTTTTATTTCTTTTTTGGTCTAAAGCATGTTTTCTTGCAGATGTCCACAACTTGAAACATTGTCTTTGAAGCGCAGCAACATGGCACAGGCTGTTCTTAATTGCCCTCTTCTTCATGACCTGGATATAGGCTCTTGCCACAAGCTCTCAGATGCTGCAATTCGCTCAGCAGCTATTTCGTGCCCACAATTGGAATCTCTTGATATGTCTAATTGTTCATGTGTTAGCGATGAGACATTACGTGAAATTGCTTCGACTTGCCCGAATCTCCAGCTTCTGAATGCATCATACTGCCCAAATATATCTTTGGAGGTGGCATACCATTCAAGTTTTTCTTATTAGTGAAAGTGATTGTTTTTCCGTTCAGACCTCCTTTTTTTCCTGATATTTTGGTTGCCTTTTCTTTTGAAGTCTGTAAGACTGACAATGCTGACCGTGCTTAAGCTTCACAGCTGTGAGGGCATCACATCAGCTTCAATGACTGCAATATCTAGTAGTTCTAGGTTGAAGGTATGAAATTACCTATTTCAACTGTTTCTATTTTCTAGTTGTCTGATGCTGTATCTGAATGAGTTAAAAATTGAATGGAGAATTATTGCAGGTCTTGGAGCTTGATAATTGCAGTCTTTTGACTTCTGTGTCACTGGATCTTCCTCGTTTACAGAATATCAGACTTGTCCATTGCCGCAAGTATGTGTTCTCGTCTCCACAACAACTTTCAGCTTCCATCACATGATTAATTTCATTTAGAATGATTTTTTTACTGGGCCTTCAATTTTTCTCCTCGAGTTAAATCTGTTTTGTTTTCGTGTGTGCAGATTCTCTGATTTGAGTTTACAGAGTGTTAAATTATCATCCATAATGGTCTCTAATTGTCCATCACTTCACCGGATCAACATCACCTCCAATTTACTTCAAGTACGTCGTAATAGATCTTAAAGGTTTTCTTCCTTACTAATTTCATCTTATAGGGGTATAAAAGAATACTGTATTGTATTTGTGGACTTGCAGAAATTAGTGTTGAAGAAACAAGAGAGCTTGACCAAATTGGTTTTGCAGTGTCCTAGTCTGCAAGATGTGGACCTCACAGACTGTGAGTCTCTAACAAATTCTATTTGTGAGGTTTTTAGTGATGGTGGTGGATGCCCTATGTTGAAATCACTTGTTCTTGATAACTGCGAGGTAAGTTGCTTGGTGCTACCCTTTAGTATCATGGTATTAATTTTTGTGACTTAACAATTTACAAATTATTTGGTTGACTTTCCATTGATTTCTAATGTGAACATGTTTCTTTTGTTCAGAGTTTGACAGCCGTTCGATTCTGTAGCAGATCTTTAGGAAGTCTTTCCCTTGTCGGTTGCCGGGCAATCACTTCACTTGAACTTCAATGTCCTAATCTTGAACAAGTTTCACTAGATGGCTGTGATCATCTCGAAAGAGCATCATTTTCCCCTGTATGTGAAAACTAACAAAATTTGAATTTTTGTTAGTCACTATAAATATTCTCCTAGTGTTTAGGATTGAATTTTCTTGTTTCTCTCTTTTTTAAGGTTGGTCTGCGGTCACTAAACCTGGGAATCTGTCCCAAATTGACTGAATTAAGACTTGAGGCCCCTCGTATGGATTTACTTGAGCTGAAAGGCTGTGGTGGATTGTCTGAGGCAGCCATTAATTGTCCTCGTCTAACATCATTGGATGCTTCATTTTGTGGGTTAGTTTGTTATGATTCTTTGGACGATAGCTTCTATTTGATGAATACTTGTTGGTGCTTATGTTGTTAATTTCTTCTTTTTCCCTTGCAGCCAACTGAAAGACGAGTGTTTGTCTGCAACGACTGCCTCATGTCCACAGATTGAGTCATTAATACTAATGTCATGTCCTTCGGTTGGTTCAGAGGGACTTTACTCTCTGCAATGTCTTCCGAAGTTGGTTGTGCTTGATTTATCATATACATTTTTGATGAGTTTACAGCCAGTCTTTGAGTCTTGTGTTCAACTCAAGGTAACCTTTATGATAGATATGTAGCTCTTTAGGCAATTTAGATACTACTCAAAATATTATCACGACCCCTTCTGATCTTCTCATCTGCCTTTTCTTTTTATTCTCAATGAAGGTATTGAAACTTCAAGCATGCAAGTATTTAACTGACTCATCACTTGAGCCTCTTTACAAGGAAGGTGCTCTTCCAGCTCTACAGGAGTTAGACTTGTCTTACGGGACACTTTGTCAGTCTGCCATAGAAGAGCTTCTTGCTTGTTGCACGCACTTAACTCACGTGAGCTTAAATGGGTGTGTGAACATGCATGATCTAAATTGGGGTTGCAACATTGGGCAGCTGTCTTTGTCCGGCATCCCCATTCCTCTTGGTCCGGCCACTCTTGATGATATCGAGGAACCAGTTGCACAGCCAAACCGTTTGTTACAGAATCTTAACTGTGTAGGTTGTCAAAATATTAGGAAGGTTCTCATTCCTCCAGCCGCACGCTGTTTTCATTTATCATCATTAAACCTATCTCTGTCTGCAAATCTCAAGGAAGTTGACGTTTCTTGTTACAACCTATGCTTTCTTAACTTGAGGTTATACTCCCCCACCCTTTTGGCTCTATTAACAATTCTAGTTGATTTTCTGTCTATTCTGTGCTAAATAACTTGTTTTTGTGATCTAGCAATTGTTGCTCTCTGGAAGTTTTGAGACTCGACTGCCCGAGGCTGACCAGTCTCTTTCTCCAGGTATTTCTCTTTTTTCCTCCATGTAAGTTTTGGATGTTAATACTGACTAGTCTCCTCTGAATAGTCCAAAATCTGGTCTTCAAGCAACCTGTAACTATTAGGGGGTAGGGCTAGGGGATAAGGTGGGCGATACATGGGGTCAGGACAGATCACAAGTCCAAATTATAGCAACTTGGTGGTCAACAACTGGGGTAGAACTCCCACCCGGACCCCTGTAGGCCTCTGGTTTTAGAAAGGACCCCAATTTTGTTTGTATCCCTTCTCCACTTTAACTTTTGCAGGGATAGGAAGTCATCCATTTTTTTTTTTTGAGTTCCAACAAATACGGGGATGGAGTAGTACATATCAATTACCGCTGAGCTATGTTCACTTTGACGAAGTCATCCATTATTGGCATCATTTCATTATAATTGTAGGATGGGAGTTTTTTTTTCCCTAATCAATACTCTGGTTTCAGACTTCCTCTATACATCTTATGTGTCTGTACCCCTAAAGAAAAGAAAAGAAAAAATAACCCCAAAAGACGAACAAAAAGAGAAGGAAAGAAATGGGGTTTAAGAGATGCATATGATATGAATTTAACTAGATCTGTGTTTTCCTAGTCTTGCAACATTGAGGAAGAAGCGGTTGAAGCTGCGGTATCGAAATGTAGCATGCTTGAGACATTAGATGTCCGCTTTTGTCCTAAGGTGGGGGCGTCTATCTTTCCCTCTTTTACATTGTTTGATAGTTTTGGCATATGATAATGTTAGTTTTGGCTGACCTTGAGATATTTCTTTCACTGGCAGATCTCGTCGATTAGCATGGTACAACTGCGTATTGCTTGCCCGAGTTTGAAGCGGATCTTCAGCAGTCTGTCTCCAACATGATTAATTCTTCTTTTCCCTAAAAAAATTTCCTCCCACTTGTTAATTTCGAGTCTCGAAGACGACCGAGTTTCATCACTTTATGTATATGATGGTCTTGAATTCTGTCAGGTTCCGTTTGCTTGGGGTATATAGTTAGTTTATCTTTGTGACACCTTAAAAAATAAGTTATCTTTTGTCTATATTGGTACCAGCTAAGTTAGCCTTCCATCTTTAATTCAGTTTTGCAGTGTCTATGAGAGAGATCAAGAACGAATGATTGAGAACACATTATTTTTAAGTCAGTCTCCGTCTCTGTCGATTTCTTCCTTATGTGAACCATTCCTCGTATTATTACATTTCTGATGTCTTTGATTCATGATTTAATTTGATTATTAACTTGAATAATCCCTATTGATTAGTATTATGCAAAAGAAATAATTAGATCTGTTCTTCATAAATAAACTTAGGTTTTGTGATCCCGTAAGATCTGTTCAGATCATGAGATCCTTTTCTATTAAATAGGAAATGTTGTGCACAAAATGTACTTCTAAGTAATTGCTCCATAGATTCTCATCAATATTTTCTGTGCAATTAAAGTGATTTATTTGTAAGGATTCAAGTAGGTTTAAACAACATTTGGCGATGTCGAGGAGAAAGTATAATTTGGAAAGATCCAAAATTTAGCTCTTCATGGAAAAAAAACTGAAATGGGTTTAGGGTTTAGAAACTGATACGTGCGGTGAATGATTGAACTTCTGACCTCTTAGATCGAAATATATGTTTTATGGCCGAAATGGGTTGATCGAAATATATGTTTTATGTCCGGAATGGAATGTCGTGGGAGTGCCGACACTAAAAGAGCATTTCCACTGGAAGTTTGTTCGCATATTCAAAAGCAGAGACGGAATATTGTAATAGAGAAAGAAGATTAAGACATTTGAGACAGTTTTGTTTGAGAAATAAACGAACAGCCACCGACAAGACCCTCACCTCAGGAATCAACACACGTGAAAATGTTATTAACAAAACAAAAAAAATTGTCTTTAGATTGGATTTTGAGGCTATTTGCGTCATTGGGCGACGGTAGTTGCAGCCGATTTGAATGAAACACAAGTCTCTCCACTACTTGAATCTCTCACTTTTTCTTCATTTCTTAATTTCCTTCTCTCTTTCTTTCTTCTTACGACAGCTGCAATGGCGACCAAGAATCTGTGGTGTCTCTTGTTTTGCGCCTTGTTCGTCTCTGTGTTTTCTGCTGCAGATTGTAAGTCCAAGTTCTTCCCAAACCCACTTCCTCATTTCTCTAACTTCAACACCCATTTCTGTGATTTCAAGTTCTTTTGTGTTTAGTGCATTTGTTTGGTTCTAGATTTCAAAATTGTCTTCTGGGTATATTGTAATTCATCTGCATTTGACCTGGGAGCTTCTCGTTTTTCCTTCGAATGTTTCTCTAATCGATGCTACTGGGTTTTTGCATTCTGACCTAAATGATTGATTGGTAACTATAATTAACAGCCATGAACATTTCTAAGTTCAGATCTGAGGCTAATCTACATCTAATCTAACTTTGAAGTTAAAATCCTGTGTTACTTCTCTAATAGTGTTTGCCCCTTCATGTTGAGTGTTGATTGAATGGTTTCTCATTTTTCTCATCTGTTTTGTATCATTTGTTGGTGCTCTTGAGAGTATAGATTTGTTCCTTTCTTTATGTTAGACTCGAATCGGATTCAAAAACTTACTGCTGTTGATCTGGAACAATTGCAGCAAATGTGACTGATAACCCTGCTGATAAATTAGTGTTTGTGCTTAACAAGAATAGAACTGCTCACAAATTACCTGCTCTTAAAGACAATCCTGGCTTGGCCTGCATTGCTCTTCAGTATATTAAGGCGTACGAAGGGAAATGTGGAGCGGTTGGAGGTCCCGACGGAATGAAGCCTCCGAATTCTGCGTTTGTTGAAACATTTGCTCCCAACTGTGGAATTGACGTCTCGTCTCTCGCTCCGATCACGGGACGGTTGCTTGGTTGCCAGTCTAAGTATGTACATGCTCCTGAAGCATTTTCTGATGTTTTGATGGTGAATAGCAAGAGTTTGGAGATTCTCAACTACAAGAATAACACAGAAGTTGGAGCTGCTGTGACTGGCACGGATGGAGGTTCCCCTTACTTTTGGTGTGTGTTGTTCAGCAATGGCAGCATCTCTAACAGCTTTGCTTTCGAGGCAGGAGTCGCCAAGTTAACACACCCCGGTTGCTACAGTGGGGCTAATGACCAATGCAGCCGAGCAGATAGCCAGATTGCAACCACCCGTACGTTGCTATTTGCTTTCACATCCTTGGTTGCTATTGCATATGCCTTTGGTTTATGATCAGCAGGTCTCATCCAAACTCGAAAAATATCGTTTTACTCGATTTGTGACCTCCTGTTTTCTTTATAAATAGTTGGGGGCGGTGTATTCTTTGTTTGATTTCGTGGTTTTCGATTTGTTTTCCATGTGCCCGATTCATGCTATTCGGTCATCAAGTCATCATATATTGTTAAATCTTATGTATTCTTGGATCTCATAGGAGCCATTTTTCTCAGTGAGTTGATAAAGAAAGTTCCACTGTTTAAGTACTGTGATGTTTGATCAGATATTTTAGAGCTGATGAATTGAAATAATTGATATATGATGATGAATTGAAACTGTGATCCAAATACTATAATCTTCAATCCGAATATGCGGTAAATCCTTGGCGATTTTTTTGGAAAATTCTCTCAAATTTCTGCTGTGAAACGAAAAGAAAACTGCAAAAGGTACAAATTTCTTCAACTAAAAAGTACTGTGAAAGTGAAGAGCACAGAATCAAGCAAACACAAAGAAGAACTAAGACTCCCAGAACACTAAAGAAGCTTTACACTTCAAAACAAATGCAAGAAGCAGAAGAATAATGAAAATTCCTCCAGAAGAGCCACCAACTCTGTGAATCCAATAAGCATCAAACCTGGCACATCTCTGTTCCAAGTGAAGCACTCCAGCAATAGTAAAGATCAAGGTCATGAGAAGAACAGGCAACCAGAAGCCAAGGTTAATGGATGATTCCTCCTCCTCCTCTGCCTCGATGCTCGATCTCCGGTCGATGTAGAGCGGCGAAACCACCGCCAGAAGGCCGAGTCCTACCGCCACCAGCCGGTCGTAGGAAGAAAACCTGCTTCTCCTCGACGTAGCACCGACCCCGACCTCCATTCTGGAGCTGGAAAACCAAGTCCTAGCTCTCTCAAGTCTTTTGTTTTTTGCAATGAATTGTTTGATGCTTGTTTCTTGTTTAGAGAATGGGAATCCTTTTTTGGTTACTGAAGAGGGAATTTATTCTGTAGAAGAATGAGTCTTTAAGAAGCTTAATTGTGAGAAGATGATTGGTGGAATAGAGGCATTATTCGCCATTAATGAACAGAAGTTCATTTCATTGTTGTCATTATTATTATTTTGAGTTGGAATCTGATTCCAGTGCTGTAAACTGAAATTTTCAAAACAAAAGAAACAAAATATGAACACTGTTGGAGAATATAGATCTTTGAACCTTTTTTTTCTCTTGTTTAGCCGGGCATCGCCATGAAAAGTTTTTTTTTGCTCGTTTATGATTAAAGTATAAAAACATGAGCATTGAGCATCAGCCTCGGAGCCCGACACGTGGCTCAATTGTAGGTTTTTTTTTTTTTTTTTCAGGAGAATATGTTTTCCCTCAAATGTGGTTTATGGTTTAGGTCTTTAATATTTAGGAATTACGATTTAGGGTTTAGGATTTTCTTTATTTTTTTAAATGTTAATAAATCCTAAATATTAAACATAAAATATATTCTCAGGAACAAAAAAAAAAAAAGTATATATATATCTTGCTCTGACGCGTGCCAACCTACACTTGAGCCACGTTTCTGGCTATATTTATTGTTAGACCCCTAGTTTGCAAACTAATTTATTATTCAGTCTATCATTCATATATATCATATCAGTTAAATATATAATTAAAACGGAAATTGTAACAGATGTCAATTTAAAGTAAAATAATTAAAAATATAGCATTTTTTAAAAAAATTTGCGGATGACAATTTCTACTACTGATAGTATTGTCTATCCTGATAGTAGTCTTTTTTTTTTTATAGAATGTTGTGAGTCATAAAGTCTATTAGTAATAGTCATAAAATCTATCGGTGATAGCCCATTTTTTGCCATATTTGCAAAAAGTTTTAAATTTTGCTAAATTTACAATTATTTTGGACCTGATTGTTGTTTGTGCAACCAACCATAATTAAAAAAGTATTTCAGTAATTTCGTTTTGTTATATGTCAATAATTGTTTGCATGCTCCTTTAATTCTAGGTCCGTCGTTAAAAACTATATCAATATATATAAGTACTATTTAAGGTAGCTTTCTATCAATAGTTGTTTGATACACATTATGAAAAAAAAAATGTATGTTAGTGAGCATTACCAATGATAACTTAATACAAATAAAAAAAGTTATATAACAAATAATTGTAAACTACTAATAGCCATGTATCACTATTTTTTTTTTTTTTTTTTTTTTTTTTTTTTTTTTTTTTTTTTTATATATATCAAAAAATAGGCGTATATCACTATTAGATGTAGAATATAATATATCAATGAAAAAAATATTAATATTTAGGAGCTATTTGAGTGCGGAACGAGTTAAAATAATCGGTGGTTATAATAGTTATGAATAGTAAACACTATTGCCAAAGCGAGCATAGCTCAGCTGGCATATGTATTAGTTTACGACCACGAGGTCTGTGGTTCGAATCTCCCCACCCCCAATGTAATCAAAAAAAAAAAAAAAAAAATAGTAAACACTATTAAAGTCAATCAACACAAGCTCATACTTATAACTAGCACCATTTTAAGAAATTTGTTTGCATAAAAATGGTTTATTAGTATAAAATCTATAATGTATCATTTTTGTTTTTGTTTTGAACTTTTAATTTAAAGTATATAAAATCCTACATAATTATTTTATAATTTTATTTTATTTTATAGTGGTTAGTTCATATTTTATGCTAAATATTAATACAAGTTCATGTTAAAGGTTACCAAACACTAATTAACTCTATGCTATACTTGATTTTGCTAAAACACGATAGACAACAATTATTTTAAAAACTACACAATCACAAACGAAGCTTAAAATGAAATTAAATCCAAAATACACTTATCAAAATATTATTTTAACCAAAAAAATTATTATTATTATTATTCGTCCTTTTTTCTTTTGCTTAATTTTAATTTATGATTTTTTTTTTCTTTTTTTGAGTTCACTAATTGAAAGGTGGGTTCAAACTTCCGATTTCAATACAAAAAGTCCATGTCAATTATTAAGATATGCTGACTAGTCACTATTACCTTTGTTTGGTATAAGGTTGCTACCCATCCAATAATTTTTCAGTGAAGACTTTATTTCAGATTAAGCGAGTTATTTTTTTGAATTTTTTTAACAACAATAATTTATATTAGAATCAAGACTCTAGGACACGAGGTAGACAGTGGTCTTAAACAACATTTAAATTTGAACATCTAATATTCTAAATTTATATTCAACAAACATAAAACGATAAATAAAATGATAAATAAATTGGACATTGAACCCATGATGAAATGAGGCAATCGTATGCCAATTGCGGTTTTTATAATTGAGAATTATATTATTTGATAAAAGGAGAATTAAATTAAAATAAAACCCGCACGTTTTTATCTTGTGTCCGCTCGTGTCAAAATTTACTCGCTAATTGCCAACTGGCAGCGTGGATAAAGGATATGACGTGGCAATTGCACTTCATACCGGAAATTTAGCGCAGAGTATCTTCAATTCAACTACCACTTGCCCCCCTCGTCGAAATTTTGGCCACCAATTCTCTTCCCTCACTGAAATCTCCAGCTCCGGCGCCGGTCCGATGCTCTGATGGCGGCCGATTTAGCGCGGTTATCTCCGTGGCCTCACCAGAGGCTCTTCTCTCACTCCGCCTCCAAATCTAATGTTTCTTTGCTTGACTCCAGGCCTGGATTCCTCCCCATACGGCATCGTCCTCATAGTCTCCTCGTACGGGAACAGTATCAACGCCGTTTTGGAAGATGCTTCGGGCATCGTCTTGTCGTTTCGAGTTCCCTTGGTGCCGAACCTCTGGCACAGAACGCGGTGCTTCAACAGGAACGGCGGGATGAGTCGTCGGTTCTTCTCGATGTCTCTGGAATGATGTGCGGTGCGTGCGTCTCCCGCGTCAAATCGATTCTCTCGTCCGACGACCGAGTTGACTCTGTCGTGGTTAATATGTTGACTGAGACGGCAGCGATTCGGTTGAAATCGGATGAAGTTGCTGCGGAGGCTGTTTCGGCGGTGAATGTGGCGGAGAGTCTGGCACGGAGACTTACAGATTGTGGTTTTCCGACGAAATCGAGGAATCCGGAGGTTGGAGTGGCGGAGAATGTGAGGAAATGGAAGGAGATGGTTGAGAAGAAAAGAGAAATGCTGGTTAAGAGTCGGAATCGGGTTGCTGTTGCTTGGACTTTGGTTGCCTTGTGCTGTGGCTCGCACGCATCGCATATCTTGCATCCTCTTGGAATTCATATCCACGGTAACTTGCAATCTTCTAACGATATGACGTTTTACTTCAATGAATCTATTGGCAATCAGGACTTTCATAAGTTTTGGATTCATTAATTTGAGTCGTGAATTTCGAGACCTGTCTAAATCGTGGTTTAAAGCAAATGGGAAATGTTCAGAGTATAACGCAAGTGCAGCCTGTAATAAAAGTGAAATTGAATTAAGTTAACTTATTTCATCGTTTCAGGACCATTGATGGAGATACTTCATAACTCGTATGCGAAGGGTTGTTTTGCTTTGGTTGCTCTTTTAGGACCGGGACGAGGTCTGTTTATCCTCTTTATTTCAACTGTTTATATTGCTACTTTCTGAAAAGGAAATCGTATTGGCATCATTGAAAGATTGCTTAGTACAACAAGGATATTAAACTAGCATTAGATTTCTTTGTTCTATTTATCCCTTTTCTTGTGTCATTTAGCCCGTAGGAGTGTGGAGACTCGTGTTTGACCACTAAGGCCGGGTTTGATAACAATTTCGCAATTTGTTTCCAATGGTTTTCATCTTTCTTAAGTAAATATATGAATTCTTAGTCAAATTTCAAAAACAAAAACAAGTTTTTTAATTTTTTTTTTTTTAGTTTTCAAAACTTTGGTTGATTTTTTAAAACATTTGTAAAAAGTAGATGGCAAAGCAAAGAAACTCATACTTGGAAGTAGTGTTTATAAGCTTAATTTTCAAAAATCATAAACCAAAAACCAAATGGTTATCAAACGAGGCCTAAATAACTAAATATCATTTTAAAGGACTTTGTCGAGTGGTTATTTGTATTCATATGACCTTTTGGATGGGAAGTAGTATTTCACTTTACTTCTAATGAGCGACCACCCAAACTTGCCATTACGAACTTTTATGATGTTCGAATTGATAGTTTGCTGCAGAACTACTTTTTGACGGTCTGAGGGCATTCAGGAAGGGATCACCTAATATGAACTCTCTTGTGGGTTTTGGAGCAGTTGCTGCATTTTTTATCAGTGCGGTAAGGCTCTCTGTCAAGGATCTCAAGTTCTCCAAGCAGTTTAATATATTAACTTACAAAATTTAAACTGTTGTCTCTTGTAGGTCTCACTTCTTAATCCTGAACTAGACTGGGATGCCTCATTTTTTGATGAGCCGGTGACTTGCTCGGCCTTCGGCTGTATCATCTTGATTCAATTGATAATATTTGCTCTATGTTCACATTCAGTTTAATTTATTAAATTTTCTGGTATAAGATGGAATTTAGCTCTTGAATATGCATTTCTCAGTGCAACTCCTTTTTTTAGCATGCAGGTCATGCTTCTTGGTTTTGTGCTTCTTGGGCGCTCTCTGGAGGAAAGAGCAAGGGTTAAGGCTTCTAGTGATATGAATGAACTTTTAGTAAGTTTCAGTCAATCTTAAACAGTTAATTTTTTGTAGAAGAAAAATTTAACCGATTACAAATTTCCATATAGTAATGACAAGATGACAAGATTGCATGACATTAATTATGACTTTCCAAAATTTAGCTAGTGTTAATCAATCATCCATTAAATTAGATGACATGACATTGGGAAAAGATGGCATGTGTCTTTCTTATGCCTATGTGATGCAATATATTAGCCTCGTGAAAGTAAGTCATCATTTAGAAAGTGTCAAAATAGAAGACAGTTTGAAGATATAAAGCGATCAAGATTTTGACAACTAAACTTCACAAATTCTAAAGAATTTTTATTGTTCAAACTTCAGAACTTCAACCTATCACAAGTACAAAGTTGAAGATTAAGTCTCTTTGATTTGAAAAATCTGTTGATCACCCTTGAGTCCACAGTTATATGTTATATCTAAGAGTTTGTACGGAATCATAGTTCTTTCTGACATATTGGACTCCTTGTTTCTTCAATGATTATATTTAGGGTGTCATGCATGTGGCTTTAGTATTCCCTTTTCTCCTAGTTGCTTGGCACAAGTTGTTTAATTGATTTAGGTATTCATGTTTTGGCAGTCATTGATCTCTTCTCATTCACGACTTGTGATAACTCCATCAGAAGGCAATTCCTCTACAGATGATGTGCTTTGCTCGGATGCAATGTGCATTCAGGTGTCTACTGATGACATTCGGGTTGGAGATTCAGTTTTAGTTTTGCCTGGAGAGACTATTCCTGTGGATGTAAGCACCAGAGATTATTAGCGAACAATGCCTCTTTATTTCAGGGCCAAATGACCATGTCAATGGTTATTTTTCTCAACCACATGTCATCTTCCTCTACCTTCTTTACTCCATTATCAATCGATGCTGCCCTTCCTTGAGGAGGAACAATTTGAAAATGCTTGGCTTGGCTAACAATGTCATTGGCTGAACAGGGGAAGGTTCTTGCGGGAAGAAGTGTTGTAGATGAATCAATGCTTACTGGGGAATCTCTACCTGTATTTAAGGAAGCAGGCCTTATGGTCTCAGCTGGAACTGTGAATTGGGTATGATTTTTCCTTGATGTTTAGGATTTCAAACTGCATGTTTATTCAGATTTACATACAAGTATGATTTTCCACCTTATTTCAAAGAAGAGGATTTATTTTTTGGCATAAATCAAATTTGATATCTTCTAGGATGGCCCTTTGAGAATTGAAGCGTCTTCGACTGGCCTGAACTCAACAATCTCCAAGATTGTTAGAATGGTAAGTGAACCATTTTCTTAAATTTATATTTTTGCAGGAATTACATGGATGTGCATAATGGTAAATTGCCTTTTCTTAATGGGATCTTGTAAAAATAACGACCACATTAGTAATATTTTAACTATTAGAACAACTTTTAGTAGACAGCATTCTCCGTAGCTTTATTTTTATTTCCTACAAGACATCTAGCACAGTTCCAATAAACAGGTCATTCCATCTCATTCTCTCACATTTTTTTAGCATCTAGTACAGTTCCAAAATATTATCAGGTATACAGTTGGAGGGTTCACCGTTACATGTGGTTGTGCTTGTGTTGTGGTTGCTAAAAAAGGAAAATGATTTTGCTCTAGGTGAACTTGATTAAAAACTAGCCTGGATTTGGCAAAAAGTTTTCTCAAAATTCTATCAGCTCGATTTGAGTTATCCTTGCATAAAAGTTCCTTTCCACTGCACGTGCAATGGAAAGATTACCACTTAAAACTACTGAGTGAAGGAGGGACAGATATTTCCCAGCTGAAGCCATACTTAAGCTTTATGTATAACCATCAGGTTGAGGATGCGCAAGGCCATGAAGCACCTATACAAAGGCTTGCAGATTCCATAGCTGGGCCATTTGTGTACACTGTCTTAACTCTCTCGGCGGCAACATTTGCATTTTGGTAAGCATGTGCTTCTTATTTTTCTACTTGATGAAACTCTGGTGTTTAATGTCTGAGAGGGTGGTGAAGGGCCTAAGAAGAATTTGGGTGATTTCTTAATGAACCTCGTACATGTCTAACATGATTCTAAGATGATAATTCCTATTGCTATGAAAGTTCTTTGAGAAATGTACAATATATCTATACAGTTAACTCGACTATAAAGAGTTTTTTGCTGCAATATGCTTGTTTATTTACATGGTAACACTTCATTTCCAGGTACTGCTTTGGTACCCATATTTTTCCTGATGTTTTGATCAACGATATTGCTGGACCAGATGGAGACCCCTTGCTTTTAAGCTTGAAACTTTCAGTTGATGTCTTGGTAAGTGGGTGTTGAGCTTTTGTACTGGAGACTTTGAAGTCTCAAACTTTGTTGCCAAAAACAATGCATGATTGCTTGATAATGAATGCACGTAGTTTTAATATGGTATTTTAAGAACCCGATAGGTTCCCTCATAATAAGTGTGATTCTGTAAAATTGCATGCAAAAAATATTTCCAAACTCTTATCCACGTACACACACAGACAAACCCAGAAAGGAAAAAACGAAAAAATAAGCCCATTCTTCCTTTGTAATCACGAAAATAGGAGAATGACTATGGCTATGACCAAATTGAATTTTAACATGATTTAGGAATGGTAAATTTGTGTCGAAAGATTACAGGAGACATGATGGAAAATCCTAATACAGCCATGGTACCATATTTCTCATTAAATATGCATATGCAACTCTTGGTTGAACCCACGTCACGTTGTAGTGCTAAATGTGGTAAACTTTCTGTACTTTTATTGTCCTGGGAAAAAATAATAATTAAAGTTGCATGGTTTTGTACCGTTGGCGAATTGGTACTTCTTCAGGTAGTTTCTTGCCCATGTGCACTTGGACTAGCCACTCCCACAGCAATTCTAGTTGGCACCTCCCTCGGTGAGTTTCAATTTCTTTTCATAAAAATAATGAAGTTAATGGGATGTTTAACATTTCCATGAAATGTGAATCGATTTATATATATAAACAATAACAAGTGCTCATATTCTCTCCTTAATCTGCCTTCTTAAGAGCTTTAAATAATGACATGAATCCAACCCTAAGTGGAATCTGGAAGTCAATAAAATGTAGAACAGATCAAAAGTGTGAGAGAAAATCATAGGAGCAGGTCTAATAAGGGAAAGAGGGATACAGAGACTGTATTTCCCAATGAAGTTAAGGAGGAGCACATAATTTTCAATAGTTGCTCTGATTTTGTTCACGTGTTGGATGGATGTACGCACATTTTGTAGATTTATTTCATGCTTGCATTTAAGTTAACGCTGTAAAAATTGATTGGTAATGCTCATATTTGAATCATATGTCTGAGATTATACTCTTTATTTCATATTTGCATACAAACACCCAATTGAGATTACTATATACCATTCAACTTCCACCTTCCTACTACTAAATCTCATAATTTTTTTATATATAAACTGATCAGGGGCTAGACGAGGACTTCTGATAAGAGGAGGAGATGTATTGGAACGGCTGGCAGGCATAGATTGTGTTGCTTTTGACAAGGTGATTATTTTGATATATTACAATCCCCACTTTAACTCTCCCTCAGACAACCATGTGAAACTTCTCGCCCAAATGCTCCTAAATTACTTTTCAAATTTTGAAATGTAAGTTCTCCTTGATCATATAGGCAATGTTCTTCACAGTCTGACCAAATTTCTCAACTTTCAGACAGGGACACTTACTGAAGGAAAGCCTACTGTTTCTTCTGTGGTTTCTTTTGTTTATGGAGAAGCAGAAATTCTTCAAGTTGCTGCTGCAGTAGAGAAAACTGCTTCACATCCAATTGCAAAAGCTATCATAGATAAAGCAGAATCTTTGAATTTGGCCATTCCAGTCACAAGAGGGCAGCTGGTAGAACCAGGCTTCGGATCTTTTGCCAATGTAAATGGGCGACTAGTTGCAGTTGGTTCATTAAAATGGGTGAATGACCGATTTGAGAAAAAAGCAAGTACCTCTGATCTTAAGAATCTCGAGCACTCTGTGTTTCAGTCATTACAGGGGATATCATCTTCAAATAATTCAAAAACAGTTGTTTATGTTGGAAGCGAAGGAGAGGGCATTGTTGGTGCTATTGTAATATCTGATCGTTTGCGCTATGATGCTGAATCCACTGTTAATAGGTAATTTCCATTTTCATCAAATGGCTTTCTGATTAATCTTCTATTGTAAGTTCGAAATTTCCACTTCGACAGGTAAAATTCCTAGTACTTAGCAGCAACAGCTGGATTAGCAACCAACTCTTTGTTTGAGATCCAAATGAACTTATGAACAACATTCACCTCGTGTTTCTTTCTCGTGACATTAAGAAAGGAACACCTGAAAAATGTTATTATTATGATACCAATTGCTTCGGATTCTCAACACTCTTCCAGGATGTTGTTTTTATTTGAATACTTCCAGCTGTACTGAACTTTGTAACCTCATGCTTATCTGTTGCTTTGATTGGAAGGCTCCAGAAGAAGGGAATCAGAACAGTCCTCCTATCTGGAGACAGGGAAGAGGCAGTTGCAAGTGTAGCCAAGACAGTTGGAATAGAAAAGGAATTTGTCCACTCATCTTTGACTCCTCAAAACAAATCTGAACTTATTTCCACTCTTAAAGCTGCAGGACATCGAGTTGCTATGGTATTGTTTTACAAGTAGACGAATTATTTGCTAAAGAGTTTACTTGCACATGTTACTGATTCGCTTGCAATTTAAAAGGTTTAAGGCCATTATGACACTATGACAAAGTGGATGTTCTTCTATTGAATGATTTGAAATTACTACCTTATTCCTGATTTCTGTTTATGATTGATATTTCCATACTATCTTAATTGTTCATGTGAAAAACCAAATATCTCGAGGTGACATGACATGTATTGCAAATCCCAGATATGCCCTAGACTATCAGATGTAAAAGTAGCTATAGGATCCTCTACAACCTGAACCAGCCAGCCCTGCCCTTTACTCTTGTATGATCGAAACTACTACCTCACACCTTCCTTTTGGATTTTCACAGGTTGGTGATGGTATAAATGATGCACCATCTTTGGCATCTTCCGATGTTGGGATTGCTCTGCAGGTTGAAGCACATGAAAATGCTGCTTCGAATGCCGCATCCATTTTACTTCTTGGAAATAGAATATCTCAGGTACTACTGTTTTTCTCAACACTTTTTGTTCTTTTTTCTTTTTTTTGGTTCATTTTTCATAATCTGATATATGTAAAGTAAATCGTTCCGTATTGCTCTTATAGACAAATTCAAAACCAAGTTGTTATATGTAATAATTATATGTCTTCACTTTGGGGTATAGTTATTGTTCTCCTTTCGTTATCCTAAACGCACTTCATCCAGCTAATATCAAAGGATAGAGGTTGTGGGATAAACACCTTTCGTGCGATTTTGTTCAGCATTCATAGTTTAATATACACCATTATCTTGTTCAAAAAAAGAGGTTTTCATCAGTTCCTTTTCAACTGTTTAGAGATGATTATCCCACAAGAAGCAAGGAACAATTCATTCTATGGCAGGTTCATATATCCTTTTTTGTGCTGGTCTTTAGGTGCAATGTTTTCTAGGGGAATAATTTTTTTTCAACATAGTTAGGAAGTTTTCATTGTATAACACCCCACACCAGAAAAAAAAAATGAATCACAAATATTTTCCCCTCCGTAATGTTGAAAATGCGGCATTCCCTTACTGGCAGGTTGTTGACGCAATGGAACTATCACAAGCAACAATGTCTAAGGTGTACCAGAATTTGTCGTGGGCAATAGCTTACAATGCCGTTGCCATTCCCATTGCTGCTGGAGTTCTGCTCCCAGGATTTGACTTTGCAATGACTCCTTCCCTTTCAGGTGGATGTAATACTAATCTCTCCACTTAATAGTAAAATTAAGCACTCCCCAAGTCACTTAAGAGAAACAAAAGCAATTCATTCTCACACATCCACATCATTCGCATTCCCAAACTTATAGGACATGGTTTGAGAGTGATTTTGAAATGGTTAAAATCACTTTTGTCATGTTCAAAATCATTCTTAAACATACATTTAATCGTTTAAAATTAATTTAATGTTCGATTTTATACTTTTAAACACGATTTTCATACCATCAAAAGCATGTTTCGGTGTGATTTTGAACATGAGAGTAATTTTAACCATTTCAAAATCACTCTCAAACATGTTCAATAACTGTTAGATTAGAACATAACTAAAAAATGACTGCTCTTGTTTTTTGGTTTCTCAGGTGGGCTTATGGCTTTAAGTTCAATATTCGTCGTCACCAACTCGTTACTTCTACAAATCCATGGCCCCAAAGAAGCTAAAAAATCTACCTGAATCGCACACAAAAGATGTTAGTAGCTCCATTTTAATAATTATAGAGTCAACTCAGGGAAATGATAAATAAAGTAGGTCAGATAAGTTGCATATCCATGACTCTATCTGTGCTTTAATTTCTTAAACTCTAGACAAACCTGGAACTAACTTGACGATATTGTGTTTAAGGGAGCTCTCTCTCTAGTCTCACCAATCCACATTTTCTATAATAATAATAAGTTGAAAGAATGTCTTGCTTGCTTCAACATAAAATATTAAAATACCATATTGCTGAATTTTGATTTCTCCATCTGGAGATGAGGAGGGGAGGTGGGAGGTGGGAGAATGGGCGAGATGGAATTCTTGCTATTTTTGATATTAAAGCCATTGGCTGATTGGTAAGAGAAATATTCTGTATTGAAAGCTTATCTTGTTTTGTCATGAAATTTTATCTCATATGCGTTATGTAGATTCGAAGTATCATTCCTCACTTTTCAGTGCTTTTTCTGTTTTTATCTCTGACCAAGGTTTTCGCATTCGGGTATGGAAAGAAAAGGTACAACTTTAAATTTGAAATCTCATGAATATGAATAGTTCCATTGCATGTGATCATTAACATTTGTAACCTCTTTTCCAGGATTAGTTTGGTTGGTGATCTTTTTTTTTTTTTTTTTTTTTTTTGAGTACATTGGGGCGGGGGTTTCGAACCACAGACCTCTTGGTCAGCAAGTCATACATATGTCAGCTGAGCTATGCTCGCTTTTGCGAGTTTGGTTGGTGATCTAAAACATAAATTTGAACATATTTTCATATACTATATTAAAGATATTTTAATTTAACAAAAAAAAAAGAATTTAGTTTATAAACTGAACTTTATATTTATTACAATTTGTATCCATCTTTTAATCTAATTTTGCATTTTATAATTTTCTCTGAAAATACCAAACAAGCACGTAACATTAGGGCACTTTTGGCATTTCAAATAAAGGGTGTTTCTTTTGAGTGGGAGTTGTTTTTAGTAGTGTAATTGGGTATGGTAAGAGATTTTGTAGGCTGGGATTTGATTACTCACTTTTAAAAGATATTTTCAATCATTATGTGATGTCTTAATCTTCATTTGTACTAGTTTTTTTCTTTTCTTTTTCAAAATACATCCCATGATGTTTCTATATTTTTCTTTTAATTTCAAATTTGCTCTGTTTAAGTGCCGTAGATTATGAAGAGAATTTAATCACTTAAAACTTGCACCATCCATCTCATTTACTGATCTTCAGAGGCAGAATGGAAGCTTTGGGATTAAAAAATAAATAATACTTCCCATGCCCCATGCCCCATGCCCAAGAAATAAATAAAATTAGCCAACTTATTAAACTAAACACAAGAGCCATGACACGTGGAAATGTACCTAAAGTGATACTGTCTTGAGTAGAGATGTCCATTTGCCCCGCCCCGCCCCGAATAGGACGGGGAATCCCCGATTACACGGGGAATGGGGCAGGGAGCGGGGAATTTTTTTTTGCCCCGTTAACTAAACGGGGCGGGGGCGGGTAATAGCATACCCGCCCCGCCCCGTTTACCCGCCCCGCCCCGTATACTTTTTATATATATACATATATACATTATTCATCAAAAAATTAACTACACACTTCTTTTTTTATCTAAAAAAATACACATTTTACCAATAAAGTTCCAAAAAAATACAATTCTTACAAATAAAGTTTATGAAATTAAATATATATAATATTAATCAACTTAACAAATAGCAAAACTTAAAAAAATGGATAAGAATAAATTAAAAAACTAAATTTTTCGCGGGGAAAATTACCCGCGGGGAATACCCGTTACCCGCGAATTCCCCGCGGGGAATACCCGCCCCGTCCCCGCGAAATTAAACGGGGAATTTCGCGGGGACGGGTAATGAAATGGGGGACGGGGACGGGGGCGGGGAAGGCATTACCCGGCCCCGCCCCGCCCCATGGACATCTCTAGTCTTGAGTCCGAATCTTACACGTTTTGTTTCTTGTCACTTATATTTCTACACCTGTATTATGTTGTTTCTTTTAGAAGCAAAGCAGTTTTTATTCAAATATAAATGTTAAACTATATGAAATATTTATGATTTTGACCTCCACTAAAAAACACTCTTATCCTTTTTAAAAAATTGTAATATTATCTATAAATGTTTTAAAATAGAAATTTATTAGAATGTTAGATATAAAATCGACGTGATAATGACTTGAAATAGTGTTACGGTATCTGAATTAAGTTTGAAAAACGGCAACCACCACATTTGTGTATCTAAATTTTCATAAAACAAAATAGCCCTTACTTTGCATTTGTATGTGTGTGTTAGTGTCATTTATTTAAGAGGGCCTTTAATTATTTTATATCACATGCTATTAAGTGAGAAGTCATTAATAAATATTCATAAAGAAAAAGGAAAATATCCTGTACAATAGTACAAAAGTAATGTAGTTATGAAGGAAAGAGAAGAAAAAAATTGTAGTTAAAAGTGGGTATTTAATTTGGGCTTTTATTTGTCTGGTTTCTTTTTAGGAAAAAGAAAAAAGTGGGACCGAGAGGGATTTTTAATAATAGAATTAAATGGGCACGTGACCGCCATCGTGGAAATGGGTTTTTGCATTTGCATGTGATTGGTGGGCCCCGCATAGCTTCTCTTTTTTACTCTTCAAATCCTCTCACCCTCCTCTTCACCTGCTGCCGTCACCCACCAATCACAAATTTAAACCCATTTTCTTTTCCTAAAAAAAATATCATATATATGTATATATATTTTAATGTGAAATTACAAATTTAGTATATTTGAGATTTGATAAAGTATTTAGAGATAATGTGTTCAAATCTATGGTGACCAATTTTTTCTTTACAACTAAATGTAATAGAGTCAAATCATTGTTCCTTCTTCTATAAAATTATTTTAATCATGATTAAAATGACAATTTTGTAATTTTGTAATATTTAGTAGTTAGAAAATTCATAAGATTTTAATATACTAGATAGTCTCCCCATATGAGTTTCAAACTCATTTCTCCAAAAAAGAATTCATATATATATATATTAGCAGGTTTTTTTTTTTTTTTTTTTTTTTTTTTTTAACATCAGCCAGTTAAAGCTATACAACTTTGATAATTTTAATTTTTTGATTTTCTAAAATAATTGAAATTTCACATAAATTTTATATCAATCAAGTCTACGAAAGAAAAGAAGTTTACCAAAATTAAAAAAATCAATTATGAATGACATTTAATTTAATGATAATCAGAAAGTAAACTTACGGTTATTTAGAAATATGAATTTAATTTGAAAATAAACTAGAGTCCAATGACGTTAACGTTGGAGTAACTTTTTTTAGCAAACCCATTAAATATAGTACACAACCTACTCCAACTTTAGCATACAAGCATAACTCTAGCATCAGGTTTAATTTGGGACCTAACCTAAATTTCCAAAAAAAAAAATTTCCAATTCAAGGATACGTAGCTTACCTTTTGATCGATGATATATGTGATATGTCTTATCCCGTCGAATTATTATTAGGTTGGTAAGTTAAATTTTAATTAAATTTGAATGAAACTTACAAACTTATCAAATAATTTTTAAAAGGCAAGACATGAATATAGAAATAGCACATAATATTATTATTATTTTTTTTTTATTTTTTCTTTTTCTTTTTTTTTGCCGTGGTTAGTAGGCCATGACCTATTTTATTCAAATAAGTCAACTTTCTATAATAAGGAATTTCTTGAGTGAAATAAGTTATTATATACTAGGTATGAAGTGAGTAAGTTATATATTTTTTTTAGTGAATATTAAGTGTATTTCATTAAATTAAAATATTGAGCATTTTTACACTGACTAGTCAAGTGAATTTCGACTCTACATCATTATTTGTTAATTAATTTTAATGTTATTTGTTAATTAATTTTAATTTTATGAAAATTTAAGGACTTCAATTAATTTAGTTCGCTACCTTAAGAATGAAATTGAAACTTTTAAAAAAACTTCCCAAACATTAGTGAAAAATACATGCATATATTTAGCTTAATAGATTATTCAAACTCTTAGTTTTTGGGAACGTTTGATGGATGACATGTATAAGATACTTTAATTTGGTTATTTTTTTTATAGTTCGTTTGTATATTAATTACAACACACGTGGAAGGATTCAAACTTACGACCTTATAACACTAGAACAATTTTGGACTACAATGGCGGTCAAAGACCGATATTAAAGGCTACGATGTCAGGCAAGCGCTCAACATCTATGCGGTGTGTCCTTGTGGCTGTTTAATGTCGGTTGCCCATGAATTTCATGGAGCTTCAAAGATTTCTCTAAAGCCTTTTCCTTTGTCCTTTTTCAATTATTTTTTCTCTTGCCTGTGGAGTGAAAGGTTCATTTCTTCCAGAAACATAGGACAAGTAAGATGAATGTTATAAGATGTTTAAGTGAAACAATTTATTAAAGTTGCTTCAGCCTTGATCACAATAACATGCAATTACTTTAAAGAAGTTTAGTTTTTTGAGAAATAAACTTGAAGTATAACAGTTTCAAGTTACATTTACTATGATATACAAAACTAAAACTAGGAGAATTCAACGTTTTGGAACAATGAAAGGGAGCTTAAAAACTTTATATAAGAAATCACAATGAATTCAAAAAAAAAATCAGAATTGAAAAACGCTTTGGGCGAAATATTTTTTAAAGACCCTATAATGGCGGTCATTAACCGCCATTAAAATTAACCTACGATGTCGGTAGGCTTAATTTTTTTCAATTCAAGTTTACATACATAGTACAAGGATAAAAAAATATTTTCCGTCCCTAAATTTGTAAGAAAATAGATTTAGTTCCGGAATATTTATGACGATTTAGTCTCTACACTTTCAATTTTGTAACAATTTAGTTACTATCCTAAAAAAATTCATCAAAATTAAGTGTCAACTTTATTGGTAATTACTTAATATTTGTAGCTTATAAACACATTCAATATCTAACTAGTTTATCGATTAAAAATACTTATTAAATCTTAACAATATTTTTTCAATAAAAATTAAATCGTTACAATTTGTAAAGTAAAGGACTAAATTGTTACCTATTAAAATTTGAGTAAAACTTAGTTGCAGGCTGGGCTACAACTATCTTTTGCAGCCCAGCAGATTTTGATTGACCAAGTATTATGTTATTATTTTTAATTAAAAAATCATATTTAATGCGTCACGTGACTTCAACTTTTTTTTTTCCTGCTTTTTTTTCTCTTCTCCATGGCTTTTAATTTTCGATTTTGCCCTTCCCTATTCAATCCTCTTCAATCTCTTTTTTATAAATGATTTGAATTTTTTTACTAAGATTTGAAAATAGCAAATCATCGATAAAAAAATTCTGGGACAATTTTTAATAATAATAATAATATCTAAAACTTCACCATGGTCCAACATCCTATGACATTTTTTTAATAAAATTCATCTTTCCTCTTCTATCTAATTTCTTTGTTCATTTCAAGTTTTCAACTCAATTTCACTTTATTTATCAGAAAATAAATAAGGGTAAAAATCATTTTATACCCTTAAACTTTGAAGGTTGTATCAATTAAAACCTTAAACTAATGATTGTATCGATTTAAACCCTAAACTTTCATAACTGTATCAATTTACACCCTTTCTTAAAAAAATGTTAGTTTTCACACGTGTGGAGAGTTGTAATTTATCAATTAAACCCCTAAACTTTCATACAATTGATTCACTTATGAAAGTTTAAGTGTTTAATTTCTAAAATTATAAATCTCCACGTGTTTAATTAACGTTTTTAAAATAAATATCTAACTGAAGGTGTAAATTGATACACTTTTGAAAGTTTAGGGTTTAAATCGTTAGTTTAGAGTTTTAATTGATACAACCTCTAAAGTTTAAGGGTATAAATTGATTTTTTCCCAATAAATAATTAACTATTACCTTTCTAAAATTCTACAATAAAATTCTTTTTTCCTCTTCTATCTAATTTCTTTGTTCATTTCAAGTTTTCAACTCAATTTCACTTCATTTATCATAGAATAAATAATTAATTATTACCTTTCTAAAATTCTGCCAATTTTCGCTATGCTGTTAGGCATATGGAGAGATTAGGAAATATTTACTAAGATTTGACAGTAGCAAAATGGAAAGAGATACCGGATAGAATTGAAGAGAGAAGGGCAAAATTGGAAATTGAAAGTTATGGGGAAGTGAAAAAAATGAAAGAAAAAAAAGCATTGAAGTGACATGAGACATTAAATATGATTTTTTAATTAAAAAAAATAACATAAAACCTAACCAATCAAATTCTAGCATGTGGCTGGGCTGCAAAAGATAGTTGTAGCCCAGCCTACAACTAAGTTTTACTCTTAAAATTTATTCACTAAATTGTTACATACACCGAAGCAAATTGATACTTCTATAAAAGTGTGGGACCACAAGTATTTTTTAACAATAATATAATTAACAAACCTCATAATTTGTATTAAGCAAATCAATCTATTTTAATGTATAGTTTGCATGGTATATATGTTATTATCTCCAAACTATGCCCTAAGTAGATGTCCACTCTAATATTTGTTTGATTTTAGGTCTATGCTTTAGAAGTCAAAACTCTACTTATACTTTTATTTTGCTTTCTTTACAAAGTTTGACGAACACTACGAGCCATGATTAAATTTCAAAATAAAAACAAAAGTTTTAAAAAGTATTCTTTTTAACGTATGTCTTGAATCTGTCATGACCCGCTACGACTGGTTCGGTATGTCATGGATATAACTAACATAACGTTGGTCCACGTAAATTCTGATGCCATGGACATAACTAACATAACGTTGGTCCACGTAAATTCTGCGTCGATTCTCTTTTAACGCTTTTATTCTTTGTTATTCGATTCTATTGTAATGTAATATTTAGTATTAGAGACATCAAATTTTTAAAAGAATATTATAAAACTATTTTCTGTTTAGCATTTAATTTTTTAGGTTCATACAAAATGTTCTGAACTAAATTTCTATAATCTCTATTTAATCTCTACACTTTAGTTTTTAAGTGTGATTCTATTTGGTCTTAGGTTTAAATAATTGATAGTTAGTCCCTAACCTTCTAAAAAATGATTGGTTGCACAAACAGCAATAAGTCAAAAATAATTACAAATTTAGCAAAATTTAAAATATTTTGCAAATATGGCAAAAACTCAGTGGCTATCACTCTATCATTGATATATGACTATCATTGACAAAATTCTATACTATCACTGACAAAATTCTATAAAAAATTGAGGTGATATACTAGAATCAGCGATAGACCATACTATCATAGACCATACTAGGATCTAGCAAAGTTTAAAAGTTACTTAGACAGTAACTCGATTTATATTACTTTAAATTGATTGGTTTGTTACCGTAAATTTAGTATATTAATTGGAGATAAAAATTACATTACAAAATCCTATGTTCTTATACGATTTTTAAAAAAAAAAATCATTTTGATTATTGAACTCAAAAGTAATTTAATAAAAGAAAGAAAAAGGAACAAAATAATAATAATAATAATAATAAGTAAAATGATTTGTTGAATTGGATTTGTAGTGGTTACATTAAAAGAAGAATTGTAAATAAATAATAAGCTCTCTCTGTTTGGTTATATTTACATCATTGCAGAAGCATATGGAATTCCTTTGGGTTTAATCCAAGCATCGCCATCAATAAATCTCCTGGGAGTGAAATCCGCGGCGTGTTGAGGCGTAATCGTTTTAATTCCTCGCCACTTCACCCTTTTGCTTAGATCGGCCCCGACTCCTTTGTTCTGAACCTCGGCGTAGAACAACGTGTTCAGACCAAAATCGCCCATCCACGCCAACCATCCTTCCGGCTCAATTATATCATCTATTTCAGAGCCCATTATGATGGTTCGTGAATATTGCTTCCATGGCCGACCTAAATAGGCTTTGTTGACGCCCTTCAAGGCCAAGTAAGCCGGGTCGCCCATGAACCGGCAGTTTTGGAAGACTAGACCCGTCGGTTCGTGGCGGTCCATCCGACCATGAGCCGTCACGATGCATGGTTGGTTATCCATTGGCTTTCGAACAATTAGTTTGCAGTTCTGGAAGATGGCGGCGGAGTTACCGAAGACAAAGTCAATAGTTCCGCTGATTGAGCAATCGCGATAGAATTGACGGTGGACTTGGACATAGAGAGTGTCTTGATATGCGTCCATTTGACAGTTGTAGAAGATCGATCTATCGGATTGAACTCGAAGTGCTATGGCTTGGTGCTTTGATGCTCCAGCGCTATTCTCGAACCCCATGTCCCGACAGAAGAAATTGGTTCCAACCACCGCTGTTTCAAAGATAAAATCAAATTCATTAGTTATAAATTTACGTTTCCTATATAAACTTGTAGATATAAAGAGGAGAAGAAAGAGTTAATATAGACTTACAAAAGGTGGCAGTCTTGAAAGTTTGGATACCATCAACAAAGTTCAAATTACCGGTAACGACAGTTTTAGTGGGGCCATCACCGTACATCGTCAGATGAGTCAAATCGGTTGGGATAACAACAATTTCTTTATAAATTCCAACTTTCACGTAAATCACAAATGTGTTATTACTGTTCCTTGGTACATCAACCAAAGCTTCATTTATAGTCTTGAATTCCCCACTTCCATCCTTAGCCACCACCACGTCTGGCTTAATCCCCGTCGTCGCCGCGTTCATCAACCGCCTCTTTCCATCGCTCACCCACGACGGCACATGATCTTCATTGTCCAATAGTCGCCGCGCAGGCGCAGTCATTCCCAGAATCTGAAGTGTCCCCAACATGGACGACAATTCAGTTACAATTGCAAGACCATTACTTGTCATTTGTTGAGCCGACTTTAAAATCTTTTGCATTCTCTCACCAGCATCACCAGTCGTGTTTTCGAATCCGTCCAAACAAGTTTGTTCGTATGTGAGGGCCCCACTCAGCCAGATCTTTAAATCATTGACGAACTCGTCGAGTTTCTCCATTTCGAAGGTGTCGATTCGGTCGAACGAAATGGTTAGATCATTGATGGCGTATTCTAGAAGCTCACGACAATTTTTAAGGGCTTGATTGGTACGTGGATCTTTGGTTAGTTTTTGAAGCGTGGTAGAATTTTTAATTGCCGCATTTAGATATTTCTTGGCAACTTTGAACCCAATTTTTACTAGTTCTTTTGGGTCAGTCGTGTTACCGGCTTCCGACATTAGGCTTTTCTCGCAAGTTTCTTTGTAATCGGTTGGTTGACAAATGGCTTGGACAGCTTTTGTCGTTGAAGAAATTTTTGTGGCTTTGTCACCGTGACTGTCAGCATGGCCATGGGGTGAGTGGTTGACCTCGACAGTAACGGCGATGACCATCGCCACGAGCAATAAAGAAGAGAGGCTTATGATGGCTAGTTTCTTCTTCTTTGTGTCACCTTCGGCATTCTCAAATCCATTCGACATTTTGGATAATTATAAAATAAATAAATAAAGTTTTTTTTTTTTTTTTTTTTTTTTGGTCCCAGAGCTCTCGGGGCAATAAGATATAGAATATTGATTTCCCCTTGGGCTCTGGTTTGGAGAATGGTGTGGAAATGAGTTGAATTTATAGATTGGGAGAATGGGAGAATGATCTAAAAATATAAAGTGATTTGAATGGTAGTTATGTCTCTTACTAAATACGAGGTGTAGAATTTGTTTTCTCAACATTTTGTTTGGGTTTTTGAAAACAATGGTAGAAAATAGATCTAGATAAAAAAATAAAATAAAAAATGTTTATTATGGTTTCCCGCCCCCAAATCAGCCTCGTCATTGGGTCGGCATGATCCGAAAAAGTAAGGGGGCGTTTGGGGCGCAGGGTAAGTTATTATAGTTGGTGGGTTATTATAGTCTGTGGGTTATAATAGTCTGTGTTTGGGGTGCAGAGTTGTATAGTCTGGATTTAGTAAGTCTGTGTTTGGGGTGCAGAGTTGTATAGTCTGGGTTTAGTAAGTTAGTGTTTGGGGTGTAGAGTTGTTTAGTCTGGGTTTAGTAAGTCTGTGTTTGGAGTGCAGAGTTGTTTAGTCTGGGTTTAGTAAGTCTGTGTTTGGGATACAATTTTCTTTAACATGAAATTTGAAATATGTATTTATGGTAGTTTATTTTTTTTTACACCTTTTTGGTGTATTGTATAGTTAAATGTATATTACATATTAATTTTTTAAAACTTAAAAGAATAAATATTATTTAGAAAATCATAAATAATTCACTACAAGAGGCTTCGGCGTTGTCTGTGAGAAAGAAATTTGGGATGAAACCAATAAGCAATCGTGAGGTGAGGAAGACAAAGAGAGAGGAAAAATCGACAAATTGGGTGGAAAAAAAAATGACAAATTGGGAAAATAACAAATTGGGTGTAAAAAAAAAAAAAAAAAAAAAACCGTGGGTTACTGTAGCAAATGGGGGTTATAATAACTCTCAATCACCCACTTTCTAAACCTGTGCCCCAAACATGGGGTGGGTTATTTAAGCCCACCCCACCCTACCCATGTTGGGGCCCAAACAGCCTCTAAAGGTTCGAATCCTGCGAATCTAAGACACTGTTTGGGTTGAATTTGGGTCGGCCAAATAGATTAGTCTATTGAATATTAATTATCTAATTATTTTTTAAATCTTTTTAGCTAAATTTTATCAAAATGAAGAATTGAACTTGTGACCCGGTTGAACTATGCTTTGGCTTACTTGTTAAAGTTATTGATATTACAAAATTTATTTTAGTATTTTATATTTTAGAAATTTTTTTATTTGTTTTTTATGCTTCTATTTTTTTTTATTAATTATAAACTATAATATTAAAATATAACAAATATATTTTTTTAAAATACATATTTAAATATATAATAAATTATATATACTGGAGGGAGGACAACATGAAAAACGTCTTATTTTGGAATAATGTCTAAAATCTAAATTTAGTAATTTCATCTACACAACATTGGACAAAACTACCCTACTTACATTTTCAACAATTTAGCGATGGAATGAAATTATGCTCTAAAATAGGATATTCAGGGTAGAGAAAGAAAGTTTATGGATGACAAGATAACATAAATGTTAAAATAAATAAATGCACAACTACACTTAATGTGTAACAATAGAAAATTGCATTTGACGAGTATTGTATAGCTGCGAACATATTACCCCAAGCGATTCAAGTTCTCGCGTAAAATCACCTTCTCCGGTGAGTTATTCCCTTTCTTCATTGAAGTGTTCACCAGATTGACCGATCCAAGTCGTATGTGCTCTCATCATCCATTGAAGTGTATACAGTGCAATAATAACCCTCACAGTTTTTGAATCGGACAAATCGTAACAAATCGGAAACGCACGATTCAAAAACTCAATAAATCAAATATAAATATATATATATAAATGAAAATACCGTGTTAGTAGGCGGAGAAAACTCTAATTGGCAGCTTCGCATATTGCGTGACGAAACGACAACCAAAAATAGAAGAAAACAAATCGCAGAAAGGAGACCATAGAGTTGTCTGAGGTTTTGCTATATTTACAAAACAGATTTTTTTGCTATATTTGCAATTAGTTTGGGTCTGATTGCTATATATATATATATATATAATCGAGCAGTATCATCAAATTGACCCTTAGGAATTTATATATATATATATTTTTTTTTTTTTGTAACGGTATTTTAATTAAAGCGAGGATTGAACCCATGACCTCATAGTCATGGGCACAACCTTATGCCAATTGAGTTATGCTCGGTTTGGCAGTATTTTAAATCTTAAAGTTAGATAATCTACTTATTTTTTGAATTATTTAATGTTTAGATATATAATTCTCTAGTCTAAATTTTGCTATTTATATTTATATTTTAATGTTATTTACCAAATTGAAACTTACGATACACAATACAATAAATTTAAATTTTGATACACGTTTCGTTTCACGAGTTTACAGTACTATTAAAATATATATAGCTAGTTCGCAACTGTACGTGTGTATGTATACCTGGTAGTCTGTAGGGCGCTCAATTAGTCTGAAGGGGTATACATACCTCAATCTGAATTTAACAGGAAGATACCAATGTAGGGATTGTTGTAGGTTAACGATGCAATCATCCCAGAGATGTTGACTGACCACCTCTACATTGTAAGATGCCCAGAGCGATGATTTTTTCCTATTTTTAGGGTATCCACGTCGAGATTGCACTAGCTGTAGTCACTGCGTATGAGTGTGTCCGCGTATATACCCACTGTGGATGACAACACCATTCCGAAGGAATATACGGGTATACAACACCCCACCCAACCAACGGAAACAATAACGGAACAAAAAATCTCAATCTAATTTTAACGAAAAATCACACACGACACTAACAAAATCTGGTCTTCACTTATTTAATTACAAAAGTAATTAATTATAAATTAAAAAATAGGAAGAAACTAGTAAACTAGTATGGTTAAAATGGGGAACAAAGATTAACAACCCTACATGGAGTGCAAGTCATTCTTAGATTTAAACATTTTTCATTCACACTAATTAAGAGTAGACACTCTTCTTAATATTCCATCTAAATATTGTCCAAACGGGTCGGTCTATGGGTCAACCCACTATTCAAAAAGATGATCTATATCCAATCCAATTAATAGTTTGACTGGGTCGAGTCGGGTCGATCAAACTTTAATTTTGGATCGGACTTGGGTTGACATTTGGGTCACGGGCCTGATGATGACTCATTCTCAGGGCTATAATTAATTAACTAATTAGATAACAAACAAAAATAAAATAAAGAATAGGAAAAAATGGTAGGAAAATATATATATATATATATATATATATATATATATATGTTGTAATGCTTTGAATCTATTATGACCCGCTACGAATGACCCTGGCGCGGGGAGCAACGCGCCTGAAGCTAAATATGTTTTCGGCTTTTACTATTATTACTCTAAAATGTTGTGTTTAGGCGCTTCTAATGATGTTTTCAGTAGCTTATTTTGGTGGATGTGTCTTTGTTTAATTCCTGTGATTTCTCTGCTCTTGTTATAAGTTTTGGTTCTGGTTTATGTTGCGTAATGTAATTTCATTTTTTGTGGAATTGTCTTTGTTTTCTTTGGACTTGAGTTTTTGGAAGTGTTAATGGGGAATAGGGGATCGTGTTGCGAGTGTGGTGAAGTTGAGTTGGGATGGAGTTCGGTTTCCTTGATTTTCGAGGTTGGATTATTTTCATTTGTGATTTGATTATGGTTAACTCTTAGGGGTGTTTGGGACACCAACTTGAAGTTAGGTAGGCTGAGTTATTATAACCCAGTCGACGTTTGACACACCGACTATCCCATAATCAATAAAGTAACTATTGTTTCCTTAAACTTACTACTGCTGCATTTTGGTGTTTTGTTGTAATGTGTGATTGAATAATCTCTATTGTTTCCTTGAACTTACTACTGTTGCATTTTCTTCCGAAACTAAAAAAACAACTCTAATTTCTACCATTATAAATTGAAACCGAACTCACTTCTCCAACTATTTTTTTTTTTTTTTTTTTTTTTTGCAGGTTTTTGAAGCTGAGATTTCTCTCATTTCTCCTTCTCAGTTCCTTACCAAATTCAACTCATAATTTTTTTTTTTTTTCCTAAACTTACCTTAAACCCTAAACTTTATTAAAAAAAACTGCTAAACTTTTAATTAACCTCAAAACTTGACATAAAAATCACATAAAGAGTGTTGTGTAACTTATCAAAAAAAAAAAAAAAAAAAAAAAAAAAAAAACTTATCCAAACTTATAAGCATACCAACTGAGAGAATTTCTAGTACATCCGTGGTATGGAATTTTTCCATAACACTGGCTTTGAATGGATGACACGTGACGAAATGGTTGTTTGACTGGGACCCACTCTATTAAATATATTATTTTTTTAAATCATTTCGACACGTGTCATTCATTCAAAGGCAGTGGTATGGAAAAACTCCATACCACGGATGTACTAGAAATTCTCCCATACCAACTTGACTAAACTATGTTTTCAAAACTAATAGTTTGTCATAAAAATAAAATATTTTATTTTTAGAATTTATTGAAATTGAAAGAAGTTTTTAATAAGAAATTTTTGAAAGTTTGTAGAAAAAGATGGTGCAAAACAGTTAAAATAAACTCATACTTCACAACTTCAGACTAAACAACTTTCTGTTCTAAACACACCACATACTTCATATCTCCAGACTAAACAACTTCATGCTCCAAACAGACATACCTCATAACTCTCCAGATTAAACAACTTCACAGACTAAACAATTTCAGACAAAACAACTACAACTCTCCCAATTATCTGGGCCAAACGACCCCGATAGATTTGTTTCTTCGACAATAATGAAATAGAAGAGAAAGTTATTGAATATTTTTTATTAGCATATAAAATCACTTTCATTAGTTTGAAAAAAAAAAAAAAAAAAAAAAAACTTTGGTTTAGTTGTGTTTGTGTCGCTCGACGCTCATGAATGATGATGATACATCCCTTAGGAATCCTAAGGTGGGCAGAGGAACGGCCAGCTGGCAGATACGGAAAGGAGGGAGTGGGACCCACGAAAGGTAAGTTATAATAACGTGACCGGCCTGTTACCCTAAAAAGAAACAAACCATAGCCCAGGAGACATGTCATTACACCCAATTGAATACAAAACCCAGCCAACAGTTAGTTATCCAAACACTGTTAACAAAATTACATCACCCACCCCAAAAATAACAGTAAACGACAGTTAAATATATATAAATACATAAACTCCCACATTTTAATTAGTTTATTTTTCTTTTTTTAAATTGGTTCTGAAAGCGACATTAACGGCGTTAAATTAGCCGTCCAAGGTACCGTCAGACTTTTCGGACAAGGTGTGTGGGACCCACCTAAATCAATCAGGAACTGTGTCAGAGATGAGTAGAGTAGACGGGACCAATTGACTTTCCCGAGGTTAATTTCTTTTTTTTTTCTTTTCTTTTCAGTAATATTAATCATTTTATGGACAACTTTTCTCTCTCTTTCAACCAAATTTTTTTATTATTATTGTTTTATTTATTTATTTTGTAATATTTTCATTTATTTATGATTTTTCAAAAGGTTGTTTAGGTTTAAATTACAAACCTCCAATTTTCAAATGTGTTTAATGGGTTTATCACATTTGAAATAGGTTGAATCTTCTTTAAACCTCTCCTTCCTTAGATACACAATTTATTATTGAAGTTGTTGATTGTTTGTTTAGTGAATTTATAGGGGCGTTTGACCCACTGTTTTGGGTTAGGGTGGTTTTGGGTTCTAAACCTAAAAATCATGTTTGGGGCAAGGTGTTGGGAACCCACGGATTTGAAAAATGTGAGATCTGAGAGTCGCGTGAGTCAGACCCAATGTAAGTGGAGTCCTCCTCCTCTCGATTGTTGAAAGATGAACGTGGGTACTTCCTGGTGCGTTGTGGAGAGAAAAGGAAGCTTAGACAGGATTGTTCGTGACTCTCTGCTCTAGAGTGTCAAGATGTGTTGGTTAGGTTATCCTTTATTTGTCATAATCTAAATCATCAGTTGGCTCCCTTTATTGTGGAATTCTATTATTCCGATATCATCAATGTCCTTAACAACCAAGGGAAGAACCCTATATCATCAATGTCCTTAACAACCAAGGGATGGACCCTACTGAAACAAATAATACAACGGAGACGATTAAAGATGAAACTTGGTTGATATGGGTTCCAAATTTTATTTTTTTTCCCCGGCTTTGTAATTTTGTGGCGCACTTTCTCACTAGAGTTGCGACGTTTGAGTATATTTTCCAACCCTTCCTCCCTACTTCGGAGGGGCTGTGTTTTGAGATTCTTTTTGCTCCATTGGGTGTCCTCCGCCCTTTATAAGGACAATTGACATGTTTAACGGATCGGTTAATGAAGTTTATTTTCAATATGTATATATTCAATAGTGATACTTTGTTTGAATTTAAAATTTGTTTAATAAAATTTTAAATTATTAATCTTGTATTTTTTATGTTTTGTGTCCTAAATATATCTTATAGATAAATAAAATATTGAGCACAAAATTGAAATTTGAAGGACTTATAGACACATATTTTAATGACCTATTAAACATAAAGTTTAAAGGTTTATTAAATACTTTATAAAGTTCAATAACATATTACACATTTTTTTTTGGTGAGTTCAACAACACCTGAAGTTAGATATTTGAACATTTGACATTTGTTGGTCCACCTACAGTTAAAGCCAACTATTTTCAAATTTGCCTTATTAGACACAACAAAAGTCTACGAACTAAAGTTGTAATTTTTTTAGTTCAACTAATTTAACCTTTATGTATAAAAAATGGTATTCAAAATTTAGGAAGAAGATGTATCCGATATACGTGACTGTTAAGATATATTTATATTATTGTATTTGAAATCTACGTTAATCAATAACTTTTGAGTCAAACTTTACAATTCACTTGATTGTGACAACAATTATCCATATATGTTCTTTTCGATTTATGTGAAGTTAACAAAATAGGGTAAATTTGGTTGAGAATTTGACATAAATTTAAAAATAATAAATTTAATAAAAATAAAGTTTTATTTCATATTTTCAGATAAGTGTTTCATAATAGATTTAGAAATTAGATCTGGATTTAACAAATTTTAAAAAAACATTTGTTTGTTTGTTTTAACCATAAAACCAATTACAATATCACTAAATATTAGATTGAATATAAACTATTATTAAATAATTTATGAACATATTTTATGTTATAAATTTGTATAATATCATATAATTTATAGTACATTATATTATAAATATTTTAATTTAACAAAAATGAGTTAGTTTATAATATAAAATAGGGTAAAAATCAATTTATACCTCTAAACTTTGAGGGTTGTATCAATTAAAACCCTAAACTAACGATCATATCAATTTAAACCCTAAACTTTCATAAGTGTATCAATTTACACCTTCTGTTAGATTTTATTTGAAAAAAACAATTTAAACGAGTGAAAACTTATAATTTTAACAATTAAAACTCCTAAACTTTCATAATTGAATCAATTGTATGAAAGTTTAAGGGTTTTAATTGATACAACCCTCAAAATTTAGGGGTATAAATTGAAATTTTTACTATAAAATATTTTATTTATTAAAAAAATATTATTTTAAATATAATTATGCCTTGTAAAATTTTAAAATCAAAGCTAAAATGATAGAGAGTGTATTGGTAATTTAAGCTAAAATGGATTACTTTTCTGTCTTTAAGATGGTGAGTTAATCAATCAGGCTCCTTGATGGGCTGTGGGCCCCAGCTCCTGGCAAATCCTCTGGCTGTCCTTATCCCAATCTTCCCATTTTACCCTCCTCTCTCTCTTACAATTACCTGAATTCCCAAACAGCTTTATTTTTATTTACGACTTTATTACATGAAGTCAAATGTTTTTTTTTTTTTTTTTTTTTTTTTTTGGATTTGCCGTAAAATCTAAATGCTTGGTTTTGATTGGATCCTAACTCCTAAGTCTCTCCTTAATTTAATATTACTTATAATTGCCTTTTAGATAAATGATTCCTTTTTAACTTTAGTTGATTGGAATAGAAACATCCTCTTTCATTCCTTATTATATATCTTCATTTTGACTCCATCCACTTTATTCATCCATTCAAGGTGCCATTAAATACTATTTTACAATAATTACAATAATATGTAACATTAATCATATGCTTAATTAGTCAATTATTTATTAAATAATGATTTTCTTCAGTCAAATCTAACATGGTTTAATTGACATAAAGATGTGTCATCGATCCTGATCGTGAGATCTGAACTTTGATTCTCACCCCTCTAAGTTGAACAAAATGTTTACATTTTATTCCTTTTGATTATGACCAGTCAAATGAGTGATAATTTTGTTTTATGAACTTTTGAGAAACAACTATTTAAAAATGTATTTGCAGTACGTAAAGGAACGTTGTGTTTTTTTTTTACTATTAACTTGTGATCTCGAAACATTTGTTATACATTTGATGAACTCCGAACCCATCGTGATGTGTGCGACACATCGAACCTAAGAGTGTCCAAACAAAAGATTAGTTAGAGTTTGGAGATCCTAAGAAATAGTAGTACATGGCAATGTGGGAGGTTGATTATATGTTTCAATTGTGACATATTATTGTTTGTGGGACTTTAGAGGATGTTCTTTGCATGCCATAGAGGAACATGCTTTGTTTTTATCTAATAAATGAACCAAATTGGCCTTTGTACATTTGTTGGAATGTAATCCACACACAACTTGTAATCTAAAGTTTGTATTTTTATCTCACACCATTATGGGTTATCATGTGAATATTTTACCAATACCTTCAAACAAATCTTAGAAGAACCCATTAGTGTAGAAAATTCACTCATTCAAAATCATATCGTCCACTAAACTATACTTAGACCGACGAGGCACCAACACAAATTATTTAAAAAGTGAATGTAAACATAACTCAGTGATAATTGAATTGTACTCTTTTATTTTAGAATATCCGAGAAGTTTAAATCCCCACGAAGAAATGAGAAAGAAAGAATGCAAAAACAGGTGCTAGAAGGCAATCAACACAAAACAAAGATTTCCCCCCATGATTAATCTCCTCCTAAACTAACAGAAAAAAATGTACTTTTTTTTGGCTAGCACAAGAGAATTGGGACAACACCTGCAAATGCAAAGGAACGAAAGCGAGTAAAATTCAGATTCACTGTACAAACCATAAACTATGAACAGTGAAAATAACCAAATTACACTTGCCATCTAATAATTTCTTCAGTTTAAGGCTCAATTCTGCAGCAAAACGATGGACAAGGCGAAAGAATAGCGTCCTTGTCAGCAGCACTCAAATGGGTTCCTTCCATTACCCATCTCTGCAAAAGAAAGCGACCCCTTATTTACTCAGAGCGCCCATTTGCAAATTTGCAACCAGAAATCAAAAGAGAGAGAGAGAGAAATGTCTGTGTGATGGTTGCAGGTTTTGTAACAGAGTTGTGGCAGATTGGTTTTTATCTTTATCTGTGAAATAATTCATTCCCTTCATATCATTACTCTGTAATTTCTTTTCTCACCAATTCTCTCTCCATTTCTATACAGTTGTGTATTGCTCTGCGATTTGATTGAACGGCCAAAGCTTTTCTTTGGTCTAACGAAAGAATCCCATTACTCAAAAAGGGGAAATTCAAATATTGTTTCCTCTTAAACTCAACAATGTCTCTTCCCATTACTTCTCTCAGCACTTTAACGTCCTTGAGCCAGATATAAGAAGAGGGGTTCTCTCTTTTTTCTTCATTTTGGTGTTGGTTGAAAAGGGGTTTTCAGATTCTTGTTAGTAGCCATGGAAAGTGTTGCAATGGTGTAAAATGAAGTCTGTGAAGAGGGCAGCCATGGCATTTCCTGTTGAGCTTGTTATTCTGGTTTTTCTCTTCTGTGCTACCGTTGCTGTAGTGGACTCTGATGATGGTAAGTTACCATTAAGAAACGAGAACAAGAACTTGAACTTTAAAATGCCATTGGTAATCAAATCAAGCTTTCCTGTTGAGGGCTTGGTGGGAAGGAAAGAAGGATTTGGCGGTTGTTATGGTGTTTTTGAAGCGTTATTTGGACACCCTTTTAATGTTTCAAGGCGGCTTGTTGTTTTTATAATGTTATTTTAACAGTTTCCATGCATCCCTTTTCATTTTTTTAATCTTTGAAACTAGTGCTGAGGAGTTTCTCATTAGAAAACTATTGGGTCTTTCTGAAATGCTCTATACTATGTTTAGATTATCCTTTGGCTCTGATGGCTATGGAAACTTAAGATCTTTGGTTGTTACATGTTTTCTTATGTTGAAGGAGCTACTTTGTTGGACATAAAGAAATCATTCAGGGATGTGGATAATGTTCTATATGATTGGACAAGCTCACCTTCTTCAGACTACTGTATATGGCGAGGTGTCACCTGCGACAATGCCACTCTCAATGTTATCTCTCTGTAAGCCACTATTTTTTCTTGTGAGTTTTGTGGGTTGGTTTCAGAATCCAGTGTGAAAATTGTTCTAACTTGTTCATCTCCTTTTTCCAGTAATCTTTCAGGTCTCAATCTGGACGGGGAAATTTCTCCTTCGGTCGGGAACCTCAAGGGCCTGCAAACTTTGTACTCCTCAGTCCTCTCTTCTTTATACCTGTTTTTCACTTTCTAAGCCTTCTTCTAGTTTACTTTAGAACTTCCACTCCATTTTCACATATTTCCTGGCAAAAGTAATTTCATCAAAGAGACTTATAGCCTATTATTGTAATGTAATTGATTTTGATCCCACACTGGGATTCTTTGAACAGGGATTTGCGGGGGAATAGTCTTTCTGGGCAAATTCCAGACGAGATTGGTGACTGTTCTTCGTTAATAAATCTGTAAGTCCTATTGAGTTTGCAAATATTCAATTTATTTGACTTAGCTTACTGATGGAATGTTGACTGACTGAAACTTTGTAGGGATTTATCTTTTAATGAGATTTATGGAGACATACCCTTTTCCATTTCGAAGTTGAAGCAACTGGAAATGCTGTAAGTTCATATACAAGTATCAAACTTTTATTGTTAACAAAGTGATGTACTAATTATCTTCACTTGTTGTGTCTATTCTTTCAGAGTTCTAAAAAATAATCGACTGATTGGACCGATCCCGTCGACCTTATCTCAGGTTCCCAACTTGAAGGTCTTGTAAGTTTTCATATCATCCTTCTTCTCACTGCCTTCAAAGTTCTTTGTTCTGAGAAACTTACAACTGAAGGATGTCCATTTTGCACCCTTGGTTCTAGAGATCTGGCACAGAATAATCTTAACGGGGAAATACCAAGACTTATTTACTGGAATGAAGTGTTGCAATATCTGTGAGTATTTTTAACTCTTATTCTTTCAGATACCAGCCAGTATTTGTTGGTTCTAAATGCTTCATTTGTTATTTTACTCTATCTCAGTGGTTTGCGCGGCAATAATTTGGTCGGCACACTCTCTCCAGATATGTGTCAGCTCACTGGCTTATGGTATTTGTAAGTGATCTTTACTTCCACCACAAGACTAGAGTATTTATTCCCTTTCCCCATTATGAACTAATTCTCAGCCTAACAAAACTCTTTCCATTTGAAGTGATGTGAGAAATAACAGTTTAAGTGGCAGCATACCTCAAACCGTAGGCAACTGCACAGGCTTCCAGGTCTTGTATGTATTATATCCTTCTCACTGAATACTATATTTACAACTTTTTTTTAAAAAAAAATTAATACTTTATTTACAACTCTATGTGCATAACTAGCTAAATTTTCTTTCTTATTGATTTTCAGGGACCTGTCATACAATCATCTCACTGGAGAGATACCATTCAACATTGGTTTCCTTCAAGTAGCCACATTGTATGTGTTCTTGAAGCAATTTTGCATTTTCATACTATATTCGCCGCATTGCCTCATGTGGGTTTCAATGAATTTTTGTTTTACTTTTGTATTGTTCCTTCAATTTTTATGGTTGTCATTTCCAGGTCCTTACAGGGTAATCAGCTATCAGGTCCCATCCCACCTGTAATAGGTCTGATGCAGGCGCTTGCTGTGCTGTAAGCAACTTTAGCTTTCTCACAACTAAGTTCATGGACTTTCTTTTCTAAGGAGGATATTTATCACATGAGTCTTGCTCTCTTTTTCAATTATGGATTTATTTCTAACTTCTCCCTCTCATATCCAAATCAGAGATTTGAGCTGCAACATGTTAACTGGTTCAATCCCCTCTATCTTAGGGAATTTGACTTACACTGAGAAACTGTAAGCATATTTTTACTGTTCTCTCTGTCTTTACCATTTGACAGCACTATGTAAAATTTCTATTACATGAGTCCTAAAATGTTGGATGAAGAAACTGCCAATACAAATATCAACTTGTGTTGGGTAAAGTTGTAACAGTATTATAATCTAGAAGGCAGCTTCTAGTATGCTTGTTTCCCATCATTTTTGCTATTTCTGTATCTAAGATTGTATTGCAACTTATACATTTGTAGTAGCGTACACATTTTATGAGATATCTAATTCTGGTAAGTTGCATCTTTGATGGCATACAGGTACTTGCATAGTAACAAGTTCACTGGGTCCATTCCGCCAGAGCTCGGGAATATGACGAAGCTCCATTATCTGTAACATTTCTCTCTTCTTTATCTTCCTATTAATGTGGAGCCTTCTATGTTTCTTCTTCATTTTTTTATAAGAAACATGGACACATTACATGTTTTCTTAACAAGCCTTTTCAATCTTAATGTGCATTTAAATACACTCTTTCCTTGATGCAAAATTCAATCCTTGAGCATCTGATTTGTTATGTTTAAATCTGTAACTCTCAGCTTTTAATTCATGTATTTGAGACTTCAATTATGATGTTGACGATTTGATTATTGTTGTAATTTTTTTCCTTTGCAGGGAACTGAATGATAATCATCTTACTGGGAATATTCCACCCGAGCTTGGGAAACTCACTGATTTGTTCGATCTGTAAGCTTTGTCATCCCGTTCCAATGAGTGCCTTTTGCATGTCGTAATTCTGTTACTGACAAAGTATCCTTGCAGAAATGTTGCAAATAACAACCTTGGAGGGCCTATCCCTGATAATCTTAGCTCATGCACAAATCTTAACAGCCTGTAAGAGTCGAATCCAAACTCTGATTCAATTCAGAAGTATCTGTTATTCATTAAAACAGTTATGATTTGTTGGTTTCAGAAATGTGCACGGCAATAAGTTGAATGGAACTATTCCGCCGTCTTTCCAGAGGCTAGAGAGTATGACTTACTTGTAAGTTGAGTTGTTTTGGGGTTCAGCATCACATCACAATCCAAGTTGCTAAAGAACTTCTTCTCTGTTCATGAGAATGGAGATCATATAATCTGCTTCATTTGGCTGTCATATCTCAAGAGTAATATATATATTTGCTTCTCATCATCTTGACCATCTGCAGGAATCTCTCCTCAAATGACCTACGAGGTCCGATTCCAGTTGAGCTGTCTCGTATTGGAAATTTGGATACGTTGTAAGTATATAAGATCTAATTTTCTCGCATCCTTCCTCCATATTTCTCATACTAACTCATAGTTGTTGCACAGAGACATTTCAAATAACAAGATTAGCGGCACAATTTCTTCATCCTTCGGCGATCTGGAACATCTCCTAAAGTTGTATGTATCATCTTTGACTCATTTTGCTTATCCTCAAGCATACGTCTTTGGGATGAAATCATTGACCTCTGTTTTTTAATGTCCATAGAAATTTAAGCAGGAATCATTTAACAGGATTTATTCCAGCTGAATTTGGTAATTTAAGGAGTGTAATGGAAATGTAAGTGGTTCTAATATTTTTGTCCCTTTTCTTGTTAGGGTATCAGCAGATCTTCTTTGAATGCAGGAACTTCAGTTTTATATACTAATCCTATTGTCTTTATGTTGCTATACTGTAGAGATATTTCACACAATCAGCTCTCTGGGTTCATTCCTCAAGAACTGAGTCAACTTCAAAATCTGCTCTCCTTGTAAGTTTTCACATTGAAACTTTGGTGGATTTTTCATCAATAATTCTTAACTAAAGATGGAAGGGGAACCTATCATAGGTTGCAAGTTTATGTTCATTACTTATAGACACCACTGTTTTAGCAATTTCTCAAGTGGCTTAGTCATGTCATGAAGTGATATGACCCCCTTTTTGATTTCATGTTGTTCTACTGACATCATAGCCTGAGTTCTGTCTGCTAAAAGTATTTGAAGTATTTAAGTAGGTATCGTACGGCTCCCTTCATGGTATAATGATAAACTAATGCAGGAGACTTGAAAGCAACAATTTATCTGGGGACGTGACGTCGCTGATTAACTGCCTAAGTCTTACCGAATTGTAAGTTCATCATCCCCCATCCAAAAAGTGATAGCATAATGTTGACACGAGATGTGTAACAAAGTCATTATACTGTTCCTTACAGAAACGTATCTTATAACAATCTAGCTGGTGACATTCCCACAAGCAACAATTTCTCTAGGTTTTCATCTGACAGGTAAGAATTTTTAATTCATACACCCGGCATTTTTTTTTCCCTTTTTGATTAGATTTCGAAAGGAAGAAGGAAGACAGAGAAGAAACACCAAATCCATCTGTTGGATACCTATTCATAGTTAATCTCAGTATATTTTTTTTTGTCTCTTCATGAACTGTACATGTTTCTGATGTTGGTTTACTTTCAGTTTCCTTGGAAATCTTGCCCTCTGTGGATATTGGAATAGCAACAACTATCCCTGTCATGAAGTTCATCCGACAGAACGAGGTAATAATGCTTTTCAAATGGTTTTGATAGTGGTATCAGTAAATATAGTAGGGTCGTGCACTTTTTCTTTGAGAATAGTCGAGGTGCACGCAAGCTGGCCCAGACTCTCACATTTATAAAAGAACGAAAAAACATAGTTGTATATGTAATGTGAGGGATTGAATAACGAAGTCTGTCATGTTATCTAATTTCTCCTTTATTGCTTTCAACGCAGTGACAATATCTAAAGCCGCTATCCTGGGAATTGCTCTTGGTGCCGTTGTGATTCTACTAATGATCCTCCTAACGGTGTGCCGTCCAAACAATACAATACCTTTTCCAGATGGATCACTTGATAAACCAGGTACTTATGACTATACCAATCTATGAAGCTTCTCCTAATGCAATCTATATATCTGGTTAAATTGTAGTTAGAGAGCTACCGATACTTCTGAAAATGGCACATTGCTTTGAATGTGAATTTTATATGTAATTTAGTTCAATAATTGAATACTAAAACATTGTATTATGTGCCTGGTGAAACCTCAGTTACTTACTCGACTCCCAAGCTAGTGATCCTTCACATGAATATGGCACTGCATGTGTATGAGGATATTATGAGGATGACTGAAAATTTGAGCGAAAAGTACATAATCGGATATGGAGCTTCAAGTACAGTCTACAAATGTGTACTGAAGAATTGCAAACCTGTGGCTGTCAAAAAGCTCTACTCTCACCAGCCCAATAGCATGAAGGAATTCGAGACCGAACTCGAAACCATGGGTAGCATCAAGCACAGGAATCTAGTCAGCCTCCAAGGATACTCCTTGTCCCCCTCTGGGAATCTCCTCTTCTATGACTACATGGAAAATGGCAGCCTTTGGGATCATCTACATGGTAAGATTAAGATCTTATTAGTCTTAATATCGCCAAAATTGTCACGTTGCATGTTCTAGTTGCTTTAAAAAAATAATAATAAATAAAAATTATATTTGCTTGGCAGTTAGCACTGGTGAAACTATAGTAAGATTTGTGAGTCAGCCTGAATGTGTTTTTGATCCCTGGCTGTTAAAACTTCGGCATAAAATGAATCTAGATTTGTCACTAATTTAGATTTGTACAGGCTCTTCTAGCTCTACCAAGAAGAAGAAGCTAGACTGGGACACTCGGCTTAATATTGCACATGGAGCAGCCCAAGGACTATCATATCTACACCATGATTGTAGCCCTCGCATTATCCACAGGGATGTCAAGTCATCAAACATTCTATTAGACAAGGATTTTGAATCCCATCTCACTGATTTCGGCATTGCCAAGAGTTTATGCACCTCGAAGACATATACGTCCACTTATATCATGGGAACCATTGGATACATCGATCCAGAGTATGCTCGGACTTCCCGACTTACCGAAAAGTCTGATGTTTACAGCTTTGGCATTGTGTTACTTGAATTGCTCACAGGAAGGAAAGCTGTGGACAATGAATCAAATCTCCACCAATTGGTCAGTACAACTTTATTGTGTGATTTGTTCTTTTAAAAGCCATGATATTTTGAGTGTGCATTAGCCAGATTTCTGTCATGTTTGGAGTGTGGAGAGTTATTAGTACTCCCTGAGTCGTAAAAATACTCGAAGTTTCAATTTCTTTACAATACTGTTGTGTAACATTGGTTTTATACCTTACGTTAATATCTTCCATATCAATTATCAGGTGTTTTAATAACTGGTTTCCTCATACTTATTCTTTCATATATCTCAGATCCTATCAAAGACAGCCAACAATGCTGTAATGGAGACAGTTGATCCTGAAATAACTGCAACTTGCAAGGACCTTGGAGCTGTAAAGAAGGCATTTCAGCTTGCTCTCCTATGCACCAAGAGGCAGCCATCCGATCGTCCAACAATGCACGAAGTAACGCGCGTCATCGAGAGTCTTCTGCCCTCGGCCACACCACTAAAGCAAACACCAACCATAACATCCATGACCCCATCTGCAAAATTCCCTTGCTACAAAGACGAGTATGCAAATTTAAAAACGCCGCACGTGCTGAACTGCCCGTCCATGAGCACCTCAGACGCCCAGCTCTTCCTCAAGTTCGGAGAGGTCATATCACAGAACAGTGAGTAAAAGAAATAAACTAGGCAAAAAATGTGTTCCAAGAATGGTTGGCTGGCTTGGTGGTGGGTAGGCTTGAATTCTTGTATAAAAGATTTTAGAATCACCTTGTAACTGTGTAGTGTAAGCTATAAAAGTAGGACATGAATCTGTTGGTAGAGATTTAGATGTAGAAAAGTGATTTTGGGAAGGAAAGAAGTACTTTGTTTGAATGAATGGGAGTGATTTTTGGGGGTGGGGCTGGCTGGCTGGCTTGTGTTTATTATGGGATTTCATGTTGAAGCTAGTAATTGATGAGTGAGAGGATGGTGGCATTTAAAGTGTTAACAGCACACAGCAGGGTAGCAATAATTCACTTGCTCTCTGGGACTTCATGTTTTTCTGATTACTGTACGCTTTGTCATTAACTTTAACTTAGCCAATCATTTCATGCCTAATAATCAACTTCCCAACACTTTTTTGGTTTCATTTATGTTACCCTAATCTTTTATCCACTTCTGTCGGTCGACCAGTGAGAAAGTCTTTGTATAATTGAGTATGTATTTAGTTAGGGTTAAAACAATGTAATTTGTCTAATAGATATCCGAACTTTCAAAAATAAAATATCTAGTAGGTATATGATTTTTAAATTTTGTGTTTAATAGATTCTCGTTCCTAAACTTTTAAAAATATATAACAACTTTTATTTTTGTAGATGTTATTCAACTTAAAAAATGTCAAATAGATGATTGAGGTTTCAATTTTGTGTCTAATAGATAATATTCATCAATTTTTAAAATTAACGAATTATAATAGGTTAAATAACTATTAGACACCATTCAAAAATTTAAAGATTTATTAGATACAAAATAAAGAATTTAGACACTATTAAAGTTTTTTTTAGAATTTTAAAGTTTAAGAAACTTTGTAATTTAACCTTTAGTTTTTTCCTTCAACACCCATTTACAGAAGCATGATGATCTTTTCCCAAAAAAAAAAAAACAAACTAATTGGATGAATTATAAATGAATGGTCAAATACAATTAGTAGTAAATGGATTTAAATAGGTGGTCAAGCTGGACAGACCTGAATTAGGGCTAAATGTAATTGCTAATTTCTAGACTTTTGTCTAATTGACTGATAGATAGGTCCCATCACTTCTCATCCTATCTTATCCAATACTGTCCATACACGTCAACCGACATTCAATTTCTTGCAATATGTTCTTTATTGCCGCATACCTAATTATTTTTTTTCAAAAAAAAAAAAAAAGTACCCAATTTAAAATTGTTTACTATTGACATCTATTATGATCACCGATCATTTTAACAAATTCTGCACTTCAAACAGCCTCAAATAGCGAGAATCTATTCTGCTTGTGAATGAGATATCCAACAAAATTGATCTATATTGAACAGCAATCAGCAAAAGAAACTCATCAATGTCATTGGGAAATGCTTACAAAATGCTTAAGCAACTAGCAGCATTGTGCATGCTTACATTCTCTAGACCTAGAAGAAAGAAGCCGAAGTTAAATTCAACCATAAATGAAACTCCTGGGGAACTATCAATAAAATCAGGGACTCAATCCTGTGAACTACGTGTCCAAACGTGCAGACATCCTTAAAATATTACTAAGATTCTCATACAATATGTGGGGCGTGATTCGAACCACTGACCACGTAGTCAAGAGCACATACTTTAGTTGAACTATGATCATACTGGGAGCAGGAACCAATGTTAAGACTATAAGGGACAGTTTAACAAACCAAACTAAAGTTCTAAAGTCAAATTACATGGACTGGGGAAGGTCACCCTATCCGTTGTAGCAGTATTTTTTCTGTAAGCATAACGCTTTTGGAAGTTACTCAACCAACCAGGCTAGGTTACCAATCTTGGTGAACCAAAAAGTATTTGAAAGTTGTGTTCATCGGTCAAACTAACCTTTCATTCAAGGTGGCTGTTTCCTATGGGTTGGTGAGTAGTTGGTTGGTTGTCTTAGGCCACAATACCGATAGGTGTTGACAAATGCAGACTCAAACGTCTGCAACCTCAGCTTTCCTCTAACATCATATCCCCATTTCATTATAAACAACGAGACATGGAAGTTTTTTTTTTTTTTTTAATATATAGAGTACAGTAACGACCACAAGACCTAAAATTATATTAGAAAAACCTACTATTTCAGGGTCCCTAGAAGAGTTAAAAGTATCTCTTGCGTACCTAAGCAAGAGAAGGAATTTTTTTGGGTCAGTTTAGAGTCGTTAGGTTGGCCTTATTAGCAGAGGTGGCACACTCTTGTAAATCAGCCAAGGAATATGAACGCCAAGTGGAGAAATTTCGTTGAGGTGGTGGCACCATGGAAGCCAGATTGGCGTTGGATGCTCTGGATTGAGGGTGCAGAGGTGGGCGAGGCGGTGGAGAACTTGAATATGAGCTTGAATTTGAATCCTCGCTGCAACTTTCAGAACTGCTCATAGCAACAGCCAAAGCCAGGGAGCTTCTGCTTGAGCTGATGGGTCTCTTTGCTATCCCACCACCATTATTCTTGAGGGGGAAACTCCGGTTCTTCTCCCACACAAGATTGAACGCCATAAGATTCCTTCGTTTCTTGGAATAGGCATTCTCTGGCTTTGCAATCTCCGTCATGCAGGAAACAGAGGTGGCATCGACCAGACTCGTGAAAGACTTTGATTTCCCATTATAGAACTTTGAGATACCTTTACTGCATGTAGTAATAATTTTATATTAAATAAAAGGAACAACAAATAGAATATATGTATGTGTTCTAGTGGAAAATTGCATAAAAACCCTAATGTATAACTCAATCCTTTTCTCCAATCTCAACAGTAGAGATGGAGTTTCTGAAATCTTAAGCTAAAATTAAAAGGAGCCATTGTTTAACAGTGTTGCAGAACAATATTTATAATGCACTGCAAAACAATGATTTCTTTCTGATTTGAGCTTGAAGATCTCAGAAACACAATCTCCACAACAGAGATTGACAAAAAAGATGATAAAAGATTCAACGGTAAACACATAATTAAAGATATTTAAAGAGATGATGACATCTGCTAATCTTCAGCTTCGGAATGCTCTTTATCCTCATTATTAGTTATCTCAAATTTATTATTGCATTCATCTACATTAAAGAAGAAGACAGATTTCTCAGAATAACGACTACACAATTCCCTAATAATAAGTCTAAAATGAAGCAAAAGCAACTCATCAAGCATAGATCAAATGACTCCATCATTCTACAGGGCAGATTTAACCATCTCCATTCCCAAATGCATAAATTTCCAAGCTCAATCAAGACTTCTCCAAACATTTCAGCTTCACCAACCGTGGGTCGGGATCATCCATCAAATTAACGAACAAGAGACAAGGAATGATTTCGAGATTTGCGCAAGAAAGTACGAACTCCCAACATCCAAAACAGAGAAACAAGATGATTAAAACGAAAGAAAACCAACCTGACAGGTAAAACCTCCTCCAAAGAGTCCATCATATCGAGAGGGCCTTTATAGGAGCTCTGAACCTCATCATTCTCGCCGCAATCCTCAGCACCGTCGGAGGATCTGACAGACTGATCACTATTCCTCCCGATCGAAGAGGACGAAGAAGTAGAAGGCGAGCTGCAAGTATTAGAATCTTCCTCAGCATCATCCTTTAAAAACCCTTCAACACCTTGATCCACAGCACCAGAATCCAAACTCTGAAACACCGATCCATAACTCAAATCCTCCGGCGAGAATCCAGAGCGTTTATCATCAACTCGCCGAACCCTATCCAAAGTAAGCGACATGGCGACTTCGCCAATTTCGAACAGTGACAATAAAGAGAGAGAAGAAAAAAAAAACGCAGACGAGAAGAAGAAGAAGAAGAAGGAAAGGGAAGTGGGGTTTTATAAATGAAGAATTGAGGGATTTAAAGATTTAAAGATTAAAAATAAATAAATAAAAATGGACGGTGGAGATTGGAAGCACGTGGAGGACCAGGATAGATCAGAAATTAAATAATGATGAGATTAGGATAAAAAAAAATGATAATAAAGAAAGAGGAATAATTTAATGAAGGGGTAAGGTAAGCGAAGGGAAAAAAAACCTTATCCTCATCAACTTGCAAGTTATTTAATATATATTATTATAATATTTGGATAACTTTAGTTAACATTTATGAGCTGTTTTTTTTTAAATTTTTAATTTTTGTTGTTGCCCACAGTATGGAAATTACAGTGGACATGGGAGCACCTGATTATTTGGAGATGACGTGGCGAGTCGGAAGCATAAAATCGGGAGTTGCGATGCTTATCCAAAGAGAGGTGGTGGGGCCCATAAAGAGTAATAGAAATTCGGAGGCGATCTTTGTCATTTCGAAATCCGGCTTGGCTCGGCTCGGCTGGGGAGGGGACAGGATGATGGTAAGAGGATACATTTAAGGATAGGATAAGGTGGTCATTTCCAAGGTTAAATAGAGGAGTGCCACGTCAGTAATTAACATGCAATTTTATTATTATTTTATTAAAAAGTGAGAGGAAGAGACAGAGGGGAGCAGATTATGATGGAAGAAGGAACGACAAGTCGATTCTAATCTAACGATTGAGGAAGACAAAACGACATGTAGTTGGGGGAAGAAGGGAAATTAATGGATAAGTGCTTTTTTTTGAAATTGTGGATGGTGGTCGGGAAAATAAAGGAGAAGCAATTGCAGGAAGTGCTTTAAAGATACGTGTAAAGTTTGTTACACTCATTTCTGCGTGCGCCCCTCTCTTTTCTAGGGGTGTATGGGTTGGATTCTTCCTCACTCTTTTCAAAAATACCACTAAATTATAATTTAGATTATATTATAGAAAATATCTACAACTATGAATTTCGATTCAAAATACCTCTTAAAAAAATAAAAAAATAATAATAATGCTCTCCCAATTAACAACACAAAATTCTAATTCTAATTTGTATATATGTGATATGGAACAAATGAAAACGCAAACACTCGAACGGTTAAAAAATCATGAAAATTCTACTTTACTGATGGAAAAGATCAATGAATAGAACAAAATTGATGGAGAATAAATAAGATATTTACGTTTTCATGATTTTTATTTTAACATCACAGGCGTCTACGTATTCATTTTTTCCATGTCACACAAGTACAAGTTAGATTTTAACCTTCCACATCAGAATTATGTGTGTTATTAACATTGAGGGCATTCGTTTTTCCATAGTTTAGGTGTATTTTTTAAACGTACGGAACCCATAGTATAAGAGTATTTTTTTTATAATTTAGTCGATAAGTTAATGTTTAAAATATTATTTTGACCTATGTACTTTAAAACTTGTTATATTTTAGTCCAAGCTAGTATCAAATATTCAAATTTAATTTTTGTACTCACAATAGATCTATAAAACAATCATATGGTTAGATTAATGTTAACATTTTAAAAAAGAAAAAAGGTTTATTAATCTGTCTCTTAAAATTTTGAAAATATATTCACACTGTAACTTTTTTTTCCTTCACAAAATTAGAATGGAATGAAACTCATAGTACAAGAACTAAAATGATATTTTAACTTAATTTAATAAATTACAAGTTTGTTTGAAAAAAATGACGATATTACGAAAGCACGAGTATTCTATTTTCATTCATTATTTGTCATGCTAGCGTATCATTTTAAAAATGATGTGAGATCCACCAACATAAAAAATAATTATTTATGAATACAAAATTATAGAGTGAAGAAAGAGAACATAGTTTTGTAGTACTAATTTTTTTTTTATCATTTTGCTCAATTCAAGATTATATTGTACCTATAAAGTTCCAATTTTATGTTTAGGTCCAAAAAAAATTCAAATTTGTGCCTAGGTTCTAACCTATTAAACATTTTGTAAAACCTAATACTACCTTGGTCTATGTACATTGGAACTTGCTCATCATTTTGTGCCATTAAAAAATACATTTTGTAAAACCTAATACAAAATTAAAAATTTATAGGTATATTAGGCTATTTCTACTTAAAAGGGAATCATAATGAAAATTATCATTCTCTTTAATGATGTTGATTGAATTTTTGGAATGAAAATTATCATTCCCTTTAATGATGTTAATTAAATTTTTGTAATGGAATCTATTAGTGAGAACCATCAAAATTTTGAAAATCTATCCAACCAAACATGAATCAATTTACATAAGATTTTGTCATTGATTAAATGTAATAATCCTCACATTAATTAAAATACATTTAAAAAAAAAAATGAAATTCACTCCCTTTTTTTATTATTATTATTATTATTTTTTTTTTTTTGACAACCATAACCTCCTTCCTAATTACTTTACAACTTTACCATTCTCTCCTCAATTTCATCTTTAATATACTAGTGGAAAAAATCTACAAACTTTAGAGCACATAAATAATTTTCTTATTAAATAATGATACTTAAATTGAATGCAGAAATGGTAATGTGGTATAAAGATACAATTTTATAATATCCACACTATCTTTTTAAAAAAATAAGGATATTGGACTAATTATAATTTATATTTTTTTTTTTTGGATAAAGACTAATTATAATTTTTAAATAAATAAAGTGAAGCACATATTTGATATTCAAAAGAATAGTTTCAAAATCACGTTATCATGTTCTTATACCTTCAGAGTAAAACTAAAACCTTTGAAACTTTCAGCCAAATAATATATATACAAAAAAAAGAATATTAACAAAAGAGAACCACTAGCACTAGAATTATTTGAAAAAAAATAGTTTTAGAAAATACATAACCTACTTTTGAGTACAACTAAGTTTTTTTTTTCTTATAATAAATTTTAGATCAAATTTAGTCTCTCAACTTTAAAATTAGTATTTATTTGATTTCTAAACTTGCAAAAAAAAAAAAAAAAAAAAAAAAAATTCTAATAGATCTCTAAATTTTTAAAAATTAATTGATCTATTAAATTTTAAGTGTAATGAAACTTTAAAATTTCAATTTTGAGCCTAGTAGGTGCGAATTTTAAAATTTTAAAAAAATTATGGACTAAATTTATAATTTTTATAATTCAAAGACCAAATAGACACAAACATCAAAGTTAATGGACTAAATCGTAATTCAACTTAAACTTTATAAATATATAATAATCTAGAGAAGTTCATTTCTTACCCCCATAACTTAGCATCCACTTTGACCTTAAACTTTTAATTTAATTAAACTAAAGCACGAGTTTGAATTAGTAATATCAAACATCAATCAACACTAATTAAGGCCTAAACGAGCAAAACTCAATTGGCATAAAGTTGTACCATTGACTAAGAGGCCCAAGATTCAATCCCCCACCCCACATTAATAATAAAAAAAAAAAAACAACACATAAAAATAAATAAATAAATACATCAGAGATCAAACTGGAAAAGCACCCCAACCCAACCCAAAAAACATGGAAGTAAAAAAAAGTCCAAACCTATCATAAAAACATCCACATCCAACAGAAATAAACTGAACATGGCCACCAACACCTAAAAAATAATAATCATTAATAAACTCACCCAACCACAATAATGAATGACAAAAATATAAGCCACAGATATATTTTACCCCTTGTTCAAATAAAAAATTCAGCCAACGAAAATTAAAATTTTATATTAAACAAGACTTGCCAAATACACACATACACACATATATATATAAAACAAATCCTAGACTAAATCTTCATCACCCATCCAAAAATTGTTCTAAATTTAAGAAACTCCCAACCAATCTCATAGATCATGAGCACCATAACCAATTACTCTATTCATTTCCTAAGAACAAAGGCAGAGAGAAAATGATCAAAATAGATAGCAAATGGGAATAAATATGAGTCTAAAAAATCCAAAGAATGAATGCCAATCAATTTGAAGTAACTAGAAGTCTGAGTAAGCATAGCTCAGCGGTAATTGACATGTACTCCTTTCTGGCTCCTTCTCTTGAAGCCAGAGGTTCGAATCCCCTCACCCACACACCCCATGTTGAACTCAAAAAAAAGAAAAAAAAATGAAGTAACCTGCATATCTATATAGCAGCCCTTGGCGTAAAAAAATCAATGATTATTTGGGGTGGCACCTGTTTTTTTAAAAAATAATTATGTACTAGATCTCGACCGCTATTGCCAGCTTTTGAGCGCAGAACCAAGTGAGATGGTCTTGTTAACGCCACAGCCTGCCTGAAGTTCCTCACGTCACAGACAGCAACTAAATTGTCCATATAAAATGGGGGACAATGGAAGCTGTTACTTTGGAACAAAGATGTTAGTCAGTTAGCATTTACCAATAAGACCTGCCACGTTTCTACCGATCTCTTTTTTTGTTTCCTCCGACACTGGAACGTCTCCGAGGTACATATCAAAGAATGCCCCTGCAAGTATGATTTCACGGTTGATATTTTTCAAATCAATTTTCATTGACTTCTATTTTCATGTCAATTCTCACAGAAAAAGTTCAACAAGGTGATGTTTCACTTACTACACAATTCCTTGCTACGAACTGCTCCAATCAGAGTGCCTCCCACTGTGTGAAAACCATTGTTAGTCGTGCTCACAAAAATGAGTAAGAGAACGTGGGGGAAAGCAGAGGAAATCCAGAATAGAAGTCTCCCCAGGAATATTGTTATGGTACCATATTCAGAATACTATTAAGATATTAGGGCATATTAGTTATAAGTTAAGAAATTTGCTAGTGCAATGGTAATAAATAGAGTTGGGAGAGAAACCAAGCCTCTCAAATGCTTAGGTCCCGTTTGATAACTATTTTGTTTTTGATTTTTGGTTTTTAAAAATTATGTTTGTTTTCTCATCATTTCATTAAAATGGTTTTCATCTTTATCAAGAGAACATTTGAATTTTTAGCTAAATTTCAAATTCCAAAAACAAGTTTTAAAAACTTTTTTTTTTTTGTTTCCAAAACATAGCTTGAATTTTGAAAACACTAGTAAAAAGTAGATAAACAAAACAAGGAAACCATAAATGGAATTAGTGTTTATAATCTTAGGTTTCAAAAAACCAAATGGTTATCAAACGGGGCCTTAGCAACTCTTTGTAATTTCCTTTGATGGGGTTCCTAGCATAGTTACACAGTAAATTGCAAGATAACATCTAGATTTCCCCAAATTCGATTCAAGAGTAAACGGGCACAATGCGGTATCTATGGTATCAAACATTAATTGATCGTATCATGCTATAATTGTACTCTCTGCTTACTTTCAGTGATTAGTTGTCCATCAGCTGTCTGTCGAAAATCGATTGTTGTTCCCTACAATATTCCAATTCAAATATTTAACTCTGAGACAAATATCAGTATATGGTACATAGAAAACACAAAAGAAACAGAAATCAAACAGAGTGACGCTTTTAATCTAGAGTTACCACAGGTAATGGAATGTCTTTAGTGAAGAGAGAACCAAATGTCCTCACACAATGGTAATCAGTTTCTGGATTTGCCTAAGCCACGCATTAATTTAAAAAATTAGAAACAAGAAAGAATGTTCAGAAGCAAAGATAATGTCTAGCTGTATCAGACACTTTACCTTCAACAATCGTGCTCTAAGTGATTTCTCAAAAGCACTGCAATAGAGAAATCAGAACGTGTTCATCAGTTAGCTTGAGCAACATATCAACATTGTGAAAATTAATCAACTATAATATTACAATTAAGCTGTAACCTGTAAGGACACAGTCCTGTCTGAATACCTCTAAATAAAATTACCATGTCAAAATTACAGTTTGGCAGTAAAATTATTACTACTTGTATACAAAACCAATAAAATTCCAGAAGGACCTGGATGCACTAATCTGGGCCAGTACATCAATTACAGAACCTTGAAATTGTTCAAAGACTAAACTGAGAGTGGGAAATCTTCCTGTCATGTCTAATTGAGTTGTATAAAGTGGGTAGACAACTTCCAATAACATAAATCCTACTGGAAAACCCAACTCCAAATTCTAATCACCTAGCTGAATCTTCTAAGCAATGAGAATCTGAAATCACTACAATTAAGAGTCCAATTTGTATAAATGATAAGTGGTAATATAATCAAACTGGACATACTTCAACTTAAAGTGCTAAACCCATAAAATTTAAAATATGTAACTGACTTAAAAAAAAATCTCAATACAGGCTGTGAGATGATAAATTCTAGTAACCTAAAAATGTAATATGCCCACTATTTAAAGAAAAACGGTGGCCAATATTGTATGTATTCAGCGTTCAATTCCAAAGAAAGAAACATACTCTCTTACAGTATTGATTTTCATCCCTTTGCAATTAACCACGAGCCTGACAGTCATATTAATATCCTCCCTGCAGCATGGTAACATACAAAAACGAAATTAGAAAGAAGGCACAAGTAACTTACCCGGAAAATTAGATCCAAGCTCAAAAGTGAAAACAGAAAACTATGTGTTCCATTCAGGCCAGGAACAGTTAATAAGACAAGAAATCCAGATTATGCTAAACAAATTTCCAAGTCTTTTTCACATTTCCCAGATTACTTTTGAAACTGGAGCACTGACAATTGAAATGAAATATCAAAGAAATTATATAACTCGGAGCAAAAGCAAAACTACCTCAAAAGGTCCTCATAAAAATCACGGCGCTCATTTAATTCATCTGCTGAACTAGAAGCATATTTTGGGCCGAGCTTCTCACAGACAGAGTTTGGATGAACATCTATAAGGGTAAAAAAAAAAAATCAAGATCTGATCAGTAAAAGATGAAGATAGGAACAAAAAAATAGAGTAATTGATATACAAATAAACTTACAAAAGCCAAAAGCATAGACCTTCAAGGATTTAATTTTGACTATTTTCATAATTCTGGATCCAGTTCCAACAAGAACCTGCAGTAGCAATTCACAATGATTGGCAACATAACCTAGTGAGTAGTGTTAGAGTAGAATAATGCCCAAGGACAATGATAAGAATGACAGGTAAAAATTTGGATGTCAGAAAAGCATATAAATATTTAGAGGAATATTTTAAGGCTATAATCAATAAACATTTACCTCTGAACTCAAGCTGGAATTATTTTCTCTGGACAAAATGTTATCCAGTATCATGGGAAACTCAATGCCAGTTTTGGGTTCAATTGCATGCCTTGTCCAGTTCACATCACGAAACGTTAAGCCAGCATGTGCTTTATACGCAACTTCACAAGATTTTTGATCCATGCCTCTGGGCACTTGCAATTCATTGTTCTCCAATGGAACAGCTAAAACATCTGATGTTCTGTTGGCCCTTGATACAAGAACAAGTTTGGTCAAATAATTGAATATAAGGAAAAAAAAGTAGAACAAAAAGGAAATTCATCCCACTCGTCTCACAGAATTACATCAGCTTACAAGTTGTTAAGTGGAGGAACTAAAGCAGCAGCTACTGATAGCAAAGGGTGCAACTGCTGTCTTCCGGGTTCTTTACCCAGGAGTTTCGTTGCAAAACTGCCAATCTTGCCAAGAAAAACCGGGTTGTAATGTGGCTTTTCCAAATTAAAGCTAAAGTAAACAGGTCTAGCAGAACGGATACTCCTAACTCCAGTAAAGTTTTTAAAGCTTCTAGAATTTGAACCATGAAGATCATCTGCTATCTCCCTAGTGACGTTGGCAGTCGACGTACTCGAGCACCATATTAACAGCACACCAGCGATCTTTGAAAAGCAATTAAAAGCTTCTTGAAGTGCAAAACTTCCAGCCATATACAAATTTCTAGACTGATATAGAGAATTATCCATGAATGAAGTAATATGTGAAAAAAGATGATCTCCAAATCTATGAGATGTAAATGGGTCAATTGGCAAGATATAAGGTGAGGGTCCATCGAGATCAATGAAAAACACCCAATTGTTGTTCCTCATATTTCCTCCTTATTAAAGTTGTATGATATTCAGGATTTCAGGGTTTCTAAAGAGGGTGGGTAACTAATATCTAGTTTAAGAACAGATGAAATGTACAACAAACCTGCACGAATTAAATATAAATGTTAAGGTGAAGATAGGCAACAATGAACAATTCCTTAGATTATATCAGATCAAAACTACATGAAGGTGCAATGCGGAAAGAAAAGTTAATCAAATCAGAAACTGGAATTCCTCCAAAAGGCAATTCATCTGATGATGAACTCAGAAAGAAAATACAAAAAAGAAAAGCTCACCCCAGCGAGATCCAGATATTAGCGAGGGAATCGGCTAGGGTTTGAAGCACATTGAAAGTCAGAAATCCATTGGGAGAGAAATTGAGATGAATGAATGGCGTAGAGAATTGAAAAATGTGTTTGGCGTCTGAAGACAAGAGTCAAGAATGAGGAAAAATCAAAGAAATTGACCGGAGATTTTGCAAAAATTGATCACGCGTCCGTCGCAATCGGAGCAGGACTCATATAGATATAATTACGCGCCTAAAAAACGAGCCCCTATTTCTAACTTTGCCCGATCGTTCACCGTCCGCCGTCTACTTCCTTTTCCTTTTATACTTCATTTCACCGTCCGCCGTGTCCGCCCACGTTTTTAAATACTATTCTCCTTTCTTAACCAATTTTTAAATACTATGCACAATTTTAAAACACTAAAATACTCCTAAACTATTTTAATGTTTACAAAATACTTTAAATTCTGACCTCAACCATTCAATTTTAACTTGTAATGAAAATTCTATTTTATCCATTCAAAAATCATAAAATATAACAAAATTAGGATAAAATCGGTAGATAATAGATTAGATGTCCACGTTTTCATGATTTTTTTAATACCTTAAACGTCCACACATCATAATTTTGTTTGTGTTGCTAACGCGAGGGCATTTTTTAAACATTTTTCGTAGTTCGAAATTATTTTTTAAACGCAAACTCATAGTTTAGGGGTATTTTTTTTTATAATTTAGCCTTGAAATTTATTTATAGTTCCTATCATAAATAAAATTAACATTTAAATATATTTATATATTTGAGCTTAAATCTTAAGAGGTAATGATTCTCAAATTTTTTTTTATTTTTAATAAAATGGTAATGATTCTCATTAGGTGTGTTTTTTTATAAAAAAAAAATATTTAATTAATGCGGGGTGGGAGAATTGAACCTCTTATTAGTAAGGGCACAACTTTATGTCAATTGAGTTATGCTCTGTTTCGGTTTGACAAATTTGAGTGGTAACAATACATTTAAATTTCTGCATAGGTGCAGGATGAAAAGTAGGATCAAACCTCATTCTTAGCTATCGGGAGCTATTTTAGGTGCAGGTTGCAGGATCAACCCCTACCTACTCTAGACTATCTAGGCGATGTGACTCTGCACGAATGGTTGATGGTTGTTTGATCTCATTAATGATGTTAGCAATATGAATTAAAAACAAACATATATAAAATTTATTCATGCAATTAAACTTCAAAAGTTAAAAACTAGTAAATAGAGTGCTAAACAATTTAAGTCTGATTTGATAACCATTAAGTTTTAAATTTATAAAAATTAAGCCTATAAATATTCCTACCTATAGGCTCATTTGTATTGTTATATACATTTTACCAGTGTTTTTAAAAAATGAACTAAATTTTGATAACTAAAAAAAAAATTAAAAACTTTTTAATACTTGTTTAAGAAAAAAATCATAGTTAAGAAATTACAATAAAACAACAAGAACATAACACATATCAGAGAGCTTACTTTGAAACTCAAAAGAAAGGAAAGAAAGCCTGTTGAGAAGCTAGCTTATGGAATATCAAATTACATATATATAGTTAAAAAGATTTCAACTTTCATAGAATAGGCAAAATTTAATTTGACACATAAATGTTTTTAAATCAATGAATCAGACTTCCAACTTCCAACTCTTTCAGCTTCAACTTTAAACACTTCAAATGAAAATCCAATATGAGTTTGTTCATCAAACAACCAACCATTTTTCTTTTTTTCTCTTCTTTTTTTTTTTCTGTGTGAGGAAGCTGTTAACAAGGTCACAATAACCCGGCCTCGAAGAGATTTCGCCGCCTCAAAGTTTCATCTACAAGCTTGAACGTCTTCTTTACAAGCTTCTGATCAAGAGCAGTCGTTCTGTATACCTTAAACACCCGGTCTACTCGATCCGGTGCCGTGCTCTGAAAATACAACTCCTCGAATTTTTTCTTCACAAACCTGAATTCATCAATTTGAATGTGTCATACTCGTTGTAAAGTTATTTTTGGAAAATTACGAAAAGAGGAAAAAAGCAGCAGCATTGTCCCTAGTCTCCAATGGAGACTATCCATAACAAAATATACTAAGTCATCCAGCTAAATTCGGAGCAAAGGATGACAGGGTCGTAGCTGCAATAACAAGGGAGTGTTAGATACGTACTCGTAGGCATGCTCAATCTCTTGTTTCCCAGTTGAAACTGGCTGATAATCTTTGAACCATTCACACGCATTGAGAGGGACCTATCATAAGAAGCTATTTCATGTTAATATCTCATCAAGGACCTTATTCAAGAGTGTTGTAATACTCTCCATCAACACTTACTTTTAGAACCTTCTTCTCGAATATATCGAATTTGTTGAGAAAAAGCATAAACGACGTTTTCTGCACCCGAAAAAGAACCAGAGAGAAATCAGTATCAACTTGTGAAAAGAAATTGTCGTTAAATACACACGATCACGTAAATGGTAACAATCCAGAAAAGAAAACCTCAAAACACTCTTGGTTCAGAACCCACTCAAAAAGTTCCTTGGTCTCCATCATTCGGTTCTTCTGTTCATCCTCAAAAAGTGTTTGATCATACCTGAAACAGTTATCTGTTAATCCATTTGAATCTAACAAACCTTATGGTACTACAGTAAATATTAATGTAATACATATTCTTCCAAGGACCTAGTTTTGAAGCTTGATATTAGTGGGGTGGGCATGGGCTATGAACATAATGCAAGGAGTGGAACCGGTCGAGAGCTCGACCATCCAAACAAAAAAAGATATTGGACAACGAGTCTCGTCATCACTATTCTCCACATGGGTTGTTAGATGACCAGCTAGTTACAATCTTCTTTTCCTCTATCATTTCGCACTTTTTAAATTATCTTTTCATTTCATTTGGACTCTCAACTTGAATCACTACCTTCCAAGAGCTACTCTCCAACCTAGTCCCACCCACTCCAAAAGAAAACAAATGAAAAGAAAACAAGAGAAAAGCAGGTAGTAAAAAGCCTTTTTTATTCAAAAAACTTTATTGCACAATCACATATTCCTAAATGGTATCCCATCAGCTTCCGGGAGCATCCCCGACCGCATCCCCGACCACCCGGTCGTTACTCTGTAAACATCAATGAGAGGGGCATATATTTTCAGATTCCAATGTCTAGGGTTTTCTTTTACCTAATACATTTATCAAGACTGCCACAGAATCATAATGGGTTAAAAGAGTGATGAACTTACTCACTGATAGCAGCACAAAAGATTACTGCTGTAACACCTTCAAAAAGATGAATCCATTTTCTCCTCTCATTTCTCTGTCCACCAACATCAAAGAGTCTATATACTTCGCCGCTCTTTTTATTTTCTCCAACAGGACTGCCAAAATCAAACCGATACCATAATTAATTGCATGCCAAAATTTCATGATTAAGACCAAAGTGAAACATATAAAAGTTTGTTAATATAAAGGCTTTGTGGGTTTAAGTATAATCTTCTGATTATATTATTACTTATCTTATAAATATGAATTGTTAAATTAAGCTGTAAGGTGAGTTTAATCATCTTACAACATAAAAAATCTAACAAAATATTTACCTAAACTGGATTTCAACAACGCCTGTTGTACGAACTCTTGCATAGAGGACGTCCTCCTGTGATCAAAAGCACATAAGAAAAGGACCAATTAGTGTTGTGAGAAAGTAAGAGAAAATGACTCGATCTCATTACTAATAGCAGAAGTAAGGGATATTAATTAAACTAAAACTTCAATTAGTGTTGTGAGAGAGTAAGAGAAAATAATTCAACTCGATAAGATTAACTGTATTTTTAAAAATAAAATTACTCCGCCCATAAAATAGTTATTACAAACAACTTTTTAAGACGACGAAATCTGTAATGTTGGTAATTTCTGAAAATTCAGCTCATATAATGAATAAGAGCTTGCTTGAGAGCATTTTCTAACCCTTTGAGCTAGAAATATCATTAAATTGAATACCTTAGTTGGAATGTAGTTTCCATCAGATAATCTTTGCAAATTTTCCATGAAATAATGTGCGCAATCTGGAACCTGTAGTTCATTACCACGAGCATATGTTTCCTACAAAGAGAATAAGAACGCTGAACTCACTTCATCTGGGCTAAATTCAAGTAAATAAAAAGCATCATAATTGATTTCATTTTAAAGATGCCACTAGCTAAACCACATGAAGCAATGGCTACCTGAATCGCAGCATCTTTCCAAAGAGTCTCTATATCCTGTGCACGCTCCCTAGTCAAACGCGGGTAATCCAATCTACCTCCAATATCTGATAATTTCTCGCCAATGTCCTGGTTCGAAATCACACACAGGATTAATAAAGGAAAAGGTTCAGTACACATCCATCCAAGTGTACAACTATAAGCTAGCAAATTATATTCAGGGAAAAGTTCCATTTTTACCTCTAGACTTAGGTTAGTGACCAATTTTAATCTTAAACTTTCAATTTCATCAAATTAGACCGCTCAACTTAACCAAAATTCCATTTTTTATTGAAGATTGGTGGATAGCTATAAGTGTTCTTTTGGCGGGACAAGGCTCATGGGTATTCTTTCTTCTAGTTGTGTTGGATATTTTACAGCTTGGGTTTGAGCAATTTGTTGTGCTTTTTTACCTGATTCATTTTGTGGTTAGATTCAAGTATTTTCATGGCTGGATTTAGGCGTTCTTTACCTGATTTTGACTATTTTGTTAATTAAAATTCATGTGACTTATTTGTTAGTTCACGGGGAATTCCCTATTTTAGACTTGGGAAGGTATTAATTACACTGCTCATTCAAATTTAGGATTTAATTTGCTGGACTAAAAAGCTTAATAAAAGTATAAGGGTAAAAATGATCTTTTCACTCATTTATTATTTTTTTTGGATAAGAAACAATTTCATTGATGAATGAAAAAAATGAGCTAAAGCTCGAGCACCTAAAGGTGATTACAAGAACCCTCATTTATTATTTTTAATATTCCATAAAATGGTAAATGAAGTTCTATTACAATATAAATCTGTCCCCATTTCTATTTCTGAATCATGAACCAGAAGCCAGCTAGACAATTTCTTTTTGCAACCACTGGTAATTAATTTAAATCGCATAAGATAAAAACTCAAGTAATGTAGGTTCCAGTTAGGCATTGAACAGATACCTTATTTTCACTGGATAAAACATACTTCGAGAACTCTTTATCATTTTGAGCGAGCTCCTTCGAACCATCATGTAATACCTGAAATGTCAAGTTCAATAAGAGGTTACAGCTCTTGAATTAACAAAAAGTAAAATATCGACACACATCGCATCAAAAGATTAGTACAATATGATTTAGAGTTTTTTAGCACCCAAAAATCAAAATACAGGATCAACATGCCTCTAACCAAAAGATTGGGATATTATGTTTCTAAACTTTTGGACAAAAATCATTTGCCCTTTAAGTCATGCAGAAAGGGAAATAACCAACACACCCTTTCAAATATTGCATACTTTTATAGTCTGATACACATTTGCATGAATGACTGGAATATAGCTCTTTAGCTCTGCCTCATCAAAGCCAGTTTGGAACAACAATTTTATCTGAAAAAAATGGAGCAAAAATGCAAGAAACTGTTAGTGGACAAACTAACTTCCTTACGGCATTACGGATTATGAGGGTAAAGAATAAAAGGGCTTGCCTGCTTAAAAATGGTGGATTTCCCAGACTCTCCAGCACCTAAACAATTTGATAAATCTCAGCTTTTTGCATTGGCAAAGAAAAAAAACCCAGAGGTCATTATCACTAAGAAGCAGATATACAGAATCTGCAATCCTTTCCACATCAGTCATCGAAAGGAAAAGGATTGAATGTTATCATATAAGGGACCGTTTAGCTCACAGGAATATTTGGTATGTGGGTTTGATGTGATAGCTACATTTATGGAAACTCGCTAATTATACTACATACTAATTATTACAAATTATAAATCCATTAACCAAACACTAAATACACAAATCTAACTCAGAGAAAGAAGGCACAATGCACAAAAACACAAAACTAATGTATTTCCCCTCTAAAGTTCGAAATGCTGCTTTCGAACATTCAAGCACATACATGTTGATTCCTCATCTAATATACAGGGATAACAAAGGTAATATGAGGCTAAAATACACTTACCAAGCAGAAGAAGTTTCTGTATATGTTTTTCAGCCTCGGTTTCTTGTACAATCCGCCTCTCTATTTCTGCAGCCTGGAAAAGCACAGGACTTACTATCACAACGAACTCGATATTCAACAAATAACCCAAGATACCAAAAAACTAGCATTATTTGCAGAAGCAAAGAGTCATATATTCTGATGAAGCATGATTCACCTGCGCATTCTCTTCATCATCTTGTTCATTGTAATGACGATTTCTGCTGCAGAGTAAGCCCATATTTCTACTCAAATGAGACAGCATAGAAGACGGCAGAACACTAGTGATACTCGCAAAGATTCATCGCAATCAAATGGGTTTGCAATTGGCTTCGAAAATGCTCGCTCTGTCGCTCATATTTCAATCCTCAGAGCAAGCCTACAAATCAAAACCCCATTTCAAACATGCAGAAACAAAATCAAACCCCCCATTTCTAAGGAACTTCAAACTCGATTCAATCCCACTACCCTCATTTTGAAAAACACTTACAATTCAAAGAAACAGTTCACAAACCACACAGTACAGCAAGCTAAAATGCAATCCAATCAAAACCCAGAAAATAAAAAAGGGAAAAAAACCGTACAGAAGACCTAAAAAGAACTGTTGGATCGAATTGAAGAATCCCCAGAAGACAGCAAGATTGAAATCCCACTTCAAAGTAAAGATCTAGAAGAAGCTTGAAAAGGGGTAGTGTGAAAACAAAAGAAAAGAGTACCGTGGTAAAGAGTGGCGGAATCGGAGGGGCTAGATTTGGCGGATTCGTAGAGCAGAGAAGAGACTCGTGGTGTTCTTGAGTGAAGTGTGAAGTGGGGTTTAATCAAGAATCGTATTAAATTGATTGAAGGAATAAAAAATAAGGAATTGGGGGAAGAAGAGAGGTTTGTGGGAAGAGATAAATGTACGAAAAGAGAGTATAATTAAGAGCAGAAATGGGAAATTTTGGGTGAAGAAAAGTGTAGGTGTCGGCTAAATCAGGAAGGGAGAAATGACCCAAACCTCAGAATCTCTTTCAATTTCAATTTCTCTCCTCACTCAGTCAAAGACAGGCTCTGATTAGAATCAAAAATATGTTTTTTTTCAATATATATTAGAAATAAATTCTCACTATCTATAAGGTGGTCTTGGGAAAATACTTTTTTTTGGTTCTGCTCTGTGCGACTGGCTTAGAGACTGATCTGGTTGTGGACTGTGGACCGACGACCGTGGACCGTGGACTGTGGACTGAGCTGCCCTGTCTTTTTGCTGTGTCCCAAAACCCAAAACTTTCTCTCTTTTTTTTTACTATTTTTCTTCTAAAAATATAGTTTTAGTGGCGTTTTTTCAATTTAGTTTATATTATTTACAAATTTCCAATTTGAGTATTTATGTGGTTTTTTTTTTAAAAGAAAAAAAAAAATTATGTTGTAATGCCACCCTTTAGTGTAGCTTAGTATATTTACCATTCAATTTTTTTTTTTTTTTTTTTTTTTTGTCTGAATTAATGTTCATTTTTCACCTTCTATATTAATTAAAGACATTTACAAACAAAAATCTAATATTCACCTTCTATATTAATTAAAGACATTTACAAACAAAAATCTAATATATTGTGAGTAGTTAGTAAGGAATTATCGTATTAGAAAATTAGTTAGTACTTAGTTAATATCTAATTAACATTTATATGTATTTTGGAAAGTTAGGGTTAGAGTTGTGTTGTATAAATTCAACATTTTCTAAATGCTAACTAGATATTAACTAAGTACTAACTAATTTCCTAATACGGTAATTCTTTAATAGTAGTTGATAACAATTTATATAAAAAATCAAGTCGTTTAAAGTTAGAAAAAAAAATATATATTATGTCAATTTTTAATAGTAGTTGGTAACAATTTATAGAAAAAAATATATATATTATGTCAATTTGTTAGAGAGTTAGAGGAATGATTATAATATTTTCTCTCTAATGTTGAGTTATTTTTTAATTTAGTTTCTATTATTTTTTTTCTTTCAATTTGTTCCCTTGTGTTTTAACATTTTACAATTTCATAAGTGTTGGAATTGGTTAATTGTAAACTTATGTGGTACTATACTCTATAAGATAAATTAAGTCATTTTAAAATATCATTGATTGTATAATAAAATCTTTAGCACTATATATATATATATATATTTTAATTTCATATATATTTTAAAGAGTAAAACTTAGTTGGAGGGCTACAACTATCTTTTGCGCCAAAGCGAGCATGGCTCAGCGGGCATATGTAAGTGTTGATGGCCACGAGGTCTGTGGTTCGAATCCCCCACCCCCAATGTACTCAAAAAAAAAAAACTATGTGGTTCGAATCCCCCACCCCCAATGTACTCAAAAAAAAAACTATCTTTTGCAGCCCAGCCACGTGACAGATTTTGATTGACCAAGTATTATGTTATTATTTTTAATTAAAAAATCATATTTAATGCGTCACTTTACTTCAACTTTTTTTTCCTTCTCCATGACTTTTAATTTCCAACTTTTTTTTTCTGCTTTTTTTTCCTTCTCCATGACTTTTAATTTCCGATTTTGCCCTTCCCTATTCAATTCAGCCTCTCCAATTTATCTTTTTTATCAATGATTTGAATTTTTTTACTAGCAAACCATCAATAAAAAAATCCTGCGACAATTTTTAATAATAATAATAATATCTAAAACCTCACCATTGTCTAACATCCTATGACCTTTTTTAATAAAATTCCTCTTTCCTCTTTCCTCTTCTATCTTATTTCTTTATTCATTTCAAGTTTTCAACTCAATTTCACTTCATTTATCATAAAATAAATAATTAACTATTACCTTTCTAAAATTCTGCAATAAAATTCCACTTTCATCTTCTATCTTTTTTTTTTTTTTTTTTTTTTTTTTCATTTCAAGTTTTTAACTCAATTTCACTTCATTTATCATAGAATAAATAATTAACTATTACATTTCTAAAATTCTGCCACTTTTCGCTATGTTATTAGGCATATGGAGAGATTAAGAAATGTTTACTAAGATTTGATAGTAGCAAATCATCCATAAAAAGAAATACGGGAGAGAATTGAGGAGAGAAGGACAAAATTGGAAATTGAAAATTATGGGGAAGTGGAAAAATGAAAGGAAAAAAAAGCGTTTAACTGACATGAGACATTAAATATGATTTTTTAATTAAAAAAATAACATAAAACCTGACCAATCAAATTTTGACATGTTTGCTGCAAAAGATAGTTGTAGCTCAGCCTGCAACTAAGTTTTACTCTATTTTAAATCTTGCGTTTTATAAATACATGGTAGAAAATGTAGGTAATGTGAACTATAGTCTATATAGAAAAGAGAATGCAATCATCAACATCATGGCATTGGCGTGACTGGTGAAGAAATTAATGATACTATTTTTGAAATGTTGGTAAATAAAAGTAACAAAAAAATCAAAAGTATTAAAGTAAATAAGGTTTTTATGTTGCCTTTGATGTTTTATTTCTGGGATTGTGCAACTTGTTTGAATTACAAAGTCAAACCATTCACTATATTCACATGATTACTTATTTCGATTCATGATAAAATAGGCTTGCCATTTTTATTTTATTATTTTACTTTTTACTTTTAACGTGGGAAGGTGTGAATTTCAAAATACATTAATCAATTGAGTTTTGTTTGTATTGCCGTGAGAATGACTTCCCCATTTAATTTCGCAGAGATCCACCGGTGTTAGAATGCCTTTAATTTATTTTAGTGTCAAGTTGATCTAATTTGAATTTGTATTAAATTATTAGAATGGTATCACTTCCTAATTTTTTTATTGTTGTAATTCTCTCATATTCGAATTGTTCTCTTCTCCTGCTCGTGAACCTAGCTAATGCGATGTTAGTGAACCATGTAAATTTTGTGTCGACTATTGTTTGTGTTTTTATTCTTTGTTGTTCGATTCTGTCGTGATAAATGGAATGGTTATCCGCAAACAAATACCCTATTTATATTTTTTTTAATGAATAAAATATTTATTTTATCCCACAATTATATTTAAATTGTTAATTCCTAATGGAAAATTTCCATTAAAAGATGTTTTTTTAATTTATGTTTTATAAAAGAAAAAAGATTTTTTTTTTATTATTATTCTATATATATATACATAAATGCAGAAATCGAGACAAAACGAGGTCGAGAAATGTATTTTCTATGTCCTGTTTAGCTCACAATGAAATTTTTTTCCTACTCCCTTCCTCATTCCCTACTTTGTTAAGAGCGGGTCCCGTCCCGCAAGAAAATTGGACACACCTCTGACATCAACTATATGTACATTACAAATCATAGTTTGTTCTTACTAACATACTATATTGGTTTGTTATTTGTGTACATCTTTTAAAATAGACCTCACACGTTACTTAAAATTTGCATGTTTTTTTGGGTTGCAAACAAATTTCACGTGTCTGTGAGATAATATACGTTCAATGATTTATAACATGTTGATTAATAATTATTGAGCGTCGGTTAAAGAAGTCGTGCGACAAATATATATATATATATATATATATATATATATATATATATATATATATATTTTGTACCATGAATATTTGTATAATTTACAAAGATACGAGTAGGAAAATTAAACTTTAAATAAAAATCATAAAAGAAACTTAACATTTTCAATTAAATCACATTATTATAAACCAACAAGCATAATTTAACTGATCATATTTCCTAAACAAATTGGTCAAAGGTTCGAATCGGTTGAAATAAAAACAAAAACAAAACAAAAAAAACCCGAATAATTATAATGTTATTCATTTTATTTATTTGTTTGGTTTGAAGAGTTATAATTTTATTCATTATTTGTCCCAAATTAAGAATTAAAATTGTATATATAGGCTATTATCAATTTAAAGCTTTATTTAAGCTTGGCCCCAAAAAAGTACAGAGAAAATGGGCTTTTTAGGCCCATCGGGGCGGATGTTGGATTTTAGGTTCTATTACAAGCCCGGTATAATGCCAGTTGCTGCCTTGCTGGATTCCTAATTATGGAAATTATCACCAATTAATTTTTTTAATACAATATTTTCACAAATGTTCAAGTATTTGTAAAGTTTAACTCTTTCATTTCATGAATATTTTCTTAAATTTATGCCCTAATTTTTTCTATTCATATTCCCACAATTTTAACACCAAGTCTAGGTTGTTTTTTTTTTTTTTTAACCATGTAAGAAGAATATGAAGACTTACGAGTAATAACAAAATTCTATAAGACTATTGATAATTGTGAAAAACAATAGGAAGTATACAATACACATATATAAATGACTATTGATAATTGTGAAAAACAATAGGAAGTATACAATACACATATATAAATGAAAATTGATCATAATTCAAAGACTACTTATATATCTCTAACAAAAATAAAATAAAAATATTGAAAAATTAAAAAGTAAACAAATAATGCCAAGAGGTCTCAATTTCGAATCTTCCTCCTCACATGTTGTAAAAAAAAAAAATAATAATAATAATGTATTGGGCTGGTTGCACGAATAGCAGACCCAAACTAATTGCAAATTTAGCTCTTTAAAATGTATTGCAAATATGGCAAAACAAACTGTTTTTATCACTGATAGACTATTTTCACTGATAGACTATTATCACCGACAAAAATCTATAAAAAGCTGAGGTGATCAGCGATAGACTTCTATCAGCCATAAAACATCAGCGATAGAAATTGTCATATTCGCAAATTTTTAAAAAACATGCTATATTTTTAATTATCTTATTATAAATTGACATCTTTTACAATTTCCCTAATGTATTACTATATTATTATTATTATTATTGATGAGTTACGTAGTGAATTTATGAGTTTGGAGCATCTAATCCATTAAACTAGGTGAATTATGTTTGAGCTGACAAATCATATTTTCTTTTTGTTATTATATTATTTTATTACAAAAATCTTCATTTTATAATTTACGTAATTTTTTTTTTTTTACAACATGTTAGAGTGGAAGATTGAACCTAAGATCTCATGCGATATATCATGTCGTTGAATTATGTTCTTGTTGGCTATAATCTACATCTAGTTGTTTAGGTTATAATAGTCATTTGATTTTTAGAAATTAAGTATACTCCACCAAACAAAATTTGAAACATAATAATAGTAAGAAAAAGAAAGAAAGAAAACATAAATAACATAAAATTTTAAAAATAAAAGAGTAATATCAAATTATTATCAATCGAATCACGATTATCAATTTATAAATTTGGCCCATGCATAGCTTCCGATCATTTTAACTAAGAGGACAAATGTTCAATTAAGGTAAAACCGAACATAATTCAATTGACATAAAGTTATGTACCTAACTAAAAGGACAAAGGTTCAATTCCCTCACCCCACATGAATTAAATACTTCTTCAAACAAAAACAAAGTTGATAATTAAGTCATTGACTTGAAAAAAGACATTTACAATACTAATTTTCCATTTATAACCATTTGATTTTGATGTTTCATGTTTTTAAAAACCAAAAATCATATATGTTTGATAACTGATTTTGTTTTATATTTTGAAAGAACAAAAAATCATAACTTATTTGATAAATGTTGGTTTTCAATTTTTTTTTTTGTAAACAAAAAGAAAAAAAATGTTTGACCATTTTTTATGCTTTATATAAAAAGAGTAGCAAACTATTTCTATAATATTATTTTATCTAATATATGTATAAGTTAAAATCGACTCAAGTTCTTTCCAACATGGAACATCAAACCACTCCTAAATTTTAGTTTTTTCTAAAGAAATTGAAAAATCATTTTTAAATCTTAAATGCTCAAACTAATAAATTATGAGTCAATTTGTGGACAAGAACAACCTTAGTAGATAAGACACAAATTATCATGTCAAAAATTAATGGTTAGATTTCCAAACCCTACAATTATATAATCTATAAAAAAAACAACTAAATAAACTACGAAATATTTAATCACGTTTCATACATGCTCTTAAAACAATTTCAGTTAATTCCAAATTATACTCCCTTCACAAACCCCCATCGAACAAAACCCTATCGTAAGTAATTAATAATTTATATATTTTATTTAATTAAATGATTATTTAAATATATGATACTTAATTAATTATATATTTATTTTGTAAATATGAGGGAGCAGTCTTAAAATTGTCCTTCCATCGATATGTTGTCGTTTCCAAACAGTGAGAAGTACAGAAATAGTATGTTTCAAGATTTTCCTAAATAACATTAACTTCATTCTCTCAATTTCTCTCAATAATATATGGCATATCTAAATTGAAGAATTTGTGCTAGTGAGAATTCTTCTCGTGACTATTCTGCATTGACGGGTTGTCTTATTCGAGTTTTTTTTCTGTATATTCCACCGCACTACAAAGATTAGTAACTTAATCTTAAAAATCCCACACCTATAATATTTGTTTTTTAAATAGACAAACACACCCAACAAAACAAGATTAAAGAACAAGTTAATATAAAGTACAAACCAAAAGAGTACACAAACTACAACTCAAGTACTTCAAAATCTAAAAAAAAAAAAACAAGGCTAAGCAACCATTCACGTTGTACAATATGAAAACGAAGTTTGAAAAAAAAAAAACATAAAACAAAGAGTGATAGAGATGAAATTGAAAGGTATCTAGAAAGTTTGGTTGTGAATGAAAAAAAAAAAAAAACTATTGAGATTGATTTTTATTTCTTTTTTATTTTTTTGTTGAAAAAAAAAAGTGAAAAATAGTTAAGTGGGTGGCGTGTCAAAGGGGGAGGAGACTTTAAAAACAGGGAAGGCGACGTCCAGAGAATTTTAACGGTCTTTTATAATTATTATTTATTACCTTCAATTTATCATTTTCAAACTTAGTTTTAATTTACTCTATCATTTTAATTTTTTTAATTTACGTTCCTTGGTTTAGTTAAACTTCATAAATTAGTTTTATCATCTAAAAAGATGAAATATTTAAAGAATGTTTGAAGCGTTGAATATGTTATTATAGTCCATGATTATAAGAATTTTTTTAAATTATAATAATTGTAAATAATAGATACTATTGAAGTCATTAGAGTTAAAGTTGGTGCCACAAACACCCTAAGGAGTATTTGGGACACCAACTTAGAGTTAGGTGAACTGAGTTATAATAATTTCGCCAACGTTTGACCCACCGACTATTATAACTCACAATCAATAAAATAACTCTACTGACTTCAACAATAATTATTATTCACATACTATTATAATATAATAACTTATTCAGTGTCTCAAACATCCCTTTAGTTTCTTTATAATTTTTTTTTCTTGCAAAGTTATTTAATTAATGTAGGGATTGAGTTATGATCTCTTAGTCAATAACACAACCTTATAATTTTTTCAAAGTCTTGAATGTTAATAAATATAATATACTGAGTCACAACGAGAACACTAAAATTTGGTTATAAAATTGTTCACTATGAACACACATGATCTTCTACCAAGATATGATTACGTTTATCTATGCTTATAAAAAATATAAATGACAACAAAAATATAGCTGACATGATATATCAAACTAGTGATGAAAAAGTTATAGGTTCAATTTTCACAATCACATATTATAAAGAAAAAATATCTTAAGACACGTAGAAAAAAATATATCAGTACAATAAAAAAAAAAAAAAGTAATAATTTGTGAAATTTAACTGAAGAATAAGAATTAAATTGAAAAAAAGTAAAAATTATAGGGATTGGTGTAAGATTATGTGGACGAAATTGAAACTAAACCATAACTAAATTTGTAATTTATTACTATTTCTATTACTATTATTTTTAAAAATATTATTATTAATTTGATTACTTGGGTGTTGTTTTCGATTGCGTGAGCGGATGGGGACGGCCGGACCGCCGGTCCAATCCTTCACCGAACCCCTTTGGCCCTCTTCTCTCTCTACGCAATTTCCTTTCTGGAAGCCTTTTTGCGGTTTAGTCTTGTCTATTATAGGCTTATAGCCACTCACCTGCCTTCTAGAAACTCTCTCTTAATATTTCTTCTTATTCTTATTAATATATTCATTAATATATTCATTAAGAGCTAATTAAAATAGTCCGTGTCTATAATAATAGGTAAATAATAAATACTATTAAAGTCAGTATAGTTATTTTATTTATTATGATTTATAATTGTCGGTGTGTCAAACGTGGATTGAATTAATAACATAGTCTACTCAACTCTAAGTTAGTGTCTCAAACACTCGTTAAATTACAAGTCCTTACAACTTTTACATATGTGTCAATCAAATCTCTACATTTTAAAAGTGTCTAATAGTAAACATATTCAACATTTTTAAAAGTAATAGATTTATTAGACATAAATTTAAATTTTGTGTCTACTAAGATTATGATCTTTTAATGATATAATAGATCTCTAAACTTTTTTAATTTTTTTTTAGTAGGTCGAAGATCTATCGAGCAAAAAATTAAAAGTTTAAAGACCTATTAAATACTCAAAACCGTAAGCAAAATTGAAAGTTCAAAAAACTTATTAGACACTTTTTAAAGTTTAGAGATATATTAGACACAAATCTAAAAGTCTAAGAGCTAAACTTGTGATTTAACCAAATATTTTTATCATGTTTGATACATGATTCTAAAAATCAGGTATAAATTTTAAGTTTTTTCATGTGTGATTTAACCAAATCAGGACTTTTTAGTCTAATCCTAAAGTTTCTAAGTTTTCAAGTGTATATATTTTATTAGGGTTCTTAGACTTTTAAAATGTTTCCATTAGTTGTCCCAAACTTTGAAGTTTAGTTCATTTTGGTTTATAGATTTTCAAAATATAAAAAAGTTGGATAAAATATAATTTTGGTCCCTAAAGTTTGGAGTTAACTTTTATTTCATCCTTGAAGTTTTAGGGTGGCACTTTAGTCTCTAAAATTAGAAAAATGTTCTAAATACCCCTAAGCTCCTTTAACCCTCAGTTAACTAAGGTACCATGATGATGACAACGTAGATGGTTAAATTGCTTATTGTAACTTGTGGTTTGAGAAATTATATTACTTTAATAATATGTTTTTTTTTTTTTTTTGTGTGAATGAACTTTATCTCTCCTCCTTTCTTCTTCTTCCTCTCTTATTTTCTCCTCCCTCCACCAAATCTCATCATCCTTGGTTGACTCTCTCTTTTGCCAATTGTCAGAATAAACCTTCCTTGTTCTAAAATGTTCAAATTTTGAACAATCAACGATGGTTCTATTAGACACCACGGGGTTTCATGTTGGTTTTAGGATGAAACTCCAATGATGTCTAATATAGTATCAGAGACCACGAAACTCAAACGGGTATTCGGTCCAAAAATGAGATTCCGACCCAAGATGGTGAACCCAAAGAGGCACCATCTTGAGGGGGCATGTTGAGGATCCCACATCGGAAAGATGAAGGGACCTCACTCACAATATCACATACATGGACTACTCTTCCTATTACCAATTGGTTTTAGGATGGAACCCCATGATGTCTAATATGGTATCAAAACTGTTGAGGATCCCACATCGAAAATATGAAGGGATCTCACTCACATTATAACATACAACTACTCCTTCTACCCCTAATTGGTTATTCCACATACATAGACTACTCCTCCTTATCACCAATTGGTAATGTTTCTTGAATCAACGAGGACTTTTGGTTTGCTCGAGGAGAAGGAAGAAGAAGATTAGGGACGGAGAGAAAGCTTCAACTACCAATTTGCTAAATCAACATTGTATGATTAAAGTGTTCCTTTTGAAATCTCGTGTACATCGTTGCACCTTATTTGCTAGAGGCAAAACTATTTTGCATTGCAGTATTCTAGGTCTTGAGAAAAATACTTCGATTAAGCTTCAAATTAAACTTTAGATTAGTTTAATAATTAGGCTCACAATCTTTAAAATATTAATTAAAAAAAATACCTATTTTGATTGATACATATATAAATAGATAATTTATAGGAAAAATAGAAAGTTTAGGTGGTTTATATTTAATTGGGTTTGTCAAAATTTAGATTTATTTCGAATCATTTTTTTTTTTTTCATAAAAAATATTTTAATTAAAGCATAAATTGAACGCATGACTTTTCTTAGTCAAAAATATAATCTTATGTCAATTGAACTACATTCGATTTGACAACCTCCTCAACTTTTTTACTGACAAATTAAAAAAGTTTAAATTTATATAATTTGTCTAATTAGGAAACTTGATATGTACATAAGTAAAACCTTATATATACCAAAATCTAACTTGCAAGCCAAAAACTTCTTTAAAAGTCTCATCTCTTCCTCTATTTATTGTAGTTTGAAATACTTGTCAATTTCTTTTTCTCCCCTTTCATGGAATAAAAAATATCCAATATTTATTTTAAATATCTTTATTTTGGTGTAGGGTCCACTTTAAATAATAAATTAAAATTAGTAGAGAACATAAAAGAAAATTAATGGGAAAAAATAATTATTAATTATTCACACTTTACAAAATGCGACTTTCACTACAAGAAAGTTGACATTTTTCGGAGGTCACAACCTTCGAAAAAGCACTACATGAACCTTCGATAAATCTTTTTTCGAAGGTTAAATGAACCTTCGAAAAGTGTCGAAATAAATTCCGTCGGGAAAAGCTTTTCGAAGGTTCATTAACCTTCGAAAAAAGATTTTTTTTTCGAGGGTTTATTAACCTTCGAAAATTAATTTTTTTTCAAAGGTTCATTAACCTTCAAAAATTAATTTTTTTTCAAAGGTTCATTAACCTTCGAAAATTAATTTTTTTTCGAAGGTTCATTAACCTTTGAAAATTATTTTTTTCAAGGATTCATTAACCTTCGAAAATTATTTTTTTATCAACGCTCGAAACTCCATCAAACCCATTTCTCAATTGAATCGATTGTACGTCAGTAATTTAGGTGGTTTAAACTAAACAAGCTAATGTGTGCATGTGTCTATATTAGAGAACATTAATAAAAAAAATAATCCAAGCAACTACAAAATTATAAAAAAATAATTTGATCCTCTTGAAGTGAAAAACTCTCTTTCATATAAATTACAAGACCTAATCTATCAATCAACAAACCACTTCAATTCCGAACTCATCAGCCGTTTACTTCTGCTTGAATTGAACTTATTACCTATCAGAACAATCAACTGAAACCAACCATTCATATGCATGGGCTTTGTAAAAATAACTATACCAATTCACAAACTAACTGCCTATGCGTTACAGACGAGCAAAATGGCATATTAACATGAAGACGATAAATGCTATCTACCATCCAGAATTGTTACCGTTACGTCGTTCAAAGATACGATGTCGTGGCCTTCTGTAAACAAGTTTGTATTGATCGATCGAGGCTCTCGTTGAAGTATAGGTGGACTGTCTTGGCTGTGGCAGAGAAGAAGATTCACAGTGTTGGTCTATAAGCCGGAGAGTCTTGTACACACAACATTGCTATATGTATGCATTTCAATACTTCATTATCAGGGGATGAATCGTGAATAGACGGATCGAGAAGTTCCATCGCTCTTCCATCATTCCAAAGTTTCCAAGCCTGAAAAAAGTTTATATTTAGTCTATGACTAACTACACCTCAACTTGTAGATTCAAGTTTCCAACAGATGGTGTTCCTCCGACCACAGATTAATTCCAATAATAATACACCAAAACTATAGACATCTGATTTCACCGAAAATAAACCTTCCATTGCATACTCCGGAGCCATGTAACCACTGCATTTAGACAATGTTCGGAGGATTAGATTTATTAGGTTACTTATATTAAGGGTGTTGCATCAGTAAGTTATCTATACTCACTATGTGCCAACAACTCGAATTGTATTTGTTGCCTCGTTTTGGTTTCCACCAAATATTCTAGCCATGCAAAAGTCTGATATCTTTGGATTCATGTCTTCGTCTAGGTCTAGCAATATGTTGCTAGCTTTATTAATTTTCAGAACTGCCCCCAATGGGAGCCTGACCTACTATAACACTTGGAGAAACAAAATGTAAATATTTGACAACCATCTAACAATAGAAAACTCAAGCCATAGTGAAAAACTTGAATATGCAAGCTTATGAAATAGCAACTCTTACCACTAAAATAATTACCAGAAGAAGCTTAAATATCATTATAGGGTCTATAGCTAACCAAAGAACTATAATCAATGAACTCATTATGAACCGAAACCTAAATTAGAAAATAGGCTTACAAGCACATTTCTCCCCTTCAAAAATCATTACAATCTCACTCTTACCTTAAAAAACACTTATAAGGATTCTTAGAATTTTTAGAAGTGCTTTTAACTATGTAAACAAACATTATGAAAATTTTGAAAGTGATTTTAATTAGCCAAATGTATTTTTCACTCTAGCAAAAGTCATTTCAAACTCAACCTTCAACCAAGCTAACAAATTTTGAAATCATCATCAATGAACAGGGAAGTCCTAAACTGTTGTGATGCATACACTTATTAGTTTTATTGGTACCCACAAAATCAACAATCTGTCCCCATTTTTTTCCCTCTGTGGGGATGGCGGCAGTATCAGAGTAAATAGATGGAATTGACAGATTCAGAAAAACTCAAGACAACTATGAACAGGGTAGAAAACAACATACACGATTGAGCTCATTTTCGATCATCTAAGGCACAACTTCTTAAATCTGGCAAATCAGTTTGAGAAACCTTTCTGGTAGAAAGACCAAGCTTAGTCCCGACACGAACCAAGGTTTCAAGCGATCTGGAACTATTAGCTAAGAGGTCCTCATCTATCTGGACCGAGTCCTGTATAACAATTTGCAGATTGTACTTAAAAAACCTGTTATAGATAGCTGGTAAAGAAATCCCTCAAATATGTTATTATACAACTTCTGTTACACCGCAATTGTTGTAGACATGTTTTCTTCCAGGTAGACCCTAATATACTATGGAAACGCGTTATCAAAAGTCTTTCTTGATTTCCTGGGAAAACATTCAATTTCAATACAGTTTAATGATTTGATTAGAGAGTTTTCAACTTTTCACCAGAATTATTTAGAATATCATTTCTATTACACTTGACTGAATTTTTAGCATAATTCCAGGTTAACTAAGTTTTTTCATGTAATTTCATTCGCCCACTACAAGGAGGGTGTTTAAAAGAAAAGAACATTGTTTCCAGCCCCACCAAATTGTAAGCCATCGGTGACTGCAGAGAAATGATATTTTTTCCCCTTTATTTTCTTCCGGCTAAGATTAGTTTAGGGTTTATTAACATACAATGCAAAATTAATTGCAACAGTCCATGCCACCAAGAAAGACACGTGATGACTTGCTCGTGGAAGATGTTAGAACAAAATACTCTTTCTCATTACACCGAGCTCTTCCAGTAAATTCCTTTACGTAGGTTCTCAACTTCTTGTTTTTTCACAGTTTTTCCTTCAAATAAAACATCTAGGGGTAGAGACTATGTTGGTTAAATGTAAACTAGGGAACCCATTTCTATCAAATTTTCAACTTTTGAACAATAATAAACATAATCCAGCCACTACCACTTGTTAAAGAACTTTACTGGCAAACATATATAGGTAGAGTCCAGACACCCTATACCGCATCATTAAAGATGAAAAGTACCTTTATTCAATTACAAATGGTAGAAATCCCTAGCACTTTCTTAAAGAGAGGGACAAGCATGCCATGTGTGGATATAATTGTTGAAGTATACAATTTTACCTCTTTTGACATTTGTTTGAGGTGAGAGACCAACACTTTAGCTGTTTTTTCAGTGCCCCTTGTGATAAGAACATGGTTTGCTCCAACAACTACTACCTAAAATATGTTAAGATCAGTTAGTAAAAATTTAAGTGGGAATTCAGCATAAACATTATGCTACTCCACGTCTGCATACCTTGTCATTGGTCTTTGCGGCAACTTGTCTGACTAGCTTTGCACCAATATTCTCAATTGGATCCTCGAATTCAACCTAGCCAGCATAAGTAAATTATGTGCGGTGAAGTTTTCAATCTGTAGCTCAAATATTTTTAAAAACCACAAAGAAACAATTATAAACTTGAAAAAAATATACTAATTTTGCAATTCAAACACCATAAGTAGACATGTTTTTCACCACTTTATAAGGTTGAGAACAAAACAAATTTATTTGGTCACTTGGTATATAGATATACTGACAAAACATGTTTTATTCTCCTTAATGTAGCAAATACAATTTTTAAAATCACAAAGCAAAAATGTTGTGCAATGCTCTCAAGTGTTTAAGTAAAGAGGTCTAGAACTAGAAACACATGCAAACAATTGAACAGAAATAGAATAGGATTCTAGCCTCCCCTCATCAGTATCAAAGTAGCATGTAGCCACTTATATTTATCATCCAAATCTGATAAACAATTTACAGAAGTTAAAGTTATAAGGTACTGTATTGTTCATGACGATTGCTCAAATTGATAGCACAAACTTTGAATCCAACTCCATATACATAACTACACCCAAAATTCATCGGAATTCAAAAATGAAAATGAAAATTTACAGCCCAGAACAAGATGGATTCCATTCAATAGATTCAAAATTTGTCTCTGGTAACAAAAATCAGTACGAAATCTGAGAATCAAGAATACCAGAGATCTGAAATCGGAAATCCTTGGATTTAGAGAATACCTAATCGCAATCTTCGGAATCGTCTTCAGCAATGGTCTCTAAGCGAGGAGAATTGGAGGTTTTGGTTGGAGAAATAAGAGGCGGAGGAGCGACCTCGATCATCCAGGAGGTCAAAGTTGAGATCGTCTTCGCCATGGAATCTGCAAGTGAGAGAATGTTGAGAGAGTTGGGAGAAGAAGATGAAATGGAGGAGAATATTTATAGAACGGAAATTGGGGAGGAAATTACAGAGAACTGACAAATAGAGAATGTGAGTGATTCAAACTAGTGATTCTGCCGACGGACAAATAGAGAATGGCGAGATACTCGAGGACTACGGACAAATAGACCGGAGCTCCAGCGCCGACGCGTACTTTCCGGCCTTGAGAAACCTAGTGATTCTGCAACGGGGAACTGGAGACTAGCTTTGTGCGATCGGGAGACGGATTTGGGGACTTTGGGTTTAGCTCTGCCGCCCTTGTATTGTATAAAATATCGGATTTGGAGACGGATTCTATTGAGAGAGAATAGAGATCTCAAATGATCTCCTTTTATTGTATAAAATATTTTGTTTTTAATAAATTAGAAAACCTTCGATTAAAGTCATAAAATTTGTATAAAATATTTCGTTTTTAATAAATTATATATATACTTTTATTGAAGGTTTTTTGAAAACCTTCGATTAAAGTCATAAAGAATTATAAATTGTGAAAATATCTTTTTCGAAGGTTTTAATAATCTTCAATAAAAGTATATCGTTTGTTAGGTTATAACCTTGGATCTTTTTCAAAGGTTTTTAATAACCTTCAATAAAGAGTAGATCTTTTTCAAAGGTTTTTAATAATCTTCGATAAATAGTAGATATTTTTCGAAAGTTTTTTAATACCTTCGATAAATGTATATTTTTTTCGAAAATTTTTAATAACCTTCGATATAGAGAGTAATATTTTTTAAAGATTTTTTAAAACCTTCAATAAATGTATATCTTTTTCGAAGGTTTTTAATAACCTTCGATAAAAGTATATCGTTTTCGAAGGTTTTTAATAATCTTCGATAAAGAGTAGATCTTTTTCGAAGATTTTTAATAACCTTCAATAAAGAGTAGATCTTTTTCGAAGGTTTTTTAATACCTCCGATAAATGTATATCTTTTTCGAAGGTTTTTAATAACCTTCGATAAAGAGTAGATATTTTTCGAAGGTTTTTTAATACCTCCGATAAATATATATCTTTTTCGAAGGTTTTTTATAACCTTCGATAAAAATTGGTCGAAATAGGTCAAGTTTGTTGTAGTGTTTGGTATGTATTGTTTGGTTTCATGAATGTAGATTAACAGATTCTCAGTCTCAACAACAGGCAAACAAAATAATTAATAAAAGCTATTTTAATTTATAAAAAAAGGAATATCTTGAAATTAAAATTTCAATTTTCTAAAATTAGGTCGTGTGGTAACTGGGTATTTGACCACATATTATATATTATTTAATTAAGTAATTTCTATTACTGGTTCATGAACACCTGTCGGATATTATATCGAAATTAATATAATTAATAGATTATTATTGTCAAAAATTAAGAATTATTCAAATTATCAAGCACAACAGAACACATCTCCACAATGATACGATATTGTCCACTTTGAGTTTAAACCTTTATGACTTCTTTTGGTTTCACCTAAAATGCCTCATACCATTGATGACAATTGTCCCTCCTTGTATGCCCCTAATGTGATTTGTTGAAATGACTTGAATTCTTGTTATGACCATCTACGATTGGTCGGTACAAGAGTCTCGTTGATCGGAGTCGAGGGGCGAAACGCCCTGGTGGAGGTATGGTGGCAACGCCCCTAAAGGAAAAAATCTGATTTGGGTTTTACTTATTTGTTTTGGGCTTTGACCCATTTTGTATTAGGTCATTTGAAGGGTGTCATATATAAACCTTCTAATGACTTCAAGTGTCCTTATCTGTTCATTTTGTAATTCTCCTATTTTGTAATAATAATGCTCTCTCTTCTGCTTGTAGATGTAGCTAACACGTTAGTGAACCACGTAAATCTGTGTCGATTTCTTTTGCGCTTATTTGTTATTTGTTATTGATTTGTCGTAACACAAATAAGAAGTATAATTTGAATTACGATACTTGTGACTATACATTCAAATGAATTGCGATACTTTTAAGTGAGAATATTCTCGTGTCAAGAACTCCACCAAGCTATGAGTAAATTGATAATTATTTATTTTCACAATAAACTTATAAGTATGAAGACTTTATATATAAGTCTTTACTTAAAAAAAAAAAAAAAAAAAAAATCGTATAAGTCTAATTCTAAAATATGGTTTGATGGAAGAAGAATAATTCAAATTAAAATTCAAAGTCTGAAATATTTGGATGAGATTATGAGATATGAGGTTGTAAACTGTCGATTTCATGCCTTAGTCTTTGGTCAGGTCTTCAACCCCACAATAAATAAATAATAATAATAATAAATATATTAATTAATAAGACGAAATTCCACGGCTGCGTAGCGCGTAGTACCAAATCTGTATTAAACTGTTAACCCACAGACTCCATGCGTCGTTTAACTTGTAAAAACTAATTAATCGCACTTTTCTCTTAAATCTTAATAATAAATTAACTTCAATTTCCTTTTTAAATTAACTATTAGTCTTATATTTTCTTTAATTTTGACTACAAATCTATACTGAATTAACATAAATCTAACTTCAATCTCACCCTATATTATTTACATTACATCAAATTTACTATAAATTCTTATCAAATTAGTGCTATATAAGTTTTTTTTTTTTAAGGTATTTAATTAATGCGGGTGGAGTGATTGAATCTTCGACCTCTTAATAGGCACAACTTTATGTCAATTAAGTTATGTTCGGTTTGACTGTTATATAAGAGTTGTATATTTAATTTGTTCAACTTTTGTTTTTATTAAAATAATACTTCAAAACTCAATCCAAAATCATGTTTTTTTCAACTAAACTTGTGATTCCAAACTCTTGTGCCATCCATGGAGAAAGCAAGAATAAGGAAGACATTTATCTTGAAGTATGAAGATTCAAATCCTCCCCTTTGTTGTTGAACTAAAAATAAATAAATTGTAATACAAGTTTTAGGACTTGAACTTTCTCGAAATTTTAAGAAATGTTAAATAAATCATTTGATTTTCAATTTTATGTCTATTTGTTCTATTTAAGATTTCTTAAAATTCACGAATCTACTTGACACAAAATTAAAAGTTTTAAAACTCTATTAGATATTAAATTAAATTTTATATAATAAATCGATTAATTTTTAAAATTTACAGATATATATGTCAATGATGAATTAGACACTTATTGAAAATTTGATCTATATTTAGATACTTTTTAAGTTCATGCCTATTAAATATTTTTTTTTTAATTTAGTAGAACCTTATAATTATAGAACACAAACTTGAAATATCATGAACTAAATTTATAATCTAACCTATATATATATAAAAAAAAAGTACTTATTAGAGAATTTATCAAATGTAACAAAACTATTATAATAGAAACAAACGACAAATAAATAACACAGAGTTAGCGTGGCTCACTAACACTGTTAGCAACGTTGGGGTTGAGGAAAAAAAATGTTTATTATCTTGATGTGAAATAGTACAAAATTATAGAAGTATTACGTGAAATAAGGATTAAATTTTTTATATATATATATATATATATAGTATACTTCTAATAACCTAAACGGAATGAAAAAAAAAAAAAAAAAACATAGTGAAATATATAGAAAACAAAATTAAGATATAATATAACTATCAAAACCGGCCAAACACACAGAGAAGAGAGAGAGAGATCTTAAATTCCATGGTCGTGCAATGAACTTAACAATATTTCGGATTAAATCCGACAAAAAAAAACCGGATAGGGTTTTGTCGAAACAAAAAGAAACATTAAAATTATGCCAATTCATGCTACGATGTCGTTTACTTCTTATTTGTGTATGGTTTTATTTATTTATTATATTTTATTATGTTTACGAGAGACCAAACCATTATTCTCATTTGTTGTAATTACAATTAGGTCGGCTTTGTGTCTGCAAAACGACAGAATCCAGGAGGCGGAGGCGACGCCGCCGTGTTCCCGGCAGCGGCGTCATTTCGCCGGCTGTGTGCCTTATAAATCTTTGTTTAGTTTTGGTTGACTTGTTATTCAACAAAAAAAAAAATGTTTAAATCATATCTATTTTAGTTTCATCTAAAAAAAAAATCATTAGTTTTTGTCGTTGCTTTTTTTTTTTTTTGAGGACTTGTCGTTGCTTTTTAACAAACAAAATATGTTTTTATCAATTTCTATATATTTTAAGTATTTTTATTTTTTTTAGTGTGTTCAGAAATTATTTTAAAATCATCTAATTAGAGAAAAATGTGTATTATTATATGTGAGAGAAAAAATTTCGAAAGATAGTCAGCAAGAATATAGAGATAAAAAAATATTGATAATTTCTACCGACATCATTTTTTTTTAAAGTTATAACCTTTCTACTGACACTTAAGCTAATCCTACGTAGCAATTATTTAATTTGATATTACATGTGGTTAAGAACTTGTAAAATATTTAACATTTTCAGCAACATGAATTTAAATTAGGGTTGATTGCACAAATAGCAATCAGGCCCAAACTAATTACAAATTTAGCAAACTTTAAAATGTTTTGTAAATATGGCAAAAAAATTTGTTTTTATCACTGATAAACTTTATCATATTACTGATAGACTTCTTTCAGTGATAAGCTATTATCACTAACAAAAATCTATAAAAAGCTGAGGTGAACAGCGATAGACTTCTATCAGCCATAAGATATCAGTGATAGAAATTGTTATATCCACAATTTTTTTAAAAACATGCTATATTTTTAATTATCTTAATCTAAATTGACATAGGTTACAATTTTCCTTTAATAACCTTTAAATTATGTATAAAGTTAAAGATATATTTAACACAAAAAGAAGCATATTTATCACATTTTTTTAACCATTTTTTTTTTTTTTTTTTTTTTTTTGTCTCTTCTTCGAAAAATATAAATAAAATCATAAACAAATTAAACTATTTTTTTAATTTAATTTTCTTTTTATTGGATGTTTAAATTGTAATTAAAATTTGACTTTTATTTATCTTTCCAATAATATCGCTTGTGTTTCCAACCTTGTGTATTTAAAAATGACAAATGTTGTCAAGGTATAATAATTTAATCACGTTCACAAATGAAATAACTGACTAGCTACATCACTTTATACCCATAGTTATTTTCTCTTTAAAAAAAAATTATTAATTTAAAAAAAAAAATATATATATATATATATATATATATATATATATATGAACTAAAATGAGAGAGTGAGGTGTTTTTTTATTTATTATTTAACTAGAGAAATTTTTATTTGAAAGAGATCACAATTATATATATATATATATATATATATATTGAAAAAACTAGCTAGAGATGAGAGAGGGTTGAAAAACTCTAGAGAGAGATTGCTGATGTTGGAAGCTATAATTTTTTTATTTATTTTTTATTGAATAATCAGTCTTTAATCTTTATATATACAACACCAACTACAAAAAAAAAAAAAAAAAAAAAAAAAAAAAAAATCTTAATTCAACCAATTAATGTCCTAACTTTGGTTCTAGAATTTATTCTGTGTTACGCAACCCTGTTTAAAATTTCAAAATCTACCCACATTATTCTTCATCTGCATTTCATTTAATTCAGTTAGGTTTCACTATTTTAAATTAAATTTATTAATAAATCCAAATTGAGTGAAAATATATTTATATATTACTTGGAGTCCCCAACTTGGGTTAATTAATTTAAATCCAGAATACAATTAATACCATTCAAATAAAGTAAAAGAAATAGAATTTATATTATTTGGACATGGAGTCCCCAAGTTGACACAATTAATTAACAAAGCAGTCCCTTGGAAAAACATGTTTTACATAACACAAATAGTCCCTTTCCCCTCCAACTAAATAACAACATTAATAATAACCCAACCAATTAAAACTACACATGTAATCAATGTCGTTAATTTATGGCAATAACATAGTATTATTAAATTTTTACAAAAATAAATAAAAATATATATTATTATTAGTTTAATTAATTAGTCGGGAGTTAGTTGGAGAGTAGATCAAATTTGGTTCACCTTGCCTACTTGACCACTTCGATAATGCCTAACTCCTCCAAAATTTTCTTTTACATGCCGGCCGTCTAATTACATTATTATAATTAGATTAAACGAAAGACGAGAAGAAAAAAAAAATCATAACTATTTGATATTTTTTAAAAAAATTAAGCTTATAAATACTACTTAAAAAAAAAACATAACTATTTGATGTTTTTTTTTTATGTTTTTTTAAAAAATTAAGCTTATAAATACTACTTCTCGCTTCCATTTTTCTTTATTTTGTGGTATACTTTATAAATATGTTTTTAAAATTCAATTCAATTTTTTAAAGAGAAAAAATAATGTTTGAAAACTTGTTTTTGTTTTTTTTAATTTAGCTAAAAACTCAAATGTTTTTTTTAGGAGAGACGTGAAAATCATAAAAAAAAAATTGTGTGGAGAAAAACACGATTTTTAAAACAAGAAAATTAAAAATGGAAACCTTATCAAATTCGACATTAATTTTTATATCATATTTGAATCTAAGACAAAATATGACTAATCCATGTATTTTGTGTTTTGGTTTTGCTCTTAGTTGTTTGAACCAATAAGAATATTTCATTGGTATGTTTACTTAATGGTAACATAATTGGTTTGGGTAAAATTTGACTTTGAAATGGTTAAACCAACTATATGAGCCCAAAAAGGGAGCTGGACCAAATCCAACTCACACGCTGAGCCTAGGTTCGAGGCCGAGTCGAGCCCTTTGGCGACCTTAGAGGCCTAGGTTGAAGATTAGGCCGAGAGGCTTTGTTTGAGGGCGAGTCTTTCCCTGTAGTTCCATTCCCTAATTTAACCCATATAAAAAGGAGGGGCGAGCACGCCTCCAAGCTACTCCAAAATAAATTTAATCTTTTGTCTAAGTTATTCACAAATATGATACCAACTCAAGCGTTGAAGTGTGGGTGACTTAACACTGTGTCAGTGCACAAATCATTATTTTACACGACATTCGTTTAATTTCCATTATCATCTAAATTTACCGTTAATCCAAAATTTAGTATCAACATTGATTATTAAACTAACGTATAACATAAAAATCTAATATGTAATTAATCAACACGAGTCAAATAAATATAGGACTAAATATATCCAACCGTCTTTACTTTTGAGTCAATTTTAGTCATTAATCTTCTAAAATTTTCAATTTTACTCCATGAGAAATTTTAATTAAATTCTTCAGCAAAAACATTGTTAGGTTAACTTAATTCGACATGTGAAATTCAATCCATCTATCAATAATATTTATTAATTTCTTTTAAAAAAAAAAGTTATTTATTCTAAATGTCATGTTGATAGGTGCAAATTATATATTCATAAATTAATAATTTAATGACACGTCGACTTCTTATGATAAATTTTCAGAAGTGTTCTATACAACGACTTAGTTAATTAGTAATTTGTTTATATTATTGAAGGTAAAATTATAAATTTTAAAATATTAAATATTAAAGATTAGAGATGATAAAGATATATTTTATTTTTGCCCCTTCGAATACGGCTTGAGAAAGGAGGTGTACAAATTCGTAATTTGCATTTTTATTATTATTTTTTTTTGACGTAATATTTAATCGTTTTGAAAACAAGACACAATTAAATCAAATTAAAAAATCTCATGCTTATCGATTACCGGATCTCTACCCCACCGACCTCAGAATAACAACTTGTATATCGTAATAATTAATTGTAAATTTGTAAATGTAATTTCATGTACTTTATTCATTAATAATTAAAAATTTGCAACGTGTATGCCACATAATTGCACATAGCGTCACGCATTTAAATTAAGCACATGACACGTATACAAAAAATATAATTCTACATATATATATATATATATATATATATATATATATATATATATATATATATATGGTATTGCATATTGATTTAATGTCAATAACATGAATACTTTATTATTCACTGCTGATAACTATAATCCAATCTCTTATAAGACGTTCGTCTTATGTTTTTTTTTTTTTTATAAATATGAATCTATAAAGTCTTGAGAGATTTTAAAAAAATTAATGGGTGGAATTTGTGTATGAATTCTACAATTAAAGAAATAGATTATGAAACATCAAACCTAACTCAACTAATTAAAAATATTATATCTCAACCGAAAAATTAGAGTATAGTGAGTATTGTTAAACTCAATATATATATATGACGGGTTGCATCAATAGAATCAGACCCAAAATAATGTCAAATATAGTTTTTTTTTTTTTTTTACAAATATGACAAAAAAAAATCAATGATAACCACTAGTATAATGCTATCATGAAACTACTATTAGTGATAGTCATTTCACAAAATTTTATTAAAAAAAAAACGAAAGTATATCCTATCACCGATAGAAGACTATAAGTAATAAAAAAAATCGTATTCGTAAATCTTTTAAAAAAGTGTTATATTTTTAATTATTTTACTCTAAATTGATACATGGTGCAATTATGTAAATATACACATACGAAAAACTTAAGTTTATGTGTAGTTCCTCAAAATTTATTGTGATTTACTATAGTATTTGTTACGGACTACTTCAGCCTCACGTCACCCGCTGACATCACATCCATTTCTCAAGGAGTGGGGGACCACCGCACCAAGCTCCGGACGAATCGCCCCCAATCTCCTCGAGAATTGGGGAAAGACGGTTGTGGCCATCATGATAGGGCACGTGGATCCAATCTCAGTTGGTTTGCACCCCTCGTCCTGGTCCAAGCATTCATCCGAATGCCGAGGGACCGGGTCATTCAGGGAACATTCCCTCACTGCTAGCTATAAATACTCTTTTAGTTGAAAAGGAAGGGGAGGAGGACGAAAAGGGACAAGTAACTCTACCCTAAAGTCTCTCTCTCTAACTACTCTTACTTATGTTCAGACCTTTCGAATCGGAGGCCCGTGGGCCAAGCCCACCGGTGCAAGATGATGCTTTCTCTCCTCCTGCAAATATCCTGTCATGACGCCGACCACCGCTAGCGACGGAACGCGCAGAGGAGTTCGATGATGCAAAATCCTGCATCTAACAATATTTTATATGAAATAAAAGGTAGACTTTTTAAGGTGTGTGAATACTATTTATGTAATTTTTAAGATTTATAATCTCATGATTTGAAATAGGTATAAATTATAAGATTTGATTTTGTAATATCGAGTTACGAAAGTTTGACTTATTGTCGGAGATCGTTGAATTAAAAATTAATTTTTTGATGTTATATTGTATAAAATTTGTATCCATGTTGAAATTTTACGTAATTCAAATCGATGACGATAGAAGTCATACGAAAGAGTAATATTCTTTCAAACTCAATGAAAGGCTAAAATGAAAAAGTATGAAAAAGGAAAATAATAAGATGTATAAAATGTCAACCATGATGTTGGATAAAGGAAAAAGGTTGTATGTATAAAAATAATAAAGAACGAGATTATTAAAAGAAAACTACTCGAGAAGAAGAAAGGGAAAGAAAATATTAACTAGATAGGGAAATAAAAACTAAAAAAATAAATTAAATAACAAATTCAACTTTATTTAGGTTAGCCTCTCATTTATTAATTTAAGTGAAATTGTTACTATTATTTTTTATTAACTTCTCCCCTTCCCCTAGATTGATTTCCAAACAATTATAAATATAACATTAAGTTGGTATCTCATAAAAAAAGGATATTTTAAATAAACATAAATAAAAAATTTGGTAAACTATTTCTTATATCCAAAACCAATAAGGTAAAATAGGCTGTTTTTTTTTAATATTTTAATTTTTTAAAACTTATTATAAAAATATTGTAATTTTCAAACTATTTATAAAAATATAGCAATTTTAAACAGAGGTCGTCTTTTGAAAAGACGACCTCCACATCTGGTTAACTTCATTTATTAAAAAATTCATATCTTTTTAACCAGATATTCAAAATTTTCAAAAAAGGTATGGTTAGAAAGCTAACCGCGAGAGCTTCAATTTGATATGTGGTTTCACTATTTTTGGAGTTGTGTATCAAAAGATAAAGACCATCGAAGTTGGACTATAATTCTGCAAATTTTAGAACTGAAGATTCTTTTGAATAGTGCATTAAAAAATTGACATCTTTTTACTCAGATATTAAAAAATTTCTAAAAAGATACGGTTGAAAAGCTAACACAGAGAGCTTCAATTTGATATCTAGTTTCACTATTTGTAGAGTTGTGTATTAAAAGATACAGATCGTCGAAATTTAGCTACAGTTTTGAAGTTTTCAGTCGTATCTTCAGTTTTGGGTTTAGTGAACTTTTCATAACTTTGACGATATATATATTTTGATACACAACTAAAAAAATAGTGAAACTAGGTATCAAATTGAAGCTCTCTGTGTTAACTTTCCAAGAGTACCATTTTCGATTTTTTTTAATATTTGGGTAAAAAGATGTCAATTTTTTAATGCACTATTCAAAACAATCTTCCGTTCTGAAATTTGCAGAGTTATAGTCCAACTTCGATGGTTTTTATCTTTTGATACACAACTCTAAAAATAGTGAAAACAGGTATCAAATTGAAGCTCTCGCTGTTAGCTTTCCAACCATACCTTTTTTGAAATTTGTGAGTTAAAATTTAGGGCGGGTTTATAATCATTTTAGTTTTAGAAAAAAATTATATAGGTTTTTTTTTTTTTTTTTTTTTTTAAAAAACATTTATTTAATAACAATTTTTAGTTTTCAGTTTTTTTTTCTAAAAAAAAATAATAAATAAATAAAGTTTGAGGGTATAACTAAAACTTTAGTTTTCAGTTTAATTTAATATATGTACGGACTAAAACCAATTCAAGTTATTTGTAACGTTGAACATTATTGTCGGGCAGATGATATATATATATATATATATTAAAAAGCAATTAATTTGAAGCTCAAGAGTGAAATTTAAAAAAAAAAAAAAAAAAAAAAAATTTAAGTTAGAGGGTATAACTAATACTTTGGAGAAAATTCAAAGATATTTTATATAATTTAATCTATTTTTAAAAGTGTATTTCTAAATAATATTTTAAAAAGTAAGGTTTAATTTAATAAAAAAAAAATAGTAATCAAACATGATCTTAGTCTTTCCATTTTTAAAATTGTAGAAAAAAAAAAAAGCATAAATCATGGATGTATTTATTTTCTTGAGTTTAGAGGTTTGAATCTTCGATATCCCTATTTATTGAACTAAAAAAAAAGTTTATAAACTAATATTTGGGGATGAAGAGTTTTGAACCTCTTACTTTGATTGAGAGCATATGTCTATATCAGATACCATACTTGAATCGAGTTGGGAATAAATAAACTTTTAACTTTATATCAAATAAGTTCTTAAATTTTGAAAACCGTTTAATACGCAAGTGACCTAGTAGTTAGAAGATTAAAAAAAATTAAAAAGGGAAAAAAAAAAAGGCTTAGTTGAGCTCTATAGTGTTAAACCATAATGTGGGCAATTAGAGCTAGATTAATCAGCAATAATGAAACGGAAAGTTGAGTTTCTATTTCTAGTTCAAACTTGTGGTATCGGCAATAATTCTACAACATACCTAAATTCATTCTTAATTTTCACAAAAAAAAAAAAAAAAAAAAAAAAGGTAACGCTTTTTAATCGAGTGTAAACGCATTAAAAAAAATTAGAAATTAAATATTGAAAAATCTGTTGCTTTCAAAATCAACGTGAAGGAAAATAGCAAGGTGCTTCCCTCTTCAAAATTCCAATAATTTATTAGACTAAGATTTCTAATAATCTCACTAGAGTGGGTCCCATAAACGAAGCCACGTGGCAGACCCATTTATCTATAAATACCACTCTGTCTCAGCAGTAGGTGAGTGAAAAGAAAGTCCCCAAATTCCAAAGAAAAAGAAAAAGAAAAAGAAAAAGAGAGAGATTTTTTATTTTTTTATTTTTAAATTTCAATTTTCGATGCGATTATGGGTATAAAGAGGAAGATGACGTGGAAATCGATGATCGTGCCGAGTTGTTACAAGGCGGCACACCGCCGTCTGTCGGAGTCCGATCACGACGACGAGCGGCGGCGGGTAATGAAAAAAGGTTCGTCGCAGAGGCTGTCGTTGTCGGACGCCAGTAATCCGAGCTCGCCCTTGTCGATCGACGATTTGTCGAATTCGCTTGTCGGACCGAAGCTTCATATTTTTTCATTTGCGGAACTTCGAACCATCACTCACAATTTCGCCTCGTCGAATTTGCTTGGTGAAGGCGGGTTCGGTCCGGTCTATAAAGGGTTCGTTGATGATGAGATCAAACCGGGTTTGGAAGCTCAGCCGGTCGCCGTTAAATTGCTCGACCTCGATGGATCTCAAGGCCATAAAGAATGGCTGGTAGGTTGCTTCCAATTTCAATTTACACTTGTTTTCAAAATTGTAATTTAAATTGTGTTAAATTACAAGTTTTGTACTCCAAATTATGTGTTTATTTGATGTCTAACTTAAAAAAAAAAATGTTTAATAGGTACGTAAATTTTTAATTTTGTATATAATAAGTCTAAAATTGATGTCGAATAAATCCTAATATATATTTTTTTTTAAAAAAATTGATTTAAAATTGAATTTTATGTCTAATAAAATCTTAGATTTCAAATTTTTCAAATTTTGTGTTAGAATCGTGAATTTGAAAAATATTGAATAGGCAAATGACAAATTTATCGATAGACACTTTTAAAGTTTAGGGATATATTGAACACAACGCTTTCGAAGTAAAAACAAAATTGTAAGTTTATAGACTAAATTTGTGCATTAAATCTTGAATTTAATAAATATAAAATTAATTTTTTTTATTATTATTTGTAGGCAGAGATTATAATTTTGGGGCAAATGAGGCATCAAAATTTGGTAAAACTAATTGGTTATTGCTGGGAAGAAGAATACAGACTTTTGGTTTATGAGTATATGGCCAGAGGCAGTTTAGAAAACCAGCTGTTCAAAAGTAAGCGACTTTTTATTTATTTATTTATTATTTGTCTTTTTCTTTCCATTTTCCATTTTCCACGTCAGCAGAAAAATTGATTGATTAATTAAACAAATACTTTGGAATAATTGTAGAGTATTCGGCTGCTTTGCCGTGGTCAACGAGGATGAAAATTGCTTTAGAAGCAGCCAAAGGCCTTCAATTCCTTCACGAAGCTGACCCCCCTGTTATTTTCAGAGATTTCAAAACCTCCAATATTCTCTTGGATTCTGTAAGTTTTTATTATCTTTATTTTTTTTTTAATATCTGTGTTAATTTCGTTGAAAGTGAAAATCAAGATTTATAAATTTATAATGTTTTTAAAGTTCTAACTCTTATAATTGGTTGTTTTAGGATTATACGACCAAACTCTCTGATCTTGGGTTGGCTAAAGATGGTGTCGATTGCGAAGACCAACCCGACATGTCTTGTATTATGGGCACTCAAGGTTATGCCGCTCCGGAGTACGTCAAATCTGGTAAGTGAACTGAACTCGTTTAATTTATATCTCATTTGATAACAATTTGATTTTTTGTTTTTTAATTTTTTAAATTAAGTCTATCAATACTACTTCCACTTGTAAGATACCTTTTAAAACGGGTCTAATTATTTTGACTTAGATTTAGTTTTAATTTGGTACGAAACTCCCAAATTTTCCATTCTTTTAATTTGGATTAAGTTCCTAATTTATTAAAAAAATCCCACCAATTTTATCTAAATTTTTACTCAATATTCCCGTCAACAAACAATAGAAGAAAAAAAATTACTACTGCATATAAATAAAATAAAATTAAAATATAGGAATAAAATTGGACTACGGCTCAGGAAACCATACGATGAAATTCTTAACATAATCATTTGTTTTTAATGAAAATTGTGATTAACCAATAATTTGTAAATTTTTGGTGGAAGAATTTCTAGTACATCCGTGGTATGGAAAAACTCCATACCACTGCCTTTCAAAAAATGACACATGGCAAAATGATTTTAAAAAATAATATATTTAATAGTGTGGGTTCCAGTTAAATAACCATTTAAAATAATATATTTAATAGTGTGAGAAATAACCCTTTCGTCACGTGTCATTTTTTTGAAAGGTAGTAGTATGAAGTTTTTCCCTACCACGGATGTACTAGAAATTCTCCTATTTTTGGCAGTACCATAACGCAATTGAACAACTTTTGCAGGCCATTTAACAACGATGAGTGACGTGTACAGCTACGGCGTCGTTTTACTAGAGCTGCTGACGGGGAGGCCATCAATGGACCGAAAATCCGGCGAGTTTCTAGTGGACTGGGCCAAGCCACTTCTAAAGGACTCGAAACGGCTCAACCGAGTCATGGACCCAAGGCTCGAGGGGCTATACTCGGCCGACGGCGCTCGTAAGGCCGCCGCCTTGGCCCACAGATGCCTGAGCCGCAGCCCCAAACGGCGGCCGCTGGTGACGGAAGTCGTTAACGTGTTGAAGTCCTTGCAGAACTTTGACGACGTGTTCACGGTGCCGTTTGTTTACGTGGTGGAGGAGGAGAAGAAGGGGAGAGATGAGAGAGTTATTGAAGGGAATGGGCTTGGGCTTGGTGGGCTGGGCCTAGGTTGGAAAAACTGGAGGCCCATATATGTATGATGTTTTAGATTGAAAAGAAATGGATTGGGAGAAAATAAATCCCTGTAAAATTTAGTTTTTTTGAACCATTCTTGTCGACCTTGGTAGAACTAGAAATTATGAGGTGGTGGAAGAAGGTTTTTGAGAAATATATGGAATACTTGTAGATAAATTTGTTTGTGTTTTATACAATTTAGATAAATTAATTGAGAACAAAATAAAATTCAAAGTTTTACGTTATGTTGCATATTATGATTTTTTTTTCCTTCTCATTTTATTCTCTAGAATGAAACAACTTTGTTTAGCTCAATTTATTCAGATATACACTTCTTCTCGTTTTATTCTCTAGAACGAAATAACTTTTTTTAGCTCAACTTATTGAGACATATATTCTTGATTAAACTCAATTGACCGAGACATATATTTTTAATTAAGTTGCCAAGAATTTGAATTAAAAAAAAAAATTGTTTCTTAGATTTGTGAACAAAAAGAAACCAGTTATGTCACTAATTGTGCGGTTTATGTTTAGGAAAATCAAATGGATTTAACTCTTAAATGTTAGTTTTTTTAGTACAACAATTGTAGGGGTGAAGATCGAACCTTCGACCTTAAAAGAGAGAGTGCATAACCATCTAGGGTTGACCTAGTGGTCATAAAAGAGTCTTGGGACTTCAATTCCATCCTAGAGGGAATGAGTTCAATCACTGGTGGCCACCGACCTAGGAATTAATTTATTACGAGTTTTCTTGGCAGCCAAATGTTGTAGGGTCAGACGGTCTGTCCCGTGAGATTAATCGTAATGCGCGTAAGCTAACCCGGACCCTCACGGAAAAAAAATAATGTTGGATTACCTAAATTCGCTTTGAAAATTTGAACTTCTGATCCTTGAAGGAATGAGTAAATGTTAATTATCGTTGAGTCATATTCATGCTTGCGATATCATTTTTTTTTTTTTATAATATGTGGGGTGGAGAATTCAACCTTTTGATCTATTAGTCGATAACATATTTTACGTCAGTTGAACTATCCGGATATTGTGAACATCATTTATATTTAACTACTTTACATATGCGAGTATTTCCAGATATTAGTTTTTTTGTTTTTTTGAAAGTACATCACCATATATTAGTTAACATTTTAAATGTCTATACATGCCCAAATTGTGTATTTATGAGGGGGATTGGGGGATAGGGCAGGAGATAAGATGACCGGTCCGAACGGGACATTGAACCGCGTTGTTCCGGTTCGAAAAAGAGGAAAAAAAAAACGCGTGAACCAACTCGACGGACATGAATGAGATCAATGAACTCGTTATTTCCTTTGCAATGAAGCAACAGTTGTGTCTGTATTGGCGCGATTAGAAAACCGGCAAAAACGCAAGAATTCAGATTCGAAATCTCATTTCTTCGTCAGTGATTTTCCCGGCAGATTGAAATCGAGCAGTACCGACGCCGGAAAATGTCAGCCGCTGTGCGAATTGCCGGGACTGTTCCCGGCCACGATCGAGTTCTCACGACGGTTATTGCCGGAACGTCCAGTCTCTCGTTCGTGGGATCAGGATTCATAGTTCTCTGTTACGTCCTCTTCAAAGAGCTTCGCAAGTTCTCCTACAAGCTTGTCTTCTATCTCGCCCTCTCCGTACGCATCTTCTTCTTCTCTACTTCTTTTATTTCAGATCTACTAATCTACGCCTCTTCGTATCGTTAGCGAGAATCACTGGTTTTTATTATAGTTATTTGATTTCGTTAATTTGCTGTGAAGATCAAGCCACACTGAGTCGGAAATTGAACTTGACGTAAAATCAATGTGAGATTTGAATAATGAAGCGCGAATTTCATAGCATGGTTACTTTCTGTTCTCGTGCGCAGTTGGAAATTTAGGATTCGCGTTTCTGTTTCTTTCTTGCTGTAACTTTTCAATTTTGATTAGGATCTCTTCTTGGAGCTTCTGTCGTTACTGCTAGGGTTTTTCGGTGAAGATTACTTTACCAAATTCGATTTAGTTAATTACGAACTGCTTATTTTTGTCTTCACTTTTTGGTGCTCGGAATACATATTTATATTCGATTTTTGTCTGTTTGCTAGTGATTCATAAATATCCTTGAAACTATGCCATATTCCGCGATAATTGTGTGCGCCGAACAAAGTAGATAACCTATAATATTTAGCGTCATGGACAGCTATTGATCTTAAATTCTCCGTGACACATTATAACAGTGAAATTTAACCAGCAACTCTAACAAATCATTAATAAGTACATGTGATGGGAAAATTATTCAATGAATCCTCCACAATGTGGTTGTCTTCTAATAATTGCGAGATATAGATTCTAAAATCTACATGCCCCTGATAATCGTTGGATACAAAATCGAAGTACTTTGCAGTTTGTCTCTCCTACATCCAACGGTGAAAAACTGGCACCCACAATGTGGCGGTCTCTTTGAATAATTTTTCGTGATGGGATGATCACGGAGCCGTTTGATTTTCTCTTCCTGCCAACTGAAATGGATAATTTTGCAATTAGAAATAGAACTGCACGGTAAAGGCAGTTTCTGGAGTGAGAAACTTCCTCTAATTTTCAACTAAGATGTCTAGCTGCAAAATGCTTGTTTACTAATCGTAATTTCTTGGGATGCAGGATATGCTTTGCAGTTTCTTCACTATGATTGGGTAGGATTCCTGGTGTCATCTTCTCAAAATGGATTCACTTTGTAGTTCCAAAACTTTTTACTGATGCATATTGTTCTCAATTTAGGGATCCGGCGACAGGATTTTACTGTTATGCTCAGGGCTATAGCACGCATTTCTTTTGCGTGGCATCATTCTTGTGGACCACAACTATTTCATTCACCCTTCACCGTACTGTTGTTAGACACAAGCCCGATGTTGAAGATTTGGAGGCTTTGTTTCACTTGTATGTATGGGGTACGAATTCAGCTGTTACATTTATAGCATCTCATTCTCATATAGCTTTTGGTTTCTACTTTTTTTCCTTACACCTTATATGTTGACTATGACATTGGGTTACTACATTGAATTACCTTTTTTTGGTTTCCCAAACTAGTACCATTGCTTCTAACATTGTCTCATATACGAGTGATTAAACTTATTTTATAATTTTGGATTCTAATTTAAATATTTATTTGAATTCAGGAACTTCGTTAGTGTTGACTGTTATACGTTCAATTGGTAATAAGCATGGACATGTGGGTACCTGGTGTTGGGCACAGTCGGGACGTACAGGAAAGGTGGGTAAATTTGAATTGCCTCCTTCAAGCGAGACTGTGTTTTTAGTTATATCTGGTTACTGGGATGCAAGTATCCCTCTTCTGGGAATTGAGAATTTTTAATCATTAAGGGTTGACCTAGTGGTCATGAAGGGCCTTGAGACTATTAAAGCCCTCCTAAAGGGAATGAGTTCAATCCTTGGTGGCCACCTACCTAAGAATTAATTTCCTACGGATTTTCTTGGCAACCAAATGTTGTAGGGTTAGGCGGTTGTCTCGTGAGATTAGTCGTGGTGCACGTAAGCTTGCCCGGACACTCACGGATATAAAAATAAAATAAAATATGTATTGCACTGAAAACCCAGGATAATTGGGTGAAATTCAAATGGGAACTTGTAAAGTTTTCTTCCAGTCTACTTACTGTTTACATTTAGAAATGCAGTGTTGAACTTGACATGAAATTTACTCATAAGGAATAAAATTTCCATCTTCATTTACAATTCATTGCATTGTAGGTTCTCACCTGTAAGGAACTGTAGTTGTTAGAAATGATTAAAGAATATGATCTGTCTCTCAAACTTGAAAGGATAAATCTTCAACTGTAGTTGTTAGAAATTGTTAAAAGACTATTTCTGTTTACTATAAATCTTCGACTTTAGTTCTGATTGCCTTTCCATACTAGTCTTACTCGAGTATGTACTTTCTTGCAGGCTGTTCACTTCATAACATTTTACATGCCGCTCTGGGGTGCAATTCTCTACAATGGCTTTACTTACTTTCAAGTGATACGCATGATTAATAACGCTACCCGTGTATGTACTCTTATTATCATTTCTGAAGAATAATATGCTATGATCATATTTGCAATTCATAGAACCTTCTGTTGTGGAATTTCTAGATGGCAGTTGGCATCTCAGATAGGTCTTACCAGTCTGATGCAAGAGCAGACATGAAGGTTTGATTTTCAATCATTTCTTTGATATGATTTAGAGAGATCCAAAAGAATAATGATGACAGGGAGAAAGAAAAAGAATGTCCTAAGAACTAAACTGAATCAAGATTGTTTTATTATTTTTTTATTAGGGGAAGATCATTTTGTTTTTGGTTCTATCAAAAGAGCTTCAAGGACACTAGAATGAATAAATTAAGAAAATGATCTAAAATACTAAATTATAATACTTTAGTCTGCTATCCATTGCAATAATATTAATATGTGTGATCGTGGACTCTGATTATTTACCTTAAATTCTTGGTGATTTTTTCCTTTTCCCATATAACAGGCTTTAAACAGATGGGGATATTATCCGCTCATCCTCATAGGGTCATGGGCTTTCGGTACAGTCAACCGTGTCCATGATTTTATTGAGCCAGGTCATAAAATTTTCTGGCTGTCAGTTCTTGATGTTGGGATGGCTTCTCTAATGGTAACCAACTTTATTTATTTAGTTTTTTGGGAATTAGTTGTTAATTGAGTAGATTGTGAATGCCGGGTGGGGTTTTAATTAAGGATGTTTCCAGATGTCATTGACCTAAAAGGATAGCAAGGTTTTGTCATTTATTGTATTTTATTAATTACTCCAAAACCCAATAATGATGGAAGGATGATTCATAAGCAGCTCAATCACCATTTAGACGATCAACTTTTCCACAAATTTGAGACATGATTAGATTTCTGTTGGTAATATTAACAAACTATTTACGATTGCCTATGTGCTGTAGGGCTTGTTCAATTCAATAGCATATGGTCTGAATTCTTCAGTGCGGCGGGCAATTTATGAAAGACTAGACCTGTAAGTAAACCTGCTCCTTATATCTTTTCTTTTCATGCTTGAATCTTTTCACATGGACATCCAAATGTTTGTGCATGACTAATTTTCTATACTTCATTAGTATTTATCTATAGTTATAGCAGTGGTGGTTATGATCTTGAAACTCTAGTAGGTATTGATAACCCCCCCCACCCCCCCCCCCCCCCCGAGAAAAACGTTACGACTCTTCAATATTAAACAACAAATGTGTGTGCTATTTTAAAGCTACTTTTTCTTAAATACTGTTGTACCATCTCGTGCGGAGCTAATGTAAGAGATTTTGACTTTTAGTGTAGAAATAAAAGAGTGTATTGTGGGCCAAGATGAAAAATATCTGAACTATCACTTTAATACATTTGGTAATGGATAGTGATAGAAGCTGAAGTCGTGGTTTTATTAGATACTGTGAGGTAGCAAATTCTATTGAGTATTTGACAAAAAAACTTCATCATGGAGTTACTAACACGAGACTTTGGGCTTCAGTGACGGACAAGTACAAAGAATTGAATTGAGAATACTTTGCTTATGCAATTTCCTTACTCTTGAGTCTCTGATACAACAATGTGCATGTATTTGTATCGCCTTCATGAACCATCATAAGTTGGCCTAGTGGGTCAATAAAGGTACTAAATGTAGTAGGGTCAGACGATCTAAAGAGAATGAGTTCAACTTCAAACCATGGGGTCACCTAGGTGCGCGCAAGCTGGCACAGATACTCACAGATATCGAAAAAGATATATTTATATATCGCCTTCGTGATCCATTTGGTCACAACATTTTTCTGAGTAATTGCTTGTTTTTGTATATATTTTAACCAGGTTTTGGCCTGAAAAACTTCGAAGATTGCTCCCCAGCAGCAATTCAAGGTTCCGTAACCAACAACAAGAAAGCGAACTAGTTGCCTTGAAAAGTCAAGATCTGTCATAAGGGATGTGCCTCCATCGGCAAGTCTTCCTTTACATAGATTTATTTCCTCTGTTTTTCTTCGAGGGCATGTAAATAGGAGCTGAGCAATTGGTGCGTAGGGTAACGACCATCCGTTTTGTTGATATGATTTCATGATCTGCTGTGTTTACGCGAGTACTGATTCTTCACTGTTCTCTCATTGACATGATAGAGAATTTAACAGTCTCTCAAGTGGTGATCAGGGATGGAAAATCGTGGAATATAAAGCTTTGGATACTGAATCTCTGTAGATTGTAGAAAAAGATTGAGCCTGCCTGATCAGAATTCCTGTATGCTACTTTATCAATTTATGATTGCTAAGCGTGTTCACACAGCTTTCTTTAATATAACACATCATAGACCTTCAAATAGAATGATGCTCGTCACTTTTTGCATATTTTTACTTTATTAATGATATTGTTGACTGCCAAAGTCCAGATTTGAAATTTTGTGTCGTTACGTTTAGTGATGGATATTGTTTTCAAAAACTCTGATTTGACAGCGTAATTTTATCTTATCTCGTATTTTTGTGTTTAATTTTTAGTGGGATTCGTTTGTGGCTTCTGAATAATCCCAATTTCGCACGTAGCACCAAATCCCATATTATTTGCAAGGTTGATAGCTGAGACCGCCGCAATCGCAGCGCGATTCAGTGGTGATGCAGATAAAGCATGAGGTGGAACTGGAAGCTGCCGTTTCTAAGGAGCCAACTTTACAGATAAGCTATTTCACTCTGAAATTAAATTCTTGCCCATTTTACATATTACATTTTCAAAATTGTGTTCAACTAAATTACAATACAAACCGTGTCTTTTTTCCTTTTTGGTTTCCATCTTCCAAAATGAAATTTATGGAAGTCATTCTACCTACTTTTTCTTTGTTTGGGCCCTATTTCATTTTAGTTTCTGTTTTTAAAAATCATGCCTACTTCCTTGCAAATTGTTTGGTGTATTTTTTTCACCTAAAAAACACATTTGAATGTTTAGAGTAGTTTTCAAATTTTGGCTTAGATTTTTTAAAAGGTTTTTCAATAGAGTGGATGACAAAACAAATAAATACATGGATGATGAAAATAATGTTCATAGCTTACTTTTCAAAAATAGAAAACCACGTCTTAATTTTCACTTTTAAAAAAAGTAACTTGTTTTTCAAATTTTGGCAGGGATTTCAAAAACATTTTTGAAATTGGATTGGTGACCTAAATATTTTGGCGAGGATTTCAAAAACTGTTTTTACCTAAATTGTGCGGATGATGACTTAAAAAATTGTGTGGAAATGATATTTTACCTGATTTTCTAACATTTTGCTTGCATCAACAAACTTCTTTTTATATGTATATTTTTTCTCTCGTTTTGACTCCCTATTTTTCCCCTCGCTATGGCTCTGCCCCTGGCTTCAACCTCCTGATTTGGTCCAACAAGAGACAATGCTATTGAAATAGAGACGACATTTTTTCGTGTAAATGGGAGGTGGTGATTGGGGTGTTTCAAGTAAATTCTGATCATCAAAATCAGATAAAATACCTTGAGACTAGTAGAAACAATTAAGTAGAGATGAGAAACCAGAAAGAAACTAGGTCAAGTACCACTTAAGGCCAATTTTTTAGGTTAGTCTGTCAAAATATTCTTAAGAGGTGAAATTTTAGACCGTGCTAAAAGCTTGACAATTAATATGCTGGAAGGATTGAAAAACATCTGAATCAAGATATTACGTTGAGATAAAAACTTCGACAGTAGTACTTGTTATAGTATGCAAACTTGAGAAGACAGCTAATGATTGGGGAAAAGAATAATTATGTAAACCAACTTCTTCCACACGTTGCACCAGAGAGATTTGACACAGACAAGCACCTAATCATAAATTTATAAAGACACTTTGATGTCCAGATTTTGCATCCTAGTTGTTTGAATGTCAAATCTAACTAATGTTTTTTCCTGGAAAAAAAAAAGAAAGAAAGTGATTGCCTTTTGGTCTGCCCCATTTCCAAAGGGTAACTTGAGATTGAGAAAATAGGTCTGGTTTTGTAAGACTATGTATTTGGGTTGTACAGATTCGGACTTACGAAAAAGGGTTGAGACATCAAATATCCATCTCAATTGTATTTTGAAAAATCTATATCTAAAAATGTGTAACTTAGAATAACGAATAAGTCTACATCGGAAATAGAAACCTAAAAACCTGAACTTGTAGACTCAAAATAGTACCTGGAAGGCTTAAACACATCAAACATATCCTTCTAAATTCATCTCTTTTCGATATCACGAGGTTCAATCTTAAAATTATTTGACAATGAGAGGAGTAATTCATGTATCCTATGGAAATTGTTAGGTCTCTTCATCTTTCCGATGTGGGATCCTCAACATGCCCCCTCAAGGTAATGTCTCTTTGGATTCATCATTATTAGATCATATATTAATTTTGGACTGAATACTCGTTTGAGTTTCATAAGCTCTGATACCATCTTAGATATCATGATAATGAAATGAGTAACTCATGTATCTTATGGAGATTGTGAAGTCTCTTCACCTATACAAGGTGAGATCCACAACAATCTCCAAGATTGTAATCTTTTCCTTCATTCTTCTCTGAACAATTTGAGGTCATTCATTAGAAAGGGTAGGAAAAGTTGTGGAGAATGTTAGGGCTAAGAAGCAGGCAAGAGAGACTACATGGCGATAAGATCAAAACCAAACAAACACAGGCCTTATTCTTTGATCATTATTCAGTTTCACACAAATGAATAAGTTGAGTTTGTCTGCACTTGCAGAAGGAGTTGGTTTCTGAGGCATAATAACAATACAGTAGGAAAGTGGTGGGGGCTGAGTTGGATGCCTTTTTCATGTGCTTTGTCTTTTATCTTCTAATAAAATTGATTGGACATATTTTTCATTGTTTGCAAGTGGTACCAAGTGCCTCTTTGGCTTGCTCTGTCAACTCCATGGCCCTACCCTCTAAACCCTTCTTTTCCTTTCTCTTCTTCTTCTTTCCTAAACTTGACCCTGCCGGAAAACCTAGCAGACCACATGCATTCAGCCGTTTTAGCAGGACTCTCACTTATGGTTCCCCTCTCTAGTCGAGTCTTCAATCATTTTCATTTCCATACCAATTAATGTTCACTTGGGAGCCGAGAAAATTGTAATAGTATCAATTTAAAATTCTTAAACTTTTATAAGTGAATCAATTTAGACTTTCATCAATGCATTGATTTTTATGTGTATAGACTTCTTCAAATGACGATTAATGAAATGAGCGTTTTTCATCTTCTATTCTTCTTCTATTTTCTTTTTTCTTTTTTTATCACAAATGACCAAATTGATTAACTTATGGAGTTTACCTTATACAATTTTAAGTTTCCACGGTGGGAACTAGCGTTTTTTAAGCGAAATCTAACTGAAGGTGTAAGTTGATACAATTATGAAAGTTGAGCGTTTAAATTGATACAAGTATTAGTTTATGGTTTTAATTAATACAACCTCAAAGTTTAATGGTATAAATTATTTTTTGCCCCCGCGACGGTCGCTGCAAACCCTTGGGCGCGAGCGGTCGTCGGTGCAGAATCTCGGTGGTAGTAGCAAATAAATTAATTTTTACTCATATTTTTTTAATGTTGGTAAACTCCACATCATTTTTAAAAGGATGTTGGTGTGACAGACAATAAATAGAAGAAGTATCCATGCTCTTGTAGTACTTGAAATTTTCTCGGGAGAGAAGGAAGAAAGATAAATTATATGAGTCAACCGGAGCACAGTGCAATTAGTTGAGACATATTATCGACCAAGAGGTTAGATGCTCGAATCCTCCCACATGTTCTTCAACTAAAAAACAAAAAACAAAAAACTATAGCATGTGTTTGTGTTTGGATGCATTTTGCAATTGGGTTTTTTTTTTTTAGGTATAATCATAAATTTTGTTGAGATTGGAAGGACCGGTTTAGAGACCCTTTATGTCGGTTGTGGTTGGGTTTGAGATTTAGAGGACATGTGAATCGTAGTAGTGTCTGACCATGTTGTATGGAACATATGGAGTCAAATTTCATGAATGACTTTCAATTGCCCACCTAAACAATCCCAAATTAAGAAGGGGATTTTTTATTTTATTTTATTTTTTCTAAATAGATTTCACTTCAACTACATATGAACAAAAATATACATTCTTTTGATCATAACTGATCATAAGGTAAATTTTTATGCTCAAAATAATATTTTGAGATATGATATACGAACTTCGATGGAGTGCTCAATTGCACATAGTGAATACTTTCACCAAACTTAATAGAAAAACCCAACAAACCAACATCATATATTAAAGAATTTAGTACGAATTGCAAGGCATATTTATAATACACTGCACCTCTGCACACATTAATACACAGAGGGGTTGCTGGTGGGGAGAGGAAAAAAAACATGATATGGAAATTTGGCGGCTATGATTGTGCGGTGGTTAGGGTGAGGGAGCCGTCGGTCGGTCGGAACGACGGCTAGGGAGATAAGAGCGAGTCCTGCGAGATAAAATTCACTCTTATCCGCTTTGAGGGATTAGTAGAGAAGTTATTGTTCCCTTAAGTGTCGACTTCGGGTCTTGAACTAGGGATTCCACCCTCTCTCATTCGCCCGAGAGGGACTCGGTATAGTGATTAGATCACATACCATTCGGTTTGGTGGTTGGACCACAAACCAATAGTTATCGGTGAGACTTAAAGAATAATATGTAATTACGGAGGTAGAACAGTAATTTTGACTCTGTAATTATATCGTATTGTTGGAGATTTGTAGGTCTTTTAGGTTCTCCTTGCTAGTTCGGATTAAGCTTTGTAACAATATGAGAGAAAAGAACTTGAATCGTTTCAAATTCGGTTTTGAAAGATAGTTGGACATATTTAAATATGATTTAAATATAAGATCGGTCTAAAACATGAATAGGGATTCATGTTATGATTCGGTTTAAGAAACCGGAATTAGTGTTATTATTTCATGTTAAAAAGGCAAGAGTACGAGTAAGTGGCAGATAATCATGCAAAAAGAGATACTCGAAACAAAAGTGGAGAATAAATAATGGGCGGCGGGGCGCACACGAAAGGGAAGGGAATAGGTGAACGGAAACTCGAAGGTTAAAAATTGAAACTTTAAATTAACGATTGTGGATTGATTTGAGCTTTCTTGAGCTCGCCGACCAACCAACACCGATTGACAATGTACATAAATTGACCGATCGAAGTCGGTTAGGAGAAGATAGAACATTTGATAACAAAACTTAAAGAGTTGAGAATCTGTTTTATATACACAAAACAATTATTTCAAATCATTGTTAATTACTGTATACTTGTTTCTATGAGGATAGCATAGATATGAGTTTCATAAAAAGAAAGATCTTATCATCCATATATAGATAAGTATGGTAGGAAAAAAAAATCTCATTTGATAAAGTTGGAGTGTTTAAAAATTAAGCCTATAAACACTATTTCTATCTAAATTTGTTTGTTATATTATCTAATTCCGAAAAAATGCTTTCAAACTTTTTTAAGAAGAAAATTCTTTATCATCCATTGATAATTAGTATGTTAACAAAAATATATATATATATATATATATATATATATATATATATATATATTTAGGTTTTTTTTTTTTTTTTTTTTTAAACTTTAGTTTTTAAAAAGTAAACTTATTTTTGTAATGTTATCTACTACTCCAAACCTATACTTTCAAAATTCAAGCTAATTAAAAGAATAATTTTTACAAATTTTGTTTTTGTTTTTTTAAAATTAAACTAAGAATTCAATTTTTTTTAAATGTAGAGAAATTTTTTTGTGATGCAGCATAAATTTTAAAAACAAAATTGTTATTAAACTGAGTTTTTGAGAGAAGAGAAAATCAACATTATGTTGTTAAAAAAATTAAAAAAAAAAAAAAAATCACATTATCCCCAAATAAATCACTTTAATTTTGCATCTAATTCATAGAATATATTATTTGAATTATGCTGGAACAAAATCTTAGAATTGTTAATGCAGTGCTAATTGCCACATGTTTATTTAATATTAAAGAACAATATTACAAATTTTAATATAGAAATAAAATCGAGTAAAAGATACCTGTAGCCATGCAAATGCAAAATTCAAATCTCCTTCGAGATCACTAATCAATTGAAGATTTTTCCCAATAATAATAAGCAACAACAGAATCCAAAAACAAAACCCTAGCGGAAATTTGTACAGAGTCGAAATTTAAACTAATTAACATCCACGAGATATATGGCGCTCTTAATTTATTTAATCTTATTCTTGCCGGCGTTGTTTAATCGTCGTAATGACTTCGCCGCTTTGGCATGGCGGAGAAACAGCTATTGGAACGCCCAAGCGATCGGGAGGCGTCCTTCTTCGGAGAGTCTAACGATCGCCGGAGAAGCTGTTTCATAGCGGAAATCAAATCCTCAGTCGGATTCCGCGGCGGAATTGAAGATTTGAATGCTTTGTGAAACTTCATGTGCCTCTTCACGGCTTCGCCGGTGGTGATTTTACTCTGAGATCTGAGCGATTCGTCTTTCACAGCCTCCGCACAGAGTCCACAAATCCAACGCCCTTCGTACCTCTCCCGCACACGAGCGATGTACGCCGGAGTACACTCCTCCGTCAATCCACAGCACTCACATTTTACCGACTCAACGTCGATTACTTGAGCGCTGTGTTGCGTCACTGGAGCCGATTGTTCGGTGCCGGAAATCGCCTTCGTCAATTTCGCCGCCATTGTTGGCTCTGCTTCAGAATCAACAAGATCGGCGCCGGTATTCAATTCTATTTGAATCTCAACCTAATTATTACAATCTAAATCTAAAAAAATGAAGAGAAATTCAGAGTTACCTGGAATCATTTTCTCTCTGGATGTTTGGATCGCTCTTCTTCGCTTCTGATTTCTGTTCCGTAATATTATCGACAATATTACTGAAGATATATGGAAAAATTCCGAGAAAATTTGATTTGATTTGGATCAAAGATATGAACAGATTTAGATATTTGAGAATTGAAACAGAATCGGATCTTTCAAGTTTATCTCTCCTTCTCCCAGCCCCTCACCGTGACTTTCTCGCCGTCGATAAGCAGATTCCAAAAGATCACATACATTTCAGAACAGCAAAATTGAGAGAGAAAAAAAGGAAAAAGAAGAAGAAGACTTCATCACTTGTGAAAATGGGATTTGCTCTTCATTTATATACCGCTGCTCTTTTGCTTCCAAATTTATCTCATTCTTATTGCACCTTATACTAATTTTGATCAATTTTAATTTTAAATTAGACAAAATATTATTTAAATTGCAAAAAAATTAATATTTCTATTTAGTAGATATACTAAAAACATGTTTTATATAGCCATTTCTATTAATAGTCATCCGTCACTAAAATAGCAGATAGCAGTCCATTTTTTTTTTAAGTGATAATCACTGGATAGTAGTTGATTTTTGTTATATTTGCAAAATGTTTTATATTTTGCTCTATTTACAATTATTTTTTGGAGTTAGGCCCCACACACTCTTATACTTAGATTAGTGATAGAGTTCTAAGTTTAAGTAATTAAGTTAGCGAGGGGACGAGTGTTGATTCTCGGTTGGCTTCGGGAGGTCGTCTTATCTCCTCCAGTGATTGGGGGCAGTGTCAACAGACTCCTAACACTCAGTACGGCCTTACAGAGGCGTCATTAAGCCCTCTAGATTGACCGGGGACGAACCTATCCGTTGTCCTCCCTGAACTCCTCGAACCATGCTTAGAATCTTGTTAGGGGTAGGGTGACATCACGCTGAGGTGACCCACAACAATTTTGATCCTGGTTGCTATTTAGACAATGAATGCTTTAAATTGCATATAATTTTGTTTAATCTCAATTTATTTGATAAAAGATTAAGAAAAACAATGGTTATAAAAATTTGAATCGATCAAAATTTAATTTTAGATTGACAGATATTTTGGAAAATTAAATCTAAAAGGTAATTCTAAATAATTTATCTTACCCAATAATCAGGCGGATAATATTCTGTCACAATTGCAAACCCAATCGAGACGGCCCAGGAAACTGCAAAATTCTTCCACGTCATTATCTAGTCGCCGTGATATTCTTTTTTATTTTTTCCCGTCTTTTGATAAATTATTATAAATTTACCTGAAATTTGGTAAATGACTGTTTAATTTAATTCTTTTAACGAACAGAAAATCTAGAAGTATTTTTTTTTTAATAAGATCATTGTAGTGTTTATTATTGATATTGTTTGTAAAAAAATTAATAGCGGATTGGATTTGACATGACATAACAAAAAGAGTTAAAATAGTGTTGATAAAAATGAAATTGATGTGAAACCGAAAATAGTTTCATTGTCATAAGGTTGTGCCCGTAACTAAGAGGTCATGAGTTCAATCCTCGCATTAATTAAAATATGTATTACTCAAAATATACAAACTATGCATCAACTTTGGATTATTTTCAAATAATATCCAAGAATTTAGTAAAAAAGAAAAAAAATAAATTATTTTTATTATATCTAAAAAAAAATGTTTGGTTCTAATTTAAAAACAAAAAAAAAAAAAATTCTTTCTTTTTATTAATCTAAAAATTTGTTTGGTTCTAATTTAAAAAAATTTAAATTTGAATTCAAACCCTAAATCCCAAATTTTTAAAAATGTGTTTCGTTCTAAATTTGATGAAGTAACAAACTTTTTTTGGAGTTTCTTTTTTGTTGCGAGTTTGATCATTTTTTTGCAATATTGTATCACGTATTTTTTTTTGTTTAGGATGTATCTGGTATTTCCATAATTTTGAAAACGAAACTAAAAAATCGTGAAAACAATATTTTATTGTTTTTTAAAATCCGTCATCTTTTTAATTATTTTTTAAAATAAATATATCAAACACATTTTTTTTTGTATTTTTTATTTTTGAAAATATAAAAATAAAAATTAATCCCAACCAAAACTCTTTGAAAAGGAAAAAAAAAATTATCAGACACTGAATTGAAAATTGACTAACAAAATGTAAAGAATTAACTTATTGAGCACTTTTACAAATTTATGAACTACACCAAATTGAAATTTTAAAATCTAATTATTGAAGATTTTTTTTTTTACAATAATTCAATAAACTATGTGAAACAAACATTTGAGAGTTGGAAGAAAAAAACAGAAAATGAAAATATGAATAAAAAGTAGAGGGGGATGTTGATTCGAAAATCGCTGCCGATTTCAGAATTCTGTGCGTTTTTTTGTTCTCTTCTTCTGCCAGCTATTCTGATAACAACCCTCTCGTCCCCTTCCTTCCTTCTTCATTTTTCTCCTCTTTCCCTCTACTCGCTTTCCAAACCGCGTGTCCTACAATCTCCCACCTTCAATTACCAAAACCCCCCTCTACTCAACTCTATCTATATCTTTAATTCTTTTTTGTATTTTTTCTTAATTGTAATCTCTTTTTTAAATATTTCACATTGATTCTTCTAATGGGTGAATGTTAAAATCGACGGATAAAAAATTTAGGGGTGGAGCTATGGAAAAATATTTACTTTCTATTTTTTTTTATATATATATAATATTTTCATTTAGAAATTAGAGGAGATGCAAATTAGAGAAGAAAAAAAAAACTTTCACAACAAAATATATATTTTTTTTTTCTACAAACTTGTGGGGGGTGGGAATGGAATTTGTGGGGTGGGAATATATAGGTCTGAAAATAAGATTGTTGGAAATAAAATATGTTTGTGTTTGATTGTGGATAATAATGACATCATTGTCATTGTGAAACTAAACATAGCTCAATTGACATAAGATTGTGCTCGTGACTAAGAGGTCATGGATTCAATCCTTGCATTAATTAAAATATCGTTGCAAAAAAAAAAAAATGACATCACATATTTATGAAAATAGATGTTAGATTTATATTTTGTGTAATTACTTGTATGAAGATTATAAATATGAACTAATAATTAAATAAAAATAATATAAATTGATTTTAAGTTATTGTTTGTTTTATATTAATATTTTAAAAATATATTTTATATTAGTTATGTCTAATTATTAAATAATTTTTAAAAAATTAAATTTGATAAAATTAAATTTAGTTAGTTTATATTTTTATTTAGTTTTCATTAATTAATTAATGAAAATTAATTCATTAAGTTTAATGTGGTAAATTGATTCTAAATCCTCTTAAAAAAAAAAAAAATAAACTATGTGATCTAAGTTATTTTTTATTAATTAATATATTTAATTGATTTTAGTTAGTATTGAATTTTAACTGATTAGTTTATATCAAAATAAAATGAAAAATTGTAACAAATGTCAATTTAGAGTAAAATAATTAAAAATATAGCATTTTTAAAAAAAAAAATTGCAAATATGACAATTTCTATAACTGATAGTATAGTCTGTCGCTGATAATAATCTTTTTTATAGATTTTTGTCAGTAATAATAGTGATAGTCATATATCAACTATATAGCCACTGATTTTTTACCATATTTGCAAAATGTTTTAAATTTTTGCTAAATTTGCAATTATTTTGGGCCTGATTGCTGTTTGTGCAACCAGCCCAAATAAAATATAGTTAATTAATTAACTATCAATTTTAAATTATAGTTATACTTTAACATTTTAGTTATACTTTAACATTGCTGATTGCCGTTTAATGAATTCTAGTTTAAAAAAAAAACATTTTAGCACAATTATCAATTAAATAATAAATAGTAAGTGTTATTTAGCTACAATCCAATAGATTATGGTGTACTTAATTAGTATAAATAAAAAACTAGTCCAAATTTCTAATGGGAAGTGTAAAAAAAAAAAAAAAAAAAAAAAAAAAATCATTGTGGTTTTTGAATTTACCAAACTAGGCTAAATATAAAATAAATAAAACAAAAAATTAAACCAATGCATTAAAAAATAAAATAAAATGAAAGTCACAAACATCTCGAAAAGTCTTGAAAATGGGTGGCCATAGACAAAGCTTAAAGTCCATGTACCAAACATGAGCATGACCATCTGATGACCATGCATAAAGCCATGTACACCCTCGAAGACATCCAACCAAACCACCCTTAAAACTTTTTGGTCATTAGTCATAGATCGGGTTAGTTGAGTTATGCTCTTGTCAACAGAAGTTGTCATTTTTTCTTCTATGCTCCGCCCTAAATTTAATTTAGTTGGTATGATACTTGCACATTAGGTCATGTAGAAGTGAAAAGTTTAAAATTTTGTCAATTTTTTTTAGGAATTTGAGGGTACATTTTTTACTTTTTTTTTTCGCCGGATAACTAATTGATTTTTATAAAGAAATTAAGCTTATAAACACTATTTTCACGAACATTTATTTGTTTTTGTTACCTATTTTGTACATATTTTTTTTTTTTTTTTTTTTTTTTTTTTTTTTTTTTTTTTTTTTTTTTGAAAATTAGAAGGAAAAAAAATGACTCAAAATTTTAATGTTTCCAAAATAGATAAAAAAAAACACGCAAGGATATTGTGAAAAAAAAAAAAGTTTAATTTTAAAAAATTAAATGATTATGAATCAAAGTCTTGAGATAAAAGATTATATTGAAACTTTTAAATAAAATAAAAAAAAAACATGTGAATTGGTAGAACAAATATTTAGGGTAATTTAAAATACCAAACATACTCTCCTAAGTTATTTTGATTGTTTATTTTGATTAATGATACGTTACACCCCAATACCAATACAGGAGTCTTTCAGATGCGTCCAAAATTGAGGGACAGTCTTTATCCACGTGCACCCAAAACATATATTTTATTTTTTAAATTCCATTTCATAAGAAAGATATAAAATAAAACTCAATTTTTCATTTTTTTTTTTTTTACGATTCAACTCCGGACATTTTACTGCATAATTTAATGTCAATTGATCTATACTCGGCTTCACATCATCTATATGCATTAATTTTAGAAAATTAAGTTGTTTTTTATTATTATTTACTGCTGACGGTGATTCCAAAAATAATTAAAAAAAATAGAATAAAAATTTAAGAAAAACGACAGTAAATATTTATGTTTAAAAAAAAAATACAAAATTACCCTCTAAACTTTGATAGCCGAATATATTTAAGCCTATGTTTAGTTGGTGATTTGAAAATAAAGAATTCGATTAAAATAAACTTGCATTTCATGTTTTCAGATATATGTTTGGTAGCCAATTTTAAAATTTGATCTCAATTTAACTCATTGTTCAAAATATGTTTATAAACTATAAAACTAGTTGTAATTATCTAATAAATATTATGTTTGATGTAAATTATTCTTAAAAAAAATGCATCATTTTTATTTATGATTTATTTATAATTATTATTTTACAATATATTATATTATGCTTATTTTAATTTAACAAAAATGAATCGAGGTTATGAAATATTATATTTATTAAATTTTTTATCATTTTAAATATAATTTAACATTTTAAAATTTTAAATTCAAAATATAGACGATTATTTTCAAAATTTACACTATTTAAATTATAAATTTCATAAACAAATTAAAAAAAATAAAGTATAAATTACATATCAAACATAAATTCACTGAATTTACTAAATTTGAAAACATAAAACATAATTTAAATTAAACATACATTCACCGAATTTGAAAACTCATAAAACATAATTTAAATTGCAGCATAAAGAAGTCCTTACATTTTTAATTAAGCATAAAGAAGTCTTTACATTTTTAATTAAGTATTCGATTATTTTATTTATTTATTTTGATCTTCATTAAACTACTGGCATGATGTGTTAAGTTGACAGACTATCCTAATAATTTGACACCACACAAAAAAAAAAGAAGAGCAAAATAAAAGATAGCAGGTGATTCGCATGTGAAAACACTAGTGAGTTAAGGTGTATACTTCTCCATCATTGAAAATTCAACTCACCCTACTACGGGCGGATTTAGTATAGGTCCCGGGACTCGAACCCCCTCAATTTTTCATATGTATATAATATGTATATAAATAAACAAAAGTAGTTTCAAAATAGTAGGTTTTTTGGTGTTTTTTGTGTCCCTAACTCTCCTATTGTCCTGACCATTTGTATTAAGCTTACTTGACAGTTCTCTAAACCTAAAATGCAAAGAAGAAAACAACAAAATGAATGGATATAATTTTAGTCTAGGGGACAAATTGAATTTTTACCTCTTGTCAGGTTAAGTTGTGTCAATTTTCACTCTAAATTTTGACTTTAAATTTAGATAAATGTTGCAGTTTCTACCCATAATTTAATTTATGCTAATTCGCGTATTATTTCTAACAAAAAAAAAAAAAAAATTATATATATATATAAACTCGCAAATTTTAATAGTATAAAGTTTTGCACTGGTTTTTTTATTTTTTCAAAATACATTTTTAACCAGAAGAGAAGAGAAGAAAGAAAGAAAGAAAGAAAAAAAAAAAAAAAAAAAAAAAAAAAAAAAAAAAAAAAAAAAAAAAAAACTCCATTCTTTGAAATCCTACAAATTTTCTACCCTATTTATGTTTTACTAAGAATATTTTTTGAACGGAAATTTATTTGAAAAAAAAATTACAACATTTTTTATTTTATTTTGAAGTTTAAATTATTCCACGTACAATTGGATGAAATTGAAAGTTTATGGATAACTTAAAAATTACTTGGGACACTGAGTAAGTTATTATAATCGGTAGTTATAATAGTTGATGAATTATAATAGTTGTAAATAGTAAATTATGTTGAACTCAGTATAAATATTTTATTGAGTGTAAATTATAATAGTCGATGGACAAACGTAAACTAAATTATAATAATTCAGTTCAGTTAACTTCAAATTGGTGTCCATCCCCAGCTTGAAGAATACAAATTGATATTTTTCACTTTAGTCTACGACAAATCAGGTGAGGTGTTTGGGTGGAGAGTCGAGTTAAAGACTTTGAGAAATGGAGTTGACGGGAGTGCGTGGGGGTGCGCGTGAGAGTAGATGTGGTCCCCACAGGAACAAGTGGCGGCCCGCACGTGGTCATGGTGTGTTTGAAACGACAGCGTTTGGCTTGTTTATAATAGTTAGAGTTAGCTGCAACTGTAGATTTGGGCCACGCGGCCCATATCTTTACGAAGCTTGTGGCCCAACAAAAATCTGCCCTATTTTGTAATTTTCCCATAAATACTGAAGCACGTACCAATTATACAGTTTGAATCATATGTTTATTTCCCTTCTCTATCATTTCAATTCATACCTTCCTCCTAAAGTTGGTTGCCAAAGTTGTGGTTCTAAATCAAACTTGTTGTTTTTTTTCTAACTATCCTTCTATATAATCTCGTTTTTTAATGTTTCAATTATATTTTTGAACTTGTCGTGGACATCTTAATAACTATATGATAACCTAACATGTTTATTAAAAGATATATTCACTGAGTAATGTGTCAATTTCATTTTATATATTATGCGTTTTTTTTCTTCTTTCAAGTTGTTCTCTTTAGCGTAGTAATTATATGTGATTAAATTGGGACAAATCATCATATTGTTGGACTCTTTTAGTTAACCATGTGAACTATAATCATAATTCAAAATTTAAAGACCTAATTGAATATTTTTTGACGGAGTGTTGAGAATGTTCGAGATGCTTTAGTCTTGCAACTTTTTGAAAATTTGTTTTGGCTTGCGAAAGTAGGCTTATAAAGCCTTACTGCAACTTGTGCACATGGGGCATTTTTTCTATTTTCTCCAACTTATACAAAGAGGCTTAATGAATAGAGATCTTCCACCAACTATATATTATATCTTCTTTTCACTTTATTTTGTCGGATAAATCTTATCTCATAGATTTCACCGTACTAAGAAAAAAAGAATTAAGGGATTCGAGTGATTTAGGACCAACGTCAACAAACCAATATTGTTGACATAGACTAAATAGACATAATTATGAAAGTTAAGTGACCGTGTTTATAATTTGACCCAACGTTATATATAAAATATATAACCTTATATCGATGTATCAACTAGTACAACCAACAAGAGCATAACTCAACTGACATGATGTATCGACTAGTGACTATAAGGTTTCAGGTCACCCTACATGTTGTCAAATATATATATATATATATATAACCTTATATTGATATGGTAATGACCACTATATTCGTCAAATTAAAACATGCATTATAACTAACTTTTATGTTTAAAAAAAAACAGATTAAATATACAGAGAAGTATGGATTACACAAGTAATTAACTTGTATAATTTTTTTAAGATATAAAAAACTGATATCTTAAAATTGTTATATATTAGAACCAACAAATAGACCCGTGGAAATACACAATAATCTCAAGAAAAATAAATCACACGTACAATACTCAATTAAAAATTGAGAAAAATAAATCAATTTTCCCCTAAACTTGTGGGTATAAATTTCCACTCCAAAGTTTAAATTTGATTGATACAATAGACTTAGTTAAATATTATAATTTATACATTTATTCAATTTTCGTTAATCGGTCAATTAAATTTAACATAAAATAGTCGATAAGAGAGCTCAATCAATATAATGTACGACCTAAATACTACATGTTAGATTTTTCCCACCCTAAATATTGTAAAAAAAAAAAAAAAGAAAAAAAAAAGGGGCTAATTCTTTTTTCTTCGTAATTTCAATAATATCAAATTTTAACAACATTTTAAGTTTGATTAACGTACACTTTAATTATTGAATAATTTTGCCAAAACTCCAAATTTTTTTACAAAAAACTACCTCTTAAATCTTATGTCTTACTTCAAAATTCTATCTAACTGGTGGCATACATATGTATTTTAATTTATTAAAAGCATATGTGAATACTTTTTTAACGAATTTTAAAACAAGAATCTAATAGACGGTAAAAATTGCAACATTTTTTCAAGTTTAAAGTTAACATTGCAATACTTACCTAAATTTGGGATAGAGTTTTGATGAAATTAAAAATTGAGGATAAATTTTGATACAACTTGAAAAATTTAGGGATAAAAATATATATTTTTACCTTAAAAAATTATCAAGAAACTATATATATATATATATATATATATATATATATATATATATATATATACTTTCAAGTAACCCAACTTATATCAATTAAGCTATAAATATATAATTTTATTTGTTGTTGTTTAATTGTAATATATATATATCATGTGAAAGAAATTTGAAAGATAATAAGATTTTGTCTATTAAGATTTTAAAAAGCTCATAAAATTATTAAAAGAGAGAGAGATAAATTATTGTTTTTTAAATAGCCAGCTAACCCTTGAAGTGGACCAAGAGACATAATGAATGCCATTGAATTTACTCTCTCAGGCCAAATAAACACAGGTTACTTCAAATTAATTATTTATTCAAATGTTTCCAACATAACATGTTACATTGTAAAAATAGTCTTCTAAAAAAAAAGTAATTAACACGATATCTATCCGTAAATCAATATATCGGTGTTTTAGTTATTTATCGATTTCAGTATATCTGTTTATACCGGTGTCATAAACCGATATCAATATGTAACTGAATTATCCGGTGACTCTATTATTTACCGTTACATCACGGGACTTAACGATATCTTATCGGTGCATCATTTACTCACCGATATCGGTTTATATCAGTTTATCGATGCTTACAACAACTTATGATAACCAATGTAAATACCCTAATCGATTAGTTTCTAACTGTGTAACAATATTTAATATTATGTTGTATACATTTATCTTCTACACCTTTACCTGTGCTTCAATTCATCAATAAAGTGTGCAGAATATTATATTTCTTGATCTGTTCGTAATAACATGGCTAACACGATTTGCATAATTTAGGGGTGATTAATATGTACTCATTTTGTTTTTTTAGGTCATGTAAAAATCTTTATACTTCATATTTATTCTACTAAAAAATAAAAAAATAATTACAAGATACATCCTTAATACTTAATTAGCCTAATAGTCTTAAGCTTATAAATTTTACTTAACAACACTTGTGCACAATTATGTAATTGGATCGATGCCCGTCAATTCTTTTTTAATTAAAAAATCTAATCAACCCTTGACAAAACCAATAATTATTATAAAAAGATTCAGAAAACTCATTGCTACCATTAAATCAATAAGTTACCAATGATTTTTAAGGAAACAAAATTATATTTTCGTATTTGTAAAATATATTTCTTTTTAGGGTAAATTATATTTTTAGCGAGTGAAGTTTGAGTTTTGTAGCATTTAAGTATTTAAGGTTTCAAACTGAACATTTTTTGTCCCTAAAATTTATATTCGATGAGTTTTTAGTCATTTTGTCAATTTTTCTGTTAAAATTTAATGTAAAGTTGGCGTGACAACTATTTATTATTATTATTTTTTTTAAATTTAAAATTATTAAAATTATTAAAATTGGTTTTTCTTCTTCTCTTCTTTCTCCTTTTTTTTCTTCGTTTTCTTTAGGACTCGACTTAGGGGCGGCTGCAAATTCATTGAGACTTAGACTTTTCATTCAAATCTTACGGTGACCGAGAAAAAAAAATTATATATATATTTTTTTAATAAAAATAGTTGTCACATCACCTTTCGTTAAGATTTAACTAGGGACAAAAAAAAAATGTTGAGTTTAAAATTTTAGGAATCTAAATGCTATCAAATTCAAACTTCCGTAAAAAAAAAAAAAAAAAAAAAAAATTTTTTATTTTATTTAATTTATTTTTCGTAAGAAAGCCACCTAACCAAAATTGACATATTCAATTATTCATTTTGAAATTGGGCCAAAAAAATGGGCCGAATATTTACACTCTAAATTATCATTAATCAACTTAGATTGACAGCGGCGCAAAATCTAAAGAATCTATATTTTGTATTAATTTTTTTCATTCCCATTGCATCTAGAGAAAAATATAAAAAATAAAAAATAAATTAAATACGTGTCAAAAATTAAATAATTAAAAGGAAGAACAAGTGGAGACTTTGTTTTGTTGGAGTAGATAAAGCTTTTTAAATCCCAATTTCGTGCTTATCTGTTAAAATTTAAAAGTTAAAATTTAATTTATACGAAAACTTTAAAATTCTATTTATTAAAATCTCATCTAAATTATTTGTATGAAAAATTAATTGATATAATTATATTTTAATTAAAATAAAATATAAAATTTAGGGATATAATTTTTTTATTTTTTTCTAATTATAAAACAAAAAAATTTACAGAAGAAAAAAAAAAAAAAAAAGAGAGGTCAAATTGAGTGGGGAAGGGCTTAATCGTCATTTAGAGATTTATATTTTTGTGGTGGTGGTAGTGCTGCTGCTGGTATTAGCCAAAGAGGGTTTCTCTCTGTGAGAGAGAGAGAGAGAGAAGTGGGAGAGACGACGAATTTCTGAAAGCTGATAGAACACTGAAGAGAGAGAGAGAGATAGAGTTGCAAAGTTCAGAATTGAAGATAAAAGTTAACCCTTATCTTTAATTCTTCAGCCGTCTGACTTCATCCGATCCATTTTCATGGATCCCTTCGATTTGTTTCGGAAAGGTATACACGAGTATATTCCCTTTAGCTGGTTTTCCAATCCATAGATTTATTTTTGATTTGGGAATTTCTGTAATTGATTTCTTGCTCTTTGTTTCTGATTCTTCTGTGCATTGAAATTGCTGAGATCTCTTTAATTTCGCTCTGTAGTTACCAGATTCTCATTGGGTTTTTATATATTCTGATTTTCTGGCTAACGTTTACTTCTTACCTCAGTTGTAAAGTTTGGTAATTTGTTGTTTTTTTGTTTCTCTTCCTTATTTGATTGAAATAACAAATGTCACGTTTCCCTTCACATCAATGGTAATTAATGTTACTCGTACTCAGTTCAGATGAAGTGTTGTCTGATAATGTTAAGTGTATGGTAAATTCATGAACTGAATGGTTATTTTATCCCATTTATATCAGATGAAACTTGAAAGTTCTGAATTACTTGCAAGAGTTTTAGTTTAAACGATGTAGGTTCTTCTAGTTTGAATTATCCATGCTGCAATGCCTAATTTTTGTGGGGTTAATGGAATATCTTCCATTCATTTGATTTCAGATAAGGAGGATGTCTGGGAACTAATTTACTTTTTTTCTTTTTTTTCCTTCAATTTTTCTCTTATCTTGTAAGATGGATGGAAATTAGTCAATTTTGGTTTACTTGATTTACTAACTAGCCTGACGAAATGAAGTCATATTTTGCAGGTTTTGGTTGAGGTTACAAAAAGTTTGAGCTTTTCCCCACAGATTTCTTTTTTTCAAATACATGTGAGCATTCTATTTTGTATTAGCAAATAATGAACGTGTCCAAGAAAGGAACGCACACCGACGAGGCGAAACAAAACACTGGAAGTAAGGTGACAGCTTTGAATCCAAATGCAGCTGAGTTTATTCCCTTCGCCCTCAGAGCATCTCCAGTTGGAAGTAGTAGTGTGGCAGATTTGACAGAAAGATTTTCTACTTCTGGGACATTAGGAAAAGCTGTTCTAGATCGGACCGAGTCATCTGTATCAAATAATTCTGATGATGAGGCCCGTCAATTCTGGAGGCATCAGCTCCCTGATGATCTCACACCTGATTTCAAGTCAATGGGAGAAGATGAGAACCTATCTCTTGGAAATATTTCTTTGGCAGGCTTATCCTTGCATGATGACAGTGATGCCTCTTTATTCGCTGCTACTACTGGCAGTGAATATTTGTTGAATGATCAGCAGGATTCAAATTTAAATCACTTCAACGGCAGTCAATTTACCGAAAAGTTTCGATTCTCAACTGCTTCTTATGGAGAAGATCCATCTGCCAGTCTTTTCCAAATTTCAAATAAACCTTGGCAGAAGCCAGTTTTTAACAGTAATCAATCTGTTAGCAATGAGCGGCACCTTCCTTATCACAGCAATTCTGCGAGGGGATTAGCCATGGATGTCTTGAGTGAGCAAACAACTATGGATGAAAGTGATATTCTGAACCCTGTTGAGTTTTTGGCTTTACAGTTCCCGGGTTTTGCTGCTGAAAGCCTTGCAGAAGTTTACTTTGCTAACGGAGGTGACTTAAACCTGACTGTTGAGATGCTCACTCAATTAGAGGTAAGTTGACTTTTTTAAGATGTGTAAATAAAGTAACCTTTTGAGTCAGTTAGAGTAGAGTTGAGTTGACTTTTCAAGGCATCAAGTGGAAGTGACATTTCATCTTCGAACATTTTAACATCTTGGTTTCTCTCTTCCTTTTAACATATGCCTTGGTTTCTTATAAAAAAGCATTGTATTGTAACATGACATCAAACAGCATGTTTTTTCATTCAATAGTTTGGAGGGTAAGTTAAATTTAAGTCACAACTTCCGATGGTCATTTCTTGCTATTACAAAAATCTCATATAAAAGTTTGCAAATGATTGATGTGATATAGCTTTATGATAGAGTTGAACCTATAAAGATACTTCACAGAATAGCAGTAAGATTTTTTCTGATGACTCGAGCATAGTTTGAACTATTTGATCTGGTATAAATATATGGTATGCTTTTGCTTTATTAAGAACCGTGTCTTCCTTGTTGTATGAAGAGATTAGATTGCCAGCCAGTTTTCATGATCAGCGCCACGTTCTCATTATCTTTTGTGTCACTGCATATACTACTCAATATAGTTATCATACGTTACTCTTTTAAACTGTAGCTTCAAGTTGATGGTGGGATAAGTCAAAACCTGAATCCCAAGACAATGTCTGCCCCCAATCTTAGTGCAATGGACTTCCCTGCACTTACAGTGTCAGGTGGTCAAAATGGTCATCCAAAATTTGATGGGGCTGATCTTCAACAAAGTACCAACCCTTACCTTTCTTCTGATAAGGATGGCATGCTTTTCTTCAAGTCCAGCACTGCTTCATCTAGAGGTGCTGCAGATTTTGCTTCCACCGTCAGGAAATTGGCATCTCAGGATTCTGGTATGTGGAAGTACAATGGAAACGGTTCTGCCGATGACTCTATTGGCTCGAGTAGAAGTTCTCAAATTTTAGCTAGCAAGTACACTACTGGTGGTCATGGGAAAGACACCTATAGTGAGAGGGTCCTACAGCGAGGTTCAGCTCGGGCTGCTCCAGTTTGGCTTGAAACTGGCGAAGCAGTTGGTAATTGCTCAGCTTTCAATTTTTTTTTTGTCTTTATTGATGTGGTGTGGAACAAAGAATTTGTATGTGTTCCTGTTTTAACATTATTAAGTTGGCAGCAAACATGTATTCTGAGCAGCGGGAGGAAGCACGTGATCATGCACGCCTCCGAAATGCATATTTTGAACAGGTGTGTAAGAATGGTTGTTGATTCTCTTCTTTGTCTTCCCCCCACCCAGATTTGGCTCTGGTAATTACACTCTTTTATCTTCTAAAATAGGCACGACAAGCGTACCTCATTGGTAACAAGGCTTTAGCGAAGGAACTAAGCGTAAAGGGACAGTTGCATAATATGCATATGAAGGCAGCTCATGGAAGGGCCCAAGACTCTATTTATCGGCAGAGGTTTGTTTCCCTTTGCTGCTTTTGTCTTGACACGAACAAGGTTGATGCAGGTGAAATTTCATGGTTAATTTTGATTTTCTATTATTGGCATTCTTGCAACTCTGTGCTCATAGATAATCTGGAGAAAGTGTATCAATTCATTTCCTGAAGAATGTGATTTTTGAGAAGAGGAACAAATTTGATTGATGAATGAAATAAGGGAGTAAAAACTCCAAACACCTATACATGAAGCTTTCCAATTTAAAATAAAAAAAGAAATACTATAATTTACATTTCCTGAAGAATGTCATATCTTTGATTACTAGGACTGAATCATCCTATTGTTCTGACATGTCTCTGATCATTCGATGAACGGTTCAAAAAGCGATGACACACTTTTCTTAAGACATACACCACGACTACAGGAATTTCCTGAATTGCTTGATAACTGGCTTACAGTTCTTTTCTGTTCTGCTGTTTGTTGTTTGTGTACACTGTTTCTTCAGGAATCAAATAGGCGCAGACAATCAGGGAAATGGAAGGGGACATGAACGCATGATCGACCTGCACGGACTGCATGTTAGCGAAGCGATGCACGTCCTGAAGCACGAGCTGAGCGTGCTGAGGGGTACCGCCAGGGCCTCCGGACAACGTCTGCAGGTTTACATTTGTGTTGGAACAGGACACCACACCCGGGGCGCCCGCACTCCTGCTAGACTTCCAGTAGCTGTACAGAGATATTTGATCGAAGAAGAAGGCCTAGACTTTAGCGAGCCTCAACCAGGGCTGCTTAGAGTTGTGATTTATTGAGCCATGGAGGGAGAGAAGAGAGCACAGTGAAGTGTAGGAGTTTTTTCTTTTTGACTCAGAAAAACTAAAAAAAAAACCATGAAATCATACTTGTGATAGTCACCATTGTTGTTGTACCGTAAATGGTTAGAGGTTGCGAAAAGAAGGATTACTCATGCCGAAACCGAAAAGAAGAAAAAAAAGAAAAGAAAAAATGAAAAAGAGAGAATTAGGAGAGGAAAATGAAGGTCAAAGTAAGTAGAATTGTATCAAGTTTAAGCGGTTGACAGGGTTTTAACATTTTTTAGCCCTGAATCGGCAATCTCTTTGCAACTTTGTTTTATTAGGTTTACAATTGTACCTTAAATTTTTGCCAGTTCTTTACATAGCTTCTTTTACTCGTTCTTTGAATCTTTTCTTATTTGCAGATGAATGTTGTAATTTTAGAATCGATTTATATGAGAATGTAATTCACCAAATCGCGTTCGAATCATACGAGCAAGTTCATGATGTTTTTTTGATAATATGTGAGGTTGAAGATTTAAATTTTTGATATTTTAGTTGATGGTACTTCATGTCGGTTGAGTTATGATTATGCTTACGTGGGCACGAGTAAATTCATTGTTAATCCTCTTTTGTTTGCCAATTTCATTGTTAATCCTCTTTTGTTTGCCAATTTCATTGTTAATCCTCTTTTGTTTGCCAATTTTATGTATGAATAAGAACTGGGATTCATTAACGGAGATTTGGATGGAGCTTTGCCTCTCCTTAAAGATCCGAGTTTGGGCTTTTTTAATCTTAGAAATTGGGCTGCAATGGCGGAATGTTCATCAAACAAATTTCCAGGATTTTGACGTTTTGAGCGAAATTGAATTCGATGCATTTCGAAAATGCTTTTGCGAGCCAATCTCAAAGCACCCTCCATTTCTTCTCGTACGAGCTTCGCTACTTTCCCGTTTCTACTTTGCCAATTCTCCTCTCTGTCACCTTCCCCGCCGCTGCCGTCGCCGTCTTCGTCCTCTTCTCAATGGTTCTCTCTTCTTCGCTCCGCCATTTCCATGGCCGATTTGAAGCTCGGCAAGCGAGCTCACGCTTCTATCGTTACCTCCGGCGACCTCCCGGATCGCTTTCTGAGCAACAATCTCATCACCATGTATTTCAAATGTGGGTCTCTCTGTTCCGCCCGCCAGGTGTTTGATAAAAGTTCTGACCGTGATCTCATTACATGGAACTCCATTTTGGCCGCCTATGCCCACTCTGCTGATTCCAGTTTTGAGAATGTTCTTGAGGGCTTTCGTCTCTTTGGGCTTCTGCGGGAGTCTGGTTTTTCAATAACTCGACTTACTTTGGCGCCATTGTTGAAGCTCTGTTTGCTGTCTGGCTTTGTGCAGGTATCTGAGGCTGTTCATGGATATGCTGTTAAAATTGGTTTGGAATTGGATCTGTTTGTTTCCGGAGCTCTTGTCAATATATACTGCAAATATGGCCTTGTTGGTCAGGCTCGTTTACTGTTCGATGGAATGTCTGAAAGGGATTCTGTGTTGTGGAATGTAATGCTCAAGGCTTATGTCGATATCGGTTTGAACGACGAAGCTCTCCGGTTCTTTTCTGCGTTTCACGGGAGTGGACTTTTTCCTGATTTCTCAAGCTTGCATTGTGTTCTCAGTGGTCTTAACAATGGTGGTTCTGATAACAAAATGTGGTACAAGGAGCAGGTTAAGGCCTACGCGATGAAGATGTTTTCGTTCGAGGACGGTTCGGATATATTCTCGTGGAATAAGAAGTTGTCAGAGTATCTTCAAGCTGGCCAGAATTTAGCAGCCATTGATTGTTTTAAGAGACTGATTAGATCACTCGTAGGATATGATAGTGTAACATTAGTCATCCTTCTATCTGCAGTTGTTGGTGTGGACGATCTTGATTTGGGGGATCAAATTCACGCACTTGTTATAAAATCTGGTTTTGATTCAGTTGTTTCTGTTTCAAATAGTCTTATGAACATGTACTCGAAGGCGGGGGTTGTTTATGCTGCGGAAAAGATGTTCGTTAGCTCACCGACATTGGATCTAATTTCATGGAACACAATGATATCGAGTTATGTCCAGAATAATCTTGAGAAGGAGGCAGTCTGCACATTCATAGGTCTATTACGCGATGGCCCGAGACCGGATCAGTTTACCTTAGCTAGTGTTTTAAGAGCTTGTTCCACAGGTGATGAAGGAAAGTATTTCACTCTCAGCTCACAGGTTCATGACTATGCCATAAAATGTGGTATTGCTAATGACAGTTTTGTATCAACAGCGCTTATCGACGTGTACTCGAAGAGCGGAAAAGTGGACGAAGCTGAGTTTCTGTTGCATCACAAATATGGTTTTGATTTGGCTTCTTGGAATGCATTGATGTTTGGGTACATAAAGAGTAACAAAAGTAAGAAGGCATTGGAACTTTTGAGTCTGATGCATGAAATGGGGGTGCTGATCGATGAAATCACGTTAGCTACTGCGATTAAAGCTTCTGGTTGCTTGATCAATTTGGAGCAAGGGAAACAAATTCAAGCTCATGCCATAAAACTAGGATTCAACAATGATTTATGGGTCAGTAGTGGTGTTTTGGATATGTACATTAAATGTGGAGACATGCGAAATGCTCTTGAATTGTTCAGTGAAATTACCAGACCTGATGACGTTGCATGGACGACTATGATCTCGGGATTTGTCGAAAATGGAGAAGAAGATCGTGCTCTTTCTGTGTACCATTTAATGAGGGTCTCTGGAGTTCAACCTGATGAATATACCTTAGCTACCCTCATCAAAGCTAGTTCTTGTCTAACAGCCCTTGAACAAGGGAGACAGATTCATGCTAATGTGATCAAGTTAGATTATTCTTTGGACCATTTTGTTGGTACTTCCCTAGTCGACATGTACTGCAAATGTGGAAGCGTTCGAGATGCCTATCGTGTTTTCGGGAAAATGGATGTCGGTAAAGTTGCCTTCTGGAATGCCATGTTGTTAGGTTTAGCCCAACATGGTAATGCTGATGAAGCTCTCAATATTTTCAAAACTATGCAAACAAATGGTATTGAGCCTGACAAAGTTACTTTTATTGGAGTTCTTTCTGCTTGTAGCCATTCCGGTTTGTTTTCCGAAGCCTACCAATATTTTGATGCAATGCTCAAAACATATGGGCTCGTACCCGACATCGAGCATTACTCATGTCTAGTGGATGCGCTTGGCCGGGCAGGACGCATTCAAGAGGCCGAAAGCATAATAGCATCGATGCCATTTGAAGCTTCCGCCTCGATGTATAGGGCATTGCTTGGTGCTTGCAGGACTAAAGGAGATACGGAAACAGCAAAACGTGTTGCTGACAAACTCCTGGCCTTGGATCCATCCGACTCATCAGCTTATGTTCTCTTATCCAACATATATGCTGCTTCCAGACAATGGGATGATGTTACTGATGCTAGAAACATGATGAAGCTGAAAAATGTTAAGAAGGACCCGGGTTTTAGTTGGATCGACGTGAAAAACAAAGTGCATTTATTCGTGGTGGACGATCGATCACATCCACAAGCTAATCTGATATACGAGGAAGTTGAGGATCTCATGAAAAGAATAAGAGAAGACGGATCTTATGTCCCAGACACAGACTTTATGTTGCTCGACGTCGAAGAAGAAGAAAAAGAGCGCGCACTCTACTATCACAGCGAGAAACTTGCAATAGCTTTTGGGCTTATCAGCACGCCTCCCTCGGCAACCATTCGGGTGATAAAGAACCTAAGGGTCTGTGGTGATTGCCATAGTGCCATAAAGTGCATATCAAAGCTCACTCAGAGGGAGATCGTTCTAAGAGATGCAAATCGCTTCCATCACTTTAAGGATGGAACTTGTTCCTGTGGTGATTACTGGTAGTATCAAGATCAAATTATTTTACGTTTGTTCTTTCGTTGACTGTCTCAATCCTCGATCGTGGGTCGTTCGGCACGAACATCTCCCATTTTTCACCATATGAAGTGTGCTTGGAAGCTTGGAGAGTGAAGATTTTGATGGGCTTCCAGCAGGTGATGAGTAAATTTTCAGTTCAAATTAAGGACGAGCATTCGTTTACTAATGGCCTCTTCATTCAAATTGGTTTTGAAGATGGTTTGTGAGTTGCAGGCTTTCAATCAGAATTAGGTTCACTTCCATTTCTCTTATCTTGGTTACTGCATTCGAGTTGTATACAATTAGTTTAATAAACATGATTAAGTTAACTTACATCAAAGGAAATAGAAGTCTATTGGCTTTTATCGATGGCTATTGGCTAATGTATTTTGTACTCTTCTATACAAATACTCTCATGCGTCAAAGTGCAGTTTCATATAAAAAAGGATTTTATCTATTTATTATTATCCGTGAGTACACTAGTCAGCTTGCATGTACTTCGACCACTCTCGTCAAATAATTGATTGACCGTACTCTGTGTGTGTTTTTTTTACGGAGCTTACTGCATTTGACTGTCAAATAAGTTTGCAGAATATATTGTAAAAAGTAAATGGGGGGTAGGAGTTGCAAATTTAGTAGGTATTTGATTTTGGCAAATATGTCATTAAAAGTTGTATAGCTATTAATGTTTCTTATTGAATTGTTGAAGCAACATGTCAATTGTAGTATAAATATTTGATGAAATTGTCAAATCGAGATAAAAGTTCTCACATTCAAAAGGTGAGAGAGGAGATTATTATTATTTTTTTTTTTTTTAGGGTGAAGGAGTGGAAGAGAACATAGAGAAGGAAGAACAAAGACATAATCTTAAAGTGAACAGTCAGCTGTGGTAAAAAACGATAAAATTTCAAAATTTTAGGTTTTTTTGCCTCCTAAAGTGAACAGTCCAACTGTCGATTTGAGATTAGAAACGATAAAATTTCAATTTCTTGTTATTTTTGACAAACCTTTTGCAATTCGGATCAGATTTTACCGTTCCGATATATTAAACTTAAAAAAAAAAAAAAGTGATTGGAAATTTTGGAGTAAAATAATAAATTAGAATTTATAAATTATAAGGCGCGTCGGTCAATCGTCCAGGAGAAGCCATCTGCAAAATTGGCTCTAAAAATCCATTTCCCTCGCTCTTCTTTTGCGCCACAATTTCAAAACCCAGAATTCCAAAACCCTCTCTGCTTCCATTCCACCTTCCTTCGTCCTCAATTCCATTTCGCCTCCACAGATTGTTGCTCAGCCCTCATGCCCCTCATCAACGCCGCCGCCCACCGCCACCACCAGCCAACTGCATCCCAATCACCTCAATTCCACATACCTACTAATGCTGCCGATGACGACGACGACGATTTTCTTCCTTCCACCCAGACAGTCCTCTCCTCGCGATCTTCAACCTCGCAAAAACCCCTCTCGACCTCCGACTTATCGCTTCACATTCGCGCTCCCAAGAGGCCGAAGCGTTCTGCTCCGATGGCCACTGGTAAGGAAAACATTCCCTCTATAGACTCTATAGCACATTGCGATGTCGTATTTAAGCCAAATTTTTATGGAGATTACAATGACACTGCTGCTTTGGATGATGGTGAAGTATTCGGATCCTCGGAAATTGATTTGGGTTGCAGTTTGGATTTGATACAGCCGAGCATTGTTGGCTGTAGTTACGAAACTCATGATGCAAACTGGGGAGAGGAGATTTTCGACGGGGATGATGATTTTTCTGGTGCGACGGATGAATGCAAGGGGTCGAAGGTAAACGGAGGCTACTTATGCAATTCGATTGAATCTAGGTTAATTAATTCGAGAGTAGATTGCGATGTTGGCGTCAGTGGCAGCGATGATTTTGAGTCGGATGCAGAGTTAGAGTTGTTGCTTAATCTGCATTCGCAACTGGATGAGGAAGACCGTATTAGTGGAGTGGGATTTCATACTGAGGAAACAGATTTTCCAGTGGATGAAGAAGAAGGTTTGATTCAATGTCCTCTATGTGGGGTTGATATTTCAGATCTTAGCGACGAGCAACGTCTTGTACACACCAATGATTGTATTGACAAAGAGGACGCGCAAGCTCAAAATGTGAGTCTAGATAACTTTATCCACTTTACAAGTTTCTGACCTGTTTTTTGTTTTCTTTATAATTTTGAAATAAGCGCAATTGGGCGCCTGTATGTAATCGTTTTCCTCTTACCCGTGAAGTATATGTCTTCTTGCTTCAATATTTCCCTATTATTTTTCTATCTGATTACGACTAGTGGGGATTTCTGGGATGGGGTTGTTGAAAACTTCAGCTTAAACGTTGAGATTCTCGTCACTTAGAATTCTTTATTGGAAATGGATTATTACGAGCTGTCATATATTCTTATCTTGATGAATTGGAATCTTAAATTTCACGTGCAGGGTGCTCTCACCTCTGATAAAAAGCAAACTTTAGGTCCTCAGCAATCTGGTGATAGTTCCAGATTTTCAACTGTTCTCAAATGGTTGCACGGTGTTGGTTTATCGAAATATGAAGACATTTTTGTTAGGGAGGAGATCGATTGGGACACATTACAGTGGTTGACAGATGAGGTGTGCTTCTTCAAGGTTTATTGTATGAATTGTAGTCCCTGAGATATTCTGCATGGTTAATTTATTGTTGTAATAAGCAGCTAATTGCTACTTTATGATAGTTATCCATTCATCTTAAGAAAGTAATTCATGATAAAGTTCATTTAAAGATCAATAGAAAGGTTATCAAATAGAGTTGTACAACTAGATACCATTATTTTAACAATATTAAAGAAAAAAATTGTCTTCTGTCCAAGTCAAAGATTATCTGATGTTATTTCCATGGACAGCGATAACCACACGATTTGATTATCTAGGGGCTATTTGAGGTACTGAATGGGTTAAAATAATCCATGGTTATGAAGATACTTTATTGAATGTGGGTTATAATAGTCGGTGGTTCAAACGTGTATTGTTATAATAAACCAGTCTATCCAACTCCAAGTTGGTGGCCCAAACGATCACTAATTGGTCAGCTTTCTTGTAATTCACCGATAGGCGCTTGAGCTTTTGCTCTTTTTTTTTCATTCATCAATGAAATCGTTTCTTATTAAAAAAAAAACTCCAAGTTGGTGGCCCAAACACCCCTTAATATACTCTTGATTTTTATTTTATTTTATTTTATATATATATATATATATATTTTTTTTTTTTAAACTAGTTTTTCATCTATTAGTCTTCTTCATTGGGTGAATTTAAACCAATTCCCTCTATCAATCTTCTCTCTGTTTTTGCATACTGATTTTTGCAAATCTCTACTTTGAAGGATCTCAATAATATGGGTATTACTGCACTTGGCCCCCGAAGGAAGATCACACATGCTCTCTCCGAACTCAGAAAAGAATTTTCTGCAGTTGAAACTTGCACGAATTCACATGCCCCTTCTGGTACTGGGCAGCAGAGTAACATTGGTTCAGATGGGCGTGAAAGATCAATCAATGGAACTAATAAAACACCTGCGAACAAGTTGATCACTGATTATTTCCCAGGATTTTCCACTAATAAGAAGAATGCATGCAACATCTCCAGTGGCAAGTTGATCACTGATTATTTCCCAGGATTTTCCACTAATAAGAAGAATGCATGTAGCATCTCCAGTGGTCAGAAAGATGTGGGAAAAAGATTGCCTGACTCTCTTCACAAAGGTAAAACTCCAAAAAGAAATGTAAGAAATGGGAAGCTTGGGAATGTTCCAGTCTGGAGTTGTATAACAGGGACACCATTTAGAGTGGTGAGTAATTCTAATTTGAAGAACAGTTTGTTGTCTGTTAATGTTTTATTCGTTTATATATTATTATTTTAATAGGACTTGACGAATTGTTTATATTGCATTAACATGGCCGTTTGTTTGAGAAAGAAAATAAAGTCTTCTTTTATGGATATCGTCTTCATTCCTGTTCAATTCACATTGATATTACCACTTGTTAAAAGAATGGCTATGTATGGACAAATTCCATTGCTAAGTGCTACATATTGTTACATCTGCAGGATGCTTTTCGACATCTTAGAGGAGATTGTTTCCATTGGTTTCTTACTCACTTTCATATGGATCGTAAGTTAAACCTAGTTCTCTCTTTTTCACTGTTGCATTTTAGTCTGAAGATGAGTCAGAAGAAAGCGCAGTTATTTCTTAGTATTAAATGAGAATTTACTGAAGAATTCCAACTTAATCTATTTCTCTACATAGTTTTAGAACGAGATGTCTGTGAATTGTGAAACATACTTGACATTTCCATTATACTCTTTAAAAGCCTTAACTTTTATGCAGCACATAAGCGTTTTAAGTGTCTACTGAAGACTAAGAAGCGTCATTCCTTGAAAATATGAAATTATTGTTTCTCCAACACTTATTTTTTTCAATAATTAGGCTAACTTACATTTACCATATGCAAAATTTTAGCCTTTCAAACTTTTTTTTTTTAAACCGAGCTTTCATTAATATACAAGGACCTTTTAAACTTAGTTGTCATGTGTCTATGTTGTACTATCCATGTTGAGTATTACTATTGCAATTGCCATTAATGAGGTTGTCATGTTAGATCTTATATTTCTGATCGCATATCGTTAATTGATTCCTTAATGATTGGAACAACTTTGAAATGGATATTTTCACTTTTCTAGCCACAAATTTAAAGCTGCGAGTCTTAATGTGTAAAGGGACATGATATGTCCAAATTTTTATTAACAGAATGGGTTTTTTTCTCTGACATCAATATGATCTTTATGCAGATTATCAAGGTCTGACAAAGTCATTTTGTCATGGAATGATTTATTGTTCTCCTATAACAGCAAAGCTAGTAAACATGAAGATTGGAATTCCATGGGAAAGGTTACAAGTTTTACCTCTCGACCAAAAAATTAACATTGCGGGAATAGATGTAACCTGTTTTGATGCTAATCATTGCCCTGGTTCAATAATCATACTCTTTGAACCACCCAATGGTAAGGTCTGGTCCAAATTAGCTTTTTTATTCTAATAACTCATATCATCCCTTTTTGTATTCTATATGGTGAACAACTTTTCGTCCCGTCATGTAGGCTGTTCTACATACAGGCGATTTCCGATTTTGTGAGCAAATGGGAAGCTTGTCGGTTTTTCAAACATGTCGCATCCATACTCTGATCCTTGATACCACCTATTGTGATCCACAGGTAACTCTATTATTGAGGAATGAGGATTATAGCTTTTATACTTTTCTTACTGACCTATTTAGATGTACTTTGGTTGTCTTCTCAAGAGAAATATTAGCTTCATCGAGGCTCAGAATCATAATATGATAGGACCCAAATGTATTTCAAGATAAAAGGTAACCGAACTACAAGATAAACCAAGTGTTCGAGTTACTTGGACCCTCCTCTTGAGATAACTCTCAAGCCTGAATTCACTCACTAAAATATTGCTTACCTTTCTCCTTCCCTACCCTCTCTATTTATAACAAAACTCTCCTAACAAACTCTTTATCTAATTACTATCATACCCTTAATGCCTGAGAGTTTACAAATCAACATGTATATGGTCATAATAACTTTGAGTAAATGGAAAATGCCCAATATTTCTGTAAATGTCAGAATAGTTGATGTAATTGCCGAATTAAATTCCCATTCTTAATTTTATATGGACTAAAATTTTATTAGATGTATCCATCTACAAATGTAATGTTCCTTGTACTTCTGCCCGTGTTCTCAAAGGTCACCACGGGCGTACAAGTATAGTGCTGTTTTTTCATTTCTTATGATTTGTGATTACTATTTAATTATCTTTCATTAATTACTTGCTGCAGTATGATTTCCCAAAGCAGGAGACCGTTATACAATTTGTAATTGATGCCGTTCAGGCTGAAGCTTTCAACCCAAAAACTCTTTTCCTGATTGGATGTTATACCATCGGTAAAATTTCGATTTAAATTTCCTATGTTGTCTTAGCTTTTATTTCATGCTCACCGCAAGGTCTGTATTTTTATTTTTTTGTTGGTCATGGGATATACTTTTAGTTTACTGTTTAAAATGTTGATTCTATGGTGCTTTGTCTTGAATCTAAATGTCTTCCAGTTATTCCTAACAGGAAAGGAACGGCTTTTTTTGGAGGTTGCCCGTGTTCTGCGCAAGAAGGTGTATGTAACTGCAGCAAAGTTACGCATTTTGAAATGCTTGGGGTTCTCAGCGGAGGACATGCAGTGGTTTACAGTGAATGAACGGGAAAGCCACATACATGTTGTACCTCTGTGGACACTTGCGAGCTTTAAACGACTGAAGCATGTATCAAGTCAATATGCAGTGAGTGGTGCAATTTAATCCTCATTTTAGTAGGATTTATAGCGTACTCATTTGTATGTTTCAAATGATTGCAATTCATTTACCTATTTACCTATTTGCATTGCATGAGGTTTTGACCAGCTGTTGGATATACGGTATTTGCGGTCCTGACGTAGAGCTTGTTTGGAATGACTTCTTAAGTGCTTAAAAACACTTTTTTTTTGCACTTAAAAAGATATTCCAAGCGGGTCAGTATTCTGATTTCTAGATGTATGCTTTTTCATGGGTCAGTTTTTACTCGATACACATTATAGATTGCTGGTAGAATTATGCATTTGTTGTTCACCAAACTCTTGATGCAAGTAGAAAAGATCTCTGTACCATCGAATTGTCGAAAATGTACAAACCTATCAGAATAATCGGATGTAAAGAAATGACAACTATTGTAAATTTTATCCAACTATGTTTTGTTATTTCCTCTCTGGTTGCCTCAGCATGTCACATTATTACACTTGATCATGAGTTCAGAACAACACAAAGATGCATTGAATTTTACTTTAGTTTCTTCTGAAGTTGGAAGACATTACAATGGTTGACTCTTTATTGTATTCAGAATCGATTCAGTCTTATAGTTGCTTTCTCGCCTACCGGCTGGGCTCTTTCAAAAGGAAAGAAGAAATCTCCGGGGAGAAGGTGGCAGCAAGGTACAATTATAAGGTATGTTTCGAGAACTTGTTTTTGAATTTGATGGAAGATGTTTTTAGTATGCTTCATGCAATAAATTTCTTGAAGTACTAAAAAAAGCAAGGCTCAAGTTCCCATTTTGACTCCACTATTCAATTCTTAAAAGTTCTCTCCTGCTTCATTTCTGCAAAGATAGATTTGATATATAGTTTTAATTAGTATGCATGTCATATGATACGAACGGTATTATGCTAGGATTAGGAATATTATTAGAGTATTAAGGGTATATTAGTAATTAGTTAGAGAGTTTGTTATTGTATTTGGTTAAATAGAGAGTGAGAAATGAGGAAGCTAGGCAATTGTTTACGCCCCGTTTGATAACCAAGCCTATAAATACTACTTTCACCTATGGGTTCGTTTGTTTTGTTATCTACCTTTTACAATTATTTTTAAAATCCAAGCCAAGTTTTGATAGATAATTAAAAAAACTAGTTTTTGTTTTTGAAATTTGGCTAAGAATTCAAATCTTTCCGTGATAAAGATGAAACCTATTGTAAAGAAATGGTGAGAAAACAAACACTAAACCAAAAACCAAATGGTTATCAAACGGGACCTTTGTGATTTATAGGCTTGAGCGATTACAAGAAAGGGTAAGTTCCAAGTACCTCGAATATACTTGGTAGAGTTATACTTATATTGTGATTCTGTTATCGTTTATATTTCAATATAATTTGGTTCTGTAAGCATATTTATATCTTAACCATCAAACAAGAGTTCTCTTGGATAGAGTAAAATAGCGGAAGTGGAGTATCTATTTAGGAAGATAAATTTGTCATTTTTATTACAGGTATGAAGTGCCATATAGTGAGCATAGCAGCTTCTCAGAACTCCAGGATTTTGTAAAGATTGTATCTCCTGCAAACATAATACCAAGTGTGAATAATCATGGACCTGACTCAGCTCGTGCCATGATCTCCCTATTGTCATCTTGATTTCCTGACCAGACTCCTAATGGGATGGGCTCTTATAATACAATTTTTGTGGGTCGACCACAATCAAATCTGCAGATTCATGTAAGTTCTAAATTTTACCACTATTGACCCTCTTTTTGATAGCCATTTCATATTATAATCATTTGATTTTTGCAAGCTGCTTGTGCTTTACACATGGGTTGTATTGCCAACCAAGCCAAAAGCATGCCAATATTGTTGGCACCTAATGGTCGTAATTGTGTCTGAAAGGCAAATATGAATAACTATATCCTATTGCATAGTTCTTCGGCCCTCTTTCTTTCTTCTAGAGGTCATTGACGACTTGATTAATTGAGGTATGCGTAGATTGACTTCTTATTTTTATGTAATTTATGTAGAATAGTTTAGAATCGTTGATTTGGAAGAAGAAAATCCTTGTACAAGTATTCATAAGTTTTCTATCTATCTCTACACACTTCTATATTCATTTTCCATTTGATCCAATCATTAGTGTCTCTTGGTTCATTATATTATATTTACAAGTTACTACTTTGATGAATAGGATAATGATCATCTATGTTTAATTATTAATTTTTATGTTTTTTTTCTTCATAAATATCTATTGAGATCAAAATTTTGTAACTTAGTAATAAGTCTTTTATCTTAGCCAAACCGAGCATAGCTCAATTGGCATAAGGTTGCCTTGACTAAGATATCATTTTTTTTCTTTTTTTCTTTCTTAATTATGCCGTGTTTGTTTTATATATTTTTTAATTTTCAATTTTGCTACTTTGTATTTTTTAGGATACATTAAAATATTTATTTATTAATTGCAAAAAAAAATGTTTATTTATTAATTTTTATGTTTTTTTTTTCTTTCATAAATATCTATTGACATTAAAATTTTGTTACTCAGTAATAAGTCTTTTATCTTAGTCAAATCAAGCATAATTCAATTAACATAAGGTTGTGTCATTGATTAGGAGGTCATGAGTTCAAGGGACTTTGTATTAATTAAAATATCTTTGCAAATAAAAAAAAAATCATTTATTAATGCTAAAAAATTTCAAGATTTTTAAATTAGTTTAAATTTCTCAATTTTTTTTGACAACACGGAGGAAGGGGGATTCGAACCTGAGACCTCCTACTCATAGTTCATACATTATGCTGTTTGAGGTCTCTTGTTGGCTTAAATTTCTCAACAAGAGCATAGCTATGGCCATGAGGTCTTAGGTTCAAGCCCCCACCCCAACATGTTGTAAAAAAAAAAAAAAAAAAAATAGTGATATTTTAGTTATATAACATAAATTTATCTATAATATAATTGAAATGTCGATCTACACGCCAACGAAAATTTAAAACACGGTCCATAACCAACAATGACGAATTGACAATGGCTTCGAGATTTTAGAACAAGGAAGGCATCATCCTCGAGGTAAGGAATAAGTGTTTAACTATCGACATTTTTTCACTGCGAAATGTTATTGAACGTTGTTTTGGTGTGATGGATGCCCGATTCTCTATTCTTAAACATGTATTATTCACAATTACATTAGATTGAATGATTGTCAAGATGACTTTTTCAATGACATTAGTTATGAATAAATAATTGTTGAAGATATACAGAGTGTCGGACAAATTACAGAACAATATAACTGAGTTAGATGTGAGTCATCATAATTTAAGGGGGACGACTCGAGCGAGAGATGACATTGCAGATCAAATTTAGACAACATTTGAAGGATAAATACAATTTTATTGTTGTTTTTAATTTTGCATCGAGACTTATTTGTATTAGATTAGGTAAACTTTAGAAAATTATTTTTTATATGTTTTAATGTATGTTATATATTTTTTTTTTATATTATGTATATCGAATTCTATTTAAAATATGAAAAGAAAAAACATAGAGAAAGAAAAAACAAAAAACAAAAAGTTATAAATCGAGATGTTTCTGTTTTTCAAAAAAACAAGAAACAAGAGTAGTTATCAAACATGTTTGTGTTTCTAGTTCTCAAAAAACAAGAAACAATAACGTTATCAAACGATCCTTAATATCTCAATTCTTTGTTTAGTTAATGTTATCGCATTATTAATTTTTTTTTGTAAAGTTATTTAATTAATTCCTTGACCTCTTCGTTAGGAGCATTGAGCTATATTTAGTTTGACCGTTATTTACCCATCAACATGTTAGGGAGAATTTCTTTCTCAAATCTCAACCAATAAATAGTTTTAGTGGGCGTTTGGCCCAAAGAGTTGTTTAGTCTGTAGTTCTGAAGTATGTGGTGTGTTTGGAACATGAAGTTGTTTAGTCTGGCCCAAAGAGTTGTTTAGTTTGGAGTTCTGAAGTCTGTGATGTGTTTGGAACATGGAGTTGTTTAGTCTGGAGTTGTGAAGTCTGAGTTTATTTTAGCTGTTTTCTTTTGCACAATTTTTTTTTTACCAACTTTCAAAATTTTCGGACTTTTTCCATTTCCAATAAATTCTAAAAATGAAATGTTTTTATTTTATTTTATCTATTCTTGACAAATTTAGATAACAAAAATAATTTTGAGCACAATACTTTACATTATTTTTTCACATTGATTATCAAAAAAAAATATATATATATATATATATATATATATATAGATATATTTTGTTAGGAATCATCTTTAATTTTATGAATTATAAGATTGTCTACCCATAAGTATAGTCTATTCATGTGTCAAACACATATTTATCCGCCTTCACCATCTTAATCCACTCCACCCTATCTCAATAATGATGGTTTATTTTAGCTATTTTTTTGTACAGTTTTTTTTCTATAATTTTCCATATTTTTATTGTTAAAGTCTTATTTCAATAAATTTTAAGAATGCAATTTTTGTTTTTTATTTTATTTTATTTTTTACATTCTTTTTTCAATATCACTAACATTAATCTTTCTCATTCTGTGCCTCTTTCGTTCTAGTACGTATTCTTTCTGGTCTTTTGTAGGCTTCTTGCATTCATTTTATTTATCAAATAAATTAATTAATTAATCTTTTAAAAATTTAAATAAAACAACATATTTTCTTGTTGTACAACTCAGATTATGATATAGATTTTTTTTTTTTTTTTTTTTTTTTTTTTTTTTTTTTTTGAAAAAAATCTACGACCACATTCAAATTGAGATAGATAAGTAAATTTAACAAGATAATATTTTTTTATTTTTCAAATATAAAATTTTGTTATTTCAAGTTTTAGAAATATTTTGATAAAAAACAAATGTTTTAGAAATATTAGATTGCATTTTTAAGAAAAAAAAATTCATAGATAGATAAACTATTTGTAATGAAATAGGATGAGAAACTAACGAGATAGAATATTTTTGAGAAAATTGCACAAACCACTTCTTAAATATAGAGTTTGTTACAAGGATACAATTATCACCGATAAAATTATAAGAAATTTTAAATCGATAAAATTGATTAGTTATGGATAACCACATTATGACTATGATATTATATTAATGTCCTCACTCTCTATTTTTATCAAAAATGTCTAACTACTTAAAAACAATTCATAAATGTTAGGCTGCAATTACTTTCATACCCTTCAACCTCTTTAACATTTTATATTGAACTTTCTCTAACATTTTAATACAATCAAATAAAAAGTAAAACAAGCTCATTTAAGAAGAAAAAAAATTGAAATCATAAAATTGCATTAATCACGTCTCTCTCTTCATTAAAACCGTATTCTCTCTTCTCATTTAAATTGTATTCTCCCTCGTATCCAGACCTAAATATTTTTCCCTCCACAATATATATTTTTATATATAAAATATATAAGGTCGGTATATATATAAAAAAATACACAATATCTATAAGTATATATGAAGTATATAACCATATATACCCATATATGAAGTATATATCAGTATATATGATAGGTATATATAACAATTACATATATTTTATAAAAAAATAAATACATATTATATATATATATGAGAGTATAAGTCGTAGATGAAGCATATATGGTAGGTATATATAAGTATATATGGTGGTTAAATATAAAAAATTTAAATGGTGAAGAAATAGGTGGTAAGAGAAAATGAAAGATAAAATCGAAATTTATTTAAAAAATGAAATTTAATACACTCAATTTGATAGTTTTTTTTTTTTTTAATGAAAATAGAGAGATAAAGTTGAATCATTAAATGAGCGCATTAATTCACTAAATGAGAGAAAAAATCAAAATTTATTATGAAATGAAATTTAATACACCAATAATTTTATTTTGTATGAAAATAAGCACATTAATGAAGGGCATAATAATATTTAAAATTAATAAAAAATAAAAAATAAAAATTTCAAAATTTTAAGATATACTTGAAAATATAATCTTTAAAAGTGGTCATTTAAGAGATTATCCTTATTACAATTACATTCCTAAATTTTTAATTTAATCAATGACAAACTTTGGAAGTTTGTAATAATTACATTTTACACCTTTAAATTGATCCATCATCCCTTATGAGATTTTATTTCGAATATCACTCAAATTAAAAAAGAGTAAAATGAAAGAAAAAAGAAAAGAAAAGAAAAATAATAAATTAAAAGAGAGGAAGAAAAATAATAAATTATAAAAGAGAGGAAGAAAAATAATAAATTATAAAAGAGAGGAAATAAGGTATATATAAAGCAAAAAGAAATATTGAAAAGAAAAAAATCGCGGCAGGGTCCAACAGCCATGGACCCATAGTGGGAGGAGAAGATAAAAAAAATATATTTTTTAATTATCATGTCGACGTCGACGTCTGTTAAATACAATAACTAAAATTTAGACGGAAGGAGGTCTGTTAAATACAATAACGAAAATTTTGACGACATGATACTAAACTCAAATTTTAAGTATTAAAATATCTAATTTGAAAGATTAAGGATTTAATACCAACTCATATTTCATAAATATAATTTAAACAGATTGTATTAATGTTTTAATAATTAAGAATTGATTTTCTAATAAAATTTATATTATAATTTAGGAAAAAAATCAGTTTATACCCCTAAACTTTGAGGGTTGTATCAATTAAAACCCTAAACTAACGATCATATCAATTTAAACCCTGAACTTTCATAAATGTATCAATTTACATCATCTATTAAAACTTATTTGAAAAAAAATTCATTTAAACGAGTGAAAACTTATAATTTTAACAATTAAACTCATAAACTTTCATAATTGAATCAATTGTATAAAAGTTTAGGAGTTTAATTGATCAATTACAAGTCTCCACACGTGTGAAAACTAATATTTTTCTAATGGAAGGGGTAAATTGATACATTTATGAAAGTTTAGGGTTTAAATTGATACAATTGAAAGTTTAAGGTTTAAATTCATACCACCATTGAAATTTTTCCTATAATTTATTGTTAGTTAAAAGTTATACACATTTTAACATAAATATTTTATGAATACATTTTTAATTGGTTAAAAATATGAAAGAGTGTTTTAATAATTACAGGTTTTGATTATGATTACCTACAATATTTCAAGTAAACAATCTCAATTTAAAAATAGTATTTTTATTATCTTTCATTTTGATTCTCTATTATATTCTATTTTTGAGATAAAAAAAAATGGAAGGTTTACTTCACACGATGATCATTTCAATTAACTTTAATATATATGCCCATGTGACACTATATCATGTTAGTTACCATAATTCACCCTGTCAACTCGAACATGATAAACATGTGTATTATATATTCAATAATAGCCGACCTTTGACTCAATTTGAACATGAAGATAATACACGTCTCACTACCTTTTGACAACCAACACTTTGACTAAACTCGAACGTGACAAAATGTAACTCATTGGCTCATGAATGAGGTGGAGCTAAAAAAAATATCATAGGAGACGAAATAACTTATTTTTTTTAATTTTTTTTGTGTGTACGTAATCTTTTATATAAAGACAATCTATAAAGACATGTTTCTTCCTTCTTCACTTTCTCGTATGAATGTTATTTTCCCAATCACTTAATGCTATTATGTATATTTCTTTCAACTCACAACATTCTTTGTATATCTTAATTTATCATCAACTTTTTCTTATATTTTGACATTTCATTTGAATTACTATTGTTCTACCATTTAATCTTAGTAATCTAAATAAAGAAAATATATTCACTTATAAAAAGATTTATTAGAGAATAAATGAATATTCACAACTCATTTAAAGGTATATATTTTTTCGTCAACCCTGAACATAATTAAATTAGTTAAGACATATATAATCGACAAAAAAAAAAATTAGATGTTCAAATTCTCCGACTCACAATTGGAACTAAATAAAAATATATATTCAACATATAAGTTACACATATTTTTCCATGATTTTAAAACACATCGTCTAAGTCATAATATTATAGAATATACTATAATATTAATATAATAACATGGGGAAAAATCATTGGCGTATATTTTCTCAAAAAAAAAAAAAAAAAAAAAAAACAAACAAACAAACGTGTGATATATTTCATTCAAAAAGACTTCCCACCAACCTGTCACCTTTTTGCCGTACTTGCTTCTGACGAAAAAAATAAGTGAATAATATTAAAGAAAGGTAAATTAAATTACTATTCCAGTAACTTTGATTTTTTTTTTTTACTATTGCGATCCTTTTTTATTTTGTTACTTTTAATTAAAATAAAAAATAGTGGATTAAATTAGCTCGCATCCAATAAAGAAACCGATTTATGATTTCTCGAATGATGTTGGATTTATATTGGTCGGTGAGTTTTTATTTCTTTCATTTTGAAAGGTTTGTTTTTTCCTTTTTTTTTTTTTTGAAAAGTTTTATTTGTTTTCTTCTTTTGTAAATATAAGAATTTAAATTTTAATATTAACTATAATCCACTAAGAGCTGATGTGACATTATGTGTCACAATTGACTTGATACTTTGACACATGGTGCGAGAAAATTTTAGTTATATTATCAAAATGTACCGACCAAATAAAACAAATTTTTTTTTTGGAGTAACTTTGGAGATGAGTAGATTGAATTATTATAAATAAATCTAACAACGATTATAATTTGCAGTCAATAAAGTAAATACTGATTTCAATAGTATTTACTATTTACCTATTATTATAACTATCGACTATAATAATTCACTCGGCGTCCCAAATATTCACTAATAAATTAAATAATGATATCGTTGAACATGAATGAAGTAATGCATAGAGTACCATAAATTTTACAAGCAAGTACGAAAAAAAAACATTACTGCATTAACTTTTAAATGATGTCAACCTTACATTACATCACACTTTTACCAGCAAATAACAACTAAAAAAAACTTATTCATCCAAATTTGAGAATAAAATGTGAAAAACTTATAATCTGTGAAATGAATTATCACGGATGAATTGTATGAAATATCTAAAGTAAATATTTGAGTCGAGTGTTACGACTTCTAATCCATATATAATGACATAATCTATAATTCCATCGTTATTTTTTCTTCCTATGTATGAAATATTACTAACTTATGATGTAAAAAAAAAAAAAAAAAAAAACTTTTTTTTGGTTTGAAAAGAAAGTTAAAAGTATAGGTTAACTTATTGAATAATAAGTGGAGTTTGGGTTAGCTAAATTTTAGGGATGACCCAACCAAAACTATAGCTTATAGACTTTCCCTTTATTTAATTTTTGGAAGGACTATAGGTTATAGGCTTAATGATTATCAAAGTTCCATAAGAAATTAGCCTCGTGACAAAAATACTCTCCACTATCAACAAACTCAACCTCCTCCATATTTTCTTGTACCGGAAAAATAATATTCTCATCATAAATCATTTCATTCCCACCCATAATATTACCAAACCCAAAGTCCGAACCACCGTCCAACAAGTCCCAAACCGGCCAATCGCCGCCGTCATGCGCCCCAGAAGATTCTTCCGGCCCACCCAGAACAACCTCATTATTACTACCCCCATCATGTTCGACGGCGAACTTGGCAGCGACGGCCTGAATCTCCTGAGCCGAAAGGCGATCGCCGCCGTCAATCTCCGGCGGACTATCAGGAAAATTAAACTTGGCGTGGGGACCACGCAAACAGAATTGCGCCGCGTCGAAAGCACGCGCCGCCTGCTCTTGTTTGTCATAAGAACCCAACCAAATCCGGTCACGGCAATTGGGCAGGCGAATTTCAGAGACCCATTTGCCCCATTTTCTCTTCCGTACGCCTTTGAACTTCAAATTCTGAGCCGAGTTGTCGTCGGTTTCAGTGGCGGAGTTACGACGGTCGGCCATTAACGAGGCTGAGGGCAGGTTCGGGTTCGGAATGAGGGTCGGTACTCGGTAGTGAAATTGGAAGATATTGAAAGAAGGGGAAATGATTTAGGAGTTTAAATAGGGAAATGGACAAAACGAGTAGAGAGTGAAACTCAAGGAAGAAGACGACAATGGCGAAAACAAAGAAACTCAGTGGCATTTTGGGTAACGCGGAATATAAATTTAAAACACCACGTGAGTTTTACAAAAACAATCATTATTAAATTCATTATGTGATCTTTATATAATTTACACATGTCCATGTCACTAAGGATTTTGACGGTTCTTAAAATAAAGGTGACGGTTCTGAAAAAGAAGGAAGCTAATGGATGATGTGTTTATATGGTTCAAACTTTAAACAAATTATGTGATAATCCTGCGCTTATTCATAATTCATATGTTATGCTGTTTGACCTATTTTGTTTACATATTTATAACTATTTATTATATTTATGTTATGATTTTAAAATAATGAATTTGTATATTTTTTTTCTTAACAAGTTTTGCTAAGTAAATTTTGACCAATTGAATGGAGGAGGTTATGAAAAATTATGATGAAAGTTGTGTTTTTCGATATGAGTAATATTTGGTGTTGTTGGTTCTGTTGAACTTGGCTCGGTCATGTTAAGTTGTTTTAGGTTTTAGATTGTCGAACATCGTACTTTTACTCTTTATTCTTTTGGCAAATAATGTTCCTTAGTTTTGTTGGTCAAGGCTAGATGACATAGTATGCTAGGTTCGTGCTAAAAATGTAATTGATTTGGAAAATGTTAATAAGGTTGAATGTATCTCTATTATGCTAAAGTTAGTTTCATGGTAAAACTTGGTTTGTTCTCTGTTGGTTAAATATGGGTGTTGTATGTTGTCTTCTTCAAGTGTTAAAAAAAATGGAGGGTTTTTTTGAAAATACGTGGTTATGCTGTCGAAATTTTTGAAGCATTACTGGTTTTAAATGAAATTTGCATTACGGTTGGTTGAGCTACAACTGACGTGGCTCAACCATAGATTAACGTCATTTCATTTTTTTTTTTAAATATGTTGTCTTCTTCCGGTGTTAAAAAATTTTAGAGTTTAAAGTTTAATAAACCTTAAATACTAAATTCAAAGCCTCAAACATTAAACCTTAAATACTAAATTCAAAACCTTAAATATTAAATCTTAGATCTTAAATATTAAACCTTAAATTTGAGGAGAAAACATATTCTTGATTTTTTTTAAAGTTAAACCTAAAATAATATAAAAGAAAAGGAAAAAACATAAGTAAATAAATAAAAATAGGTTGAATTGCATTTTTAGTCCTTTTACACATTTTTGTTTAAATAACGTTTTTTTAATAATTCAAAATATTGTGGGAGAGAGAGAGAAATGTCTTGAAAAATGAGACAAACTTGAATACTAATTAGTGTAGAAGTCGGAGAAGTTCAATAGTAATTACTCAAGTGATCTAAAGAGTTGATATTTTTTATCCGAGTTTAACAAGACTATGGGCAAAACGGAAAGCTAACTTTTACTCCAACGGCTTCTCCAATAACTCCTTGTGCCAAACACTCTTCGATCTTTTGCTACATAAATAAAAAATATATTTATTTAATACAAATAAAAATGATGAGATGAAGATTTTTTTTAAAAAAAATATATTTAATTTATATAGAGTAGAGTTGAACAAAACTAACTAATTCAACTATGCTACTATTCAACTTTGACATATTTATGAAAGATCTTAGTCAAACCTAAAGCAGATTTAATTTATAAAATATGGAAACTATGTGGACGTAGTTTTCCATATTTTAGTTACATTAAAAAAAAAAAAAAAAAAAAATCCATATTTTCAAAGGATAAAGATATTATTTAAAAAAGAGGAGGTTGAGGTCTGTGAACTAAATAAAATAAAATAAAATAAAAAACCTCGTGCTAAAATTTGAGTGTCAACAGTCAAAATATTTAGGAGTACGACTCGGCCGCAGCTATTTGTTTTGCGTTGCGGCGATCCCATTTGGACAGTCTAAGACTTCAACTTAAATGAGGTGGGACCCATTCAATTCGGACAATAAGAACTTTAACCATTTCAATTTTCAGGACGTTTCTGTTTTTATCCCCCACAAATTTAAAATTATTTTTATATTTTATTTTATACTTTTAAATTTAATATTTAAACCATCAAAATTAAAAAAATAATTTTAAAATATTAAAAATATGTTTGAGAGTGAATTTAAATATGCCAAAAATCTCAAATATACCTTAATTATATGGATTAAATTATGTTTCTATCATTTAAAAAAAATATTAATTATATATATATATATATATATATTTATATATATATATATTTTTTTTAGTAAATTACATTTTTAATTCTGGGAAGTTTGAATTTCGTCCCTCCCTCCATTTTTAAGTTAAATGTTTATGGAAAGCTAACAACTATTTTTTATTATTTATATTTTTAATTATTAAAATTAAAAAAAAAAAAATCTTGAATCTCCTTCTCCCATCTTCCTTCTCCTTCAACCTTCCCTCCTCTTCTTCCTCCAGCCACGGCCACTGCCGCCCTCACCACCAATTGACATTTGAATGAAAAGACGAGCCCCAGAGAATAAGAGAGAAATACGAAAAAAAAGATTTTTTATATTTAATTTTAATAATTAAATTCTTTTTAAAACATTTTTAATAAAAAATAGTTGTCACGTCAGATTTCCGTTAAGTTTTAATATAAAAGTTTACGGAAGGATAAAAAACGCACTAAATACAAATGTCGGGATAAAAAATATTGAGTTTAAAACCTTAGAGGTTCAAATGCTACCAAACTCAAAATTCATAGACAAAAAATATAATTTACCCTTTTCTTTCATTAAGTTGGTGTGATAGGATAAAGATGTGAGATATATAGGAATGAAGTAAAAATCATTGAAAAGTGAGGGTAGTATAACAGTTAAATTAGGATTATAAGATTGTCTTAATTATGTCATACATTTTGAAATTACACGGACAAAGTGAAAGTATATGAACTAAAATAGTATTTAATTTAAGTATATTTTTAGTATAATGATAAATAGATACTATTTATTTTTTTTATCAAAATATATATTTTAACCCGTTGAACTATATTTAAATTATATTTAGATTGATATAAATAAAGACTATTAAAAATAGAAGATTCCATTATAAAATTAAATCCATCCATGTTGTAAAAATAAATAAAATTATGAATCAAATCCATAATTTCACCGAAAGTATCATTCAAAATGGAAAGAAATGAAAAGGAAGTTAATTTTATTATTATTTTTTCTTTAATAAGTAATCAAAACAACAACCAACCAAATTAAATACAAATCATCTCCTCATTAATAATATAATAGAGGAGACTCACGCTAGAGGCGGACCTCATGGCTTAGGGGATCACGACAATGCCTTAAATATATACTTTTGTTATTACACTTTAACTTTCAAAATTAAAACATTATCATTTGTTGCATGGGTTATCATGGCTTAGGGGATCACGACAATGCCTTAAATATATACTTTTGTTATTACACTTTAACTTTCAAAATTAAAACATTATCATTTGTTGCATGGGTTATTATGCATGGTATGTATTTTGTTTTGCTGAGTTCGAAATACAGTCATAACAATAATTTATTTGCTTTACATTAGTTGTATTATTTTAGTCATTATAATTTTAAATATCTAAATTGAGTACTATTCATACTTTAAACAAATCTTTAAATTAACTCCTAGTATTAGTTTATTTATTAACATTCTTTTATAAATTTTAGAAACATATTAATGTTATATTGTATTTTTTCTTGAATAATTTTTTTTAGAATGTCTAATAAATCTTTGAACTTTTAATTTTGTGTTTAATAAACCCACGAACTTCAAAAAGAGTTCCATATATTTTTCAATTTTCAATTTTGTATCTAATTAGTCATAAAATTTTCAAGTTTAAGTCTAATATATCTTTGTCTTTATTTAACATTTTTTAAAATATAGGAATTCATTAGAAACAAAATTGAAAGCAGTATAAGAATCGATTCAACACGTTTAAAGTTTATGGACACATTAAATACTTTTTATAGTTTAGGGACTTATTAATTTTTATTTTTACTTTAAACATAGAGATGAACAAAATTATATGATGATACAAAGTTTATTTAAACTTAGTCCGTAAGTTTTTGATACATTTACACATGCTTATCACTCATAACTTTTTTTTAATGTCAACATAACTTGAGAGTGTGAATTCGAACTTTAGGTTTTTTGCAATCTTTTTTTAATATTTATATATTATAATTTTTTAGCCTCCAAACATCCATGTGTGGGTCTGCCCCTGACCACAGCCCAACAAAAACCTTTCAAAACCAAAAAAACCACCATGGTCATCTGAAAGGTCTGCGGTAGATGCGAAGCGAGCAAGTGAATGAGCAACCAAGTTGCACCTACGAGAACAGTGGACAACAAAGACATTGTCCAACCTACCTGTCAAAGCTTCAATTTCATCAATCAAATTGGTGATTTCGGTGAGATCTTCTCCCTCTTTATTCAAGAGATTAACAATCTCAGAAGCATCTGATTCAACAATAATTGAAGGGGTTAGATGCCTGAACTGGGATACATTCTTCATCATCTCCAAAATAGTCATAGCATCAAGCATTTTCATGAACTAATTTTTATTGATATGAGTTACAGCACAGATTGGAGACCTAAAAGAGTCACGCACCACCCACCTAAAGCCTCCTGAAAAGGAAGTTTTTAAACGTGAGGGATTCATAGAAGGAGAGTATAAAGAGGAAAACTTTATTAGAATTGACCAATTGGGAAGGTGGATTTCCAATATGGGTTTTGCTCAATCACTATCTTACATCCCCACAATTTTTTAGTTATTTGTATTTTCATTTCATTTCTTAATATCCCTACCATTTTTTTTTTAAATAGAACTCGTGAGAATGTAAGTAAGCTGGTTGATTTTAAGTAGTGGATATATATATATTTAATTATTTAGATTAAATTTATTCTAATTTAATTTTTATGAAGAAGCTCATTCAAGTTGTTTTTTTTAAAAGAATGGCTGTTGTCAGGGGCGAATTTAAGTAGGGACCAGCGGCTCGACCTCCTGAACTTGCAAAATTTAAACATCTAGTATTAAAAAGCGCACATTTAAATTAAAATTCTCACTTGGTTTAGTTGTGTAAGCCCCTTCTAGCTTCCCTAATTGCCTAGGTTTGAATCCTAGTTAGTGTTTATTTTTTCTCCTTTTTGTGGGTCCTTTTTTTCTTTTTTCTTCTTCTTTTTTGTTTACTTTAAAAAAAATGAGCGTATTTCTTTCTTTCTTTTCACTTTATTTTTTTTATTTCTTTTAAAAATTGACTGATTTATTATTTTTATTCACTTTTTTTTTTCTCCTTAGTTTAATTAAAATAATTTAAGTTTTTATATCTCCATTCTAATTTGTTATTTCAATTTCATTATTTCTCTTTTATTATCTTTACCGAAAAATTAGTTATATATCGATTTAATTGATTATTAAATAAATTTAATTGAATAAATTATAAATTTACAGAATTATTTTTAATTAGCTTAAATTTTTTAAAAAAGCGTCTCATTCATTATTAAACTTACAATTATGTATCAAATAGATTATCAAGTTTTCAATTTGATGTCTAATAGATCCCTAATTTATTATATTTTTTTTTAAAGATTTATTTGATAAAAAAAAATTATAATTTAAATAATTATTAGACATAAAATTAAAAATTGAAACTTATTACAAAAAAATTTCAATCTAGTAATGTATTAGACATAATCTTGAAAATTGAACGACCAAACTTATTATTTAACTAATTTAAATATTCAAATATATAAATACTAGTGCGTCTATAAAAATATTTTCTAGCCCCCTGACATTAAGTTCTGGATCCGCCACTGGCTGTTGTGTTGATTATCAATGGCTGTTGTGTTGATTATCAATGATGGCCGCAAACCATAAGTTCTTGATGTTGGTCTCAATCCTTTGAGTAGAAGTGGACCAATACTCCACTAATACTTCTAAAGTGGTTGAAGGAAAATCATCACTTTATGAATGAACTTCAAATTTTTGTTGATGTTATTCGTGCTAACACAGTGTTTCAATATGATTGATGGTTTCATTCTAACCAATAAGAATCGCAACTCAACAACACATGACTTTGCTCGCCGTACTAGACAATCCAAAGTATTAGAAATATGGATAGAATAATACTCACTTTGGGTGAATAATGTTATATCCCGAGATTTTCCCAACTCTTAATGTTTTGTTTTTTCGTTCGTGTACTAAAAAAATGACATGACTATTGATTATGAAGGTTAAAATATTATTTTAGTGTTCGGAACTAATTTATGAGTAATTTTGATATGTATTTGTTGTCGGTGTGAGTTGAATACTTCAATTCAAGCAGGCTGTAGTGAAGAAGAATCGAGGCCCATTTGGATAAATGGGCCTTTACTGCTCGGCCTTTTGAGAGCATTCCTAACTCGGCACTGTCGAATCGAACCTTCACTGTTTCCTCAAGCAATCGCTCTCCTCTCTTCGGCATTTTCACAAACACCTGGGGGGGAAGGGACGTTGCATTAGCAATCTTCCTCCATGTTTATGGCTATTCGAATTGCCAATTCTTCTAAATCCATAATCTCGAAGCAGCACAATGTGAATCTGTGCAGAAATCGCTTTCTGGAGTGGTGGTCGTGGTCGCAAATCCGGTCGATGACAAGCAGTAGACGCGTTCAAGATAGAAGTCACTTGAAGAGAATCCATGCTCTTGAAATAGCGACGGAGAAATGGAAGATAGCTTACAAGGTACTCTTCTTGATTGAAACCCTTAAGCAAGAGCCCGAGATGATAATTCCAGTTAGAAATTTAGACCAATATCGTAGACAAATCAATCTCCCGAAACCGCACAGGGTCTCGGACTTCATTCGAAAATCTCCTAGATTGTTCGAACTGTACAAGGATCAGAGGGGCTTATTGTGGTGTGGACTGACTCAGCAAGCCGAAGATTTGGTGGAAGAGGAAGAGAAGATAATTGAACAACACGCTGACAAGACTGTCGAGTATGTCACCAGGTTTTTGATGATGTCAGTGGATAAGCGGCTTCCAGTGGAGAAAATTGCTCATTTCAGAAGAGATTTTGGGCTTCCAGTCGATTTTCGAGCGAAATGGGTCAATGATTATCCCGAACTATTTAAGGTAGTGAAATCTGAGGATGAAATTGAATATTTGGAGCTTGTTTCTTGGAATCCTGCCTGGGCTGTAACAGAGTTGGAGAAGAAATTGATGGGTGTGACTGAGAACACTGCGATTCATACCCCAGGTTTGCTTTCACTTCCTTTTCCCTTGAAATTTCCTTCCAATTATAAGAAAATGTATAGATATGGAGGGAAAATTGATCATTTCCAGAAGAGGTCTTATTTGTCTCCATATGCTGATGCAAGAGGGCTAAAAGCTGGGTCACTTGAATTTGATAAAAGGGCTATTGCTGTTATGCACGAATTGCTTAGCTTTACCATGGAGAAGAGACTCGTTACTGATCACCTAACCCATTTTAGGCGGGAACTTGTGATGCCTCAAAAGCTAATGAGATTTTTTTTGAAGCATATTGGGATATTTTATGTTTCAGAGAGGGGTAAAAGATTTAGTGTTTTCTTAACAGAAGCTTACGACGGTCCGGAGTTGATTGATAAATGCCCTTTGATTCTTTGGAAGGAGAAGGTATTGAGCCTCGTTGGTTATAGAGGAAAGAAGAAGAAGATTAAAACTTTTGACGACATGTCTGAAATGGAGGATAATAGCTTGGCTTTGGCTGAGGATGACTCTGAGCAGGATATGGAGGATAATGGTTGTTCAGAGGAGAATGCATTAGATGCCAATACAATGGACATGGAAACTAGGGATCTTCTTAGTGTGTGAAAGGATTCTGAATCTTCTTGAGCATTAATTTAATCTTATCTTCTTTATTGATTTCTGGAGGAAAGACGCCAACGGTTCAGTTAGTCCCGTCCTCCTATTTTGAAGCAATCTGTGTATCTAATCATGTGTAAAAGATAATTTCCGCCCTATCGGCCCTCCAGCATTCAAGCACATGAGATGGAGTTGCATTTTAATCAGAAACATGAAGTGAACATTTCTCCCATGAATCTTGCTGATGCTTGAGGTTTGCTAATTCTCTAATCTTTTATGAAGTATTCTATCAATAGAAATATGAATTCATTCTCAATCAAACCAGAAGTGCTCAATAAGTTTCGAGTGATTACACACTGTTTTAAAATTTCATATAATTACTTGATGAAAGAGCAGTGTGTATTCACGTGCAAGATTTCACTTGTGATCCATCATTTAAAGCATAAGAAATAATATTATGTACCGAGTCAGCAATGCATTGTCTAAAGCAGTGAAAGTACTTGTATTGGATGGCTTGATGTGCAGAATGAGCACATCTATGTATAGGTGCAAATATAGAGGAATTAATCTTTGGATTGGTTGGGTTCGTCATGTATATGTAAAGAAGATTCTGCAAACTGAGACATTTGCAAACTATTTAACCTTAAGCATAGCTTGAAATATAATTGATGTTTTATTTCATATTTCAGACCTGCAATAATTTTCTGACAGGTATAAATGGGTTGTTGGATCCTCACACAAATTGCTTGCAGCCTTATGTAGCGCCCTGAAGATGGAGCTACATGAGATGTGAAATCATGACATACAGGTTTCTTTCTTAATGATTAGAAGAATGAATTAAGTTAATTTCTATGTAAGGTGAAGTGCTGTTCATAAGTCTACATTTAATCTGTTGAATATGTTGGTGAGAATGAAAAGTACTTTGGATTGATTTTTTATTTGAAATTATAGTTTATAGCATGAAATATACAATTGTTCAACTTGTGGGAAACTGTACTGCCTCACGTCTATTCCCTAACCTTTGTAATTTGAATTTTGAGCTCAATGGAATATTTTCAACATCTGTAGTAAAAAAGGTTATGTGGCATCTAGCTCATATTCATGGCGATTAACAAAATGTAATTGATAATTTGTAGGAAGTAAGGTTGTATAATGGCTTATCAGTTATCTGGTCGAATATAATGATAGGTACTTTAGAGTCTTTAACGTAGGGAAATATCAAAATTGGGTGCAGATTACCCTACCAGCTAGAAGCTGGTAACTCTCCCAAAACTCTAAAATCTCCCCAGACATATAATTTTCCATCAACCATCACAGGTTGACCTAGTGGTCAATAAGGACCATGTAAATAATATGTGGCTTAGAAGAAATGAGTTCAAGTAATGGTGGCTACCTATCTAGGATTTAATATCTAACGAACTTTTTTGACAACCAAATGTAATATGGTCAGTCATCTGGGCTAACATAATGATATTTAGAATCTTTAATGTAGGGAAATATCAAAATTGGGAAATATCAAAATTACCCTACCAGCTAGAAGCTGTTAACTCTCCCAAAACTCTAAAATCTCCTCAGATATAATTTTCCATCAACTATCACAGGTTGACCTAGTGGTCAATAAGGATCTTGAAAATAATATAGGGCTTAGAAGAAATGAGTTCAAGTAATGGTGACTACCTATCTAAGATTTAATATCCTAACGAGTTTCTTTGGCAACCAAATGTAACATGGTTAGACAGTTGTCCGGTGAGAATAGTCTAGGCACACACAAACTGCTGGCCTGGACAAAAATACATATAAAAAAAATCCCGTCTTGCCCCTCCTAGAATATACTTTCCTAATTGGATGCCTGATATCTACAGATCTACTAAGTACATATTCGAACATAAGTATATGTAAGCTTATACAATGGCTTATCAGGGGAACATTGTTCCTTGAATTAATTTGGTTACAGGTCCAGAAATTCAACTGTTGGTGCATGTTGCAAGGTTTTTTGTACTGAATACTATTCTTGTGCCCGATTCCTGAAAGCCATAAAACTAAGAAGCAGCAATCCACAATCACGAGTTAAAAAGAATAAAACCAACAAAACAAAACAACCTTCCAAAATCTGCACAGCACTGGCTTGCATTCTACTTCTTGGACATGCCTGAAATGCTCTCCAGTCTACAGAAACTGTCTCGAAGGTTCGTGGTCATGTATCGTCTTATATGTTGGCCATTAACTAGACAAAATGATGAACACAATTATTCTAAGTTTATGAACAAATAGTTGAAAGTATCTATGGAAGTGTGCATATATTGTAGTATTTTTTTGATGTACAGAAAATGGATCAACTTGCTTCTGGGTGCATCTGTTGCCAAATAGCTCGGTGAAATAAAATGTGTCCTAAGCCATCATGGGTTGGCCTAATGGTCAATAAGAGTTGAAAGGAGTTCAAATCATGGTGGTTACCTACCTAAGATTTAATATCTTACGAGTTTTTTTGGTAGCCAAATGTAGTAGGGTCAGACGATTGTCCCTTGAAATTAGTTGAGGCCGAACATTAGTAGATATAAAAATAAATAATAAGTGTTCTAACGTAACAATGAGGTTAAAGACAGTAAAAATGACTTTACTCATTGTGCCTGGCTGGCCAACTGTCGTTGTTTTTGTTGTTAGTTGACAAAATTGATTGCATAGAATATGTTTTGTGTCAACTGTAAAGACCATAAACGAAGGCTGTGGAAGAACCTCCCTTTTGCTTGGTCAAATGCGAACTGCCGAACCAAACCATCTATTTGAGTGAGTGGATGGTAGATATATGGTTGGCTTTAAATTCAGTTTGTTTTTTTATTATATATATAGGGTGGACGGTGGAAATTCAGATTTTGGTGTTTTGAGCGATATGTCAACCTGAGCATAGCTCAACTAGTTAAAGCATATATCCTCGACCAAAAAGTTTAAATCTTCTCCTCTCAATTTTTTTTTTTTTTTTTTTGACAACATGTTGCAACATGTTGGGGTGGGGTGGTCACTAGGCGATACATCATGTCATTGAGCTATGTTCTTGTTGGCAAATCTTCTCCTCTCACTTGTTGAATTCAAAGCTAATAAGTTTATGTTTTTAAGTGATTGAAAATTTCTTAATGGTTTGCTTTTGGAAGACCTCCCTCGGGCTCAGATGTATCGATCAAACTAACGGGATGGTGGATATGCAGTTGGTTTTAAATTAACCGTATATCTTTTCTTTTTGAGAAAATTAAAACTGCATTTTTTTTTCTAGTTCAAACAAGAAAAAAATATTCGATGCGACTCCCATATTGGGTGAGAATTTTTAAGAGAGTACTAAATTACTAATGTTTAAGTCATGTTTAGATTGATAGTTAGGAATAACCGATGTCGATAAAAATGTAGACCTCAATTTTATGGAAACATTGATAAAATGTTAATGTTGAAGGATATTTTTGAAAAATTATTTAAAACAAAAATTAATAAATAAATATTGTACACTTTTTAAATAAATTAAAATACTTATTATTAATATTATATTCACATTATTTCAATTTTATTTTTATATATTTTATCGACCTTTTTCGTTATAATGAAAATATTTATTCACATCCATTTTAAGAATTCATCACTTGTATTAATTAAATGTCTTTTTATTTTTATTTTGACAAAGAAACTTAGATTGAGGTAAATCAATTGTATTTCGTCACTTGGAATTTTCTCTTTATGAAGCTCATCTACTCGCATTAAATATTTTCGTTGACTTGAGGTTATGTTTTATATAAAAAAAAAATGTTTCTTTTCTTTTATTTAATTTTTCATTTTAAAACAACTTTTGAAATTTAGTAAAATTTGAAAAAAGAAAACAAAAAAACAAACAAAGCAAGTGTTTGAAAGTTTTTTCCTTTTAGATTTTTTAAATTATTTCTAAAAAGCAGACTATATTTGAGAAACTCTTAGCAATTTATTTATTTTTTAAAAATTAAGGATAGTTTTTATCATTTTGAAAGATTGAACCATCGATCTTACAAATGATAATTGGTGCTTTACTCACTAAGTTATGCTCAAACTTTCGGTGCTCAAATTGGCGATGTTTTTGAGTTTCAACATACTAGGTTAGTTTAGCCTTCTTTGTTAAAGTAAAGTGGGACAAAATAAATTTGTATTTTGAAAGTATGAATGGCTAAAAGTAAGGTTTCTTAAATTCCCAAGCCTTCAAAGTAGCTAACCAGGACAAACTTTAAAATTATGGTGAAGTAAGTAAAAAGATAATATAAAAGGTCAAAACACGTTTGAATTATAGATTACTGAACATTTTTTTTCTTCTTCTTTTTCATATCTATCTACCATAAAATAGGGTTGGTTTCATAAATAGCAATTGAGTTCAAAATAATGATAAATATGGTTGGTTTCATAAATAGCAATTGAGTTCAAAATAATGATAAATATAGCAAAATTTAAAATATTTTGTAAATATGACAAAAAATCAGTGACTATCACTGATAGATTGTTATGACTAATATATTAATTGATAAATTACTATCGGTGATAGAAATTGTCATATTTGTAATTTTTTTTTTAAAATGCTATATTTTTAATTATTTTATTCTAAATTGACATCAGTTACAATTTTCATGTAAAATATGGATTTTTAACCTTCCTAAGTAGATGAATCATATGTTTTTTTTGCTTTCTACTTTAAAAATTATGATCGTGTCATGTCGATTCTCTTGAAAGGTCCTTCATATATTTGTTTTCCTATTATTATTATATATATATATATATGATAGTTTTTGAAATTACAAACCAAATCTATTAGAACTCAGTATTTTTTTAAAACAAAAAAAAAAAAAAAGAAAAAAAAGAAGTGAAAAACAGGTTTTGGGTTTTGTAGTCCGTACATACAAAAATCCTAGTGTTGTATTGTAATAATTTGTAAAAATGAACGGAAAAACTGCCAACATACGCATAACTCAATCGGGATATAACATGTTTTCTCGGTCAAAAGATCGGAAGTTGAAATTTTCACCCCCACATAACATATTGTATACATATTGTCAAAAAGAAAAAAAAAACATTGTCAAAAGCTACCAAATAAATAAAATAAAATAAACAAATCATTGAGTTCTTATGTATGTGACCTCAAATTGACAGCATTTGGAGCCATAAGATGGTCAATTTTTTTTTTCGTTGATTCATATGATGTATGTCAAGAAGTATATAACAGGCCCCATTTGACTGTAATTAATATTATAACACGTCTTTTCATACCTAATATATTAGTGATTGACATTTGACTTAAAATCATAACATCATAACATATATAGGTAAGTATGTGATGTTGGGAATATTAAACAGGTTCTATCTCAAAATTAATTGGCAAAGAGGAGTAACTCATGTATGTTATATTGTGAGTGAGACTCTTTCATCTTTTCGATGTGGGATCAGAAAAAAGAAATTAAATAAATATAAAATAAACTAGATTATATCTCACTCTTTTACGCCCCGATCTCAGGACTATGTCTAATTTTCTGCAACTGCAAGTTCTACTATGATGAATATTACAAAAGATCCATTAAACTCGCGCTACAAATCTCTCCAAATTCGAACTATTTACTTTCAAATACCACAACGTATTTGGCAGGAGTGGGGACGGTATGGAACATTCGTAATCGGGCTCGTTTTATGGGGCACCGTTCAACAATTGATATTGGGTGTTGGGTTGCCAGTTACTTGAATTCTTTCCGAGAGGCTAATCGGAAAGGTATGGTGGAGGGAGCTACGAGGAGGGAAGACCGTGAGCAGGTGAAGTGGTCGCCTCCTTCGCGGGGGAAGTATAAGGTTAATGTGGACGCTGAGTTTGTAGCTTCTGGCGGTATGGCAGGAGTGAGGGTTGTGGTGTGCGACTTTCGGGGTCAGGTAATGTTGGCGGCGGTAGCATGGGTTCCAAATGTTCGTAGTGTATTGATGGCCGGAAGTTTGACGTCATTCGAGGGTCTCCTATTGGCATGAGAGGAGGGTTTAAGCCCGGTTATCTTAGAAACAGACTCCTTTCAGTTGTGTAGTTTGTTTGAAGGGGTGGGAATGTGACGGAGGTTGGTATGGTAGTAGCGGACGCGTGTGCGAGGTTCCCTCGTGCTTTCCGGGAGGGTTGTGGCTTCATACATAGAGAGGGGAATGTGGTTGCACTTGAGCTAGCGCAGATGCTTCGGCAGCGTGTGATTTGGGTGGAGGATGTTCCTCCAGAGATTGAATCTTTTTGTTTACATGATTTGATTATGATTTAGTTTGTATTGAGCTTTCCTCTTAAAAAAAAAAAAAAAAACTACACAACGTAATATTTTGGGATAAACAAGAAAAGAGAAACTCCTAAATCCAACCAGAGATATATTCATCTCTCAAAACTCTCTAGGTAACAACATAAGAATAAAAATTCTTCACATAAGCTTAGCCGCAAATGATGAAATCGAAGAACATACTAATGTCAATTTTGACCAAACCTAATTCAAATTTGGACCAAAACTAATTCAAATTTGGACCTTGACCCATTAGCCTTCAATTTAATTGATTTAAAAAAAAAAACAATATGTAAAATTACATTTAAATATATTATAACAAAACATGCAAGTTACCAAACACATAAGTATCTTGATTCAAACTATTTTAATGTTAAAAATATTTTAATATTTTTTAAAAAGTATTTAAACTAAAAGTATCTAAATCTTGATAAAGTGTCACATTAAAACCATTCGAGGTAGATTTTAAAATCACTCTTAATAATTATGGGATACAAAATCAATTTATTTTTATAATTTTCTCTCTTAATCCTATGTGTAAAACAAATGTGGCGGACTCAGAATAGTTTCTTCTATGAGTGGAGAATTTTTCGCTACTTATTTTGCATGTTTTTAGTTCAATCTTTGGTGATCACCTACTTAGAAATTAATTTACTAATTTTCTTGACATCTAAATGTTGTAGGGTCAGGTGGTATGTTCCGTGAGATTAATCAAGGTGCACGTAAATTGACCCAGACACTCATGAATATTAATATATATATATATATATTGCCCATTTTACAATTCATTTTCTTTCCTTATTTTTCTTTAACATTATCTAACCTATACTTATTTTGGTGTTTTGTTAATTTTTTTCGTTTCATTAAATAAATGTTGATTTTAAAAATAAAATAATGCTATTGACAAAAATTGAGTTCTGTTAATTCAATTCTATTCTATTTTTTCAAAATATTAAGAATATAGACAACATTTATGTAGGATTAAACATAGTTCTTAAAAGTTAATTTAAACATTATGGATTACTTTAAAGTTTAAGTCTCAAACTCACTTCAAAGCAGGCATATAGTTTGTCTTAACATTGACTACTTGACTACTCCTTATGAAGTCGGAGATTTAATCATCATTTTTAATTAAAAAATAATCTCAAACCCACATAATTTATTGAACTAAAAAACAAACAAAATTCTTTTAATCGAGATATATATATATATATCACGTTTCACTATTCTTATTTTCCAACCAAAACTAGATAAGTTAAGTGTCCCAACTTCCAACCAATTCATTAAACATCCGCAACTATTTTGGTTCCAATCAAATTATTATTATTATTATTATTATTATTATTATTATTATTATTATTATTGTATAATTCAATCAAATTATTTATAACTATAATAATGTAAACTAAACTCTTTTTCTTTATTTTTAATTTTTGCAAACTATAAAACAGACAACTTCAGTAATTAGTATTAATTTTTTAATACATTAAAATTAAAATCATGTACCAATTTTTCTTCCATGTACCAAATTTATCTATATTAACCAACCATAGTATTTACTTGAATATAAATGTGATTGATGTGAATATAATATTAGTAATATGTATTTTACCTTTTACTTTAATTTAAATATTTTATTTTTTATTTAAAAAATATCGGTTGATATTGATTTTTTCTTTCTTATGTGAATGTATTTAATTAAAATAGGATGAGAATTGAAGTTATGACCTGTTAATCCAGAGCACAATTTGATAACAATTGAGCGATTTGGCGAGATTGATTTTTTAGCCTAAGTTAGTAGGAATATTGACACGTATGAAAATAAAAATAATAAAAAAGAAAGTTGAGAATTAATGAAGAAATAAATGGGAGTTGAAAGCGCCCCAACTGCAATGGCGCCGAGTTGGTGTTAGCAATAACTAATTTGCACCTACCTACTTTCATAGCCTCTGTCTTTATAACCTTCTCTTTTTCATTCTCTCTCTCATTCACACTTTTCTCATGGCTAACGAACAAGATCTTCTCTCCACCGAGATCGTCAATCGCGGAATCGAATCCTCCGGCCCCAACGCCGGCTCCCTCACCTTCTCCGTCAGAGTCCGCCGCCGTCTCCCTGACTTCCTCCACTCCGTCAATCTCAAGTACGTCAAATTAGGCTACCATTATTTGATCAACCACGCCATTTATCTCGCGACTGTCCCGCTCCTTGTCCTCGTCTTTAGCGCCGAGGTCGGAAGCCTCAGCCGCGAGGAACTATGGCGGAAGCTATGGGAAGATGCTCGCTACGATCTCGCTACTGTTCTCTCCTTCTTCGCTCTCTTCGTCTTCACTCTCTCTGTTTACTTCATGTCGCGCCCTAGATCTATCTATCTTGTTGATTTTTCCTGCTTTTCTCCTTCCGATGACTTCAAGGTTAGTTCGATCGTTTTCGATTTCGCCTCTCTGTGTTTTTTTTTCTTCCTATCTTTCGATTATGACTGATTGCTTAATTTGGACCTTGATCTGCTTGAGAAATGCACATTAATTATGCTAGCTTCGATTAGTATTGAATCGCAAGTGTTAATTATTAGGTGGAGTTAGATAGATATTAGATCGCTCGATCCTTTTGGAGAAGATTTAGTTTATGGTTTGTTGGTAAACTAAATTTATGAAGTCATTGTTTCTCAACTTTCTTTTCAATTTTCATACCAAAACTTTTTAGTTACTAAAAGTAGAGGATCAAAAAGTTAGTAGGATTTTCTTTGATAGCTGCATAGCCAATTGTTTTTTATTTCCATATTTTTTTTCTTTCTTTTTTTAGGTTTTTTAGATGGACAATTTATATGGATATATATCTTCTTTTGGAGAATGTTAACTGGTTTGTTCGCACTAAAATTGAAGTCATTAATTTCAATTCATTTGATAATCGTTTTTGTTTTAATTCTTTACGGAAAAATGTCTTGATATTTAATAGTGTTAATAATTACAGGTTGATTTTTTCAAAATTTTACACTATTATGATTTCTTCTAGATACAAATGTTGCATTAAATTAGATAAGACATTTGAAGCTATTAATTAATATTACGTAATGTCGCATGCCATATACTGTTTGTGTTAAGATTTCTATCGAGTTTAGATGACTTTTAGAAATAATACATTAATGTGAAAGTGCTTAATTACATGATTCAATCCAATTAATTAATTAAGTCGCCATCAAGAGCATAATTTAACGGCATAATGTATCGTCTAGTCACCATGAGTCCTAGGTTTAATGCCCCACCCCAACATGTTTAAAAAAAAATAAAAAATAAAATCATTCTTCAAAATAATAATAATAATGAATTTTACTATTATTATTTTTTTAGGTACAATAAATAGGGAAAGTATTTGAAACTTCCACCTCATACATACATGTTGGTTGAGTTGCACTCACTTGACATAATAAGTATTAGTAGTTTCTTCATTCTTGTGCTAAAAAATCAACGGAATTTTATAGGTATCCAAGGATGAATTCATAGAACTAGCACGGAAATCGGGCAAGTTCGACGAAGGAAGTCTAGAATTTCAGAAGAGGATTTTACAGTCATCGGGAATCGGCGATGAAACCTACATTCCAAAATCGGTGATTGCCTCGACCGATAACTGCGCCACCATGAAAGAAGGCCGAACGGAGGCCTCCGCCGTCATGTTCGGCGCTCTCGACGAGCTTTTCGAGAAGACACGGATTCGTCCAAAAGACGTCGGAGTTCTCGTCGTCAATTGCTCGATCTTCAATCCTACGCCGTCGCTCTCCGCCATGATCATCAACCACTACAAGATGAGGGGAAATATTTTGAGTTACAATCTCGGCGGAATGGGATGTAGCGCAGGAATTATTGCAATCGATTTGGCTAGAGATATGCTTCAGTCTAACCCTAATAATTACGCCGTCGTGGTTAGTACGGAGGTTGTGGGATATAATTGGTATCAAGGCCATGATAGGTCTATGCTTATTCCGAATTGCTTCTTTCGTATGGGCTGCTCCGCCGTGCTGCTGTCTAATCGCCGCCGTGACTACCGCCGTGCCAAGTACCGCCTGGAACACGTCGTTCGTACACACAAAGGTGCTGATGATCGAAGCTTCAGGTACTTTCTTCCTTTTTCATTTTCGTTTTGGTCTCTTTTAGCTTGCGGTTGCGTTCATGGATGGAAGGCGTAAGAAATGGGACCACCTTTTTTATTTAATAATAATTTTCATTTCTGTTTTCGTCTTTCTAAAACTGACAAATAAAAAGAGAAGAAATTAAGAATTTAATTTTAATTTATATATTAAAAGCATGTTTTCTTAAGATATTTTTAAATACATAATATTTCAAAAGTTCAAAGGAGGTCAAAATATTATTTTAATTTTTGTATTTTAAGCTCATTCCATTTTAGTCTACTTATTTTCAATAAAATTTAATTAACGCGATAATTGAACTCATAACCTCTTAGTCAAGGACACAACCTATGCCAATTGAGCTATACTCGGTTTGATTACAATTTGGATATTTGATAGTACAAATATTGAAATAGAGTTTAATTAAATATCTTACAAAAAAAAAAATTATTTTGTTAAACTGAACATAGCTCAATTGGCATAAAGTTGTGTTCATGACTATGAGATCATGAGTTCGATCGCATTAATTAAATACTTTTGAAAAAAAAAATTGAAATAGAATGAAATTTAAGATATAGTAAAATAGTATTTCAATTAAAAGAAGATATGAGTATATTTAAAGTAGAAAAATAACACGTTTTTTTTAGTACATGGTTGCCATGGAATTTTATTATGTTGTCTAGTTAAGGGTGGGAGTGAAACCTGACAAACAAAAAAAAAATGCTCGATTGAAATTGTTGTCGGTTCGACTTTAAACCGGTCGACTTGGCAGTTACAATTTTAAAAATATAGAAAATCGAACATTAACGGTCGGTTTCGAAGTTTTAAAAACTGAACCGAAAATATCCGAAACCGATAAATAGTGTTAATATTATAAAATAGAATTAAGTATCAACTAATTGCGGTGGAGAAATTGGATTCGTCACCTGCCTGGACATTTGGAGGTTTCGATAAAATCAATCGGCGAACCGCTAGATCGAACCGCCTAAACCGTTGGTTAATCAATTTGGAGCGGTTCGATTATGATTTTCAATTATTCTTGTTATCGGTTTTGATTCGACGCTGAAACTAAGTCAAACCGAACCGTACGTTTACCCCCTATGTCTAGCTGTATATTTAGAGGCCCATTACATCTTTCAACTGCCAACAAGAAATGTTGTCTAGCTATATTGTCTAACTGCCAACCTGAAATATTAGTATTAGAATTTAGAACTCATATATATAATATTTGATTCGGGATGACAAAAACTTATGCAATTTGAAAGAAAGAAAGTTCTTCATTTTATTGTGGAGATATGAGATGTTTGTTTAAAATTCTTAAATTCTCTCGACTGTTTGACTTACATTCAAAAGTGATTTTATTAATTAGAAATATTTTTTTTGGTAGATTATTTTAAAGTATATTTGAATTATGAATATTATGAGCTTAACTCTGACATAATGTATGAATTATGAGCAATAAGTTTAAGTTCGAATCCCATTCCTCACATGTTGTAAAAAAAAAGTTAAAAAAAAAGTCTCAAAAAGGTAAAAAAGTCTAATTTTAAATAGTAACAACATAGTCTAAACTTAATATTACAATCAACCATTATCTCAAATGTAAAAAAAAATTGCAATCTTCACTTTGTTAAGTTAATATATATATATATATAAAATATTCAGATATACTATTATCTGTCCCTACCTAGTTTAGCAAACGAGGTGAAAAACGATCTCGGTTCTTGTCTTATTTTCCATGTAAATGGGAATTTTTTATTTCGTTCAAGGTAGATCGTTCTTACTTTATTTTCCATGTAATGAGAATTCTTTATTCCATTCAAGCGAGATGGAACATTTTTTTATCCCGTTCAAGGTAGATTCTTGCAGGATCAAGACGGAACGGGTTAAATGGACATCTCTAAACTTTGGAGATGTAGATTAGAGAATAAGAATGCATGTTGGTTCCGAAGAAATCAATCTTTTCTAGATTAGAGAATAAGAATGCATGTTGGTTCTTGCATGTTGTCGATGTCATTTTAATGTCATGGGGCCTGCAAGCCAGTTTGTAAAATTTGATTGAAATTGAATTTCTATGTCTATTATAGAAAGGTATATTTAATGTTCTCAACTAAATTGATTGACCAGCTACCTTTTGAACTGTCACCAGTCTTTGCTGTTCCAAAATTAGATGTCTTTTTTTTCATAATAAAGTAAAAATTGAAAGCTTCAACTTTGAAGGCAAGCACGTGAGATCTAAATCCATGTCAACCCTTGTCTTTCTCAAATAATTAAAGTTTAAAGTTCAAATTCAATTTTGATATGAGGGAACCATTCAGTTCCTATTTTTTATTTTTAGAAAATAGATCTGTTTAGTAATTAATTGAGTTAATTTTCAAAATTTAGAGATTAAAATACAGAAGAAAAAAGACTCACATGTTTTGGAAGTTTAATGGTGGGTGGGTGGATTGCAGGTGTGTGTACCAGGAAGAAGACGAACAAGGATTCAAAGGCCTAAAAGTCAGCAAAGACCTAATGGAAATCGGAGGCGAAGCTCTCAAAACTAACATCACAACTCTCGGACCTCTCGTTTTGCCCTTCTCCGAGCAGCTCCTCTTCTTCGCAAATCTAGTCCGGAGGCAATTCTTCTCCTCCGTCAGCGGCGGCGGCGGCACAAAGAAACCATACATTCCAGATTACAAGCAAGCATTCGAGCATTTCTGTGTGCACGCAGCCAGTAAGGGCGTACTGAATGAGTTACAGAGGAACCTTGAGCTTAGCGAGAGGAACATGGAAGCTTCTAGAATGACACTTCACCGATTTGGAAACACTTCCAGCAGCAGCATTTGGTACGAATTGGCTTATTTAGAAGCCAAAGACAGAGTCAAGTCTGGTGATCGAATTTGGCAGTTGGGTTTTGGGTCTGGGTTCAAATGCAACTCTTTGGTTTGGCGCTCGATGAAACGCAACCGCAAGCCCACCAAGAGCCCATGGCTCGATTGCATCGACAGATATCCGGTTCAATTCTAGCCCCCACGGCTCGCTCAATTGGGCTCTTCTTCTTATTATTATTATTATATTGTTTTGAATGGTCTTTTGAAGAAAAGAAGGTTGTTAAAGAACTAAGTTAATATAGCATAAACTAGATTAATTTTTTGCTGGTTTTTAAGGAAAGATTTCCGTGTTTGAAAAACTTTCTATCAATCAATAAACTCGTCTTTGTTTAAATATGATTCATTAAATTAAAGTAGTTTCATAATTGGGAACAAAGATTCTTCCTTTCTTTCTTATTATTCAAAAGTATGACATATGAGATAAAGTAAATAATTATGCTAACCAATCTCCATTCACATCTTCAATCTCCCCAATGTCCATGCTGCAAAAAATGAAAATGTGTAATTGAAATAAATAAATAAAAAAGAAAAGAAAAGCAAAGGAAACTAAGAACAGCAGAAATTGGTTCAAACGTGTCAAAAAGTCATATATGGAGTAATTTGAAAGATGAAAAAAGCACTTCTAAATATGCTAATTAACAAAATTAAATTCTTACTGAGGCAGGTCAAGATCTTTCAGGCAATCATCCTGGCGGTGAGAATTAGAATATTGCTGCAAAAAGTCATCATTGATACTCAACCCATCTGAAAACTCAATGGGTTTGTGAAAACGATGGTGAGCATCATCAATCTCCAAAGACATGGCCTCTTGAATCTCTTTTTCGGTCTCTCCAGTTGAGACATTATTATTGGACCAAAACAAATTAGAAGAATCCATTATTACCTTCTTCCCTTCTTCCTTCGAAGATGAAATTGATTGGAGAATAACTTCCTTATGAGTAGGAGCAACATAAATATTTGAAGATGGGAGCAAAAAAGTATCCATAGTTTTGAAATCGCTATCAAAATTGAGATTCGGAGGAGAAATAATTGGGCAGGAGGAAGAAGAAAAAGGATGAGAAAAACCAAAGTCATTTCCTAAATAAACTGAGGAGGAAGCAATTGGGTTGGAATCGATTGATGTTGGTTGAGGAGCTTGATGAAAACATGGGCAAGACTTAGGAGGAAATGGTTGTTGAATGTCTTGGTTAAGTTTGGTTGATGCTCTATGGAGTTTGAGTTCATTTATAATCTCTTTTCTTGCCTCAACCATATTGATAGGGATTCCCTCATAAACACGCTTGCTGCTTTGTCTTGGCCGTCTTTTTCTAATCGGATTCTTACGTGGTTCTGAATTCTGATGTGGCTCTGGATTCTGATGTGATTCTGGATTCTGTTCATCTTCAGATTTACAGAGTTGATCTTTAGCAGAAGAGTTCATCTATTACTTTTCTCTATAGTGGAAAAAGAAATGAGTGCAGAAATAGATGAGGATTGATAATCGAACGTAGAAGAATTCTATTTGAGTTTTAAATTGTGTCAGTTTGTTTCAGATCCAAATATAAGGAGGTGACCTAAAGATGAAAATATCATCTATATCTATATTTCATTATTTCAAAATATATATTTAAATTAATAATTATTATTATTATTTTTTTTCAAACTTTATACATCTTAGTATCTAGATTCATATTAAAATAATAGATGGTATTTTTTAATATTTTATGGCAGAGATATCCATTAACCTTTAATATCTATATATCGAACCCGACATATATTTTCATCTTTGAGGTGGATATATTAACACTAGGCCTTCGAGCTCTTTTCTAGTTTTACTACTTATTAGGTTAACTAGCATGTTTCTTTGTTTTTTCTTTATTAAATTAGTACTTTTAACTTTCATATATTTGTGTCTATTTGTTTTCTTATTTATTGAATTTGAACTTTAATAATCTATAATTTTTTAATTTTGTATCTAGCAAATTTCTAAATTTTATATAATGTGTGCAATAGATGGTTAAACTTTTAATTTTGTGTTCATAAATTCTTGAATTTTCAATTTTAAATTTAATAGATATTTAATTTATTCAACATTTTTTTAAGAATTAATAAATTATTAGATACAAAATTAAAAAATTTAGAATATTATTAGACATAATTTGACATAAAATAATAATTATTTGTGAAAGTTTTAAATGATTGCCTACATAAATCAGCCATAACTATTTAAAAAAAAAAGGTAAAATACAACAGTCTTTTCTACCATTTCCTACAGGCTACAATGTCGAGGAAGTAGGATAGGTCGCATTCCAATTTCCAAATTTCTACGGGAAATTGTAAAATCTGACTTAATTTAAAAAACGTTTGTCAAAATTAACCTGAAATTTAGAATGTTGGAATCACATTTTCAATTTTTTTTTTTTTTTTTTTTTTGTGAAATTATGTTTCTACCTTTTAAAAAAAAACAGTTAATAAAAAATCTCTCCCGTCTTCCCTCTCAGATTTCACGAATCAATTTGATTTGGTTGAATAAATCATTTTTAATCTGATTTCATCAACGAACAAGTCTTTCCTAATTACCAAATTTAATACCCAACAAATCCTTTGATCTTTTTTCTACTCCCAACAAATTTCATGAATCAAACTTCCTTCTTTTTTTTTTTTTCAGATTTGATTTGGTTGAACAAATCATTCCTAATCTGATTTCATTCACCAATCACAAATTTCATACCTGCAAACAAATCTTTTTTAATTTTGATCTTAAATTTTTTGTAAACTAAAATTTTCACTTTGATAAAGATTTTTAATTAAAGACCTATATGAAAATTGTTATTATTTTTTATTATTAATTTTTCTTCATGATTTAAATCAAATAAAACAACAGTGTAAATTATTCAAAAAAAAAAAAAAAAAAATTGTGTACCTTATCAACACGATCGTGAAACTTTTTTCTTCCTGATTAAAAAAAATCACCCATGTGTTAAGTACTCAATTTTCGTCAAGTATATCGCCGTTGAGATGAAAGTCATTTTTGTGGTTGAAGAGGGAAATTATGAAGTTGAGAGAGCTTACAAAATTTGGATATAAAATGAAGGCAAAAGAAAATTGAGATTTGAAGGAAAAAGAAAATTGAGATTTTAATGAGTTTTACTTCCAGAGGGTTTTGAGTCTCCAGATTTATAAAAATCAGTAAGTTTTTTGGTTTTTTACTTTTTTGCCCACTTAACAGAGAAGAAGAAGGAAAGGTAAGAAGAAAAAAATAGACAAGTAAAAGATAGATGAGAGAGGAGAATATTTTTTTCTAAGGGCAAGACCAGTAGAGGGATGTTTTTAATGAGACATACGAAATTTCACAACCGAGTGCCATTGAAAAGGTGGGATAGCTTTAAAATTCAAATTCAATTTCAGGTCAATTTTGACAAACTTTTTAAAAATCGGGGTGAATTTTGTAATTCCTCACATTTTATCCCAAAAATTAAAAGGAAAAGGATTAAATAATATTTTTATTAGGTGTTTTAAGCTTTGATGATTTTGTAATCTATACATTCAACCTGTCTATTTTAGTCTATGTATCACGCTTTTGTTTATTTAGACCTTGTATTTTAAAAATAATCATTTTTCTTATTTTATTATTTTTTATCAGCACTACATCGTGTTCAATAAATTTCAATTTTGCAAACTTTGCAAACATGAAGATTAAAATGAACAAAAAAAAAAAAAAAAAAAAATGAATATGATCCATTAAAATAGACATTTTAAAAGTGGGCAATTGCACATATAACAATATAACACAAAATAATAACAAATCTAGAATAATTTAAAAGTATTTTCAAATATGACACAATTTATAACTGATAGAAGACTATGGATAATAGAGGTCTATCACTCTATAAAAAATAAAAATGGTCCGGATGTATATATATCACTAATAAAAAATTGTCATATTTACCCTTTTTTTTCTAAATGCTTTATATTTGCAAATAAAAAGTGAAATAACTACCTACAATCATGGTATTAAATTTACATATATGTAGACATTTCCACGTATCCACAAGTTTGACTTGACACGAGAGAGGTGAATCTACATTTCCATCTTATCCTACAAAATCGATGAAATATTAAAAAAAAAAAATAACAAAATGGATCATTTCGTGAATATTAATATTATAACAAGTGTATTTTAACTCATTTAAGAGTGAAAAATGTTTATTTATTAATTTAAATATATGTTTTTAACAAAAACATTTTTAAAAATCTTCCAAAAATATATATTCATCGACATTTTATCACTATTTTCATAAAAGTGAGACATCGATATCCGTCCACATGACATTTAAATCCTTGTCTACAATTTTTCTTAAAAGTATAATGAGGAAAATATACTAAAGATTAAAAAAAATATTGAAACCCTAAAAATAAAAAAAAATAAAAATAAAAAATAACATTTTTTCTTAAAAGTATAATGAGGAAAATATACTCAATATTAAAAAAGTATTGAAACCCTAACAATAAAAAAGAATAAAAAAAATTACAATTTTTCTTAAAAGTATAATGAGGAAAATATACTAAATATTAAAAAAAAAAGTATTGAAACCCTAAAAATAAAAAAGAATAAAAAAAGATGTCAACAACCGACTGAAATAGGAAACCCGAAAACCCTAAACAAAGGAGATTCATATAAAATAAAATAAAAATTAGGGCAACAGAAGAAATGAAGCGACAGAGATGATGATGATGACGCAAGGGGGGAAAGGAATCGTACTTTACATCTGAATGTGATATTGACATAATGGCGGTCGTCAGATGGCTCCTCGATTTCTGTTAAAGCCAAAAGCCAGACAGAGATCTTGCAGAGTCACATCTTCTCAAATATCTGCACAGATTCAGTGGAGTTCAGACTACATAATAACAGAATTATCTATCTAATAATTTACTAAATCAAATAGAAAAACCAAACAAAATTAGTTTCTATTTCTTTTTTAGCATCGATCAAATAGGTAATTTGAAAAAAAAAAAAAAAAAAAAACATTAAAAGAATATCCTATTACAATTATCTCCTTGGAAACTATGTTCATCATCTCCTTGAAACTATGTTCATTATCATGCAATAAAATATCACGGTGGAATCTGAGCCGATGGATCTTACAATAAAAAGTATATCATTCATTCGTGCTTATCAACGATACAATGTTATGGTTAAAATACTCTATCTAAAACACTAGTTTGTGATTAGGAGGAATAATTTCAGATTAATTATCTTATATGATTCTAAAAATAGTTTTTTTTTTTTTTTTTTTTTTTTAGAAGAACAAATGGTGGTATGCGAATTTGGAACTCCAACATGAAGGAACGTAATACTAATACATATCAATTACGCTGCTATTGTCAAAATATATATAGACAATTCAATCTAATGAAAATTTTCTACTATGATTTTAACCTTTGTATAGATTTTTTGGAACTCAAAATCAATGCTTTAAATTTACATTTAGTATGTATATAATGTTTATTCAAATGGACAATTTAATGAAATTACATTCTGAAAAATCAATGCTTTAATTTACATTTAGTATGTATATAATGTTTATTCAAATGGACAATTTAATGAAATTATGTTTGAATGTAGAAGAGAATTCAAATATTTAACTTTTAAAAAATTTATTGTCATAACTAGTTGAGTTATGATTCAAGTTGGCACGATATTAAAGATTAGTGATAACATGAGATAAACAACAATTTAGAATATATATATATATATATATATATATATATATATATATATATAAAAATAAATAAAGTAACAAAATTATATAACACCTTATATTAGTAAGGATATAATCGAAGCTCGAAATACTGATTTCTATTATTCTCCAATATAAAATAACAAAATGTTTACAGAAGAATTCGCATTGGCATTCATAGAGTGAATATAGATGAATTAGAATTAGAATTAGATATTAAATAAGCAAACCTTAGGCTTCAAAACGTTCAAACCAGTTGCATAAGGTTTTAGCAAGCTCTCTAGTTTCTTTCACAGATAGAGATTTAAACGCCTGAGCAACTGCATCTGCAGGAGTGTACAAACTACCTACCTCCCACTTTGGCTCCTGATCACATTAAAAACAACCACATTTTCAGAAATCTTACTATTTTTTTTCTTTCTATTTTGCATCTTGTTTCATCATGTTAAATCATCACGGAACCCTACAAGTACAACCCTATGGGTTTAGACTTCGATATTCTCGCGACACTCCCTCTATCTAGTTACTGCAGAAATTTGAATGAGAAGAGAAAACGAGAAGTAAATGAGAAGAGAAAACGATATTGCAGAAATTTGAGCTCAATATTTCTTTCTTTGAAATATTAGATCCAAATGCTTAAACCATCAATAGTTTAGGTCTCATTCGATAACCATTTTGGTTTTTGAAAATCAAGTTTATAACCACTACTTTCATCTATGATTTTATTATTTTGTTATCCACTTTTTAGTAGTGTTTTCAAAATTCAGGCTAAATTTTAGAAACTATAAAAAGTAGTTTATAAAAAATTATTTTTGTTTTTGAAATTTGGCTAAAAATTCAAATGTTTCATTAGAGAAGATGAAAATTATTGTAAAGAAATTTGAGAAAACAAGCACAATTTTCAAAAATCAAATGGTTATAAAACGTGGGCCTCAAGGATTGGGAGAATATGATTACTTTAAGTGTATACAGTTGAGTTGAGTGAGTTCGAAGTTCCCATCAGGCAACAATGGTTCTATTTGACCCTACTTAAGCATGCATATTATGTCGACTTGGTGTGAAGCCTTGGAGCTTACGTTAGGTTAGAAGAGCAAAAAGCCCGGGTACGAAGTTAACCAAATGGTTATCAAATAGGAGTCTTAAGGATGGAGAGAATAAGATTACTTTAACTGTAAACCGTTGAGTGGGTTCTATGAAGCTCGGCTAAGAAGTGTTCTTGCCTCTTTTATTAGCTCAGGTAGCAAGTTTCGAAATTCCAAAAGCTTAAACTATTAATGGTTTAGTATATTTTCAATTAACAGCAACAAAATATTAAATTGAGTACTTTATTTAGCCGGCTTGTGGCTTTGAATTGCATAATCTAATTGCTAGCATCTCTCAAAGATGAAATCATGGCAAAAACTTCAATATTATGACTGAGGAAAGAACTGCGGAAGTGTACCTGTACGCACGGTGTGATGTGGTTACCACTTAGCTCGACCTTCTCAAGCGTGCCATTAATCGATTTGACTCGAGGCTTCAGTGTCTGTTCGAGTAGATCGGTCTCGTCAATTGCGTCTGAACTAAACTTCACCTGAAATGAAAGAACATATCAGACAAACCAGAAGCGAATATTTACTCTTCTAATGTGATGGGTTACCTTACCAGGAGCGTGTGTTGGACATTGTAAGAACACTTGAAGCAATCTCGATTCTCCGATGGAGTTGGCCTGAATTCTGATACCCCTTCTGTCATCTAATGAATTGCGCATAATTTATATATATTTCCAATCAAATGCAGCTTAAAATACAGTTCAATGAACTCCCCCATGTTATCTAAAGTAACATCATTCGACCTTCACATAAATGTCCTATAACAAATGAGAAATGGAGTATTTCCACCTATGGGTTCCTTTGTTTGGATACCTTTTACAATAGTTTTCAAAATTCAAGCCAAGTTTTGGAAACTAAAAAAATTAGTTTTTAAAATCTTGTTTTTGTTTTTGGAATTTGACTAAAATTTCTAATGTTTCCATAAAAAGGTGAAAGTCATTGCAAAGAAATGGCAAGAAAACAAACTATCAAAAGGGACCTAGGCGTCAAACCGAGCATAGCTCAATTGGCATAAGGTTGTGCTCGTGACTAAGAGGTGGCATAAGGTTGTGCTCGTGACTAAGAGGTCATGGGTTCAATCCTCGCTTTACTTAAAATACCGTTGCAAAAAAAAAAAAAAAAGGGACCTAGGCAATCAACTTTTTAGAGAATTACAAAATTACCTGGTTTACGACCGAGGGCAACTGATCAACAAATTTGGTCAGAGAATTCAAGACTTCTTGATCTCTGTCTGGAACAATAGCTCCAGCAGCATCAAGCAACATCTTCCACGCATCCTCTGCATATAAACAAGGATAGAAAACTAAAGTTTTAGAGACATAAACATATAAAAGATCAAGAATACAATTTTATGCACGATTCGGTTAAAAAGAATTTTGTCACAAGCAGCAAGTAATAATTAAACTGAAAATAAAACAACAAGGGTAGATGTGAATCGGCATGAAACAATGAGAATAAGCTCGAGTCAGATTCGTTTTGTATTCAAACACAAAACATTGAAGGTTAATCCTATACTACCTTATCAACATCGGCATATGCTCTAGTCAGAATCAGTGGGAAGTTCATATAGCACTGCAAAGTACCATGGCTTCTGGCGGGAACTTGCAGATAGATGAGCATATGGCAATAAATCCCTTTGAAACCACAAAACTAAGCCCGTCTCATAACATGTGGATTTTTATTTTTTATTTTTGAAAATTAAGCTTTTAAAAACTAGATGTTCCTTGTTTTGTTATCTACTTTTTACTAGTGTGTTTTCAAAATCAAAGTCGAGTTTTGGAAACTAAAAAAATAATTTTTAAAAACGTGTTTTTATCTTGGGAATTTGGCTAAGAATTTAAATGTTTCCTTAAGAAAGATGAAGCCCATTGAAAAGAAATTAGAGAAAACAAGTATAATTATCAAAAAAACAAAAAACAAAAAACTAAGGGTTTGTTTCATAACCAATTCGTTTTTGGTTTTTGTTTTTAAAAAACGGATGTGTTCGATACCTAATTCAGTTTTTGGTTTTTAAAATTTAAAAATCGTTTTTAAAATTCTTCAGAAAAACTAAAAATGAAAAATAAAGGTTTTAAAAAATGCGTTTCCATTTTTTTTTTTTTTTTAAATAAACCTTACTTTTTAAAATATTCTATAGAAAAACGCTTTTAAAATAGGTTAAATTAGATAAGATATCTTTAGACTTTGAGGAAGGTTTCAATTATACCCCTAGACTTTGAAATTTTTCATTTTAACCCTTGAACTTCGAATTAATGGCTTAAAAAACTATCCATAAAAACTGAAAATAAAAAAAATTGATCAAACATTTTTTTTTCAAGAAAAAAAAATTGAAAATAAAAACAGTTATCACACAAGTTGTAGTTTTTTGTTTTTTAAAACAGAAAACGAAATCAGGTATAAACATATATGATTTTTGTTTTTAAAAAACATAAAACATATATGATTTTTGTTTTTAAAAAACATAAAACATAAAAACCAAAAACCAAAAACTGAAATGGTTATCAAACGGGGCCTAAATAATTAAACTCCATTACTGAAACAATCAGTTCAGATATAGCAACTTAAATGATTATCCCTTGCCCTCTTTCAGCAATCAGATGGAGATATTCATATAATACTTGGTGCCGTGGCCAAGAAGATCATATCTAAGCAAGGAAGTCAAACAAATTTTCTGATTGAGGATGCAACATCTTAATTACAGTACTAGAGAAGGATACTAGAAAAAAAAAACATTAACTGAGACAGGATGCTACCTGAGACACTCCTAGCTACTGAGTAAACTGGAGATGCTTGTACAACTGGCATCATCTGACTGGTTAAAGGGCCCAACTGTATAGACCAGCATTTCAATCAATATAATCGATTAGAATAAAGTAGCTCAAAATCAATGCTTACTTTAATGTCTATCTCAATGGCAGGCCCAATACATGGAAAAAATCAAGAACAAAGTAAATTAGCTCTGATTATGGAATATTAGGTGGTTTATAAAAAGTCAAGCATATTTTATCCCAAATCTAGAAGTGAATGGTCGCTACATTCTATCTTTGGGTCAAGCAATAGCATATACGTGCAAATACATGAAATTTCATTTCGAAAGTGAAATTCAATTAGTTCTGGACGTGAGGAAAAAAAAATGAAATCAATATCACTCCAAAAAAATAAAGAAATGAAAATGAGCCCCTGTGTAACACAACCAAACTTCCTCGAACTGGAAATTCAAAATCATGAAAGATCATAAGAATTATCAGGTTCCATAAACGGAGTAACTAAAAAAATCCCAGAGAAAAGAACAATCTGAAAGCTCATTCACTACAAAGTTAATAAAGGCAAAGGTCCCTGAGGACAAAGAGACAAGAAGATTATCAACATAATTGTGCAAGCATTACATTTACACACTGTTCCAATCCTTGTTCACTCCTACTGCAGGGTAGAACAAATTTGATTTCTACCAAAAAGAAAAATGTATTTGGCTCTCAGGTTAGGTTAGTGTAATCTAGAGTTAAAATTGGTCGATTTGCTTATTACACACTACGGGTTTGTTAACCCCATGGACTACACAATCTCAAGTCATATAAACTTAAACTTATAAAACTCACATTTTCAACCACATTTATAAATCACAATCCTACAAAACATAGGTTAACTCAAGTTTTTATAGTCCATCTTTTTGTACAATCTAAACAAACATCTCCTAAGGTAACTGCACATTGCCTCATATATTGGAATTGGTATCTTTTCCATAAAAGATCACTCTTAGAAGTGAAAAAGAGTTGATACTTTGGAGCATGCATAAGCCTAAGCCAAGAAACAAACCATGAAATCCAACATAAGATAAACAATGATCTATGCCAAATTTACCTGCTCAAAGTAAGGAACAGCCTCTGTTGCTGGCCTGTTGTTGAAGGAGATTATAGCATTAGCCTTCCACAATGAGAATATTAGGTCACACAACCATAGATACCAAAGCCACAGCGATTAGCTTGTCAGTTGTGTCCCACTCCATTTCTACATAAGTGTATGTTTGAGAGTGATTTTGAAATGGTTAAGATCACTTTTGAAGTTCAAAATCACTTCCAAACATGTTTTTTATCGTTCAAAATAATTTTGATGGTATGAAAATGCATTTGAAAGTGTAAAAACAAGTATTAAATTCATTTTGAGTGATTAAAGGTATGTTTCAAAGTGATTTTAAACAGTTCAGAATCACTCTCAAACATACATAAAAAACTAAACCCAGAAAAAAAGAAAGTAAGAAGCCAAACCTTAGGTATCTTCTCATCGAAATAGCTCCCAGTGAGTACTTGCAGAAGCGCGCCATTGCTACCATTAAAGAACAAAAACGAAATTACCTCAGCATTTCTTTCTATGGTAATGAAGACAATAATCACGAGTTGACTCACCTATGCCCAACAGAAAATAGAGGAAGGTTAACGAGTTGATCAGCTGAAAGATCTTCATCGGGCAATCCGGAAGCTAAAATGGAATCCAAACAGCCATGAAATCTCTCGAATACTTGTCTCGTAGCATCGGCATGATCGAAAGTCACATTGTAAGGCACTGAGATTATCAGAAACCCTTCCTTCGCCAATAACTCAATTAAGTAGCTGCGCCAAAATGCAAATTGAAATAGTAAACAACACAGAAAAGGGAAAAAGAAGAAGAAGAAGAAAGAAACCTGTAAGTGACTTCAGGAATAGCTCCGATGAAGGCGCCGCCGAGGAACTTGATGATAGCGCGAGGTGGCTTACCTCTCGGCGGCGGTATCACCAAACAAGATTCCAATCGCTTGTAAATCTTGTTGATGTTCGAATTCGTACCGCCATATCCATAGCTACTGCTTCCTCTGCCGGCATATCCATTCGAGACTATATTCTTCACAGAAGCAGGTGAAGTTCGCGAGACCAATGTAGCAGTTCGCTCTGAATATTCAGTGAAAAGGGGAAAACGATCTTCAATTCCTCTCTTGAGAGTATATTTGCGTCTTTTAGTTTTGTTGGATAGGAGAATCCATCGACGTTGGCGGCCGAATACGGCGGAAGAGGACGACAAAATGGTGGCGCCGGCAGCGGAGGCGACGGATGTTTCCATATTGTGAATGCTATTCCGACGTTTCTGGGAGTTCAGACCAAAGTTCCGTGACGATTATAATAATAATATTTAGAAGAACAATGACGAGTCTATGCTAATGATTCGGCCACGAAGGCAGATTCATTTCCTTAAATTAAAGCGGGATGGAAAATTGACTGATTGAACTAGACAAATTTATTAGGCCCCGAAACAAACTTGGATTTTTTTGTTATTTTTAGTTTTCAAATAATGTGGTTTGGATTAAATATAAAATAAAATAACTACTTATTATTAATCTAAATCTAAATCTTGAGTGTACTTAATCAAAATCATCTTTTTAATAATCTAAAATTTTGGAATGAATAAAAAAAAAGTTTAATTCAACCAAATTCAAATATCAGTCATTTTGATCAATGATGTAACTTATCGTAAGACATGATATTATACAATTTAAATCTAATTCTATGTATCTATCAAAACATAACTATTTTTAAAAAATAAAACATAAGTTACATAATTCCCTTTTAGTAAAGAAAACTCGTTTAAAAAAAAAAAATAATAAATAAATAAATTAAACTAATTAAAATGTGAATCTCAACCTCACAACCATTCATCTATCTTTCCAAAAAAAAAAAAAAAACCAAACCACATGTAACATAGTGAACTGATCAACTTACCAATTTTGTTCTTATTCATTGATTTCAAGACATGTTCGGTTAAAATGTTATTTTTGTCCATAGTTGGTATTTTATTTATGTAATTTCAAATTTTTAAATTTGTTCATTTGCTTCCATAAATTTTGAAAAGATATTTACATGATCTAATCTTCCTGGAAAACAAATAAGTATGATATCACATTTAATGATCTAATCTTCTTGGGAAAAATAAATTCCATCAAATTCATGAAAAATTAAAAAGTTTACCCAGCAACTAGATATTTGATCTAAATTCTAAAATATGAAATGAAAATTATTATTTTTATTTAACCAAACTCAACAAAAAAAAAAAAAAAAAAAAAAACTTCAAACTAACATTAATTTGAAGATTTATTAAAATTACAAAAACCAAAATAGAACGAATCTAAAAGTACATATATCAAAATGATATTTTAACCTACATGTTAAATATAGAGCATAACTTCTATATCTACTAGCACTCGTAACTCGTTAGTATAACAAACATTTTATAAACCTCGTGTTTATTTATTTTTGGATAGTATGAAAACTTCACACGTATATATCTATATATTATTCTTACTCATAATAAAGGTTTGATTTTCTCTGATCTAATCAATATGATCATAGCTCAAAAGACATTATATCCTCGATCAAAAGGTTAGAAATTCAAATCTTAACTTCATAGCTCAAAAGACATTATATCCGATTCAAATCTTAACTTCCACACGTTATTGAACTCGATACGATCACCGATCATACCTTCTAGAAACTAGCTGTAATCGGTACCATGCCTCATAAAACAAACCCTTATCACCCAATCAAAAGAACCAAAATATTGTGACATTTTAATGACAAAGAAGCAGAGATGAAAAATTGTGCTCTATAGTTTCTGCTATAAAAGAATAACTAAAAATCGTAGCTTCAACATCAAGTCCAGAAAGATCACATATAGATTGATTACCCTCTTATTAGACAACACTTGGTAATTGACACCCTGATAATAAGACATTGCAATACCATTCAAATATACATAAATTCACCACCACGAACCGCATTTGCAGCTCCTTTTCTCTCTTCTTCAGCCTCTTTCTCTCGCTCCTTCCAGCTCTCATATTTATGGTCGTCCGTGGGCAATTCATGTCGACATATCGGACAAGAGTTATGCTCATCCTGCACAAATTTACGAGCTTAAGCATAGGAAGCGCTTAAACTAAGAAAGAATGAGTTCTAAGCATTAAGAGACACCAAACAAGTTAGCAAATCACCATCCACGGCTTCAAACAAGGTGGGTGGAATGTGTGTTTGCAAGGCAATTCCTGCATCTTGTCATCAACAGCCAAGTTTTCCCTGCAAATGGCACATTGTACATCTCTTCCTAGCTTGGCAAGAACTTCCTCTGTTATAGTAATTACAGGAAGTTTGGCGATGACTTCTTTACTTGCAGGAGGGACTTTTCGTGGTCCGCTAACCGTTCCCAAATCCATGAACTAAATAGACAGAGAAAATATGTTATACTACAGCTATTCAAATGGTTTGAGCATTTGAAACATCAGCATTACCAACAAGCACCACTCAAAAATGCCAGAATCCCACGGTCAAGACTTGGGGCCTGTTTAGAATGAGTGCTTAAGAAAGTGTTTTTAAGTGCAAAAAAACGTAAGCACTTAGAAAGTCATTCCAAACCAGTCTTTACCATCATACAAATTTGAACCATGAGACTGATCCAATGCACATCATTCATTTTCTCTCCATTACAGAAATAATAAGTTTGCTCCGAGTATGATATGAAGAAAGTATTGTTAAATCGCCAATAAATCCAAAAGTTTATGCAGATAGGTTATGGTATATTTGATCTTTTATAAATATTTTAAACACTCCCTTCTTCTTGAAGTGTGAGTTTGGATATTAATTCGATTTATCAAACCCAACACATGAATTATTCCTATCAATTGAGGAAGAAAAGACCTTGTTGGGGGTGTAAGTCAATATTTCATACTATCCTAGTTAGTTAAATCACCACTAAACTAAAAAACTTAAGCTTATAGGCTATGGTATGTTTAACCTTTTTAATATATTCTAAACAAGCTATCCTCAAAAAAGCCAGAGGAAAGTACTCATGAGAGACTTGAAATAAACATTACCCCATCTACAGAATTATCTAGATTCTCAAAAAGCGCTTGAAGAATATCATTAGCATTCTCAGAAGTGTTGTTGTTCTCAGCCGGACCTTGAGAAGATTCAGCATTAAACAGCGTAGCTGCAGCGGCTGTCAAGAGGTTCGACTGCACCAGCCATTGGGGCTGGGGTGGCTCCGGATCAACAGTAAGATGGCCCTCAAAAAGATAGCCTGAATCAACCATAAGAACATTTCAATTCTTACATATAAACAAATAGCCAACCAATTTGATGAAAAACTAAAAAATGTGTTCGTATGGAAAGAAAGGAATCTAAACCAGTACCTCTATTTGATGAAGTAGTTAGTGGAGGCGGTGATGGATTTTCAATTTGGTGCAGAATTTCCTTAGCTTGAGTTACGCAAGCCTGTAAATGTTGTCTCTCAGAATGATCAGAGAGCAGCGTCAAAGAAAACTGAAAAAGCTTGAGACCAACAAGCCAAAACCCTGGGGCTGTAAACCTCGTCTTCAATACTGTCGCAACTCGACAAATTACGGAATAGAACTGCCATCGAAACAATCAATATTTCAACAATTTCAGATTCAAACGAAAGAATATATCACCATACTGGAAGAAACCAACAAGATTTGACGCATATTACAAATTTCACACAAAATGGAACATCGGAATGAACTAAAGATCGAGAGCTATTAAAAGACAACAAAATTGAAGAAAAAAAGAGAGGAAAAAGATGAATAACCGATTTGCGTAGAGAAGGAGAAGCAGTAGGATAGCGATCTCGAAGCAGAGAAAGAATGGTGGAAACTGCTTCCTCGAATCTCTGTTTCTTCCCCAATTCTTTGAGCAATTCCTCCAATCTCAATGTCACTGAATCCTCCGATTCCATCTCTTCTTCCTTGTCTGATAACAAAATTTTCTCCTCTGAACGAATTTATAACTGGAAATTTCTATGAATCGGAGAATTTCTTGACGAAGGGGTAATCAAATCCGACCCGGCCGACGCAACGCTGTTGACGATCCGCGACCGCCAGACCCCACCCGTGATGTAGCCGTGGCGATGAAGATGGTCAATAATCTTTTGTTATAATATTATTATAATTTAGGGTTAAATAAAAAAATTATTTATTATTTTTATATGACTATATGAGCTCGAGACAATTTCAAATTTAACTTTAATTTTAAATATGTAAGCTAGATTTTAGTCTAGATTCGTTAATTTTCTATATTCTATTTAATACTTGCAAACAATTATGAACTTATTTTAATTAAATAAAGTTTTTTTTTAATATATATTAGAATTTAGGCTAGTTTGCGGACATTGACTATTCTCATACTACCATAAGCACCCTACAACATAGGGTTGTCTAGAAACCCTTAGATTTATTATCCTATGTAGGTGGTCAGTGTGAAATTTAACCCTTATTTCCAAAGTCTTCAAATTCATGATCATATTATTTACAACAAAATTTATCTTATGACCAATCAATACGGGCGGTACCCTTAGCCCAGAACTCGATCTACGATCCCTTCTCGGGCCGAGGCCCCCCTCAATGGGTTTTAAGAAGCCTAAAATGAAAGGTTGATCTCTCTGGTTGAGGCTGCATTCATTTATTCAGTTTTACACTGACTCTCCCACTCCAGTCGTTGCTTTTCTTTATGTTACTTCGAAAGTAGCTGCTTCAGCTTCAGCTAAGAGTCTAGTCGGTGGAACTGGTGAACCACGCGAGCAAGTTAGATGCGTGGGGCAGAGGGCTCGTAGTACCCTATAATGAGGAGGACGACAGACCCACTCACGATCTACTAAAGGGCAACTAGATCCGGAGAGTCCCGAATAGGTCAACCTTTCAAACTGTTGCTGAATCCATGGGCAAATTTCCTATTAACTATGTTTATGTTTTATGTTTTTGTTGAATTTTTAGTGGTGGTTAACAAGATGATTTCTATTGATGGATCATGAAGTAAGTTACCTTATAACCAATCCGTAGGAATCTCCTACTAACCACGATTACGTTTTTGTCAAATATTTAGTAGTGGTTAATAAGATGATTTCTGTTGACGGGTCAATAATAAGTAAGTTTATTCTATTTTTTAAGTACATATTCTCATGTTTGTGTTGAATTTTTGGTTAGTTGAATAAAGGCTTTTCTTTCTTTTGCTAGGTTTGGTACTATTTTTAATATTGAGTTTACATATTTTGTAATTTTAATTTTAGTGTTTTGTGGATATTTATTAGCCTTTTGTAATTTTAATTTTAGTGTTTTGGGTATATTTTTAATTTTGTGTCTAATAAATTAAGAGCCTTCAATTTTGTGTCTAGGTTATTGACTTATTCAACATCTTTTAAAATTCTTGAACATATTGATTATTGTGGATCAAAAAGAAAGTTGAATGTTCTATTAGAAACAAAATTCAATTTTATGTTTAATAGATTTGTTAATTTTAAACTAGGTTGAATATGTCAAGAAACCTATTACACACAAACTTGAAAGTTCAACAACTTAATAGACATTTTAAAGTTCACGAACTAATTATACACAAAATTAAAAGAAAATTTAGAGACTAAACTTATAATTTAAGTTTTATTGATTAATTGGATGAACTAATTTGAGGTGATTTTGTATTTCAGAGTTCATAAACTAATTATGGAAGAATGGTTTGTTGACAAGATACAAATTACCAATACAGAGATTGCCTATTCATGCAGCACTTTTTTTCAAAGTAAAGGTACAACCTTAGGCTGCAATTCATCCATTGGATTTGATCAAAGTTGAATAACTGAGTAACTCAAAAGCAGATGCAGAGCAGAGTTGAGGTAACTTCTCAAATAAACAGTAGAGTTTTACAGCAAAAGTAAAGCATTTACCTTCTCTGTAATAACAGCCTTCATCTACTGAAAAATCAAAAGAAAGTTACAGAATGAACAGTAAAATTGCCATACTATAGGATATAAACCAGCAGGTTATTAAGAAAGAATCTACATCTCTTTCTCTCTCTATTCTCAACTTCTTGAATTCCATTAGCCAAGTCAGCTAAGAAAACAAAGAATTCAAAAACAAATTGGAAAGCTTACAAAACTAAACAGTTATAGAACAATTTTTTTTATAAGAAAAAATTAATAACCAGTTGGAATCAATGATGTTATCTCCTTCTCATGTCATACAGAAGCCTCAATCCTAGGCTCAAATGAAAAGGCAGACATAAACTCCACAGCTTCACCATTCATAAAGCATTTGGGCAATTCGGTCCACTGATTCTCGACGAGATCGCATAGTAGATACGTATAAAGCTCGTTAGAGTTCATGCATATGAGTATTTGGTCGCCAGCTCCGACACAGTTAATATCGACCTTCTTGCCATACCACTCGTGTGACATTGCAGGAGGCAATGCTGCAATTTGATGCCAAGTTCGAGCTTCCTCGTCGTATCTCCAAACTCTAAGGCTTGCAGTTTCGAGAAACTCACACAACATAACAACTAGCATCTCACCTTGACACTCAACCACGTCGATGGAGTACTCTGAAAAGACAGGCAAGAGCCTGGGGTACTCCACGAAGCTTCTCTTGCTCAGATTACAAGCCATGATAGTCCCGGAGGAGCTAATGAAATAGACGATATCCTCTCCGCTCTTGTTCGTAATGACCGAAGAGTATTGCTTGGATGGGCTTCTCTGCATGTTTGTGGACACTACATTTCCTGTTCTGCTCAGGAAGTACACAACAGTATCATCGTTGAAGTTGAATTCAATAGAATCGTCAACTTTTCTACTCAAGATAACATCGTCGTCCCAGCACCCGGTGGTGGAATGGTAGACTTTGAACCGGAGCTTTGGAAGTTGGCCATAGACCAATACAAGCTTGTAAGAGCCCTTACAACCGTCAGGGTCTGCGCTCATCACAATGGCATGAAGAGATTGATTTTTCTGGTCAAGATCCACTGGAGGAAGTTCACTACAAGAGCCTGTTAAAGGATTAGACACAACAAAGTTGCCCGATGAATTGCGAAAACAGATCAAACCACCAGAGGCTGCAACGGGCATCGAGTCGAGCTGACGATTCTGAAGGAGGTGTGGACAGTTCAGTTTCTTCCAGCTTTTCTCAGTCGAGTCGAAAACAATCGAGTGGTTGAGATGTGGATCAACCATGAAAAACCAGGGGTCGCGTGCGGAAATGTCCGAGCACGCAGACTTGAAACTTGAAGAAGCTGCAACCGATTTCCATCTTTTGCACACTGAAGAAAAGCGAAAGAATGCCGAGGTCGGTAGCCTCGAAAGCACCCTTTCGAGAATGTCTTGATTAAGATCATCCAAAGAGAAGTTGCTCAACATGTTGTTTTCTCCATCATTTCTCTTTCTCTTCCGAGTCACCCCCAAGAAATCACCATGAGCATCACCAAGCCCCATTGGCAAAAACATCTAAGAAATCACTGCAATACCAAACAAACAGTTCGTTTCAATCCCAAGCTAATTTCAATCGATCCCAATACCCCAAAAACAGTAACTAAAACAAAGAAGAACGAACAAGAATCTGAAATCAAATCAGCAATTACATAAGAAAAAAAACCCACAACTAAACCCTGATCAGTGGATCGAACCAATTTACAACAAAATTTATCAAAAACCCACAAAACCCTTATCAGTGGATCGACGAATTTCGAGAGAAAATCATCAACACAAAGCTCAAAAGCAAAAGGGTTCCACAAATTCGAAGAACAGAGAATAAAGAAGGGTCCAAAATGCAGAAACGTCCGGCGAGCGGATCTAAAACTAAAACCCTCCTCAGAATCAGCGTGAAAACAAAGCAAATCGAAAGAGAATCACAAGAAATCAACAGAAATGAAAACAAAAAAACAAGAGAAATTAGAAAATGCACCTGATTGAAGGTGGAATGAAATCCCTTTAAGTAAGTGAGTGAGTGAGTATGAATTTAAGGGGGTTTATAAATGGGAAATGAAGGGGGTGAAAGAAGCATACGAGGGGAGGAGAAAAAAGGGGGAAAAAGGGGGAAAAGAGAAAAGAGAAAAGGGAGCTATGGCTATGGAGGAAGAAGAGAAGGAAGCTTCGAGGGGAAATGGCTTTATGTAGGCGTTGACACTTTGTTACAGAGAGAAGGAGGAAGAAGAAGAATACACGAGTGGATATTATAGAACAAAAATCAAATTAAAATTGTCAAAAGAATACGAAGAGAGAATACGATTCTTAATTGTAAAATACAAAAGAGAAAAAAGAGAGTAAAGAACCCCAGCCCCAGGAGAGACACATGAGTTGACTCTGCTTCACGGGTGCTTGGCTTTGGATTCGTTTCCTCGGTTTTTTTTTCTTTTTCTTTTCTTTTTTTAATTATAACTTTGCTTACTCACCTTTCATAATTCATATTGTGCCTATCCAATAAATAAATAAATAAATATATATATATATATATTTTTTGTGGTTGTATTTCAATTTTTAGCCGTGTTTAATAGGTTTTGATGTTTCAATTCTGTAATATGTGGGAGTGGGAATTGAATCCGTGATTCACTAGTCTATGAAGTACGGACTCAGCGTTCATGTTGGTTGTCCATCTGCTTCCTTATCTGAACTTCCGACAGGTGGGTCCCACTTTTAATTTTGTTTTCAATAAATTTATATTTTTTAAAATTTTGTATCTGATAAATCATTGACTTATTCCACATTTTAAAACAAAATTCACTCATCTACCAAATGTAAAATTTAAATTTTAGACTTCTATTAAACATAAAATTATACTTAATATTAGACACAAAATTGAAAGTTCATATCTATTAGATACTTTTGAAAGTTCATAGATACAAATTGGAAAGTTCAAGGACTAAACTCATAATTTAACCTTTTGTAGTACAACAGATGAATGGATATGGTTTGAACTTCAAATCTCGAAAGAAAAAATAGATGTTTTGATCCCCTCATATTACATCTATATTATCATTATATTTTGAAAAATAAAATGACAAAAATGTTTATGAAGTTTGAGTTTGGTGTCTATTTGGTTCCTGGAGTTTCAAAATGAATCTTTGAGTCTCTAAGGTTTGTGAAATGAGTTTTAATGATCTATGAGTTAAGTTGATTGTTAGTTGATTAATGAAAAAGTAGCGTGACATTGTTTAGGAACCAAAAATATATTTTGTCCTAGATAAAATTAAAAAAATTTAAAAGTTGTTTAGAACGCTGAGTGAGTTGCTATAGTCGATGATTATAATAGTCGTAGATAGTAAATACTATTAAAGTCAGTATAGTTATTTTATTGACGATGAGTTATAATAGTCGGTGGGTTAAATGTAGACTGAATTATAATAACTCAATCCATTCAACTTCAAGTTGGTGTTCCCAAACACACCTTTAAACTTTTACTGTTGTGTCAATTTAATACCTATAACTTTGAAAGTTTTTTAAGTCAGTAATTTTTTAGTGGTGTGCCAATTTAATACCAATTGATTAAGAATGTACGCGTCTTATGTCGTAAGAGTAAGATATTTGAATCATCGCCTCCCTATCGTTAAGCTAGAAAATAGAGATGAACTTAAAAATAACTCAACTATTAAAATTTATATTTTCGAATTAGAGGTTAAAAATTGGAGTATGGAACTTAATTAAAAAGAAATGACTAAAATAAGTTCACAAAATTGAGAAACCAAATTTATAGTTTAAAATATATTATAAAATGTTGTTTGTTTGATTTGTTTGGGGCTCCAAAGTTGAAACAAAATCCATGGCTTCCCTTCCCACATGTGACTCTGCCTACTTTAACCCTTTCTCTCTCTGCCTAAAAGTAAGAGAAAGTGCAGATTTTCCCTATTTTTTATTACAGTTTTATTTTTCTTTATTTATAATTGGATTAATTTATATTACAAAATTATTGTATTGGTTGGGCCATTTTGTTTGCTGCTGACATTTTCACACCAAAAAAGCACAAGACTTATTGTCATTACCCCTTTGCTTTGACACCCTTCTCCTCGTAGAGAGAATCTCTCTCTGAAAATGCCATTTTTCTCTCCTTTTTTTTTTATTTTTCTTTGTGGCTTCAAAGTCAAAACGCCCAGAATCTCTAAGGCCACGAGCGATGCCAAGACTCACTAGTCTAGCTAGAGCAATAAATTACAAGCATAGTTCTAAACTTTTAAGTTCATGTATATTTTGTCTCTGAACTTTCAAAAATATCTAGTAAATTTGTAGGATTTGTGGTTATAATAGTTGTGAATAGTAAGGGAGCGTTTGGGGCGCAGGGTGAGTTATTATAGTTGGTGGGTTATAATAGTTTGTGTTTGGGGTGCAGAGTTGTTTAGTCTGGATTTAGTAAGTCTGTGTTTGGGGTGCAGTGTTGTTTAGTAAGTCTGTATTTCAGATACAATTTTCTCTAACATAGAGTTTGAAATATGTGTTTAGGGTAGTTTATTTTTTTTTTTACAATTTTTTGTTGTATTGTATAGTTAAATGTATATTACACATTAATTTTTTAAAACTCAAAAGAATAAATATTATTTAGGAAATCACAAATAATTCACTATAAGAGGCTTCGCCGTTGTCGGTGGAGAGAAATTTAGGATGAAATCAAAGATAAGCAATCGTGAAGTGAGGAAGACAAAGAGAGAGAGGAAAAATCGGCAAATTGGGTGGGAAAAAAAAAACATAGTGCTACAGTACTGTAGCAAATGAAGGTTATAATAACCCTAAACACCCTCTCCCTAACCCTGCCCCAAACGTGGGGTGTGTTATTTAAGTCCACCCCACCCACCCATGTTGGAGGTCCAAACAACCCCTAAATATTATTGAGTTACTTTATTGATTGTGACTTATAATAATTGGTAGACCAAACGTAGACTGAATTTTTAATTTTGTATATAATAGTGATTCGTCTATTTAATATTTTTTTAAAATTCACAAATTTCAAAATTTAAGTTAAATTAAATTTTATATGAAATATGTAAGGAGTGTGAAAATTGAAAGTTGAGGTAAGTTAAGCTAAAAAGAATTAAATAGGAGAAAAACAAAAAAAGGGGGGGCCAAAAAAGAAAAAGCCGTAAATTGCGTTTCTTTTGGTTTATTGTTGGGAGTAAATAATAAATATTATGGAATTGGGAAATTGGTATGAAAACAAAATGAAAGAGGCAGAGATCTCGATGATGCCCCTACTCTCTCATCTCAGTATGCTACTACACGCCTATGTATACCTTTTATTGTCAACCCACCTTGTGCGCCTTCCGCCGCTTTGGCCCCTCCCCTCCCTTTCTTTGCTTTCCCCCCCTCCTTTGTGTATTATTCTATATTCTAAAATTCTTCTTTTGGAATTTTATAACACTACTTAGCTTAGGGTAGGGTAGGGTAGGTTGCGAGTCGAAATCGAAAAAATTGAAACCGAGTTGATTCGGTTGTTTGTCAACTAATCTAAATCGACTTGGTTTGTTTACAACATCTTTCGCATTTCGTTATCTTTAGGATATGTTCCTATGCTAACATTTTGAGTATTTATGTTAACATGATTGAAACCAAAATAGAAACTTTTTAAAAATTAGGCTAAAATTGACTAAACTTAAAAATTTAGAAGGCGTTTGGTCCAAGGAGTTGGAGTTATTTAGTCTGGGAAGCTGTTTAGTTTGAAGAGTTCTGAAATATGTATGTTTGAGACAGGGAGTTGTTTAGTCTGGAGTGTAGAAGTCTGGGGAGTTCAATAGTAATTACTGTAGAAGTCTGAGAAGTTGATATTTTTTATCCGAGTTCAACAAGTTCGTGGGCCAAACGGAAAGTTAACTTCTCCTCCCAACTCCTTGTTTGGTCCAAACACGCCCTTAAGGACTGAAATGAAATTTAAACTTATAAACTAATATTCCTGCAAAGTGCATCATTCTATAATGTAAAGAGATGTGAAACTAGCAATTTGCCAAGGCTATATAGAACACAAGGGCAAAAGGAGAAGCTCATTCTCATTAGATTTTATATAATGAATGCATCAGGAACACTCAAGGTCAACATTTAGAAATGAGTTTTAATTTCTGTTAGAAAGAACTGACAACCTAATCTCTATTGGACTCTAAAAACAAGTTATCCAGATAATCTGTAAGAACCTAATCCCTATTGCATAATAGTGGTAACCAATACTTTGATATGTTTAACTTTCACATCGTATAATCGACACCGAGATTTCTGCTAATAGTGAAACCTCAGAAAAAAATTACCAGCTCAAACCTCCTTTTAAGGATGACTGGTCGATCGGAAACGTATGAATGAGCGAGTGGCAACGAGACAATCTGTACTACTAAACATCACCCATCAACTCCACTTGGTTCGTTCCACTTCCATCTTCAAGCTTATAGCCCAGACAGAGCGACCCCGGATTCATCTTGTGAGTTTCAGGAGCAGATGTCTCGTTGAATGAATAGTTATTTTGATTATTTCCAGCCAGTTGTGAAATGGTATGGTCCACCAAGAGAGGAACAGTTTCAACTCCATGTATGTGCCCATTGACACGAACATTGACGTCTTGTGCTAGAGGAGAACTCGTCTCGCAACTAATCATATCTGTATCTTCTGAATCGTCTCTTGCAGTTCTGATATTGTTCACGGAAACATCCTCGCCATAAGAAACTTCCATAGGAACAGCTGAATGACAATGATCATTTCCACTTGCTGTACTTGTATCAATTGGAATTGTCATAGGAACGGCTGAATGACAATGATTATTCAACAATAAAGGAGAATTATTTCCAAAACAAGAAATATTCTGTGGAACCGATGAACTTGTCCCGACATCACCGACAGTATCCCTTACAGCTTCAGCAGTTGCTCCGAAAGCTGACCTGCGAGTACAAGCAGAAACCCCATTTGAAGTAGACGACTCAAGTGCATCTCCATCCATATCTTCATAATACAGTCTCACGGGTTGTGGCTGAATGTCAGGGGACCCGGTAAAATTATCAGAATGCATACAACCATCTGTTGATTCAGAATTAGAACAAATGCGATCCACAAGCCCTAGTTCAGCACTTTCGACTCGTCCGTTTGCGCAAAGATCCGATTCTGCATTCTCTTTTTGTAGCTGATTGTTCCCCACAGATTCAATAGTTTGAAGACTTGAAGGTCGCGGGCGAACCCTGGAACGAAACAGCAAATGGGATTGTTAGACATGTCTACTCCATCAAGAACATGATGACAAGAGAATTCATGCGAGAGCTTATTTTATTTTCCACCCATATGCAAGCCAATGAATTCAGTGGGAGTAAAATAATAATAAATCAACTCCTGAAGAGAGAAATATACCTGGAGTATAAAATCATGTAAGCTCCCTGAGATAGCACCTCTTCCAAATCAACTTTTAAAACCTGAACGTAATTGACAGCCAAGAAAGTGAACATCTGTTAGGCTTGGAGAACATAGAATATATTCCAATGAGATGTTAAACGATACAAAAGAACTGCTATCAAAGCTTGTGCATTACACCATCATGACAACAACCATTATCAACTTCACCCACAAGGATACATTCCATGACGGAAGCAAAGTTCAAAAGACAACTATAGGTTAACCATCATGGATTGGCCTAGTGGTCAATAAGGATCATGGAAATAATAAAGAGCTTAGAATTCAGTTCATGGTGGTCACCTAACTAGGATTTAATACCCTACTAGTTTATTTGACAACCAAATGTAGTATAATAGGGTCAGGCAATAAATAAATAAATTTTAAAAAAATAATAATAATAAAAAAAAAAAAAAAAAAAAATATAGGTTGAATTACCACAGAATATACTCCAGCTTTAATGTTCAAATTCAATGATACAAATAACAACTTTATCAATGAGGACCTCACACTATCACCATTATCCAGGAGCAGTATCAAAAAATACAGATTTGTAAACAATGCGGATTACAAATTTCAATTATTGTCTCGAGTTAGCTCATATTCATTGTCTAGGTCAACTAAGCATTTTGCCTTGCGTCTACTGGCAAAAATTTAACAGGTGCAAATAATTTATCTGCACACTAACCATGAAATTCTTTCAAGTAAATTTGTGTGCATTTTGAACTGAAACCACAATATTTTGCCAGACATACAGCATGTTGGCAAGGCAACTAAGGAATCAAATTTAAAACATAATTCTGGTAATAACAAGGGACATCAACAACCAGCATGAAGATATATTCTTGAATGGTTACGCATTTATGTGCGCAACGGAGTATAGATATGTATTCATGCGTACGAATATTTGTGCAGTGCACACGAGCATTTGTTGTGTGATCTGTATGAGTGGAAAGACAGAAAGGAACCAACCTTACAATCATCAATCCTGTACCAACTCCCACAGAAGTCCTTAATGTAGCAGATATAGTGACCAAAATATGAAGCATTCAGCATATCAACGTGAACAACTACTGCATATAGCCTGTACACATCTGTACGATCTCCTGCTTCACTCATATAAGGAGTGAGGTCTAAAGTCTCTGGAAATGTTACTTTCTTGTTGAGCTTCCCAAACCTCCCACTCTGCAAATATTTCCAAGCAAGACTTAGGAAAAAAAAACACACATACAAAACTATCTTTGTTCATTATTCGAAATTAACGTGGTCCCAAACACATATTTAGACCAGTTGTTGAGAGAGAGATCGTCTCTGGTTGGCCAGGTGGAAAAATTTATGACTAGCTGAGAAGCCTTTTTATTATCTCGGAAGTTGTTTCTTTGGATCTAAACCCCAGGCCATGATGTCCACACCTCACTAAGTTTTCGTTTTCGTTCCAATACTAATGTTTTGTACTAGAGAAAAGAAGAAGAGAGAGAGGAAAATAAAAAAGAGTAATTTCTGGATGAATGCATGTCAATTGACTCAATCCATTAACCTATGCAACATTTAATGTAAATACTCTGATCCTTAATCTTAAGGACCAAAGCAGACATGAAAGAAGGTATCTGACCTGAAATCTCTTTAAGGCAATTGTAAGAATATTAGGAGCCTGTTTAATCATGAGACGTTTTGATGCCTTCACATAGTCATTGCACCTACAAAAACAAAAGTAGACATATCACATAAGAGTATGGGATGGCATGAAAAATAATAATTTGATGACAAAATTCACAGTCAAGGTCCTCCTCTTCTTGTTAGTTTGGTGGGGAAAATAAATGATGAGTTAAGAATATTCTCAGTCGCCTAAAATATTGTTCATTATCACTTAACTACAGAATATACCTGCTGTGTTTCCTCCTTCACCCCTTCACAAACTAGATGAGTATTTTAGTTTAAGATCTGACTCAAAATGCAAACATTCATATTGAAAACCAAACACCAAAAAAAACCAATTACTAATGAGTCAGCAAGCCCAGGTTACAGGGAAATAGGTTTGTTAGGTGCAGTAAGTCACCCTACACAAGTCATCAACTACCTCCTAGATAACACCTGAGAACAATCAAGGTTACAGGGCCACCTTCCAAATGAAGGCATTCTTAATTCTAAGAGATTCAAAATGAATTTGAATGCATAGTGAACCTAGCAAAAGAGATCGAGCTTACTAAATTTTGCCAGTGCCCCTGTTACCAGAGAGAGAGAGAGATCAGCCACATACCCATCACATTTGTACATATTATCACCATGCAGCCATTCTACTTTTGTGAATTGATCAAGGCACTCCTCCAATGATGCAGCATCCCCATGAATTTCAACAGTCAAATCCATCATATTTTCATGCTGGTTGGAGACATTGTTGCAATTCGTACATATCACCTGAAGTGTCAAGATCCAAAACCTCATCATTCAGTAACACACTAACACTAAACACAACAAATTGAATTCTCTAAACATAAACACTAAAAAGAAAGAAAGGCAGAACATGAAACTTCTTGCAAAGCTCAGGGTGAAAATATCCATCCATGTGGCAGATAGTGGCGACATCTCAACATATGTCGTATTACAATTTTAAACGTGGCTTTGTTAAAAACATCAATTGATTCTACTTCCCAAATGTAGCCAACAAGAAAAAGGAGAGGAAAAAAATGTTCAAATTGAAACTAAAAAGGGAAGGCCTGTTTAAATACATTACCTGGGACTGAAGTTGGCCACCAAAAATGTGCTGTATAATGGTCGTCTCTCGCGAATGAGAACGAACAGCTTTCTCTCCACCAAATTCATCAAGGCACGCAAGTTGCATTCTATCAATAGCAAATCTGTAAAACAGAAGTCAGCCACGAGATAATTGAACAATTAACTAGTCATACGAAGAAGAGTTGATGTTTTCCTTGCATGGTCAGCAGGATATCATACTACAAAAAGAAAAGCATGAATGACAAATACCTCATGAACTCATGGGCATCTTCCTGCCTTCCATAACCAAGATTTCCACCAATATTAGGCAACCGAAGGATAATATTATTGGGTGAAAAGGGTTGAGCACTTCGACTAGCTCTTTCAACATGTGTTTGAAATTCACAAAAGAAACACCAATCATCACGTACACCTAAATAAAAGAGGATGCTAAATTATGGACACATGAGGCTAAGGTTCAAATCAGGGGGAGAAAAGGAAAAAGTTCAAACGGTATTTACATTCATTTCTGTGCCCTTTCTCCAAAAGGAAGGCAAAAAGTGGTCTTGTGAAGGACAGACATTGCAGAACCACGTTGGCAAAGCAACTGCAAGAAATTGGAAGAGTTAGGCTTTCCCTTTCTACAACTACAAGACAATAAGTTAGAATCTAACTAGTAACTCACAACTGTTTGAAATTTGAAATTAATTCGTGAATGGTATAATTGTTAGAAATAAGTAAATACCAACCTATTGCCACAATTTAAGAGTCCACAAGGATGAAACTGATGCTTATTCCAGTAAAAGAGGTTCAGAAATTCATCATAGGGAAAAAGAATCTGATTCATCCAAACACAAAGATGAACTATTAGAAGGTGTGATATCAATAACAATATTACTCAAAGTGGGAAAAAACAAAAACATCGCCAATCTAGGATAAAAATGAAGATAACATACATCTTTTGGCTGCTTGATAGGCTTAGAGGCCCTTTGAGAAGGTACCAGCGCAATTGCAGAGTAATTTTTGCTCCCTATAGTAGAAGCTTTGGAATCCCTGTAGGTATTTGCAGTTTCACAATCATTTGTATTCCTACATGCTTGAAAAACCTTGCACTTTGTCTTGTGGCCAGCATTCCAATGAATTTGTTGACATTTTGGTGAACTAAACAACAAACGATTTTAAGAAGGAAAAAAAACATCAAAATACATCTACATCAAAACAAATATATCATCTTGTGGGAATAACACTTCCTGAAGCAGTTGAAGCGTATGACAAAATAATGTCCATTAAAGAAAGCTTTGATCTTCTTGTATAAAAGCAAGACGCTGGTTTTGGTTACTAAAAATTAACAATATCAAGAAGATAATGCAGTTGTTTATTAGACAACAAATTAAAATAAAACACACGTCCTTTTCGCTACTATAATTTGTTTGTAGATGAAGTAGGTCATCAAAAACACAGGCTCTCTTGTTTTAACTTCATAGCAAAACTAATACCTATAAATAGCTGGAACAGAAAGATCAGCATGGAGCAAAACTAAAAAAAGAAAATCCCTATAATTTCAATTTTCCAACACTTCCATCACAATCTTTATAAAATGGTGCAAAGAACGCCTTATTATAAAGAGTTCAATGAATGCCAAAATGCAAATTTACTTCTTCAGTTCTAGTGCCTAATGCACCAGAGCAGACGGATTAATAGAAAAAACCCATCAAAATAATCCAGAACTCAAACTCCACAGGCATAAGTTACACTCTTGAGGCCAACTTGTGCTTATCTGCGATAATTTAATACTACAAAAGATAATCCTGAGTGATCAAATTGCTGCATATCATCAAACATTTAACGTCAATTCAAGCCCCTTAAGTACACAGATGGTTGTGAAACAAACAAGGGAACAATAAATTATTGTAATATTGAAAAGTTCAAAAAGAAAAAAGAAGGGATCTATATAATGAACAGAGATCAAGTGAATTGTTACTATATAAAGAGGGGGGAAGCAAAATTAGAAGGGGAAAAAAAAGTCGATCGAGTAACAATTATTGCAGAAAAGGGGTTGCTGTTGCCTAACTTGACTACTAATTACTATTAGAAACAAATAAAAACTGATAATAAAAGGCAAATGATTAACCCGACAGGAATGGGGGCAATGAAATTGATGTCAAAACTTGGAAACTGAAAAGATTAGCACTTACCAGTATCGAACGGCCTTACATCGCGAGCACTTCTTCAAGCCCAATTTGCCACAGACGGCACATTCGGCATCGCATGTGGAACCGCCGTCGGACATTGAGTTGCAGTCGCCGTCGCCTCCTCCTCTTCCCGTCGTTCCTCCGCCGACCGAAGCCTCGAAATTCGCGTCGACCTCAAAGTATTTAGAGGCCGTATTCTTGACCAAGTGCAGCAATCCGAAGAGAATTAAAAACACAGTCAATATAAATTGCAGGAACCAATTGAGATCGAAAGTTACTCCAGAGAGGTGCATCTAAGCAGCCCCGCCGTTGATCCAAGATTCGTCGCCAATCCAAACGTTTTTCATGGATGGAATTCAGCACACACAACTGAACCTAATCAAGAAATGGAAAGAAGAAGAGATTATTAGGGCTGTTTCGAAAATCAAATCGTCGAACCCAGAAGCCGAAACGATGAGTGCGTACAAATTAGGCGGCTGTTTCTGTCCTACTCTCTCTGTAATTCTTCGACGAAACTACAATTTTACGATGGGGACACCCTTTATTTCTTCAGAACTCTCTCTTCGGACTGGATTTTAGGGCTAATTTACAAACAATTTAGGAACTGGGAATGAACAAATCAAATTAGCATATTTGTTTATGTACAACTTTCTCTCTATTTCCTTTTCAGAATTACTTTCAATCTCTTTCTCACTCCTACTGGACCTAAAGTTTCTAGTAATAATATATATATATATATATATAATTTATTTATTTATTTATTTATTTTGACAATCTAAATTACTAATTTTTTTTTTTTTTTTTTGAAACAACCTAAATTACTAATACCAACCTTAGAATATAGTTGAACACTCAAACAGTTTAATTCAGAAATGAATAAAACACTCAACGGTATAATTTAAGGAAATTGTCGTAGTATTTCACTTTTTCTATTTATAAATATTTAAAAAAAAAATTATAAATATGATAAAAAAAAATAATAATAATTACATTCAGTTTTATCCTTAATATACATTTGTCTGAGAACTATTTTCTAATCTGTATTTATAAATACTTTTAAATGGTACTAAATTTGCTATTATTTCGGGTTCGATTGTTGCAATCGACCCTAACTATAAAGTATGTAGCTCAACTAATAGATCAAAAATTTAAATCTCACTATCACCCTACTTATTATTTTGGATAAAAATCTAATAACTCAACTAAAAAAATCATAAAATATTGAGTTTTTTTTTTTCTGCTTCCTATTATTTTTTTTTTGGGAGGATACTGATTTTTATGAGTTTTTTTTTTTAAGGCTTTTAGGATTTATACGTGCTAAATTATGTTTCAAATTTTTTTTTTTTAATGAATGCGTAAATTTATGGCATAATATGCAATAAATAACATAAATTTTAATGATGAAAAAGGTATTTAAGAGATAAAATTTCCAACCAAGAGCATAGCGGCATGATGTATCGGCTAGTAACAAGAGATCCTAGATTCAATTTTCAACTTTACATGTTGTTATAAAAATAAAAATAAAATATCAAAATAATAAAAAAAAAATCAAAATTAAAATTTTTCTCAAATTTCTTAATAAATTATTAGAATTATCAAGTTTATGTTTTTTTTTTTCAATTCACTAAGTACTAACAATGTAAATTTGTAAAGAATTAAGTTGAGAAGAAGAAGAAGAAAAAAAAAAAAAAAAAAAAAAAAAAAAAAAAAAAAAAAAAAACATTTGTCACATCAACTTAATTTAAAGTGTGTGAGTTGATTGTTTCCCTTCTTGACTTCTTGCTAATTTAGTGGATTATTCTTTTTGCCCTTAGTGGAAGTGTTTTTCAAAAATGAATTTTATTTTCTTAAATATTTTTTATTAAAAATATTTAAATTAAAACACTCTTGATTTGATTACATTTTCTCAAAATTATTTTTATACATAAATTTATTTGCCTTGCTCTACACCCAAAATATTTTATATTAGTGTTAAATTACTATAAAAGACGACTATTGAATACTATAAAATTAAAATCTTCAAATTTGTATCATTTAAAACACTATGACCGGCGAAGTGGTCGTCGATGGTGGGTGCCGCCGACGATAAGGTGGCGATCGTTGCAACGATAAAATCGGATGGTCGTCGTTAATTAGGTGGTGGCAACTTGCGATCGTTGGGGGTAGCTACGGTCATGATGGAAGTAAAAGTAGTGAGAGGATGTTTTAGTCATTTTTATATATCATAAAAACTCAAGAGGAATTCTCCACAAAACACTTTAAAACGTTTTTTTCTTTCTTTTTAGAATTTAAATTCTAAGTGTTTTAGTGAAAATAACTTATTTCTCAAATCTTATGATTTTTTTTTCAAAATTAAACACTCAGTAAAGCGAATACAAGCACACCCTCAACAAAATCATGACTTTCATCCAGAGATGTCCATAATTAGTCTGTTCCGCTCTGAATGGAGCGGGAAATTCCCGATTACACAGAGAATAGAGCTGGGAGCGGGGATTTTTTTGACATGTTAGCTAAACGGGGCGTAGACGGGTAATAGCATGCCCGCCTCGTCTTGAATACCCATCCAACTCCGTATATATATATATATATATATATTTTTGTAAATATATAAATATATATATATATATATAAACATTAATTAAAAAAAAAAAAAATAATTATTTGATAGTGCAAATAGAAAAAATATGTTCCTATAATAGAATGGGGAATAGGCACGAAGGCCGGGAAGGCACCACCCCACCCGGCCTCGTCCATCTCTACTTTCATCTTTTATGCAAGCCCATAGTTGTCATCCGCACTCATTTAATTATCACCAACAATGATAGAGAAAAAATGGTATTAATTGGCTTAGCATTAGGTCATGCCATGTCCTTGAATGCAATTGGTCTTGTATGAGAATGACAGATTTGGCCACGTCAACATTCATTTCTGGTCTTAACACTTATACTTTTCCATCTTTGTATGTAAAATCATCGAATATTGAAAAAATGAAATTGTGAAATTATTTGATTCTTTAGACACTATTTCATAAGATTCTCCCTTCACCATACTTAAAATAAAAAAAAAATCAAATCTCCGTTCACCAATTTTTTTTATTGATAACGTTTTTTTATTTATATTTTTTAAAATTATGTTTATTTTTTACCATTTATTTATAATCATTTTCATCATTTTTATCAACAAAAATATTTAAATTATTAGCCAAAGTTTAAAAATAAAACTATATTTTTAGTTTTTAAAATTTTGTTTAAATTTTGGAAACACATGGAAAAAAAAAAAAAAAAAAAAAAATTAACAAAATAAAAAAAGTCAAATAGGTGATAAAACTAAATAGTTATCCGAGTACTTTTTTTTATTAAAGTGTTTTTTTTATTGTTTTTTTTATTAATTGCAATCTTTAAAATATAACACATTGAAATAATTTGTCTGCGACAATAATTATAATTATCTAAAACTAGTTCATTTGTAACAAATAACAATGGAGACCATAGGTAAAAATAAGAAATAAAACATATGGTAAATGATAAATGTTTTTTTATAAAAAAAATAAAAACTAATATGAACTTTAAAATTTTCATGAAAGTAGAAAAATACTTTAAAATTTAGTTTAGAAACGTTCTCTAATTCGAAAAGTTGACGAAATTTTTAAATAAGTAAAATAATACCATCGATTAAAACATATATTCTCGACTCAAATGTTAGAATTTTAAATAAGTGTAAATATACCTATTGATTTCTAAAAGTATGTATTTTTTTATTAATCAGAAGTTTTGTGTTTTCATCAATAAAATCATTCCATAATAAAGAAAGTCATTTTTTCCTTTAAAATTACAGGTTTGTACGACAACATTATGCATTGACTTGGGAGGAAATTTAATTAGAGTGTACGTGTCGGCGTTCGCTGGAAGTTGATGGCTGTTGAAGAAACAATATAATTTTGTCCAACTGTTAGCTGTTACAGTACAACAGGTCAACAGCCACCTAATAATAATAATTATTATTATTATTATTTTATTTTTATTAAAAAATATCTACATTTTATTCTTATATATTTATTCTTTAGCTAAATTCCGTATACAAGACATAAAATTGTGTACATGATTAGAGGTCATGATAGGTTTAATTCACGCATTCCTTAAAATATATATACTTCTTCTTTATTTAATTTGACCGTATTTTTTTTTTCTCACAATTTTAATTTGGGTTGTATTAAAGTTTAACTCAAATTAGCCTATTCTAAATGATAATTTTTTTTTGAAAGGTGAATATATTGAAGAAACATCAAATTGTAAAGTGATACAATCCTCCTTAGTTAGAGAAACTAACCACAAAGGGAAGGAAACAAGCCATAAATGGAGAAAGGGGAAGCTAAGGCAAAAGAGAAAGCTAAAGTATCCGCAAACTTATTGCAAGAACGAAGAACATGATTTGCAGAGAATGAAGAAAAAATGGAGAAGAGACATATGGAATCATCAACATATGTGCCCAATTCATTGATCGTAGAGGAGCGAACTTATGCTTTGGTTTTGTGCAAAATCAATCATTTTAATTAAAATTAGGGGAAAAATCAATTTATACCCCTAAACTTTAGAGATTGTATCAATTAAAACCATCAACGGTTGATTGTATCAATTTAAACCCTAGACTTTCAAAATTGTATCAATTTACACCTTCCGTTAGAATTTTATTTAAAAAAACGTTAACTTAAGCACGTGGACCCTTATAAATTTAGAAATTAAACTTCTAAACTTTCGTATAATTGAAACTTTCATAAGTGATTTAATTATATGAAAGGTTTAAGGGTTTAATTGATAAACTATAAATCTCTATATGTGTGAAAACTAACATTTTTCTATGAGAGAGTGTAAATTGATACACTTGTGAAAATTCAGAGTTTAAATTGATACAATTATTAGTTTAGTGTTTTAATTTATACAACCTCTAAAATTTAAGGGTATAAATTGAATTTTATCCTTCATTATAAACACTTTATTATTCTGGTCATAAGCAGGGGCGGATCCAGACATTGATGTTTGGGGGGCCAAAAAATTATATAAATATTAAAAAAAGATCGTCAAAAATCCAGAGGTTCGAATTCACTATGTTGACATTAAAAAAAAGTTATCAGTGATAAACATACGTGAGTGTATCAAAGACTTACGGACTAAGTTTAAATAAACTTAATACCATCATATAATTTTGCTCATCTTAAAAAAAAAAAAAAAAAAAAATTGAGTCTCTAAACTCTAAAAAGTCTTTAATGCATCCCTATACTTTCCATTTTGTTTCTAATGAATTCCTAGATTTTAAAAAATGTCAAATAAATACAAGGATATATTAGGCTTAAATTTGAAAATTTGAGGACCAATTAAATACAAAATTGAAAGTTAAAAAATATATTGAACTCTTTTTGAAGTTGGTGGTCTATTAAACACAAAATTAAAAGTTCAAAGATTTATTAGACATTTTTAAAAAACAAAATTATTAAAAAAAAAACACAATATAAAATGAATTTGTTTACAAAATTTATAAAAGGGAGGTTAATATAGTCTAAATTACTTTTGAAAATGTTAATAAATAAATTAATATTAAGAGTTAATAATTTTTTTTTTTTAAAGTACGAAGAATACTAAATTTAGATATTTGAAATTACAATAACTAAAATAATATAACTCTTAAAAAAAAAAAAAAAAAAAAAAAAAAAAAAAAAAAAAAAAAAAAAAAAAAAAAAAAAAAAAAAAAAAAAAAAAGTCTTAATTATTTTTAAGAATGAAATTTATATATTTTTAAATATATATAAACAAAACATTAAAAGAGAACAATTTTTTTTTAAAAAAATATACATATATAGAAAGAAATGTAAAGCAAATAAATTATTGTTATGATTGAGTTTCGAACTCAGGCACAACAAAATACAAACCATGCACATGACCACTGCAGCAGAATAAGATTTGGATAATTTGGGGGGCCAAAATGTATTTAATAACAACAGTATATATTTAAGGCATTAATTTTGCCTACGAGTATGAGAAAATCAAAAATTTTGGGGGGGCCGTGGCCCCCCCTAGTCCCTTCAGAGGTCCGCCCCTGGTCATAAGAGTTGACTTGTCTCATTTTTCTTTTCTAAGAACTGTGCATTTAAAGGTTTTTTTTTAATTTTTTTTTTTAATTATCATTATTATTTTAATATTATTAAATGTGAGACAATCTCTAACCTTAAAAAATATATGTCTTGGTCGGTTTGAGCTTAGGTTGGCTGAGATCAAGTTAATTGGTATCGAAAAAATTAACCTCAATTTAGTATGTTAATTAAAAATCTATATTTTTTTTAGTTACGAGGAAATTAGGTAGATATATCATATATGTCTATTTTTCTTCGACCAATCTTTTTTTAAGATTTATTTACTCTACAACAATATATAATCTAATTTAAATGGTGTTTTTTTTTTTTTTAATTATTTTATATTTTTTTTTCGCAATCGGTATAATTTAGGTTAAATGGTATTTTTGCTCGTACACTTTCATGTTCATTCCACTTTATACACTTTCAAATATTTTAGGTTTAGTCGTTGAAATCAACTTTGCATTAAAATTTGCAATAAATAATTTAATAGATACTTATTATAAAAACCAATTTCTTTATTTACAACTTTTTCTTTTATAAATGAATATAACATTTTTTCTATTCAACAGTAAACTATATTTAAATTTATATTTTATAAAGATAATTGAAACTTTAACCTAAGTAATAAAAAAATTACACAAGTAAATAAAATAAATGTACCGTGTTATTTCGAGCATAACTCAATGGATAAGATGTCAATTATCATTCTAAATGTCAATAGTTTGATTCCACCCACAATTGTTGAATTAAAAAATACACAAACAAATATATATATGAATTGCGTGGAAAATAAGCTCCAATTTAATTCAATGGTCAAATCTATCTCATAGACATTAATTATTATCAAACCATCAACGAATCAATATAGTAAGCCCATAAAATGTTAGCCCGGGCCCAAATATGGTGGAATTTAAAATAAGAGAAAAAACATAAATGAAATTTCTGGTTAAAAAACGATATATATGAACATAATTATCAATAAGAACAAAAAAAAAAAAAAAAAAAAAATGAATTTTTGTATGGTATAATGTTTCTCTATAACATTTATTGATAGAGTTGTCAAAGTTAGATTTTTATTTTTCAAATCGAGCATAGTCAATTGACATAAAGTTGTATTATTAACTAAGAGGTCATGAGTTCAATCTCAACATTAATTAAAATATTTTTACAATTTTTTAGTAGTACATTGGGTAAACTTGCAATATATATACAATAATGAGAATCTCGTGAACAAGATTATAAAAGTTAAGGGAGAGATGAATTCAAATATTCAAAACAATATTTACATGTTTTTTTTTCTAGAATGTAAAAACAATTTCAACTCGAATGTCAACCTTATCACAAATATTCACTCCTCAATTACGATTTTTTATTTTAAGAAGAAAAAAACACACTAAATTGCAGTGTTACATATATAGTGTGCGTTATTCCAAAAAAAATTGGCTTATACATTGTGTTTGTTCCCTCTAAAATAAATAAAAAAAAAACACATTGTGGACTGCAACATTATACATATCATCATTTGAGAAAAAAAAATATATATATATAACATGATAAGTATATTGTGTATGCTTCGCTCTCCTAAATCATTTGAGACATGATTAATCATAATTTTCAATCTATCTATTCTAGATCAAACTGTATAAAACCACAAATTACATTATTCTAGCCCATTTCATTAATTTTTATTAAAAAAATACTACTACCTTAAACTTTGGTAAACTTAGAACCAAATGTAGTTATAAAATTCAAAAGCTAAACAGTTACATATAAAAAAAATTATTGACACTTATGAATTTTAAAGTTAATAGATTAAATTGTTACTAAAATTTAAAAATAAGAGTTAAATTTTTAAGTACATGAATCAAAATGTTATAAATTAAAATTTCTGATTTTTTTTGGAAAAGTATTTTATATGTGGAGTGGCAGATTGAATCGAATGACATAATTTTATGTCAATTGAACTATGTTTAATTTAACAAAAAAAAAATTAAACGATAATAATGCATTTAAATTTCGACGCTATGAAACCAATAACTTATTGCCATGTCCGTGTTACATTGTTGGATGACCAAAAATATTTTTTAACGCTACATTTTTCAGTCTTTTGTTGGTCGAATTATAGGGCTATTTGGAGGAAGAGCCCAAGCCCATAGGGTTTCCCAAGTTTCAAGTTTAAAGCGGCGGAAGGACATGCCAGAAAGTTGCCGCTGACCTGACGTATGTAGCACATGGGCCTTGGAAGCAGAAAATATAGTCCTAAAATTTAGGTTAAATTATAAATTTAGTATTATTGATATTTATTATTAGTATTTTTTTGGTTGAGGTAGGAAACTTATTATTAATAATTACAATTACAAGAAAAACAATGAATGAGTCAAAATATAAATACAATACATCATATATTCATAGGTATAATTCTTGATATAAGAAAAAAAATTGTATATGTGTACGTTTTGTGAATGAAACAAGATATTTGATCTATATCTTATTTTTCACGATTCAATTATTTATACATTACGATTCAATAAATTACAAAGCCCCTAATATTAAAGAGGTCATAAATAATTCAAGGATCTCATAAGTGGATTGATAGGTAGAAAACAAATTACCTCAAAAAAGTAAAAGATATGTAGAAAACAAAAGAAAAATACATAAACAATTACAAATTGAAAGTATAGGGCATAGCCGCATAGGACCCTAATTGTTTAAAAAAAAGACCAAAAAAAAAAAAAAAAAACAACAAAAAAAAACATTTTGTGCCAGCTACTCACTGCCACAAAATTACACCTTGAAAACCTTTTATTTTGTTTTATTGCAAACTTTTGTTTTCCTTAATTATTATTATTATTTTAACACGTGCTGCACACGAGCACCCATCGTATGTTTATAAAGTTGGTTGCCAAGTTCAAGTTTACGACTAGATGAGCTTTTTTTCTAAAGCACACACAAAATAATAATAATAATAATTACAAAAAGAAAAAAGAAAAAAAAAAAAATCCCACCCAACTAATCGGCATGTACCCAAAAGGAAAATATGAATATAATTAAAGTAGATGCAGGAGGGCTGAATCCAAAAGTATTAGGTTCAAAATATATTTTTAATCAATATGTAATTTAAAAAAAAAAAAATCAATTTAGTGCATATACTATAAAACAAATGACAACATAAGCATAACTCAACCGACATATTGTATAGACTAGTGACCAAGAGGTTAAAAGTTCGATCTCTCACCCCTATACTTTGTCCAAAAAAAAAATACTACCATCTTTGTAATTTTGTTCATTTATTTGCATGCATGCGTTTACTTTAACAAATTTCTAGTTAAATTACAATTCTAAAAAAATATATATTTTTTTTAAGACACTTTATCAATTTCGTTTCTATAGTTTTAAAAACTTCAATTTATTTTTATATATATATAAAAGAACAAATTGTAGGGAAGGTGATTCGAACCTCTGACTTTTGAATCGAAAAAACATGTTCTATTTTTTTATACATTCAACCAATCTACTTATTTCTTTATATATTTTACTTAGTCATGAATCCTAATAGAGAATCAGCCCAACAACAAATATCGACTCATTATCACGTAAAAACAATATTGACACGTTTTTATGAGGTTTGAATAATAAACTATAAGAACTAAATTGGAATTCTTTAAATTTTAATTTAACTTAAATTTATAAATATAAATATATATATATAAAGAATTAAGTAGTTAAAAATCAAATATGAGGGATAATTTTTTTTTCTTCTTTTGAGATAAATGAGGGTTAAAATGTTCGCTGTTTTTTTTTTTTTTTAATATTTAATTTTTAAATATTTTTATAAACATATTGCATCTTTCAAACTATTGTTAAAAATATTGGTGTGTTTTTATTGAACCCACCCGAGCAAAGGTTGTTTTTTGAAAAGAAGATGAGACGATCTTCATCCACGTGACTTTCAGCGCTTCGTCTTTTGAACAATATACCTTCAAAGATCGATATTTTTTTATTTAGTTAGGCAAGAATTTCAAACAAGATATGGCTGGAAATCTAACCCCGAAAACTTCAATTTGATACGTGATTTCACTATTTTTGAGATTGTATATCGAAAGATAAAGATCGTCAAAGTTGAACTACAGTTCTGAAGTTTATTCAGAACCATAGTTTAACTTCGATGATCTTTATCTTTTGACATACAACTTCAAAAATAGTGAAACGAGGTATCAAATTGAAGCTCTATGTGTTAGTTTTTCAACCATTTTCGAAATTTTTTAATATCTAAGTAAAAAGATATCATTTTTTAATGCACCCTGCTCAAAAGAATATTCATTTCTGAAATTTGCACAACCATAGTTCAGATCTTTATATTTTGATATAAAACTCTAAAAATAGTGAAACAAATTATCAAATTGAAGTTGTGTTAGCTTTTCACAACCAAACTTTTTCGTGGATACAAATCGTCTTTTAAAAAAACGACATGTGTGGGCCCAAAAAAATATCTTCTTTTGAAAACATGATTTTCATCCACATGTAACAAAATCGTCTTTTCAAAAGACGATATTTGCTGGCATGGGAATGTGGTTTCCACAACAACAATAATATTTTTAAAAATAGTTTGAAATATCCAATATTTTTATAATCTTTTTGAAAATTATAATATTAAAAAAAAAACAGCCTAAAATGTTATAAGAACCATAAATTAATAATATATTTGAACCAAAACAACGATATTATTATTATTTGGTTTTGTGTTTTTTATTATAAGCATTTTTGGTAACAAGTGGTGTTATTTTTTCCAGGTTGTTAGGGGAGGGGACCCGTCTCCGTCTCCCTCTCTTGCGCACATAAAGTGAATGTGTCACTATAATTACCACACACTAACAACACTAATCTCTTTTTCTTTTTTCTTTTTTCTTTTAAATAACAACTAACACTATCCAATTATAAGAAAATCTTTCCCAAGCAAAGGAATTATACCAATACTTTTAATTATATAGTCAACTAATATGTAAAAAAAAATTCTAAAAGTTTATTTTCAATATAGATTAAAACATTTTTCACACCCTAAAAAAAATTATTATTGTTTTTAAACAAATTAAAACATACTTGTGGACGGTTTGGGGACATTGAGTGAATTATTATAATCAGTGGTTATAATAATTGTGAATAGTAAATGCTATTAAAATCAATATAATTACTTTATTGACAGTAAGTTATAGTAGTCGGTGGATCAAACGTAAACTGAATTATAATAATCCAACTTGGTCTCGCAATTGCCCCTAAAAAATCAATGTGCTCAGAGATTATATATATGACAATGCATGATATATGCAAAAAAAAAAAATCATACAAGTTCACATATAGTTAAATAAAATGTAATGTAAATGAATTATAATTTTTTTACGAAGGAAATTGTAATTTATTGTGCATGCCCTCCCACCTTTTCTTCTCGATTTTCTTATTTTATTATTATTATGTAATATATATATATATATATATATATTTTTTTTTAATACCAAAATTGCAATGACGACCACAATAATTAGAAGAGATAAATACAAAAGATAAGGAAAGACGTCTCACCTTGCACTCTAGTCACTATTGATCCCACCCCTTAGTTTAGGCTGAAGCCATAAATTTACATTGTGAGAACCAAATTTTCATTTTTTTTTTTAACTATTGGTGAATATAATCTTTTAAATTTAAAATTTAAGAGAGGTAAATAATTAAAGGAAAAAAAATATTAAAATCTTGACGTTTTAATATAACTTTTTTATGACCATAATAAGGATAACTACATCTTCCTCCTTCCACTTTTCACCTTCCCCTTCTTCCTTCCTTCTTCTCTTCATCCAGCATTTTTCAAAATTTTGTTAGTTAAATTTTATGTTCATAAAAAAATCCAAAATCTAAAAAATCAAACATACTATGTGTCACATATTTATAAAAAAAAAAACTTACGAAAGTTTAGAGTTTAAATGGATACAATCATTAATTTAAAATTTTAATTGATATAACTTCTCAAGTTTAAAGTTATAAATTGATTATTGTATTTTTTTTTTTCTTACTACTTTTTAAGACATGTCAAGAAACTTGTTTAAAACATCCCACAATAATCCAATAAATCAAAGGATAAAAGTGAAGAAATCTGAGGTTTTTTTTCTTTCTTTTTTGTCATGGAGTTGTCTTTGTCATGACATATTTATCCAAAGATCATATATTCCCTTAGTTTGGGGATTGTGTCTTGTCTATGGATTTCTTTCATCCAACTTGTACTTCTAAATTCTCTTGGTTTCTTTTCATTTCCAGGGGATGGGACCATTATATCCATTATTTATATATGTAATTTGCTATTTATAAGTTTTTGAGGATCTTATTATTATATATCTTTGCTATATTAAAAGGTGAGATAGATGATAATCATATTTTTTTACCTATTTGTCCTCTATATGATTTCAAAATTTATCCACTATGATAATAGTTTTAATTTATATATTTCTTTCAATTTATTAAAATCATATTTTTGTTCTAGAGTTAAAAATTAAAATGAAACATTATGTTAAAAATGTTCTTCCAAATTTGATCAAAATTTGAAATGAAAAATTAATTTAATATTTGGTCCCGGTAATCATTTAGTTTTTAAAAATTAAGTCTATAAACCATACATCCACATGTCAATTCTTATAATGACTTTCATTTTTTGTCAAGAAAACATTACACAAATTTAAAAATCAAAAACAAATTTTTGATTTTTTTCTTCTTCCAATTTTTAGTTTGAATTTTGGAAATAGTTCAAAAGATAGATAACACAGTATGAGAATGTATTGTTTATAGGCTTAATTTTAAAAAAACAAAAAATTAAAAATTAAAAAGTTATCAAAGGGGGCCTTAATTTTTAAATTGGCTAATGTTTATAAGGTAACTTTTAAACACAAAACAGAAATTTATAGACTTAAAATATTTATTTTTTTTCTTCTAAATATATATATATATAAGTAGGGTACATTTAAGGATATGTTTAGAGAGTAGTTTTGAAATACTTAGGTTCAAAATTACTTCAAAACATACATTTTAAAATGTTTTTAATGATTAAATACGTGTTTTTGAGTGATGTTTAACGTGACAAAAATATTTTTACTCATTTCAAAACCAAACATGTCTTAAATCATACTTTGTATCTACGTATTCAGTTTATTTAGTACCCTAAATTTAAAACATATAAATTTTAAACCATATGTTTTAGTTTAAAATGATGTGTAAGTAGAGATTATAATATTTGAGTTTATAATCTTGTAACCAAGTTTAGTATAAGTTTAGTTATACTAAAGTTGAAAATTACATAGCATATATCAATATATGGGTGTCTCAAATTTCAAGATGAATTAAGATTTATGTTAAATAACAAATAACAAATTAACAACGATAACTAAATTATCGTTTTAGGTGAAGTTTAAGGGTTAATACAAAACATTTGAAAATCGAAAAGATCCAAATAAAGGATTTAAAAGATTGCCAAAGCGAGCATAGCTCAGCTAGCATATGTATGGCTTGATGACCAAGAGGTCTGTGGTTCGCCAATGTACTAAAAAAAAAAAAAAAAAAGGATTTAAAAGATTAATCATCAAAATAAAATAAACAAATTTTTTATTTCTAGAACAACAAAAGGAAGAGATTTGAATTTTCAATTTCAACATATCTCATTGAACTATATTCATATTGGTAATAAATATGAACTACAAAATTTAATTGTCGACAAGAACATAGTTCGACTGGTTATAATTTAAATCCACACCTCACTAAAAAAAAACTTAATATAATTAAAATTTACTTTTTTTTTCATAATAGTATAATTAATTAACTTTATTATTATTATTTTTTTTTTTTTTGGGAAACATAGTATAACCAGAAATTAAAATATTAGATGCAGATGTGAAAAAGTAAATGGTCCTCTTCCTTTTTAATTCTCCATAATCCATACGACCTTGGATCTAAATAAATGGGCCCCACACTTGCAGTTCCCCCTCAAAGCCACTTTGGATCCATGGCCCATGTCCTATGAGAATTAATAATTCACACAAGCCACTTGTATAAATTTTTATTTTTTATTTTTGAGAATAGCCACTTGTATAAAATTGTCTTCACATATTAAATTTCTTGTACCAGTATGAAAAAATTTCAATATCGTTTCTATTTATTTTCAACCGTAACGGAGATGGAAGATTCAACCTCCAACATCATCAATTACTTTAATTCGTATAACAAACATTTGACATATGAAATTTGTCAAATAAAATAATTTAGGTCAAACCGTTAAGGTCATATTATCTCTCTTTTTTTTTTCAATTAAAGAGGTGAGAATGAATAATCACCAAATGATTCATTCCATTTTTTAGCTATTGTTGAATTGATTATCAAGTTGGATCGTCTATTTTATGCAATCAAAAAATTCATATTAATATTATAACTTGTAGCACGCTAATTAAACAATGAAAGAAATCTACTAAAATCCCTCGATGACCAATACTAGTTATATTAATCAATGCCAACAACTTAAAAATAGTTTATTAATGTCTATATGTTCTCCTTAACTAATTAAGATATATACTCTCAACCAATTAGTCAAAGGTTCAAATCTCTAACTAAAAAAAAAAAAGTAAGTTAATTATTTTTATATTCTTTTTAGGTATTCTACTATTTTTTTTTGTAGGTATCATAACGGTTATATGAACATAATAGAATGAGAGGTAGAAATGTTACTAATGAGAGGTTACTAACTTTTTTTTTTTTTTTTTTTTTCAAAACCCTAAAATGGCTAAAAAAAATAATTTTTTTTAGGTATCCTAACCGTTATATGAATTTAATAGAATGAGAGGTAGAAATGTTGAGAGATTACTATAATATATATATTTTTTTGTATTCTAAACCCTAAAAAGGTTAAAAATAAAAACCCTTATTTATTTTAAACCAACTTTTATTTCCTTAAAAAAAAATTGAATTAAAGATTTAGTTCTTGGACTTTAATACATAACGACTTAGTTAATATAAATTTTGGATGAACTAAGTTATTATAACTCAGTCCAATCCACCGATTATTTTAACCTACCTAGTGTCTCAAACAACCTTTGAGATTCAATTTGGAATTTAGATTATTACATAAAGTATAAACTAAAAGAATTAAATCTTTGCATACAATTTTTTTTTCTTTTTTTTTTTTAATTACTATTATTATTATTTTTTTACATGTTGGAGAATTGAACCTAATCAGTTGAACTATATTCTTGTTGGTCAAAATACTTTACTTTTGATATAGACTAAATAGTAATAATTAAATTAAATTATATTTTTTTTTTTTTTGTAAAATTATTTAATTAATATGTGGTGGGGATTAATTTTTTGATCTCTTCGTCGTTAATTCATTCTTATGTCAATTGAACTATGTTTATGCGGACAAAAATTAAATTATTAGAAGTTTAAAAATATAAATCAAATCGTCACATACTAAAATTCAGATCGTAAAATTGTGGTTTGTTATGAAAGTATAATAACCAGCAACATGTAATATGTTTTAACCTTTTTTTAAAACTAGCTAGTGAAAAGTGGTTTTCTTGGTTAAGATTGTTGAATTTGAAAGTAGAAATCAAAATTGTCCCTACCATAAACCATTTGTTCTTCTTGTTTTAAAGGACAGTATTTTAGACAATCAAGTTGCAGTTTGGGCAGCCATCTCCATCTGCTTCATCGTTTGTTTGTTTGTTTATATAGTGATGAGTGATGATTGAGAGGATTTTTTTTATATATATATATTTTGGAAGAGTGAGGTTAGCTGAGCTGTCCGAGATAAAAAGGTCGCCTAAGACCCCGAAAGCAGGGACCGAGTGGGACCCACTTCCCAACATAAATCGCTTCTCATCTCTGTGTGTGTCCGTCCATCCTTTGTGGTGCGCTTAGGGCATGTTTGGGAGTGATTTTGGAAGCACCAAAATCACTTTTCCATACACATAATCACTTATATTTCAAAATTGTTATGTTTGGCAAAAATTAATTAGTGATTTTTGAATAATTCAAAATCACTTTGAGTGATTCCCGGTCAATCACATAGGAGGTGATTTTTAGTGATTTTTGGTGAGTGATTGTGAGAAATTTATTTTTCAAATAATTATTAATTTAAATTTAAAATAAAAAACTTTTATATATATATATACTTATGTACTATTTGTACAAATTATAGTTTTTGCTTTGTTGGTAAATGTAACTGGCTGCATCTCCATAAGCCCAAGTTCGATCCCAAGTGAAGCTTTTTTTTTTTTCTTCAATTTTGCAATATATATATATAGTTTTAAATCTTTAATAATTTATTTTTCAAAAACTCCATGTTGAAATTAAAATTGTTTTTTCAAATTTTCAATATATATATACTTTTAAATCTTTGATAAATTATTTTAAATTGATAAATATTTTAAAATTTCATTCTTTTAATTATATATTTTGGTAGTTTTTTTTAAACATTATATTTAGGTAGTTAATAATTTTATAAATTAATATAAATCTTATATATATCAATACATTTTAAATTATAATTTTAAGAATTTAGTAATTTTGAAATCACTTTGAACCAAACCAAACATTAATAATTTAAAATCACTTCTAATCATATAAAAATTACTCTAATCCAAACATTAAAATGATTATATGGAAATCAATTTTATAAAATCAATTGTAATTAAATCTCTTCTCCTAAAATCAATAATTCAACAATCACTCCCAAACATGCCCTTAGTCACCACATTTCTTTTTCCACGTCATAATTTAGTTGCATCAATTATTTAAAACTCATTAAAAGTGATTAGTTTTTGTTTTTTTTTAATTCTAATAATAATAAAAAAAAAAATTATCCATAAACTTATCAAATTGTATTCATTTTCATCATAAAATTAAGTTTGACGGATGCACATATTAACCGTGGAGTAACTTTGTCTAAATTTACACATTTCAACACAAATTTAGTTGTAATAACGTTTTTTATTCTTACTAATTTTTTTATCATACATATAATTTATAATTCATTAAACGTATGTCATAATATATTTTTTTAATGGTTTTTTCGAACAAAAATTTATTACGTGGTTAAAATTATAACACTTTTAAAAATTTAAGGTTAAGATTATAATACTTATCTAAGTTTCGTTGCAATTTGAAAAAAATTGTAAATTTATAGTAGAAATTGACACATCTTGATAAGTACGTAGGTAATAGATTGTTTTTTCTAACATAAAAACTAAAATTATATATATATCAACAATATTTGGGATGGATGGATTGTGAACTCTAAGTTTATGCTCAAGTTTGTGGACCATACCATAGCTATATTTATATACATTATTTATAGCAAAGTATTAGTTAAATTACAAGATTATCTCTCAACTTTCGAACTCTGTCTATTTGGTCATAAAATTTAAAAAATAAATTTGATCTAATAAGTCATTAGACTTAAAAAAAATGTTAGGTCATTGAACTTTCAATTATGTTAAATACATTCATAACATACTCAGATTTCTTAAAAAATTAACTGATATATTAAATATAAAATTGAATGGAAACTTTCAATCTTTTGTCTGGTAGGTCCGTGAATTTTAAAAAATGATAAATAAGTGAAAGACCTAATTAAATATAAAAATAGAAATTAATGGATCTATTAGACATAAGTTTAAAATTTATATATATATATATATATATATTAAAAAAAAAAAAAAAAACATATTAGATATTTTTTAACACTAGAGACCTTTAGATTTTTTAAAATTTATAAACTAAATTTATAATTTAATATTTTTTTTAATATCTTTATCTCAGTGAATCAATCTTAATTTTTAAATTTTAATTTCATCTTAGATTTGAATATATGGTTAAAAAAATTTAAGGTTAATTTGAGATGAGATTGCATTTGTTCATAGATATAAAATGAATGTACTATCTACTATGAATAATGTAATATATTGTTTTTTTTTTTTGTATTAATCCATTTTCGTAATTCAAGGACAGACATTAATATTCCAGATCAACACGTACTAAGTAGAAACACAATAAGTATTTTTTATTAAAAACAATAAAATCGAGTGAATAAAAAATAATAATATCCAAATATTGTTTAAATTACGATAGTGTGCAATATTCCTACATGCAAAAGCAAATCCATGAGTACACAATACTTTGCACCCAATCCGTCGTCGCATTTGCGCGGGGGTTCCCCCCGAAATCTTTTATTCCCTGATGTGACCGACCACTCGTAAAATTAAATTTAAAATTTAAAATTTAAAACGACGTGTCGCTTAGAACTTAGTACCCTTTCTGGAATGTGGACAATATTTTAAAACCATTAAATTAATTATTATTATTTTTATGATCATTAAATTAATTAATTATTTATTTATTATATTAAAAAAGAAAAAAGATGGTGACTTTCTCTTGGCTCTCGTGTATGCCTATAAAACCACAATCCAATTCAGCGTTTTCCATATTATTTTAATGACGTGACGTGAAGACAAAATTGAATTTACAAATACTGATTGGCTTCTTTTTTATTATCGAATTTACATATTTACCCTGTCGATGTAAATTTGTGAAGAGGGGACGGAATCACGTTAATTATAATTAAAGAGTTAATTTAAATATATTTTACTTATGAATTGATAAGTTAATCCGTAAATTAGGGATAGCTGTCCTTCGAACTTTCACTATCCCATATCAAATCCTCCCCCTTCTCTCAATTAAATAATTTTTTTTTTCTTTCTAATTTGTATCTAACAAAAATAACACAAACTTTTTTTTTTTTTTTTATTTTTGCAAATAAAACACAGACATTTTATGAATAGTCAATGTTATGGACACGAGATGTTCATTAACTTATTAAATATATAAAAAAAATTAGGTTGTTTACTCCTTAATGTTTGGAGATTTTTTCAATTTAATTGTTAAGGATCCCTACGTTAGAAAAATAGAGAGACCTCACCAGTTTTATAAGATCAGTGAGAATTTCTCTCCTTGTCAATTAATTTTGAGATATAACTCCATGATATCTATAAGATGATATCAGGTCATGAAACAGAAGCAAGTATTCAGTCTAAAAAATAGTATTCAATCTGATAATGATGAATCGAAATAGGCATCATCTTGAGGGGCATGATGAGAATCCCACACTAGAAAAATGATAGACATCACGAGTCTTATAAAATGTATGAATCCATTTCATTGTCAATTGATTTTGAGATATAATTCAATAATATTTATAAGATTGTTAAATGTTTGACGGAAGATAAACGTATTCAGCACAAATAAAGGAAGAAAAAAATCATCTAATAAATGAAAGTTTTTAATTCCTTCTTAAAAATTCGAAGAACTTGGTAGATCTCTTAGATGTATTCTTTGTCTCCTCTAAACTCTCATCAATTCACTAAATATCATGCCAAGTTTATTATAAAATAATTTTAATATTCATAAAATATAAGAGATTAAATTAAAAAAAATGTTAATATATAATTGACTAAATTGAAAGAAAAAAAACTAAATATTAGCTAAAAAAAAGCTAGAGAATGTTAATTTGATATTTATGGAAGAAATTTTAACGATAAATCAATTCGTTAGTGGCTAAGAGAGAAGTAAGCTAGAGGCCAAGTTTGAATATTATTGTGTAAAATTAAAATAAACACAAATGTGCATTTTTATAAAGTGGAGAGTTAAACAATCATTCGCCTCTTGTTGCAATGAATTTTTTTATAAATAAAGAGAAATATCAATTAGAGGAATCACGATAAAAAATACGTATTCCTGTGATATATATATATATATATATATATATATATATATTTTAATTTGCTATGATGATCAAATATATGATTTTTTAATAGATATAAAAATAAGTTATATTCAAGTCGACGTTATTAAAAATATTTGTGAATTTTTGCAATTTTAATTAGACATTTTTTTTTATCATGGGTTGGGAACTTGAATTTCTTAATATCATTAAACAATAATAAATATTAAAAAAAATATTTATATTTTTTTCTGGATATTTTAATTAATGTGCCTAACATTTGATTACACAACTTTATAATATTTTAATTAATGTCTTTTTTTTTTTTCTTTTTTTCTTTTTCCAAAAGTAGTATTTTCCTTTTTAATCTCTGTTTTGTTGGTGGCAAAACCTTGAATTTGGATGCAGATGCCAACATCAGACAGCAAGGACAAATAGCTCTATATGGTGGACTTGCACAAGTCCACGTGGCACACTCAAATAAGAGAGAATTTCTAGTACATCCGTAGTATGAAGTTTCTTCATACCACTATCTTTAAATGAATGATAGATGACCAAATAATTTTAAAAAATAATATATTTAATAGAGTAGGTCCCACTCAAACAACTATTTCGACACGTGTCATTCATAATGCTAAGGGAGAATTTCTCCCCTCAAATAATATATTAAGGCAGTAGTATGGAAAAACATGTACTAGAAATTCTCCCATCAAATAATGCTCAGGGAGAATTTCTAGTACATCGGTGGTATGAAGTTTTTCCATATTACTTTTAAAAAAAATGACACGCGATAAAATAGTTATCTGGGATCCACACTATTAAATATATTATTTTTTAATATTCATGACCTAGTTAGGAAACATCACGTGGCGATATTGATCAGTGGCTGTTGAGTTGTACAAACAAATAACAAATATATCACTCATTATATATATATATATATAAAACCCTGACCACTTGGCCAATTTTCTCTAATACCCACGTCTCTCCAACTAATTCAATTAATTCATCGATCCATTGCACAAATGAAAAAATATTTATATCCTCCCAATTGAATAATTTAGTTTCTAGTACTATTATTTTATTCCTATTTTTAATTATACCAATATTATGTTGTGAAGTTTAATAATTTATTCCTTGCGTTTTATTATTATTGCTTTTTGTTGTTTTTTTTTTTTTAATGCACTCATATATATATATATGGTCGTTTGTTGTTTATGGATTTGTTAATATTGTAATTTATGAACAAATTTAAAAAAAATTATGATTAGCAAAGCATTACCGAAGCAACTTTTTATGACTTATAAATAAATATTAGTGAATATCTACCCAGGTAGTTGTATATTTACATTGATGTCTTTATTTGATTGTATACCTAAAATAAAAATTAGATTTAGCATTCCCTTTGTATAAAGAAAACATATTGTTTTAGCATGGTATCAAAGCGAATATCTTGATAAACTCGATCAAACAAAAACGTTAGGGCGGCGACGATTCCGCAGTCGCCGCCCAACTTTGTACCTCCGATGTTGAAGTGAGTTTGTCTACACTGTTACTTGAATTCAGATTCAATTCCAACAACTTCACCTTGACTTGAATTCAGATTCAATTCCAACAAGTCTTTATCTTGACTTGAATTCTCTCACAAATAACAGATGTACCAGATGCAACTAGACCAATTAACCAGATGTACCCAGATTCTCCTTCTACCTCACGATGGTCATAAAAGCCATTAATAACAATTTAGAACATTCAACAAATCCAAATAATGTTGGAACTTGCCATGTGGTATCGACTTGGTGAACATATCAGCAGGATTATCGACAATACTTATTTTCATCACCTTAACCCTCGTCTCGTTTCCTATCTCACATCTATGCGTTTAGTCCTCTCATTATGGACTTGCTCCTTGACTAGACATATTGCACTCAAACTATCACAATATACAATAGTCTGATCATGATGTAAATCCAAATCACCAACTAGTCATTTCAATCATATTCCCTTTTTAACAGTTTTTGTCAATGTCATGTACTCTGCTTCAGTAGTAGACAAAGTAACTGGTAGGCTACAAAGTTACCTTACAACTAACAGTGAGACCTCCGTACCGAGCCATTCATAGCGAGTAAAACAGATTCAAGACATTTCATCACATCATATATATATATATATATAAGTGTGACTGTGTGAGAATTCAAAAATCTATTTCTTTTTTATCTAGTTATATTGCTGTAACTAGTCGAACTTTGTTCATGTTGGCAGTCACCAGCAGGGGCGGACCTCTGAAGGGACTAGGGGGGGCCACGGCCCCCCAAATTTTTTTATTTTCTTACACACGTTGGCAAAAATAATGTCTTAAATATATACGATTATTATTAAATACAGTTTGGCCCCCCAAACTAACAAAATTACATTCTGCTGCAGTGGTTATTGTGCATGTTTGTATTTGCTTGGGCCTGAGTTCAAAACCCAACTAAAACAATAATTTTATTAGATTTTGTGTTTACTAAACTCACGAACTTCAAAAAGAGTTCAATATATTTTTTAACTTTCAATTTTGTCTAATATATCCTTGTCTTTATTTGACATCTTTTAAAATCTAGGAATTCATTAAAAACGAAATTGGAAGTATAGGATACTTTTTAGAGTTTAGGGACTCATTAAAGATATATATATATATATATTTTAAATATAGAGATGAGCAAAATTATATGATGATACTTAAATTTATTTAAACTTAGTCCCTAAGTCTTTGATACACCTATATATACTTATCACTAATAATTTTTTTTTAATGTTAACATAACTTGAGAGTGTGAATTCGAACCTCTGTATTTTTTGCGGTTTTTTTTAAATATTTATATATTATAATTTTTTGGTCCCCCCAAACATCAAGGTCTGGATCCGCCCCTGGTCACCAGATAATTTCTAATACTATTATTACTATTTAGTCATGTAATTTGACACTCACCCGAGAATTTCTAATACTATTATTGTAGTACTAGATACATACTTTTCTTTATTACCATTTAGTCATGTAATTTAAAAATATACTATTTATTGCATGTGAGCTATATTATTCCTTTATTTGAGTTGTTGGAGTATATAGTATTTTTGTTAAAAAAAAAATAAAAAAAAGTATTTTTTTTTTAATTAAATCACTAGTTTGCAACCGTTTTCTATGGTCATTTGTTAATTCAGCTAATAATATATATAGTTATGGAATATTATCACACAATAGACCCTAAAACAAAACAACTTAAAGAGTAAGAACACATCAAAATAAAGTGAAATTAAATAATTAATTTAATTCATGAAATAACTTAAAGAGTAAGAACACATCAAAATAAAGTGAAATTAAATAATTAATTTAATTCATGAAATTACTGTGAAGAAATACATGTGTAAAGTTGACTGAAATACTTGTAGATGTACAAAATAAAAACCAGAATATAAAAATATATAAAAAGAGCTTTTGTTTATGAAACAAAACACCCAAGCCGCCCCCACCACAAATTCGGGAATCTATAACATGTTTGGCAACCCCATCGATTAAAAAGATAAAATATATATATTTTTTAAAACACAATTAAAAAGATAAAATAATTTTTATTATCCACTAAGAAAAAGCATTATCTAAAATACTAATCAGTCTTCCTTGAAAGACGAGTATATATGTTTCCATCAATTAATAGCCATTATTGGCCACCTAATCAAAGATTATTTTAAATCTCATAATTATATATGTTAATTTTATTTGAGAAACATTAATTATTGGATTAAAGGGTTTGACAACGATAGCTAGCTTTGCGCTTCTCATTGAATAATCATCGTCCACATTTTAAAAAGACCACTTTCAAATCCATCCATTTTATTGAAAATAAATAATTAAAATCAGCCATTCAAACTTGGATTTATTGAATATAGTTTTAAGAGGATAGACATTTTTCTTTTCTTTTTCTCTTTTTAATGGCTTCAATAATAATTAAAATCAACCATATTCAAACCTGGATTTATTGAGTATAGTTTTAAGAGGATAGACATTTTTTTTTTTTTTTTTTAATGGAATGATGGAATAATTATTTTGACCAGCGAAAACGTAACTTTTAAGAATGAGTTCAAATTTCATAATAATCGTCTACATAAATATAAAAAGAATATGATTTTTTTTTTATAATAAAACATTATATAATCAAATCGTTGTCGGGTGAGAAATTTACTTTTAAAATCATATGCGTTATTGGATATAAATTATTTAAATCGATAACTTAGTCAACTAGTTATATATTAATTACTTTTGTTGGGACTGTCTTACGGAGAAATGAAAAATGCAATGCAAATCGACTTTTGAGGAATGAATTCAATCTCCATAACAATCATTTACTATGATATTCCAAGCTTATGAGTTTTTTACAGTTAAAAAAAAAGTTGTTACAAAATCAAACAATTATCTCTGGTGATATTAGTTGACTATGTGTATTTTTATTTTTTTTTAATAATTAATTAATATTTAATTATAAAAATACTCCTAAATTATAATTTTTGTTTAAAAAACATTTATTAAATTTCAAAAGTTTCAAAATAGTACCCTTGAACTATGAAAAATGTTTAAAAAATATTTCTGAACTTTGAAAAGTTTAAAAAATACATATGAACCATGAAAAATGTTTAAAAATTACACATGAACTATGAAAAACGTTTGAAAAATGCCTATGATAGGTACGGTTAAATTCTCTAATTTGTACTTGCGTAGCATGGAAAAAATGAAAATGTAGATGTCTGAAGTGTTAAAAAAACCATGAAAACGTAAACATGTGATCTATTCTCCACCAATTTTGTCCTAGTTCTGTTCTATTACATGATCTTTTAAATCGATAAAATATAATTTTCATGATTTTTTATCATCTAAGGCATCTGCGTTTTTTCCTTTGTTCCATGTCACACAAGAAGTTATAATTTAACCGTTCACATTCTAATTTTGTGTGTTGTTAACGGTGAGAGCATTTTTTAAACGTTTTTCATAGTTCAGGGTATTTTTGAAACTTTTGAAAATTTAAAGGTATTTTTGGAACGAAACCCATAGTTTAGGGTTATTTTTTATATTTTAACCTTTTTTTAGTTCAACAATTGAGGTGGTGGGAGATCAAATCGATCTTTAGAATGATAATTGATGCCTTATTCATTGAGCTATGCTATGATTGACAGTTGACTATGTGTAAACTAGCTCGAACGCTCACACATTATTGTATGTATACACACAATTCTAATCTCAAAGACAATTACATTTGTCAAAGTGAACATAACTCAATGGTAATTCACATGTATAATTTCTCCAAACGTCGGAGATTTAAATCTTCATACTCCATATGTATTGTATTAAAAAAAGACAATTAAATTGTTCAGAATCTTGGGCGTTACCTTGGAGTTCCTTCAAGTTTCTCTTCAAGGAAGGCTGCTGACCTTAGCTATATAACTGATAAAGTGTGGAAAGCAGTGAGGGGGTGGAAATTAAAATTCTTCTCTCAAGGTGGAAAGGAAGTTTTGATCAAGAGTATTGCCCAAGCCATCCCCGTCTATCCTATGAGTTGTTTTCGACTCCCAAAGAGAATCTATGAAGATATAAATAGAATTGTTTCAAGATTCTGGTGGGGCACTACGGATTCTTCAAAAAAAATTCATTGGTTTAAATGGGAGGATCTTTGTAAGCCTAAATCCAAAGGAGGTCTGAGTTTCAAAAATATCGAGCTCTTCAATCAATCCCTTTTAGCCAAGCAAGCTTGGCTTCTTCTGAGTAATCCTAACAATTTGGTGGCCCGTTTGCTTAAGGCTAAGTACTATCCATATTGTGATTTCATGACTGCTGAATTGGGATCTAGTCCTTCCTACCTCTGGAGAAGCATATTATGGGGTCGGGAATTATTATCTACTGGGCTCCGCTACAATGTTAGTTCGGGTTCTCAAATCTTTGTCACTCAAGACAAATGGATCCCGCGTGAATCAACATTCAGAATTTTACAACCCTTAGTCCCTCAACTTAACATTTTTGTCAATGAATTAATCACTACCAATAGGAATTGGAACATTCCTCTTTTAGAAAGTTTATTAACCCCCGAAGATGTCTCTATTATCAGAACAATTCCATTAAGCAGGCTTCCTATTAAGGATTCATTAATTTGGCACTACTCTAAAGATGGTCGTTACAATGTGAAAAGTGGCTACACGAAAGCTCTATCTATTTTACATGATGATAATTCCTCTTCCATGGAAGTTTCTAAACGCCATTGGTTATCTCTATGGAATCTAAAGATTCATAACAAAATTAAGTTGTTTATCTGGAAAGCTCTTCACAACAGTCTCCCTAACCTCTGCAGATTAAAAGACAAAGGGATTGATTGTGGTACCTTATGCCCAATTTGCCGTAGAAAGGATGAATCTGTTGTCCACTCCCTCATTTTTTGCTCTCGAGCCAAAGAAATTTGGCAAGCTTTTATCCCGGAAGTTGTTATTCAGAGGATGCATCATCTCCCTTTTAAAGATCACTGGGATCTTTGGCTAGAATCCTTAAAAAAAGATGAGTTAGTTTTAGCCTGCATCATATGTTGGGCAATATGGAATGATAGAAATTTGGCTAATCAAGGCTCCCCCATACCTGAAATTGGGTCAAAAATTGTCTGGATCTCCAATTATCAAGCTGAGCTCCCGAAAGCCTTCACTCATCTCACTTTTAAATCTCCTTCAACAGTTGATTTCTCTGTCATTCCTCACCACAAATGGTCTTCTCCTCCGGAGGGTTGTTACAAAATAAATACTGATGCCTCTTGGTTCTCTCACTCCTCTGAAGCAAGTGTTGGGGTAGTCATCCGTGATTCCTCAGGATCGATTGTTGCTGCTAAAGCCTCCAAAAGAGGCTTCTTCCTCAGTCCTCTTCACTCGGAACTTGAAGCCATCTGTTGCGGTCTGGAACTAGCTCGGAAATTGGGGATTCTTCAAATCATCCTTGAATCCGATTCATTGATTGCCATCTCTGCTCTCCATTCGCCCAGCAAACCGATGAACGAAAGTAGTATTTGGATTGAAGATTGCAATTCTCTCTGCTCTTTTTTCGCCTCTTCTTCCTTATTGCATGTGAATAGGAAGTGTAACCGCGTAGCACACGCTTTAGCATCTTACGGTTTATCTTCTCCTTACCCATGTACTTGGTTAATTACCTACCCACCTTGGTTAACTTCACTAGCCTTGGTTGACTCCACCGCCTGCAATGGTGATAGTTAATAAAACAAGATATTATCCTTCAAAAAAAAAAAAAAAACAATTCAATTCACATAATGGTCCAATATGAAAAACAACAGTTCATAATTAACACGATTTCACCAATGCAACGTCTACATATAAATGGCTAACAAGAGCATAGTTCAACTCAATGGCATGATATATCGGCTAGTGACCATGAGGTCCTATGATCAATCCCCCACTTCAACATGTTGTAAAAAAAAAAAAAAAAAAAACGTCTACATATAAATGTGTGTTATTTCTTTCATGATACGTAATTTAAATATATATTTTTTTTTTTTTGCAATGGATAATCCAAATACTTATTGATAATAAACTTCCAAGCAACTTTCATTTATTTTAATGACAAAAAAAACTCGTGCAAAAACAACTTGATTTTTCTTCTTCTTGAAGTTCAAAAGACATTTTTACCCTCGCAAATTATTTATTGCCTACAACATTGGGATCTAAATCAATAATTATAGATTAATAGTGGGTCAAGAGGCAAATGATAGGAAAATTAAGTAAAGCCAGTGGACCACTGAAATTAGTTATAATAATTAATTATTATAATTCTTTGATAAACTGAAATTAGTTTAATTAAATGGGAATGGTTTTGTTATATGGTTATCCCACATGGGATTGTCAATTTAATTACATAGCCGTTGACCATTTGAGACTCTCTCTTCGATCTGGCGATGTTTTTGCCTTCTGCTACCATGTGGACGCTCAGACAATTTCTGCCCAATTGCTTCCACGTGGATTAATTTCATTTGAAGTTAATGTTTAAAAAATTCATTTATGATTTCCATGTTCCAACCATGGTTAAAAAAATAAAACCACTCCACAATCAAACACAAGCAACGTAACCAATGATGCCCAAGTTAATTGAACCACTTTGGTAAAGGATCATCCCATGTAGCCCGTTTTTGTTTAATATTATAAAATTGAAGAGGATATATTAATTAATATGAAATAGTTTAGGCTAGACAATTATCGATGACATTTGAATATTCATCACTACAGAACTAAAAAAAACAAATCGATTTAACTAGTAGGTTAAAGTATACACCTTCAACCAATAAATTAATATACCAAATATTGTTGAATTTTTTTTTTTTTTTTTTAAGTTAGTATTGTGAGAGTGATTTGGTATTTGTAAATTAAAGCAATAGTTTTGTCACGACTGAAATGGCCAACTAGCCTCCCGAATGCATGTCTTGTAAAATATACTCCCTAAAGAATGTATGGAGGAATGCAAACTTAATTACGCACGACCCTCGTGTCGGCGACGCATCATTCAAATATCTGGCGTATCAACTTTCGATGGTAGGATAGTGGCCTACTATGGTGGTGAAGGGTGACGGTCGAGCTGGAGCGTCGCAACGCTCCGATGTCGCGTGCGCTGAATCACCGTCCGTAGCGTGGCGACGCTATCCCTTGCATCCTTGTTGTAAACAAATAATAAGTCAACATGAGGGAGATTTTTTAGGAGGGAAGGGTTATTTTTTAAATAAATTAGAAAAATAAAGTTGTTTTGAAATAATTTTGAAAAATGGGTGGGTTTTTTTTTTTTTTTTGTCGTAAGTGTGTCCGTTGAAGACTTGCACTCTGACCGGTCAATAATATGTAAACCGCAGCTCGACACGTTGCCCAATCGTATATTGACGCCACGTGTCACCTCAAAAATCGATTTCTATTTTTTTCTCTTTTCGGTTTTTGGCTACTCTCCCTACCCGCTTTATTTATTTATTTATTTATTTCTCTCTTTTTCTAGTTTTGATTTATTTATTTTAAAATTAATTTTTTTTTTTTATATAATAAATTTTTAACAATATTTATAACTTTATTTCTAATTATTCCACTTAAAACATTTTAAAATATTTTAAAATAAATTTAAACAAAACAACCTACTCCTCTAACTATTAATTATGGGTAACAACTTATGGGTAACAATGCAAATGTTAAAGTTCAAATATATATATAAATAAATAAATAAATAAAAGTTCATTAATTATTTTAATAGAAGTTCAATGGGATAGTGGATTTTGATTCAATTATTTTAATAGAAGTTCATTAACTTATTAGTTAACAAATAATAGATATCTCTGTCAAAATCTATTGATTGAATACGTAATTTAATAAATCAACTTAACATTTTTTTAAAACTAAGGTTTCTCCAATCTTCCAGGGATGGAAATTTATTATAAAATCAAAATGAAATTTCCCTTTAAAATATAGATTAATTAAAAATTAAGCTAAATATACCCAATTATCACTAATCTTGTTTTTCTCTTAATATTTTAAATATTGTAATTTTACCATTTGTTTTTCTTTTAAAATTTTAAATTGAACCATTAACCTATTAAAATCTAATCAAGTCATTCTACAAATGAAATTTGCTAACAGAGAACTAATGTATCATTCAAATATTGTTTTATTAATACATTTTAACATAGAAAAATGCCATTTAGACATGCTACTTTGAATAAGTGAATTTTGTTAATCAACGGTCCAATTATTATTTTTTTTTTTTGGCAACGATATTTTAATTAATGTGAGGATTGAGCTCAACCTCTTAGTCACGGGCACAACCTTATGTCAAATTGAACTAGGCTCAATTTGGTATATAACAATTATTTTTTTTTGTTAACATACTTTAACAAATTTCTTTAAAATTACCCAATTAATTTTTTTTAATATGTTTAAAACAAAATTTGACCAAACTTAAAGCTAGGCTTTACTAAAAACCAGGGAGAAAAGTCATTTTTTTACTTCTGCACTGGAGTTGAAATTTCATCAAATTGCACCTAAAATTTATATAAATGTTGAAATCTTAACCCCAAAATATAAATTGGTTGGAAATTTAATGTTGAAATCTTAACCCCAAAATATAAATTGGTTGCAATTTAAATACATAAATTTCCAAGGCTAAAAAGAGTATTCTTATATGTGTTTAATGGATTATAAAACACATATGATACAAAATTGATAAGAGCTAAGACAAAAACTGACAAGATTACTTAATAATTAATGTGTGTATTGATCAAACTTGATTTTGTGCAAAATATAATTGAGCTTATACTTTTGAGAGCTTCTTATGTTGTTAAAATGAGTGAGTAAATTAACATAAGCTTCACTTAAAAAACATGCTGAATTTGAAGGGAGTAATCTCAAAGCTCCCATTTGCACCATGTGGACGATTACTCGCCCAAAAACTAACATGAGCATAGCTAACATAAATGTGAACTAATGACTAAGAGTTGAGAAGTTCAATCTCTAGTAATTAACTACCTTTACCAAAAAAAAAAAAAAAAAAAAATCCATTGAACGGAAAATGAGAAGAGAAAAATAAAATAAATAAAGATCGGTTGCCAAAAGATCGGTTGGCAATGGCAATATCGTGATCCACTATCAAGACGACGTCGTTGGCGCGTGTTGGACACGCGCTAAATAAACACGTCACCGCTGAAATGGCGGGGAACAACAAAAAAACGTTCAGCGTTTTTAAATTTTATTTTTTCCAGCTCTCAACTCAAAGTGATTGTACGCTTCCAATTCTCTCTCTTCCCCTTTCCTTTAAATCTGCCACTTCGTCGTTCTTGTATAAGTTTTTGTTGATTCATTTTCATTTTCATTTTCCCTGAAATATATATAGAGAGAGAGAATCAATCCAGAGAGAGAAAAGTCTGTGGGAATTTGTTTTTGCTGTTGTTGTTCTTCAGGATTTTGCATTAGGAGCTTAAAAAATTCAGTCGCGCAAGAGGAATCAGAGACGATTTTATATAAAACTCACGACAAAAAAGGTAATCGAAAAGGCCAAGAATTCTCTAATATTTTTCACCTCCGAATGCACATGGCTTCCTACGCTTGTTTTCTCTCTCTCTCGATATATATATATATTTTTCTTTTCCTTCACATGCTTTCTTTCTCTTCTCTCTTGCGCGCGCAGTTGCTGGCTCTCATTTTTCTATTCGCCACCAGAAGCTTTTGATAAATATCGGTAAAGATTCCTCAGATCTACAGTTGAACGCATTCGCTGTTCTTGAGTTTTCATTTCCAGTGATTTCGAGGAAGGCTTCCAGTGCTCTTCGCGATTACGAGGTTAGCTTATTCAACTGTAATCCGCTATTTTCTTTTCTGATTGTGAAGCATGATCCGATTAGTCGTGCGTTTTTCAGTTCAATGTGGCTTCCATCTACGTTTTGACTTGCGTTTTGCGAGTTGCTTTGGCTTCATTGTTCTGAATCTGATCGTGAATCGGAATTTGAGTTCGGAGTCATCTCTTCGCCTCTATTCTCGGTCGTTTCGCATTCGTAGATTTTGCTATGAATTTGGAAGAATTCCTTCACTATCTTCGGATTTCCTCTCTAACTTGCAGTTCTGAGCATCATCCGCTTTCGCCGAGTATAATTTTTTTTCTGCCTTGCATTTTGTAGTTTTTGTTATTTTTCGCTGGTAGATGTGCATCTTCCGCTTTGGAACCGAAAAGTCTTCGCAAATTCAATTAGTTACGCTTACGCTTGTGTCGATTTCTGATTAAATTCGTTTTTGGAAACATAGAAACACACGGTGTTTCAATCTGAAACTATTATACGTATGAATACTTCGATTTATGTTAAGTTTTGTTCAATCGATGCGAATTTGTACAGTGAATCAATTCATTCAACTTTTCTGCATATGTTTGTAGGATACGCTCTGTAACTACGCATTTCTACAACAGTCTCAAGGTTTTCTCCTATTCGTCTCTGATAACACCGTCTTGTGTGCGTTGGATGGAACATGGTAGCACTAAGATGCGCGACGTGTTACGGCTTCAAGGAATTTATTTGCATTAGCATCGAATCATCTACTTTCTGGTGCAATTTGGAAGAAATTGTTGAGTAATCGCCATGGTCTGCGAGATGGAGACTGATGTTATAGAAGATATGGACATCGAAGCCCTTTCTTCTATGTGGCCTGAGGATGTTGGACCAGATGTTCGAAAACAGTTCAATGTAGAAAGGCCAGGAGCAGATCAAGATATGTTGAAAGAAGTTAACATAATCGAAGAACCGACAATTGTTGATTTCCAGAGACTGATAGAGTTAACTAACTATACTGAGAAAGGATCTTCTCAATTACAATATCTTGCAAAACAGTGGGAGTATAAGCAAGCAAATGCTGTGCGTCTCATTAAAGAAGAACTTGACATTCTAAGCAAGCAGAAGAAAGAAGTTGAGCTCAAGAAATTGAAGATATTAGAGGAACATCTTTTTGAGGAAGAAAGATATGCTGGTGATAAACGTCCAATTTCTATTTTGGAAGAATCTTGTGATCTATGGCAAGATATTCCAAGGAGAAAAACTGATCTCGTTGTTCAAAGTAAGAGAGTTGAAATTGATGCAGAGTATGATACAGTGACGTACTGGAAGCAGCGAGCCATGGATCTCGAAAAGTTCTTGGAAGCAAGTCTACAGCGAGAACAGATGCTCTCAGAGAAGCTTCAGGATAACATAAAAAATATTGAAAAGCAGTCCTCACCAGTTGAGGAATTGTCACAGATTCTGAAAAGAGCTGACAATTTTTTGCATTTTGTTCTGCAGAATGCACCAGTTGTTTTTGGTCATCAGGTACTATTTGAACTTTATTATGTAAATCTTATGATCTCGGGATTTTTTTTTTTGATAACATGCGGGGTGGGAGACTCGAATCTCTGACCTCTTGGTCAATAGTTCATACATTATTTCGGTTGAGCTATGCTCATATTGGCATGATCTCGGGATTTCTGATACACCTGAGTTCGTCAGTTTGGACTTCAGTATTAGTTATTTAAATCTTTTTAAGGGCTTTTGATACTAGTCTCTTGAATAAACATCTTCTTAGCATAAAAAGTAGTATAACAATCGAGACATTGTGGATCCTTCATTAAATTATTAACAAATTACTTATGTTGGTCTTTCGGATTTTATTTAAATATATAATCTCACTTGCATCACCATTAGATCATACGATGCAAGAAATAGAAGAAATAGTAAAATAATGGCAAAGGTAATGCAATTTGTGCAGGCACTCAACTACTTGAAGTTGTAGATTCTTCTTATTTCTGCTCTACATAGTGAAGTCATCTTTTGTTCCATGGTTGTGTGAATTTCATGCTGCAATCATTCTTGTCTAAGTCAACCATAAATAACTGATTTTGTGAACACTTGCATTTCAGGACAAAGAGTTGCGCTACCGATTTATCTACAATCATTTTCCTAGTTTGCAAGAAGAGGTAACATTTTCTTTCACATACAAGGTCTAAGAGAATTGTGTATCGCTTTCTTCAACATGTTCCTGTATGACTTAATTAAAATTAGATGTAATAACTCCATTGGAGCAGGACAAACTATTACCTCTAGTTTTCTTTTTTTGCTCCTTATGTAATGCAAAGGGTATTCTTTTTCCCAGGATATTATAGGAAGAACAGACGTCGAAATTTTTAGTGGTGCTGGTGTTAAGGAATCTCAAGATTTCAAGAAAGAAGTTCTGGAGAAAGGGTTGCCTGCAAAGAGGGAAATACAGTTTGATACAGAATTGTTTGGGCTGAAGACCTTTTTGATTTACGTTGAACCTGTCTTTAGCAAGGCTGGGGAGACAATTGGAATAAATTATATGGGAATGGACATAACTGATCAGGTAGTATAATCGCTTCAGTATATTTTTATAAAGTTCCTTTCCCCCTTTACATATTGGTCATTCATGTAAAGAATGTATATTTCAATTTTTTCTAAGCAAAATCACACATCTCTTTTCTGTCATCTTGAGTGATACGTTTCTTTTTTCCTTTTGGGAAAGGTTAAAAAAAGAGAAAAGATGGCAAAGCTTCGTGAGGAGATAGCAGTACAAAAAGCCAAGGAATCAGAACTGAACAAAACAATTCATATTACGGGTTAGTTTCTTCTTTTGATCTCTCTAGTTGTTTAATTTTGCTCAATTTAGTTGCTGGAGTTTTCAAGTTCTCTTTTGTTTCACACTCTTCCAGAGGAGACAATGCGAGCAAAGCAAATGCTAGCAACCATGTCCCATGAAATTAGATCTCCACTGTCTGGAGTGGTTAGTATGGCTGAGATCCTGTCCACCACAAAACTTGACCGGGAACAACAACATCTGTTGGATGTTATGCTGTCTTCAGGAGACTTGGTTCTTCAACTTATAAACGATATCTTGGACCTGTCTAAAGTTGAATCAGGTCTGAATTTCTTTGCTTTGAACATGGTTTTAATTCAAGCATTTAAGCTACATTCATGGCTCACATAAAGGATCTTTATCTCGTGGCATATTAATGAAACCCCATTTATCTTTTACTTCAAATATATTATGTTAAGCTATCTGATGGTTTTGCTTCCTTTTATTAGGAGTAATGAAATTGGAAACTACAAAATTCCGTCCAAGAGAGGTTGTAAACCATATTCTGCAGACTGCTGCCGCATCATTGCGAAAATTCTTAGTTCTGGAGGGACGTATAGCAGATGATGTTCCTATAGAGGTCAGAGTTATAGATAAATATTATAAGTTTTTAATTGATTAGTTGAAGTTGGATTTAGATAAAAATAGAAACTCACAAAACTTAAAAGAACAGAAAACTAAAATATTAGATCTAACTTTAAAAAAGAAACTTAAACATTAAACTGAAAAATTAAATGCAATTAAAAAATAAAAACTCAGAACTCAACAATATCATCCCTTGATGATTGATCCCATATGATTTTTTTTGAAATCCCTGCCTATCTCTACCTTTATGTTACATGATCGCTTGTTTTAGATGTGTAAAAATTGCCAATTAAACTATGCAACGATTTCAGGTCATTGGAGATGTTCTTAGGATTCGGCAAATCCTCACCAACTTGATCAGGTACTGAATTTCTTAAAGGTTTGAACCATATTATATATGGACTGCTGTATAAACTATGCACGTATGTTGCCTAAGAATTTCCATCCCAATTCTAAGTTATAGTTCAGAATTTCAATTTTTAGTTAATATGCTGGGGAAGTTCATTTTGCCCTTATAGGTCTTCTAATCCTCTCCCTTCTCTAATACCTTCCTCCCATAGCATCTGTTGACTTGATGAAGGTTGCCCCATTTTACAAGCTTACCAACTGTTTTTTTGCTTTTCCAAAAAGCAGAAAAGCACCTTAGAATTGCCTAATTTGGGATACAAGTAAAAATTACAATACCCAGTTATCTTGAGGGCGGAAGTAGGTATTCATCTAGGCAATGAGGATGTATGGTTAACCAATATGAAAACATTTATGCAGAGTGGCTTATATAATTGATAGAAAAGGCTCTAAAGGGTTAAATGGATCCACACTGATTTCATAAAAACAATGCATTTTGGCATGAATAAGATTGATGCTAGTAGCTTCGAGAAAAATTTAAAGTTTACGTCAACATGAACATAGTTCGACAGTAATTGACATATACTCTTTCCCTTGAGGTCGGGAGTTCAATTCCCCGTACTCCCCATCATCATATTAGTTTCCTCTAACTAGATAATTAAATGATGCAGCAACGCAATCAAGTTCACTCATAAAGGGAAGGTTGGAATTAAACTTTATGTTTTACCCTATCCACCCATTATTGGCAAAGGAGAAGAATGCCATAAGAAATCAACGGCTGATAACTCAACAGTTCCAGTAAATGGTTTGCAAGAAGGAACATGTCATCCAGCCCCTCAGAATGGCTTTTGTGGCCAAAAACAAGGTGACAGAAATCATTTGCATTGTGATGGACCAGGAACTCCAAACAAGAGTGAAGCCACAATGAATGGAAATAGAGAAAACAAATCTTGTTCGCCCGAAACGACGGTATGGATACGCTGCGATGTATACGATACAGGAATTGGAATACCAGGTATGCTTGCCTAGTTATCCGATTATTGAAATATACTTGTTGCTCAATAATATGTAGTAGTTTTCATTTGATTTCTTTTGTAATGAAACAGAAAATGCATTACCAACCCTTTTTAAGAGGTACATGCAAGCTAGTGCCGATCATGCTCGAAAATATGGAGGGACTGGACTTGGACTAGCAATATGCAAACAACTGGTAAACTGTTACTTCCTTCTTGTTAAATTTTGCTTCAATTTTGAGGTGATATTAATTGTTGAAGGTAATATAGTGCATATGATTCATCTAATTGACATTTCTACGAAGGTGATTATTTGAGAAAGTTTTTAAGATGAGAATTGTATATGATTCTTGTGTAATGCATCACGTTATACATAATCTATAAACGAGCTGCTCTTGAAATATGACTTTTCCGTGCGTCTATATCATTTTGCTTAGATTCTCACTGTGAATTTTGGATGACTTGTGAAAATGTGTTTGAAGCAGTTTGGGAAGAAACACTAATTAAGTGGTTACTCTACAAAATATACGCGGCTAAAAGCACTTTTCATGACTTCCAAAGTTATCCTAAACTCGAACTTTTTTTTTTTGCCTACTTAACCCAACTTTCAATAACATCAAACTTTATGCACTTGCTTTTGGAGCAGGTTGAATTGATGGGTGGTCATCTCACCGTTACCAGCCGAGAGAACCATGGCTCTACATTTACATTTGTATTGCCATACAAGGTTTCAACCACCAGCAGTCCTTCCGAAGATTCCGATGAGCTCTCAGACGACGAGTCCACAAATGACGAAATGACTGAGGGCTTTTTCCAATTCCAACCCCACAGTTTCAGTTCACTATCCTCTTCTAATGGATCCACAAGGATCCCAAACTCATTGTTACATACATCTGGCTATCCCAGCTCAACCAAACTCAATGGATTTGCTGAAGCTTCTTATCCTTTTCCCTCGAACAACATCACACCACAAGAGACTGCTTCTCTTAGAGATGCCAGTTCAGCCGATGCCACATTAACCTCAAGTGAATCACAATGTTCATCAAGTCAGATCAACTCAAATCTCGATAACGAGAAATCAACTCATGGAGGAAACCGAAATGTCGGTGTGAATTCCCTTCACAGATCAGAAACAACGAAGCAGGAAGATACATTGGAAAAGCCAAGTAATAAACTTCAAAAAACAGATCAGGGGAAAGAGAGATCCGATGCAAGTTCCCACTTTAGAACTAGCAGTAGTGGATCAGAAGTAACAATGGCATTGGAACCCAGAATTCTTCTTGTTGAGGACAATAAGACTAATATTATGGTGGCTCAGTCCATGATGAAGAAGTTCGGCCAAAAACTCGATGTAGTAACCAACGGAATTGAAGCTGTTCGTGCAGTTCAACAACGTTCTTACGATCTCATTCTCATGGTATGTTCGCTTTGCAGATTTACAATCACATACCTTTCGACTCCAGAAAAATCTTTTGACTATATTCTTATGCCTCTTCAACATAATTTTTTACCAAAGGACCTAATAAAATTATGTAATATTAATATATCATCACTTTTATAATATTAAAAAATTAATATATTAGAGTTATTATTTTTTAAATATAGCATGATGCTTTGTCATTTTTGTAAATTTTAAAATTTATTGCTTTAAATATTATATCATATTTTTAATTTTTGCAATTAACTATGTTTACAAGGTTTTCCATGTCATATTTTTATTTTGCTTGATCATTTTGATTTCAAAAGATTCTCGACTCCAACTAGAAACATACTTATTAGCACTTTCAGCCGAATTGGTACCAAATGTATTTTTTTTAATAATAGACAGGTTAAGTTTTATAAATACGTCAATGTTTTTTATTTTGTTATGTTAGCATAATTGCGGTATAATTATAATATATGATGATACTTTGGTTAAAATTTAAGAATTGTAATGTGTATTTAATTATCGTTGATAAGTGCAGGATGTATTCATGCCATTTATGGACGGGCTTGAAGCAACAAGGTTAATCCGTTCATATGAGGAAACAGGGAGCTGGGAGGCAGCTGTAAATGCTGGAGTAGAGCAAACTACACCTTGTCGGACTCCGCCTTCCTCCTCCCGCAACAGGATGCCCATCATTGCTGTGAGTACTTTCATGACTTCCCTATTTTTACCAATAACCTTATTTCATTTTAATCCAGAATTAAACAAATTAGCGAAGATTTAAGTCACTTTATCTTCAAAATACAAACAAATTAGTGAAGATGAAATATTGAAATTATTTTCAAAATAAAAAAAAATGGTAGAATTTCAAAACAGATTCATCTTTTTGTTAAATGAATAATGATTAAAAAATAATAATTATAAAATCTTCATACAAAATTTAAAACATAATATAGGAAGATTAATAAATCGAAATAAAATTTTTAATCTATTCACTATTCATACGCACCCTACATATATACCTATTCTTTTTTTCTTTTCCTTTTTAACAACTTTCGTTCAAAGAATCAATGTTAGAAAATTATTCTAGTACCCAATGGATTTAAAGCTAACAATAGTACTTGATAACTAATGTTAGGTCAAATATATTTATTATTTTCATCTTGATCATAATAATACTGATGAATATAGAATCATAAATGTTTACTAAGTTTAATGATAGCCAGTTGTTTCTTCATATTTTTTTTTTATTAAACTTCACTTAAATTATATTTAGTCTATAAACTTTTAATTTTGTGTCTAATATATCCTTAAACTTTCAATTTTAAATCTTAAAAACCCCTAACATATTAAAAAAATTAATTGATAATTGATCTAGTAAATATAAAAATGAATTTGAAATCTAATTAAAACCTAGAATTTTTTTTTTTTTTTAGATCCGTAAATTTTAAAAAACCTTAAATATGTCAAGGATCTATTAGATATTTTTTTTTGAAAATTTTAGGAGTTTAATTGGATAAAAAAATAAAATTTAAAGGATCTAATAGACATTTTTTTAAGTTTAGGAACTTAATGGACATAAAATTAAAAGTTGAAGAGTTTATTAAGCACTTTTTTTTTAGTTCAGTGACCTAAGACACAAACTAAAATTTATTGAAAACAAAATTGAAATTTTAAGGACTTATTAAATATTTTTTTGAAAGTTTAGGATCAAATAGAAACAAACTAGTAGAAGAGTTTATTAACCACTTTTTTTTAGATCGACCAATAGACACAAACTAAAATTTATTGAAAACAAAATTGAAAGTTTAAAGACTTATTAAATACTTTTTAAAAGTTTAAGATCAAAAGTTTAAGATCAAATAGACACAAACTAAAAAGTTGAGGAAACAAACTTGTAATTTAAACTTTTTTTTTAAAAACTACATATATTTACACTTTATTCAGTTTACCACTTTTTTAAAAACACATTAAAAAAGAGGTTAACAAATAAGAATACTTTTAAAGGCCGTTAACATTTGATATAAATAGGAGGTAGTAGTAAATTGGGTATTAAGATAAACTGAAAAAGAATGAATTTAATGGCAGATGACGGCGAATGCATTGTCAGAAAGCGCAGATGAGTGTTATGAAAATGGTATGGATTCGTTCGTATCAAAGCCAATCACCTTCCAAAAGTTAAAACAATGTCTTGATCAATATTTACCACAACCACGACCCTTGTAAGTAATTAATTAAATGTTGCTTTGTTTGAGAAAAAAACAAATGTAGAGTCAGTTCAGTAGGAAAGTTTTGTAATCTTTTTTTGGGTCAAGTAAATGTAATCAGTGTAACATATCCTCTTTTCCCCTACCACCTGCCTAATTTGTAAATTGTACAGAAGAAGAAAGCTGTCGTAGAGCAAATTTGTAATAAAGTTTTCACATTTTGCTTTTGTGAGAATTTACTAATCTTCAGTTAGTTTTCCCTAATAATTGTGGGTGTTGAGCTACCTTATGAACCTAATACCTTAATGCTTAATCAATCAATGGAACATTTAGTTATGAAACTTAATGGCTTATCTATTTGACCATTAGACTCATCTATACTACTTTTTTCTTCTTTTTATATCCGTGAGTGCTCGAGCTAGCTTACATGCACCTCGACTAATCTCACGAAATAAACCGACCCTACAACATTTAGCTGTCAAGAAAATCCGTAAGAAATTAATTAACTTCTAAATAGTTGACCACGATTGAACTCATTCCCTCCAAGAGGGCATTAATAGTCTCAAGATTTTTCATGACCACTAGACCAACTCTTGATGATTCTCGTGTATACTACTTTGATAACAAGTATTAAATTCTATTGTCCTAAATTCCAATATCTTCTCCGCTAAAAAATACTAACCCTTTTTTTAAAAAAAAATCAAGAAAGTTCCAAAAATCACGATTGAACTCATTCCCTCCAAGAAGGCATTAATAGTCTCAAGACCTTTCATGACCACTAGACCCATGACCACTAAACCCTATACTACTTTGATAACAAGTATTAAATTCTATTGTCCTAAATTCCAATATCTTCTCTGCTAAAAAATACTAACCCTTCTTTTTTTTTTTTTAAATAAAAAAGTTCCAAAAATTATTTTATTTCCTACATTTGAAATCCAAAAAATTATTTAAATTTTTTATCTGGTTTGGAACAAAGAAAAAATGCAATCAAAATTTTATGTTTGGATGATGCTTACGGGAAAGGAAAAGAGTAAAAATATATATTAACAAGATCAATTTTATGAAATCCTCCAAAATCATGGGGTTTTTTTTTTTTTTTCTTCATATACATAAAAACATGATTTGAAACCATTTCACATTTCACATTTCAAATCATTCTTTTTCATGTGATTATAAATCATGGAATTCATTTAAGATTTTAAATCACTCAAAATCTTTAGCAACCAAACATACTGTAAAACTTTATTTAAAAGAAAAATACATGCAATAGAAACGAGGGGAAAAAAAGAGTTTGATTTTCTTATTTGGAAACCAACAAAAATTAAGGTACATGAAGGAGCACAATATTTTTTTTTAACTGAATCATATAATATTGAAAGCATGTCCATACAAATCCTTGACTTCGATCTCCAATAATTAACCCAACATTTGATATGAGTTGGTTGTCCTAGCTAGTTCAACCAGAGACTATGTATGATATCTTAAATTTTAAAAAACAATTCAATAAAATATGTTCACCTCATAAATTATAAAAGGAAAATTGTACTAAATGACAATTTAAGACTTATTGTTTGCAAATATAGCATGTTTTTAAAAATTTTGCGGATATAGCAATTTCTATCGCTGATATCTTATGACTGATAGAAGTCTATCGCTGATCACCTCAGCTTTTTATAGATTTTTGTCAGTGATAATAGTCTATCAGAGATAATAGTCTATCACTGATAGAAGTCTATCAGAAGTCTATCAGTGATATAATAAAGTCTAGGGGAATTGTGCTAGATAGCTAGTTTAAAAAACCCAAAATGAAATATAGCTAACCCATTTTACTATTTGTATTGATAGCTAACTACATTTTAGGGTGGGGAAGATACAACTTTTCATACCGAATATGCCCCTTGTATATAACAATATTTACTCAACTGCCACTCAACCAATTTGTTAGCCCCACCAACCGATTTTCTTTATTTTAGTGATGTAAAAATCGTCATAGCTCACATTCAACTCCCCAACATTTAAGGCTTCACAATAACCGACCATCAACTTCAGTCCAAACTTTTGCATACCGAAAATGCCCCTTGTATATACCAGTATTTACCCAACTACCATCCAACCAATTTGTTAGTCCCACCAATCGATTTTCTTTATTTCAGGGATGTAAAATCGTCATACCTCACATTCAACTCTCCAACAATTTAGGTTTGACAAAAAACAACCATCAAGTTGATTCCCTTATTTATAATCGTCCTCCAACATTTAAATAATGTACAAAACCCCACCTAATATTATCCCAACAATAATTGTCTGTCTTTTACACTCATTTGTTTCTCCTCCATCATTTGAACAATCATAGTCCTTATCTTTCACCACTATATTAATGACGCACTATTAAATTAACATTACATTCGATGGCGTATGAGACAACAATGATATATACAACAACTTTGAGTATTGTAATTATAAGAACGTTGAAAACATAGTATATACACAATGGGCATAACATAATTATGAGAACGTTGAAAACAGTGGGACATACTATAAACTGCGATATAACTCGCGTTTGAGTATTGTAATTCGCATGCATACTAAAACATAGTATATACAATTGACATAACATTTGTCATATACAATTGAGTCTGTATTCGATCCAATTGACACATGCATTACACTTTGTAGTCTACTATGTTATCTCAATGGTATATACTATAATACACACCCTTCGTTAACTAATTATGCACTACACTTTGAGATGGATATAACATTATATACATATATTCTTTTACCACAATTATGAGAACGTTGAAAATAGTGGGACATACTATAAACTGCGATATAACTCTTGTTTGAGTTTTGCAGTTCAGATGAATACTAAAACAATAATAGTATATACAAGTGGCATAACATACTATATACAATTGACATATAAATTTGGGTTTGTATCTGATCCAATTGGCACATGCACTATACTTTTCGGTATAGTATGTTATGTCAATTGTATATACTACAATAAACACTCTCTGTTTACTAATTACGATATACACTTTGAGATGAATATAACATTATATACAGATACCCGATTACCATAATCATGACCACGTTGAGAACCGTGGGTCATAGTATAAACTGCGATTTAACTCTCGTTTGAGTTGTATAATGCAGATGCATACTAAAACAATAATGTCAATGAAAATATAGTTCATAATCATTCACAATAGAAGTCATTAAAAAAAAAAAAAACAGAGTTTCAAAAACCATAAGTTTTAGAAGATGTATTTACTATCATTCAACCCTTTTGTTGGCGGAGTTTCAGATCAAATGTGGGCTGGCAGAATTGAACTGAGAGGTCTTCAAGGGTCTTCTTACTGTGTGATCCTTGCATTGCCCCCACAAACCCCCTCCAGCAGGAACCTCTCCACGTGTCTCTCCATCCCGGGGAAAATTCTTATTAAGCTGCACATATATACAATTTGAGACAAGCACATCAGTTGTTTTATAACTACAGATTTTTATTAGCTTTCCCTTTTTATCAAGTTGTGGTCTATCTCAGGAAGGCGACCACAGTTCAACCCGGTCACCAATGCAAATTCTCTTAGTCCAAATTTCAGAACTTTTCTTTCGATCTTGAAGTTCAATTCAGAGGTATTCTTGGGTTTGCATTGGTGTTGGATGAGGTGGAGGAGCAACTGGGAGGATGTTTTCTTAAAGGAAAAATCTAAAAAATGTCTGAAACATGTTGCCCGAAATCTTGCCTCGCAATCGCCCTGTAGTGTATTGCGCACCATATCCATTATATCACTTTTGCCGCATAAGTTAATTTTCAGTGGCCTACTTCTTTTAGACGATGACATGAAATAGTCATCCTCTTGCAAGATATACATAATAATAATTATATGAATATATTAATATACACAGATGTCAGTTGACAATACTCTTTCATACTGCTAGTACATACTAGGGAACACAACTAGATACAGGCAGAGAATCATCTATTTACTTATTATTTTAATTTGGCAGCTGTACAAAGTTAGGTAGTTGTGGATGGGGCATATGTAGTAAGCTAGAGTGCAAATATTAACAAGAACAAAACACCACTGATAACATATTGGTATCAACATGCATAGTTTGACGTATATAAAAACATACACAACTATCAACTAATGACGCACATCACATCCTGTCATGTTATGGAACGGTGGTTACACAACCAGGTATACGTGAGGAACTATCCATTTACTAATCATTTTGATCTGGTATGAACATACTTGTTTAGATTTATATAACACCATACATACGTGTTGACAAACATTCTATTAACATATATATCTAACACTCTTAATCTAATACATTTCAAAAAAGTTACTCAAATCGCAGTAACTACGCATTTACGGTGGCTCCATCGTGAGACAATATATCAAAGGAGGTGTAAACAACTACATACTTACAATTGAGGGTAGATTGACAGTCATATTCGTATAGACCACACCACAATATTTTTGTGTTGAGAAATAAGGTGTAATTAGGAGTATGTACCTTGAAACTAGATTGATCAGTCATGGTAGCATTGCCCCATGGGTGTTCCTTAAGTATGCTACCAACAAATTACCAATAAAAGACAAAGTATGGTATCAACATACATACTTAGATTTAAATAACACACATTACAACATGGTGTGGATTCAGCGTTTTATACATGCAGGTATACACAGGGACCATTAATTTACTTTTTAATTTGATTCGTTGAGTCAGTGTATACTAGGAAATATAATGACAGTAAGGTCTGATTTTGTTCGTCGAGTGAGTGTATACTGAGAAATACAAGGACTGGAAGATCTGGTTTTTGTTTGTCGAGTCAGTGTATACTAAAAAATACAAGGAGTGGAAGGTCTGATTTTTGTTTCAGTCAAAATTTTCAACGATTTACTAATGTTACGATTTTTTCTCCAAACTAATTTCTCTCCTAAAATATGTAATTTTATCGTCAAATTTCTCGCACTAGATGCCCAAAAATAATTTCACAATTGTCCATTTTTTTCCTCTTTAGGAACGAGGAAGAGAAATCATTGATCACAAGGCTATCTAAAGACATGAATCTTGTGTGGATGCTAGCAAGTTACTCAAATCGGATGTACCACGACTATTGTTTGGTCGTGGATGATGAGGTTGTAGATACGAACACATACAAAGACAACGCGTGTCTTAAGATTCTTAATACCAAAAATATGATATGAGATTATTAGCAGAGTATATAATATTATATACATGTAAATTACTAACAACTATCAAGAGAAACAACAATGTGTCTCATTTGCATGTAATTAAACATATCAAATCAGTCAATACTTATATATATATATAACAATACATACGTGTGAAAAACTACAACAACAATTTTTATAATAGTCAATAGTACTACATACTAGTAACATATGTGTCTGACATACATATGGATACACCCACTAAATATATAACAAACTTATATGTATACAATCATATGCATATACATTTCTATATGTACGTAAGAGTATATACATGCAATTAATCACAAAGCTATATATACAATTATTGTGATTTAAATCAAAGACATTACAAAAAAAATCTCTAAAGAAGGAAAATCAAATTAGTAAGTCCTTTCATAAATAAAAAAAAAGTTGCAAAAATCCTAAAAAAGGTAGAATCAAGCTTTAGAATCCAAAATTTGTATTAAAATAGTAGATAAATTGTGATTTAAATCAATGATATTACAAAAATCCCTAAAAATGTGGAATCAAATTATTCTCATTATTTTATAAATCAAATACGTTGCAAAAAAACCCCTAAAAAGTGGAATCAAGTTTTAGAATCCAAAATTTATATTTAAAATTGTGAAACGTATCATTTTTTCATAGGTTCGTCATGCAACAAAATCTCTAAAATGTCGGGATAGAGTTCAAGATTTAAATACAAAATATTTTTAAAAAAAACCAGTTAAGCTAATAACACATATCTATCTCCAAACTCGAATTTTCAGAATGCAAAATTCAAAGGGATATAGAAGAAAGAAGAACATGATGGAAACGCTGAGAATGAAGATCAGAGGAAATCCAAACAGAGCTATAGGTAAATATATTTTCATTTGGTGAATGCAATTGTGGATTATATTTTAATTTAGATTATTTTATGTTGTTGGGATCTCAAGATTAGACATTGTTGTTGGGATGTAAAATATTTCTAAATCATTTTAGGTTGTCCATTTTAAATTTATTTTTGAATCAACATGACCGTGTATCCTTTTCAATATATCATTTTTAAAGCTCGAACCATGTAATCATAGGTTTAATTACGTCTATATACCCCAATAGAAACACTAACACAATTTTTCACTGCAAAAAAATAACCATTATAATTCAAATTATTTCAAATAATTCCAACGGTTTTCTAATTTGTTACGTTTTTTTCTCCCAACTAATTTCTCTTTCCTAAAATCAAACCTTTTTTCTAGGTTATTTAATATTTCTATCGGTCAAATTTGATATGGGTATTTAAGTCTCAACGTAGTTTAAATAGTTTACTAATTATAGTTGTTAGCTATATTTCATTTATTTAAAAAATTTAGTTATTTTTCAGTAACTACTATTCCATTCTAGCTATTTCTTTGGTTGCCCCTAAAGTCTATCAGTGATAGAAACGGGTTTTTTTGCCATATTTACAAAACATTTTAAAGTTTGCTAAATTTGCAATTAGTTTGGGCCTGATTGCTATTTGTGCAACCAGCCCATTATAAAATGGCATAAATGGCGTCAAATTCTAATAATCTCATCTTCTTTTTTTTTATATATATTCTTCAAAAAGAAAAAAACAAAGAACTGACTTTGTTTTTAATCTTCTTTGTTCTATTTTTTAAAAAAAAAAACAAATGAAAAAGAATACCATTTCTTATATTTTATTCTGTAAAATTTTAAATAAATTTAAAAACAAAATAGTAAAATAAAGGATTTGATATAAATCAAAATATTTAATAATATTTTTGAAAATTTGATAACGAGAACAAGAAAGAAAGAAAAAATGCTTCCATAATTTGTGTACGGAAATAATTTTACAAAGGGAAAACGAAGAGAAAAAAAAAGGAGGAAAAGAGTTGTTAAATGCACGTGTTTCGAATTGTAGAAATCAAAAGACAAAAATATCACCCCAAGGCCCCCTTTAAAAACTATTTGGTTCTTGAATTTAGCTTGTTTTCTCATAATTTCTAAAAACAAAAACTACTTTTTTTTTAGTTTTCCAAAATCTACTTTTTGCAAATGTTTTCAAAATCGAAGCTAAGAAACTCATAAATTGGAGTAGTGTTTATGAGCTTAATTTTCAAAAACAACAAACAACAAACGAGGCATTAACGTCTCACATATTCTTCCTAAGCTTTACCCCTAGAGTAAGAAGATATCTGGCATTGTAAACTGTAAAGACTAGGGTCTTTCTACATAATGATGACCCAATTATCACCCCTTGAACCTAATCAAATAGCATATTCAGCTATCTTTCCCAGAAGATGCCCAAGCATAGAAAGCAAATTGCAATAGTGAGATCAATAAAGACGATAAAGCAAATCAAGATGAGAGTGAGAAAACCTGTAGGCCAAAGCTTCAACATCCCGTTTGGACGAGTAGCGTATAAGATCACTCCCGACAGATATCACATTGGCCAAAAGTATAGCTTCCTTGCATTGTTAATTTACAACCAGGTATCGTTAGAATTTGATACATAATGGATGTAGAATAACTACAGAGAAACAACAATTCACATGATTAACTAAAAGGAGTAACAAAGCGAGTAATTTAAAACCAAATGACTTGCAGAAGTAGAAACTGATTTGAGTGAAATCATCTGCCCTAAGTGTGGGGATGACAACTCAATGAACAAACATCTCACATTGGATATGGAGTGACCAGATGTTAGAAATGGACCACTTTATATTTAAAACATGCTTAGTTTCCTTTTTGAAACAGGAGATAGCTGATAAACATAGGATTGTATCTAGATATATAGCAGCGTTTTTTAACCATAAAAATGGCAAGGCAGCGAACAGAAGAAATCTTGCAAAAAATGTGCAGCCAAACTACAGTATTTTCATGATAATAGAACAGTGGGAATAAAGCACACACAAACTACTCGTTAAATTCCTTTCACGAAAAACTATACCTCAAATTCAATCTTCTCTGGAAAATGGACACATTCAGCTCAAGATGTACCAGCTGCTAAGCTTTACTTTCCTTGGACACACTATTTCTTATACAAAGTTAGAAATAAAAAAACCACTTTTAGGCAGGAAGATTATAATGTGAACCAAACTAGAATCTGCACAATTAGGAATCAATGAATCATGGTCTTAAACATTGAAATTCAAGTAAAGGGAGACAGCACAAGTACAAATCATCCGTACTTACTAAAGATATCTTATATGCGCTCAAGTAAAACAAACCAAGGCAGTAATAAAGAATTTTAGTTTAGCTTGAAAACTCATGAAATGAAAAGGTTCCTCTACACAGTTTAATCTTGAGAACACAAAATATGACACAGGCAAAATTACAAAGGATTTCTTATGATTTGATTAGACTAGATCTTTTCGTTGAGTTTTATTTCATCTTAACAGATATATTATCCTATCGATGAAAAGAGAAAAGTTCTTCAAATTGCACAGACAATCCACCTGTGCATGCATTGTATTGCTCAAACTGTAATCTAAACGGTAAGCATGACTTGTTTTTATCAGCGAAAACAACGCCTAAGATGAAATAGACATCGTCTACAATCAGCTACCAACTTCAGTCCATGCGATCGTCTAATCTGTCTAATCGACCTCCGGATATCTAATTAACAAACAAAATTAGATTAGATGATTTATGTCTTCTTCGAACTGAATTTAATATAAAAGCTGACTTACCATTACAACGCACGATGCTCAAAATATTAGCAGATTGCGAGCACCAGACCGCATTTCATGAAAAGCATATAGAAATTCGAACAGGCTAAGTGTATCAACATTGCAATTTCTGTCGAGAAACTTCTTGCGCAACAACAGCTACGAGCCACATCCTGAAAAATTCATACACGGACGCAAAACGCCATAATTAGACAAGAAATTAGATGTACATTCAACATTTAACGATCGCCTCTCAAGAACACAAATATATTCTACGATTTTACACATGAAATGCAGAAAACTAATAGAAAAACTGAAAAGAATATGAACTGCGATTAATCTGTCGCCGAACTACAGATATATTCTACGGTTTTAAATATGAAATGCAGAAAACTACTCGAGAACTGACAGGAATATGAACTGCGATTAATCTGTCGCCGAAAAACAGACATATTCTACGATTTTAAATATGAAATGCAGAAAACTACTCGAAAATTGAAAGGAATATGAACTGCGATTGATTTGTCGCCGAAGGAAACTGGAAGAAAAATACCTAAAATCGAAGGTCCGCTCGCCGTGTCTGAGATCTGTTTATCGGCGAGTAATCTTCCACCAAATCACGACGAAGAAAAATCGCAAATGAGAGTGCAAATTAGGGCAATTGATTTCCACATTGAAGATCTCAGGAACAGAAAAAGGCGCGAAAATGAAAGTCCGAAGCGGATCGCGTTCTCTTTTCTCCGTGTTTTCTCTGTTTGGATGTAACGATTTTAAGAGACAAGCGTTTTTATACTGTCACCAGGCTCTAGATTTGGACGAAATTACCACGGGCGCCTAATTATGATTTATAATTTTGGAAAAACAATTTGTTTTCTTCTTTTGAACTTAAAAAGAAGATTTAGGCTTGTTTGGGGGAATAAATGGGTAGGTTATAGATTATTATAACTCAATCTACATTTAGTTGGCGGATTATGTTAATTCATCATCAATAAAATAATTATATTGGCTTTAATTGTATTTGTTATTCACAACTATTATAATCATCGACTATAATAACTCACTCAACGCTCCAAACAGCTCTTGTAGATTAAATTATAAAGTTGGTTAATTGGTAAAGAAAGTTAAAAATTAGTCTCTATAATTTTTAAAATTAGAATTGCGTCCCTATATTTGATATAACCTCATTAAAAATTCATATCGTTAAAATCCGCTAACGGATTGAGAATGTGGCCGCTAGAATCCACTAACGAATTGAGTACGTAGTAGGATAGTTAACTAACATGTACTCAACCCGATAGTAGATTTTAACCGTAGAACTTATTTATGAGGTTTTATCAAACTATAGGGACTAAATTTTAACTTCCTTCGAACCATAAGGACCAAAATTGTAATTTAACCTTTATAATTCCTAATAAATTTATAATGTTAGTGGTTAGAACTACTCCTAAAAAAATAAAAATAATAATAATAATAATAAATTGCTTGTATAAAAAATACTGTGTTTTGTTATATTTTCTCAAAAATATTTTTATACATAAGATTGTCTCGCTCTCCACTAAAAATGTTTCTACTAAATATTAATGTCAAAGTACAATAATTGACAACTATTAATAAACCATATGTATTAAAAAGTTTAATTTTGTATTTAAAATATTATGACCGACGTTGACTGTTATTGGTGGTTGGCAATGGAGTGAGGGTGGTGGTGGTCGATAGAGGTGGGCGGTAACAATCGATAGTGGTGGTAGTCTGTAACAAAACGAAGATAACGGGAAGTGTGGAAACAGAAGAGAAATGGCACGAAGGAAAGAATTATATCAATTGAGTTTGATAATTCGATGATTTGAATTGAAAACATTACAAGCTTTTATAGCTAATTAAATAGCAAACCACTACTCCATTAATTATCCCACTAACCTTAAAATTTTCTATAACCATCCCATTATGCCACTAAGCCACATCCCTAAATACATGCCACTAGAATCATCCAACTATGTCACTTCCCTACATTGAATATTGACCTCATCTTAATTTTAAATAAGTAAAAATAAAATGTTGCACTAATTTTTAACACTCCCCCTTAGTGCAAACATACGATCAACAACACCGAGTGCAGTCCTGAATTCTTCAAACTTGGATTTACCAAGCGCCTTGGTAAATATATCAGCAACTTCAAGGATGGTTCCATAGGAGTAGTAATTGACTTTGACTCCTTCATGTCAAACCGAGTTAACAAAGTATTTGCATACGAGACAAAGTATCCACCTGACTTTTCAACCTTCAAGCCAAGAAAACGTCTCGCTTCACCCAAACTCTTCACATCAAAACGAATAGACGAACCATCTCGAAAAACAGATTTTTCTCTTGTATTTGAATCCATACATCTCCATCTTTTTCTGTGAGTACCATATCCCACAAAAATACAACGCCTAGCCTTTGAAACATGAACATAACAAATTGACCCAAAAACTCGAACATAACTCACATTGGGTTTACGAATTATGACGTGACAAGCTGACTGAATAGCTGCCCAAAGCTCCTTTGGAAGATTCTTTGCATGCAGCCAAGACAAGCACATAGATGTAAGACGTTGAATGCTATGCTCTTTGCAATATGTCTGAAATTGATCAGACATATATTCTCCCCTATTATCTGTGCGAAAACACTTTATCGGCAACATAAATTTTTTCTCCATTACCTCCTTGAACTGGATAAACTTGGAGAAAGCCTCACTTTTAGCCTCCAAAAAATACACCCAAGTGAACCGAGTAAAATCGTCCACTATAACCATAACATAATGACAACCAGAATAATTGAGTATTTTCGTCGGCCCCATCAAATCTGAATGAACTAACTGCAATGCAACCGTAGCTCTATTATTTGAATTTGGGAAAGAAAGAAGATGTGATTTCCCAAATTGAGAACCAGGACAAACCACATCACGGCGAATTTCTTTAAAGATGGGAATACCACCAATAAGTTTTTTTATAGAAATTCTTTGCAACAATTGATAACCAACATGACCCGACCGAGCATGCCAAGGTGTTGCACTATCATTCTCACATGTCTTTTCCACATATGCATCAGTTGCAGACAAAACATTGAGGGAATCTTTCCTCTTTCCCGTAAACAAAACATCAACATCAAATTGTTTAATATTAGAAACAATTTTCACATCATCTGGACCAAAGAGAACATACCTCCCAGAGTCGGCAATCTGAGAGACCGAAACCAGATTCTTCTTTAAAACCGGAATATGATAAACATCTTCCAGAGAAACACCATCGGCATTTGATGTATCATCCTTAACGTTAACTTGTCCTTCTTGAACAACAGGATGTATGGAATTATCAGCCGTCACAATGACTCTTCTTCCTTGATGAACACGTACATCAGATAGAAGAGAAACATTTCCAGTTGAATGATGAGAACAACCAGAATCAACAATCCAATCTTCATTATAATCTATAGAAGCATTAGCATGCAAATTATTGGGTTGATCAATAACTTCAATTGATAAGCATTGTTCCCAAGTAACTTGTTCAGGTTTGTTACTTTCCTGTACAACATTTGCTTCTGCTTCTTTGAGAATCACCCGACAATTTTGTCTAATATGGCCGAATTTTCCACAACGTTGACATACCACCTTTAGCCAACAATCACGTTTGATGTGTCCCGGTTTGCCGCACCTAAAACATACTTTTGAAGTGCCCTTGGACTGCCTTTCAATTTTGGAATCATTGTCGTCATTTGAATAAAGCTTTGGAGAAGAATGAACTTTTCCCTTGTCTTTTGCATAAATAACAGCCTCCACGTCCGAGTGAGTTTCCTTGTAGTTGCTAAACATTTGTTTCATCAATGCTTCCTGATTTGAAAGCAAATTCTCCAACTCAATGATAGAAGGTTGAGTTGCCCAACCTTGTATCGATGAAATAAATGGCATAAACTCCTTTCGCAGTCCACGAATAAGATAGCGACGCATACGAGCATCACTAATAGGATCATCCTTATCTAATTCTGAAATTTCAGAACATAAAGTTTTAATTTTCAGAAAATATTCTGAAACCGGCAAATTACCTTGAGTCCTTCCAGCAAGTTCGTTCTCCAAATATTGCAACCTCGTCGTGTTCTTTTGAGTGAACAACCTTTCAACTGTATCCCACACTTTCTTTGGACAACTTACATCACGAACATGCTCAATGTACTCTTTGCCAATGGAAGTCCGCAAAGCAAATAAAGCTTTGCCACACTTAACCTTCCACTTTCTTCGTGCCTCAGCATTCTCCAGAGTATCTTCTGGAATTTCTGCATCATCACCGGAAACAAGATCCCAAAGATCTTGCCCTTGTAGAAAAGCTTCCATACATAGCTTCCAATAGCTATAATTATCACCGGCAAGCTTGTCTACACAAACACTGTTTCCACCGTTCATCTTCAACGAGTATTTAAACTCAAACACAAAACAAAGAACCTTGAAGCTCTGATACCATGTAACAAAACGAAGATAACGGGAAGTGTGGAAACAGAAGAAAAATGGCACGAAGGAAAGAATTATATCAATTGAGTTTGATAATTCGATGATTTGAATTGAAAACATTACAAGCTTTTATAGCTAATTAAATAGCAAACCACTACTCCATTAATTATCCCACTAACCTTAAAATTTTCTATAACCATCTCATTATGCCACTAAGCCACATCCCTAAATACATGCCACTAGAATCATCCAACTATGTCACTTTCCTACATTGAATATTGACCTCATCTTAATTTTAAATAAGTAAAAATAAAATGTTGCACTAATTTTTAACATAGTCGTCAGCAGCAAACGTGGTGGAAATGAAGGTGGAGAGATTTGAGAGGGATGTTGCGAGGATATTTTGGTTATTTTCATAAATTATGAAAAAATGGATGAAATTCTCAATTAAACACTAAATTTTTTCTTCTAAGTTGATATTAAATGTTTCACTCAAAATAACTTATTTATAAAATTATTTTGAATAGTTGTTAAACAATACCATATTTTTGCTAAATGTCTTTTTTTTTTGCTAAATGTCTTTTTTTTTTTTTTCAAAATTAAACTGTTCAAAAGTCAATTCAAACCCACCTAAGCCAACGGTGAAAAATACATCGACAATAAAAAGCAACCCGACCCCGTGGATGAGATATTGAGCCCAATTTATTGGTTTAAAAAAAAGTAGGGAAATATGTATAAATATGGCCAAATATTTGACATATATAATTTTGAAAAAATGCCAACCAAAAAAAAAAAAAACTTTTTGAAGAATGACCAAAATGGTAATCAAATTCTACGGATTTAGGATTATTATTTTAAGGTTTAGTGTTTAGAATTTAGAGAAGATATTTTAGTCTCCGACATCTTTTTAGAATCTAGTCTTCGACAACTTAAAAAAGAAAACACACATGTTTGGCCATTTTAAAAAAAGCCCATTAAAATTTGTCATTTTTCTAGTTATCCCATTGAAAGTTTTGAAAAGTTGTTTGTCATGGTTTAAAACACTTTTTGTCCGTATACTTTCATTTAAGTAATCATTTAGTCTTTATTTAGTCTTTAAACTTAGTCGGCAATTTTAAATCTAATTATTTAGTCCATAAACTTTAATATGTAAGGATTTAGTTTTGAAATTTAAAATTTGTAATAATTTAGTCTATATCGATAAAAATCTCATCAAGGTGAAGCATCCGTTTTTATTATGTAGGAATTAATTATTGTAACTAATATACACATTTGGTTTTCAAGGCAATTTATCGACTTACATGTTTAAGAAATCCTATTAAATCTTAAAGATTTTACATGGTAAAGACTAAATAGTTATAAATTTTATAATAAAAAATTAAATTATTACATGCTAAAATTTAAAAATATTTTTTTACTTTTAGTTTAACAAATGTAAAGCTAGAGACTCAAAACATCTCAATTTTTTGGTAACCGAGACAATATCATAACTAACTTTTTTTTTTTTTTTTAACCAAAAAAAAAAGGTACCAAAACTAATTTTAACCTAAATCATATTTGTAAAAAAAATAAATTATTATTATTATTATTATTATTTTTTTGAAAGATGAACATAAAAATCTTCTAATATTAAAATTAGGTTAATAATAATGACCCTTAAACTTTTATCGAAATAATAATTTAGTTATTGTATCTTAGTTTGCAACAATTTAATCCATTTAATTTTATAACAATTTAATTCTTGAATTTTTAATATCTAACAATTTAGTTTTTGTACTTAAAATTTGGTAACAATTTAGTTACTATCGAAAAAATTATTGTTTAAAATTTAATAAGATTTCTTAAATATGTAGATCAAAAGACTGATTAAGAACATATGTTTATAAGATATAAAGTCTAAGTAGTTGCATAATAAAAACCAACACTTAGTTTTTTACCAAAATTTTCAAAAAAATAGATTAAATTGTTACAAATTTTAAAGTATAAAGACTGAATTGTTACATAGTAAAGTATAATGACTAAATTGTTACATAGTAAAGTATAATGACTAAATTGTTACTTCGAAAGTTCGGGGACTAAAAGTGTTTTTAACTTTAAAATTATTCCTTGGTTAGAAGAAGTGACAATTCATACATAATTTTTTAACTCGTCACCCACTTATTTAATTCAAATCAATGAAAAACATTCATTCAATTATTGTAGAAAAAAAAATGTATGATGTCGTGGATAAAATAATCACATGTAAAAGATCGGACTGAAAGTTGGTTCATTCGAACCAAAGGTTAAAAGTCGACCACCCCAAAGATCAAAATGAGGAGTGGTCATTAAGGCTCAATATCCACCGCACTTCGGCCCGAAATGAGGAGTGGTTATACAGGCTCAAAAGTCAACCACTCCAAATCTGAAAATGAGAAGTGGTCATTCATGTCCAATATTCACCACCCCTCAATCCAGAATGAGGAGTGGTCAGACCCAATATTCACCACCCTCAACCTAAAATGAGAAGTGGTTACCTAGGCCCAATTCTGATCATTGGTCAACCCCAAATGAACTTTCAAGTCCCAAAGAGGTGTGCTCGGTCAAACCCAGGTTGGAGCACTCATCGACCCTCATGGCAAACCTAGGATTTTCATGCTCTATCTACTCCTACGGGGAGAGGGGCAAGCATAGCTTAAGAGACCCAATCGATCAATTTTCCTAAACCTAGTAGAGAAAGAGAAAGAGTTAGACCAACATTATAAATACCGACATGATAACAAAAATGGAGTACAAATCTAATTCAAGAACTCTATAGTCAATTGTCGTTCTACTGACTTTGACATCGAAGTTTGTTTATTTTGTTTTGCATGTCCTTTCATCTCGAAAATTACATAAAGCCACGTAGAAGCAAGTGCATTCCATCATACAAATTTGGCATCAACATATAAGAAATGATTGTACACATGCTTCCATTCTAGGGTAATGTTTGCAATCAATTAATTAAAAATAATATATATATAATTAAATAAAAAGTTAATTAGTGTATAGATATCATATTCTCATGGAAAAGGGCAACCAAGGTGCCTGTTTGAAACCATCGTGCAAATCTTTCACAAAAGTGAAGCAAATAATTTAGCCAATTTCAAGTGTCCTTATAAATTATACGAAAGAGTATTTTTAAAAGGAAAAATAAAAACATTAATGTATTTTATAGCTTTTTTTCAGAAGATAGTGTGGCGTAACGTCATCCCAACTAATCCATTGTTGATTAGATATGATATTATTCTCTTCCGAAAATGCTACAAATTCTATTATATGGTGCTCTTGGGTTGAAAATTAGATCTTTAGGAAATTATAATATAAGGTTGTCTAATTACAAATATAACCCTTCATATTCTTTATTTATATATCTCTATTACATTATACCTTATATTCTTTATCATTTGTGTCAAATTGATGAAAACGTTCACTAATAATAATCTCTAGTGTTGAAGATCTCACATCAAAAGATGAAAAGACTTCACTCACAATATAACATACATGTACTATTCATTCTATCACCAATCGATTTTAAGATGGAACTCATGATGTCTAATATGGTATCAAATCCAGACGGGTATTGAGTCTAAAAATGGGATTCAACTCGAGATGGTGAACCCAAAGAGGCACATATTCTTGAAGGATGTTGAGGAAGGGACCTCACTCACAATATAACATACATTGATTACTCCTGCTATCACCAATTGGTTTTAAGATGGAATTCCATGATGTCCAATATCTAGTAGCACACTCGGGAGTCGAGACACCTATTCTTGAAGGATGTTGAGGAAGAGACCTCACTCACAATATAACATACATTGATTACTCCTGCTATCACCAATTTGTTTTAAGATGGGACTCCATGATGTCTAATATCTAGTAGCACACTCGAGGGTCAGTGTATCATTCTATATTGAATAAGAAATTTAAGATATATATTGTCTTCGACTACTATTTTTTTTTTTGAAACACGCTATGGTATGTGTGATCGATCAACAAGATCTAGTAGAGGAATTAATGTAACTTCCACAACTATCAAATCATGTATAATATATATATTACTATTGTATCAACTCTAGTTAGTTTATCCAAGTAGATTTAATTAAACGTGAAAGTACCCTATTAAATATCCTCATATGATAACAAATATGTACTTTAAAAAGTTAAATACTTTACATTTATTTAATTAGATATTCTTTGATACATAAGATAGTGCACAATATTAGCGATTAGTGGGGGCGCAAAGCCTTCTTAACATAATTTTTTCTATTGTTGAGAATAGATTGATGGTAAATTAATGATTAATTAATCACCACTTAGGCATTTACAAAATATAAAATTACAGCTCCATAATATTTATTTGCAAAAAAGTTATCAAATGGAAAATGGATTTTTATTTGGGGCCCACATGAAGGCTGTTTGCCTCTTCACTGAACAATTGAGTCCTTTTAATTTTTTTTAAAAGTGGAGCCAAAAAGGCCAGATTTCCTTAGTTTTTTTTTTATTTATAAATAAATAAATGATATTTATCTAATTTTAATTTTAATTTTAATTTCAGGATTGGTTCAAAAAAAAAAAAAAATTAATTTCAGGCTGCTTCGCAGTGGAGGTGGGGAAGCAGAAGGCCAGAAGCATAAACGGATATTTTTCTTATAACATCCCTATATAATCTTTTATATTCCAATATCCCTTCATAAAATTTAGGTGTCGAAAATGCCCCGCGATTGTACATATTTTAAAATAAAAAAATAAAAAAAATTGGTAGATCTCCTCTTTTTGTTCCTTTAGATTTGGTTCTATTTTAAATTAAATGGCATATGTCAATTATACCCTATTGATAATAATGCATGTCTCAAAACTATTCTCAATTACTACAAGGCTTAGGTTATCTTTGGAATATCTTCTAATTTAAGTATTTTTTTAAATAATATTGTAATAAAAATACTTTTTATATCTTACATTTTAAAAATATGCTTTAAATAAATACATAAAATTGTACAATATTCAAAAGTGATTAAAAAAAAAAAAAAAAAAAAAACTATGAAGATTTTCTGTTAAGCATCATTTTACATCTCTCAATAATTTTTTCAAAAATATTTTTTTTATTAATTAAGATTAAAAACACTTTAATTATTCATTCAATAAGTTATTAATTTTTTGAAATGTGTGCTTGGTAGAAAAAAATTATTTTGTTTCAAAATATTTTAAAGAAAGAAATTTATTTTCAAACACTATTAATTTTAGATTGTCATAACTTTTAAAATATTGAGAGTGATTTTCGTATTTATTATAAAATAAAAGATTGTCTATATATAAAGAACGACAACTAACGAATTGGTATTAGACATTTTTTATAAATTAAAAAACAAATTCATATGGTTATATATAATAAATATCATTGCTATTGTAATTTTTTTTTCAACAAGACAGATTTGAAAGTGAATATTCATCCTAACAATTTAGATAATAATATGTTTGTTTTAACTAGTTATCTAAATTTAGAATCGACACTATTAATTTATTTAAAATCTTCCACTTGTAACATAAGGGTTTAACTTACCCATTTTTCTTTTGTAATTTTATATTCATTGTTTTGTAAAATTTATTTACGAATTTGGCATTTTTTTTAATAGTTTTGTGGTCGGTTATTCTAAGTATAATAGAGAATTTAGTTAAACATAGTTTTGTGTATGAATTAAATAATATATATATAGTTGTTTTCCTAAATATAATATAGACGAAATTAAAACTTTTAAAATATTTCATGCCAATTGAAAATATTTAACTTTTTATTTTGTATTTTTTATATTAATAATTAATTCAGGTAGAAGTTTTCAATTTATAATAATACCCCCTCATCTTTTTTATTATATCCTTTGCAACCTAAACACATTCTTAAATAATGTTTGTCTATCTAAATATAGTTTAACGTATAGGTACGATATATACCTTCAAGCGAGAGGTTAAATATTCGAAATTTTCTACCTATTGTTTAAACATTTTTTTTAAGAAATTTGTAATCAATTAACTAGAAAGAAAAAAAAATGTCTAAAGGGCTACAAGATGAGCAATTCAACGAAACCAAACTCAACAATCATGAAGTGTGGACAGACCACCCAATCACACGACTCAACATGGATAAAAGCATGGTCGACTAAGCTATGGACCACCTTATTCATAGATCGAGGGACAAAAATCAACTCTTTTCACCATAAGAGAGAGCATCAACACTCGAATTTCACCCAAAACAGTACCTTGAAGCGATTAATGAAAAGAATTATTATGAACTGCTTTCACCACACTTTGAGCATCAGATTCTACCCAAAAACACTTGAGACCTATGACGGCCGCGAGCTTCAGACCACAAAGAGAGTCAGTGCCTCCGCTAAGAACGTATCAATCTTCCCAATCATATGCTTTGATTGGGCAGCCACCAACCCGCCTCCTCACACCTCTAGTCGTCAGGTGACAGAACGCATCCACATTGATTTTGAGCACCCCACCTCCGACCGGACCCTATTATTTGAACTAACTAAAAGAAATAGTATTTTTTTTGTTAATCCCTTGGGTCACTGTTGTAAGTAAGGCTAATTGAGTAAATTCACACTCTCAATTGATGGAAAATAATAATAATACTACGACCCGACCCGATGGATCCATATGGCCCACCACGAGTCGTTATTGGTCTATATCTCATCATGGCTATATTAGTATATATATTCTTAATCCGAATAAATAAAACACAAAAGATGTTTACGAAATTTAAAAGTACAAATATGCCAAAACTCAAAGGCGTGAAAGGTTTATTTTGTATAATTTCTACTATTAGATGCATATTCCATTGTTCTTAGTATGTCTGCGTAACTATAATGAAGAAACTTCTTCACTCCTTCACAATGGATAGATAATAAAGAATTTTCTTTTTGTGAATAGTTAAATTTTGTTAGCACAAAAAAAAAAAAAATTATTGGATTTTTTCCCATTAAAAGAAATGAGGAAATATTTTAAGCGTTTTTTTAATTATCCTATAATAGCAGTCGCCATAAAAATATGTCAATCCAAGCATAGTTCATTGGATAAGACACCAATGTTTCGATCTCCCATCCCACCATTATTGAACAAAAAAAAAAAATGACAATGAAAATATAGGAGTTTTATATATATATATATATATATATATATATATATATATATATATTTTTATAATTAGAGGTGTGAATGAGGTGGGGCTCCGTTCATGGAAAAGTCGACACCCCTATTAGTAATCACTTAATATATTTGTTCTATACTACTTTTTTTTAGAAAAAATGTTCTTTACAACTTTAAACAACAGGACAATACTAAGCACAATTTTTTTAAAAAAATATTCAAATTTTACTGCCATTTTATTCTTTTTCAATATTTGGTATGCAGTTATGATCCAATAAGTTCTAAAAATAACAACTTTATTAATGCTTTCTGGAATTAGAAATATAAAGTAATAAACTAAAGACAAATATATATAAATAAATAAATAAAACTATTGAAAATGCTTATAAACATATAGGCCATTTCATATATGTCATTATATATATGATGACATATATGTATTCTGTGTTTTGTTTTTTAAAATAATACCTTTGAAACACAGCTAACTTTCAAATACAAAATTCAAAAAACTACTTAATGTACTGGAAAATTGATTTGTTAGTATGTTTTCTAAAAATACTTAAAAAGAAAAAAGTAAAATTTACCAAATGCAATTATTTATCACAAATTTAAATTCATAAAAAAAAACTTGAAATGCACATTGTAAACTTGTAATGATCGCTCATTTCTCCTTTCTTTTCATTTTCTTATATATGTTTTTCTTAAATGCCAGTTGGAGCGAAATCTGTTCCCCAAACTTGATGCAAAATATTATGATATTAAATAATAATAATAATATAAGACTTCATTTTCCAAACTCAAAAGAAAAGAAAATACATGACTGTCAAAGGTAATAGCGGGAAACAGGCGTTAATCACTGGTCTTCAATAGGTCAACAAAATGGGCCCACTGTGAAACTTCAAGCCTCATTCTCTTGGGCCCACCTGGGCCCACCTACTTGATGCGATCGGATTTCCGGCATCCAGATTGTACTGTACGTCATCGTCATGTTTTACAATTTTCAAAATAAGCTTTGTTGGCTGCTCTGCTGGTGGCAGGTTTTTCCTTTTTCCATTTGTGATTAAAATAAGATAATTACCCCATTACAAATAATTCTATTTTTTTTAAAGGGTAAATTGCAAATTTAGTCAATTTTGAGGTTAATCAACTTTTTTTTTTTTTTTTTTTTTTTGAGTAAAGGTTAATCAACTTTTAAGTTTGTATTTATTTAGGATTGTAATCAAATCGTTTTTGTTTTTTTATTTTTAATAAATGAGATGGGTTTGTGGAGTCCATTTTGGAAGAAGCCTTGGTTCTTGAAGTGATTGGTATGTGAATATAATAAATTGGTTCATATTATTGCTAGAAATGCCACTAACTTGTGTTTTGTTCAGATTTCCTCCTCCAGTGGAGGAAGGATTTGTTTGTTGGAATTCTTTGTACCCATAGTTGTTCTCCTCCGCTCTTAATGAGGAGGTTGTTGTAGACTCTTCGAGTTGATTAATGATCTATTATTTAAAAAAAAAAACAAAGATAGGACTTGTAATCATTTGGGGCCCGTTTGGTAACGTTCCTGTTTCTTGTTCCCTGTTTCCCGTTTCTCGTTCCCTGTTTCTTGTTCCCTGTTTTTTTAGAACCAGAAACAGAAACATGTTTGATAACTACTCTTGTTTCTTGTTTCTTGAAAAAAAGGAAACAGAAACACATACTTGTTTGATAACGTTTCTTGTTTCTTGTTTCTTGAAAAAAAAAATAGAAATATCGGTTTGATAATTTTTTTTTGTTAATTGTTTCTTTTTTCTTTTTTCTCTTTATGTTTTATTTTTTATTTTTTATAGTTTAAATAAAATTTAGTATACATAATATAAAAAAGATATAACATGCATTAAAAAATAAATAAAAAAATAAAAAATAAATTGCAATTTGATTTGATTTGGTATATGTTTTTGTGTGTTGATAAGGAGACGTTTATTTAAGAATAGGGAAGCGAGTCTCCAACACGCCAAAACAACGTTCAATAACATTTTGCAGTGAAAAAATTTCGATAGTTAAACATTTTTCTCTACCTCGAGGATGATGCCTTCCTTGCTCTAAAATCTCGAAGTCGTTGTCATTCGTCATTGTTTGTTATGGGTCATGTTTTAAATTTTCGTTGACGTGTAGACATTTCTACGTGTCAATGAGCTCAATATCGACATGAGAGGTGAATCGACATTTCAATTATATTATAGATAAATTTATCTTATATAACTAAAATATCACTATTTGTGAATCAAATATTTAATAGTGGGAAATTTAAACTGATTTAAAAATATTGAAATGCTAATTTGCAAAGTTTAAAGTGTCGTCCTCGATGAAAATATGAAAATATCGATGTGAATGGATACTTATTAAAAAAACATAAAAAATAATAATAATTTTTTTTTTACAATTAATAAATAAATATTTTAATGTATTTAAAAAAAAGATATAACAAATTTAATAAATAAATATAATAAATATTTTTATGTATTTAAATAAAATAAAAAGTAATTAGTAATGTATCCTAAAAAAAAAATAGCAAAATTTAAAATTAAAATAATATATTAAAAAAAAAACATTGCATAATTAAGAAAGAAAAAAAAAAGAAAAAAAAAATGTTATAATGAGGATTTGAAGCCAAGACCTCATAGGTGAGGAGTTTATTTGGGTGCTTCTCTTGAACCAACACTAATTTATCATCATTTTGGGAACAGATTAATATAAAGAGAAACGGAACTGAGAGAAACACCTTTTTTAAGTTTCTCAAATTTTGCCTTTTTTTTAGAAACGTTTCTCAAAATTTAGAAATAAGAAACGGGAATAGTTATCAAACAAGTCCGTTTCTTAAAAAATGAGAAACAGGAACAAGAAACAGGAAACGGGAACGTTACCAAACAAGCCTTTGATTTCTTGTTTCTATTTTTTTTAAATTAAGTCAATAAATATTATTTCTAACCGTTTATTTATTTTATGTGTTTTTGAAAAAAAACTTAAGTTTAGATTTATTTTTTTTAGAATTGAACTATGAATTTTAACGTTTCTTTAAAAATATATATAAAAAAAAAAACAATTATGGATGAGAAAACAAATTAAAAATTTAAAAACTCAAAATCAAAAATTAAAAATTAAAAAATTAACAAATGGGCATAGCTTTCAAAAGTCAATTGGACTACAATTTCAATTATGCTTTGAAAAAGTGAGTCGTAGAGATGAATTAGATGGGTGAGTAGTTATAATAAGCCTGTTTTTAAAAGTATGAAATCATAAGAAAAAATATTATGAAATGGGAATTTGAATATTTAAAACAATAACATAATTTTTAACTTTTGCATCATGACACCTAGAGGTAATTCATGTAATAATTAATTTCAATTATAAAAAAATTGAATCATTAATCTTGGTTTTAATTAAATATTGTTCGCCTTTATAATTTAACGATTTTTTATTTTTTTTAACAATTAAAATTATTTTTATCCTTCATAGTAAAAGTATATGCATATCTATATAATAAATCAACATAGCTCAATTCAAATTGTGCCCTTATTAAATTAAAAAAAAAAAAAAAACGATAGTTTATCTCCATTTTTTCAGTACAACTATACCTAGTTCAAATATACATCGCTCAAATATAGTAAGACTCCATTTAGGATTGTGGTAGCATTTTAAAATAATTGTTGTCAATCAGCTGTTTTATGAAGCAAAATAGTGTTTGAAAAATTTTAGATGTCGACTTAGATAACTTGGTTACCGTGTTTGATAAATAAATATTAAATTATTGTAATTTAGCTATAATGACTAAAATATACCTATTATAAAAAAAATTATAATTTTTTTTTAAGAAATAAACAATAATATTATTTTTAAAAGGGCTAGTTGCATAAAGAGCAAGCCCAAAATAATGACAAATTTAGCGAAATTTAAAATATTTTGGAAATATGACAAAAATGGCTATCACTTATAGACGGCTAACGTTGATATATGATTAATAGACTACTATCAGTAATAGTTACTGACAAAATTATGTAAAAAAGTGAGATGATAGACTACTAGATTACTATCGACATTTTTTTTTTTTTAAATATCATATTTTTATTTATTTTATTCTAAATTGACATCTATTAAAATTTTCCTTTCTAAAAATATATTTGATTTGATTTATTAATTTAAAATTAAAAAAAAATGTTATGAAAAAAATTACTAAGTATATGCAATCATTTTTAATTTTAGAAAGATTTTAAAATATTTAACAAGTTATAAAACAATTTATTTTACCAAAAAAAAAAAAAAAAAAAAAAAATATAGCATTTCCTAGTTTTCTCCACGCCTCTCTTTTAACCTTTTCATTTGTAGAAGTTGGCCCATTACCAATATATTGCAACACAAGTTGAACCACTGCCCAACTTATATTCAACCATATATAACACACTAACAAAACTCAAAACTTAAAAAAAAAAAAAAATTACAAGTTTTGTCCAAAACTTAAAAAAAAATGACAGATAGGCCACTAAACTTTTAATTTTGTGTTTAATAGATGTTCTAATTTTCAAAATGGGTCTAATGGATTCTTAACATATTCAATATTTTTTAAAATTTATAGATATACTTAACACGAAATTAAAAGTTATGGCTCCATTAATCATAAAATTGAATTTCATTTCAAATAGATCAATTAATTTTTAAAAAAATCGAATATGTCAGAAACAAAATTAAAAGTTTAAGGACTTAATAAATATTTTTAAAATTCGTGAATTTATTAAATACAAAAATAAAAGTTTACATCTGTTTGATAATCCTTTCGTTTTTCGTTTTTTATTTTTGAAATTAATTAAGCTTATAGACCGTACATCTACTCAATACATATGAGTTCCTACAACTTTCATCTTTGTTGAGGAAAAACTGATCTTAGCCAAATTCTAAAAACAATTTTTTTTTTTTTTGTTTATTTGTTTTTTTTGCTTGAATTTTAAAAACACCCATAACACAATAATAAAAAATTCATAAATGAATGTATTATTTATAAACTTAATTTAAAAAATAAATAGTTATCAAATTGGTGTCTATAATCCTAATTTAAAATTTATAACTAAATTTATAACTTAACAATACGTGTAGTGGAGAGATTTACAAGTATCGTTAATGTATATGCATTAACCAAATGAGGTGTCTAGAGAATATTTCATTTCCATTGTAAACAAGAGACAAACGTGACCCATAAGAAAAGCTAACGCAAGAAAAGAGAAAGAAATGAGGCGAAAAAAAGCGTCCTGTTTCTTCATCCCTATCCAACTCGCCTTTTTCCTCCCTATAAATACACCCTTCACGCTCTTTCCACTCACAGACCTACAATTTCCATTTTTCATTCTTTCTTTCTTCCAATCAATTCCAGAAAAAAAAAAAAAAAAAAATTAAAAAAATTCAGTAACAGAGCAAAAGTAAATTCAAATCAATGGAAAGCATCTCACCGTCGGCACATCACTCATCGCCGTCGACCGGTCCGAGCATTGTAGAGCGCGTGCCGTGGCACTCGCCGTTGCCGTATCTCTTCGGCGGCCTTGCGGCGATGCTGAGTTTGATCGCCTTCGCGCTCGTCATTTTGGCATGTTCTTACTGGAACCTCTCCCGGCGGGAAAGAGACGGCGGCGATTTGGAATCCGGCGCCGGCAACGAAGCGAAAATCGACTCCGAGATGCCGTCGGAGAAGGTTAACTACGACGAGAAAGTTCTAGTCATAATGGCCGGGAACCAGACTCCAACGTTCATAGCCACGCCTGTGTGCGTTAAAATTTCATCCTCCGCTGTGGAAACCGCCGTAATCGGCAAATCAGAAGAGAAAGAGACGGCGGAGAATTCGGAGAAATCGAACAAAGATTACGACCGAGAAGCAAATACAGCCGTTCAGGAATCCGGCGAGGAACAAAACGAAGAGTGAGTTCAAAATAAATTGCACTGATGAGTTAATTTCTGTTTCTGTTTCTCGATCGAGAAATTTTGCCGCCAATTTTCTAGGGTTCTTCTGATCTGTGATCGAGCTCTGTTTCGGCTCCTTCGATCGAGAAAATTGTAAATTACAGTGTGAGAAATTAAATTATTATCTGAATAGAATTGTAAAATCTCCTCCCAGAAAGAAAAAAAAAATTAAAGAAAAAAATCACATTCTCACTTTACCATTTTTCGATCGTTTCGCTTATCTCACTCTCCACTCCGACAATAAAATATTAATCAGTGCTGTACAAAAAGCAGAACTTTAAGAACAGATATTTATTTTTTAAATATCATCCATCAGATCAAATATAAAATCAATTAATTCTACAAAAATGCTTTTGGAAAATTGATGAAAAGAAACATAAACAAATGGCCATTAAGGGGAATAATCGTATTTAATTTCTTCTTGATTAAATTGTAAGTTAATCAAAGTCATTTCGAATAGTGATAATGTATTTTTTTTAAAATAAATAAAATTGCTTAGTGTCGTCCGGGGGAAAACTAAAGAGAGGAGAATAAAGCGTAAGAAATGAAATGACATTAGTGAGAGAGAGATATATTCTGAAGCGAACCGTGTCCATTTTCCCACCTCTAGACTCTACTTGCTTCGGAACATTAAATTAGAGTATGTTGCTTATTTTCTGATTGGATGTTTATTTTTTTTTTGTATTTAATTAATAATTATACTCAACATTTCCGTCTATAACTCACTTTTTTTTTTTTTTTTTAGTACATTGGGGGTGAGGGGATTCGAACCACAGACCTCTTGGTCATAAACACATACATGTGCGAGCTGAGTCATGCTCGCTTTGACCGTCTATAACTCACTTAAGTTAATACATTAGTTACAAAAACATAACTCAACTTATCGTCTTGATATGATTGTATTGCTTAGTGACTATGAGGTCCTAAGTACAATCTTTTATTTCAACATGTAAAAAAAATACATATGTAATGAAACTAAACCCACACAATTTTATTGAACTTAAAAAAAAAAAAAACCAAGCATTTTAATCGAACCAATCACTAACAAAAATTTTAAAAAATATTAGAGTATGATTTAAGATCCTAATAGGTATTAAAAAAATATTCATGAAACAAAATTTCTAATATGTAAGTTTTATTTAATACTAGAGTAGAATGTATTCCATTTTTATTCATAATTTTACATGTTATTATATGATTTATTGTTTTATATCATGAGACTCGTAATCAAATATTGTTATTATGATAAATGATGAATGAATGTAGTATGAAAATATTTTTATATTGCTATAGTACTAGAAATTTTTCAAGAAGTATGTACTATGAGGGTGAGATATGTTCTGGTCCTCGAACATAACGAATGTAACAATTTAGTATATAAACTTTAGTTAGTAACAATTTAGTTTCGATTTTGAAACGATTTAGTTCCCAAACTTTAATACATGTAACAATTTGGTCTCTGTAGTTTGAAAATGATAACAAATTAATTTTTATTGTGAACAAAACCATCAAAATTAAGCTTCAATTTTGTTTTATGTAATGATCTGGTATTTGTAATTGACAATCACATTTGGTTTCTAATCGATTTATCATTTATTTATTTACATAGGTTCAATATTTACAATATTTTCCATCATTACAAATTTTAAAATATATGTATTGCAAATTTAAATATATATTAACTAAATTGTTTTCCTCAAAAAAAAAAAAAAAAAAAAAACTTAATTGTTATATCGAGTAATCTAAAATTTATAGGCTATTTAGTATTTAGTTATGAAATATCGATATTTTTGGGTTGCCGGAAAAAGAGGATTGGTAATGGGTGGGGCCCATGAAGAGGAGGGGGCATTGAGAAATGTAAGATTTGTGTCAGGGCATGACAGCAAATATGGACATTCTTGGAACGCAAGAAAAGAACTAAAATGGGTAAGTTAGTTAGAGATTTTTATTGTAATCGTTGGAAAACGAGTTTTTTTTTTTTTTTTTTAAAAAAAAAACAAATAAATAAAAGTTGGAAACGAGCTGTACTGCATTGTACAGCATTACAAACAAAAACTGCATGCGCGGCGACGGGAAGCCGCGTTTGCTTTTCCAGAAAAATAACTGTCCTTTTCATTTATTATGGTATGAATATATATATTTCTAACGGTCGTTTTGGTAAAAAACGTGAGGCTAAGAGTTTCAGATGTATGTAATTTGTTTTGGTATTAAATGTGAGAATAAATGATAGTTTGAATTGGAAACTACGTGTACTAAATAAATTAATGGAAAATACGTCACGGTTTGTTGGACACCAGAAATTTCTGGTTTTACTAAATTGAAATCTCATGACTTTCATATTGTATTAAAATAAATTTATATTTATTAATTTAAACTTTTAATTTTGAATTGAGCCTAAACTGAAATATGCGTAAACTGAAATATGCGGGTTGACCAAGAAATTTTGGCCAATCGGGTGCCGTCATCATTCACAGAGTAACTACAAACTTACATTTTGGACGAATACATGTGTCCCAAATTAAATTTGAAAACAAAATTGGCGATTCTCGATAAAACGCCACGTGTTTTCATTGTTTGATCAAATAAGCTTAACCGATAAAGTTGGGTCATATTGCAATTGAACTCAAGATCAAATGGGCTCAAAAAGCTATTTAAAGTCCAAATCTCATATGATTGGGCCCAAAAGTCCATCTGTCCCAAACCCATTATATTCTTATGGGAATTCTATAAATAGAGAGTGAAGGGTTCAGTAAATTTCTACTCGTAATAACTCACATAGAATTCACAAGCAACAAAAACTCCTTTAATCCTTGAAAGACTGAACAATCCTTAAACATCGAGAACAAGCTGCAAAGTCATCGAACCAAGTTCAACATCGAGAAAAAACTGCTCGAAACAAATCATTGAACTCGAACCAAGTTCAACATCGAGAACAAACTGCGAAGCCCTCGAGCTAAATTCTACATCAAGAACAAGTTGTGAAGCTCTCGAAACAAATCCAATACCGAGAACAAGTTGTGAAACCCTCAAAACACATTTACTTTGAGAGAGAAACATTAAGAGGATCATACATTAAAGGTTGTAACACACACATACAAATCAATACAAATCAAAGTTCATATTTACACGTAACAAATTTCTTTCGTCGAAATCTCGTGTCAACAATGAAGTAGAACAAATCGTTCGGAACTAAAAAATTCTAATAAAAAACTAACTCAGTGTTGTTTCATTTTAAAATTTCTAAGCTCATACTAAATACATGTTTTATATTCATGAAAAAAAAAAATCAATTTATACCGTTAAACTTTAAAGGTTATCCTGAACTTTCAGAATTATATCAATTTGCATTTTCTTTAGAATTTTCTTTTAAAAACGGTAATTCAAATACATTGACTTATAATTTTAGTAATTAAACCCCTGAATTTTCATAAATAAATCAATTATATGAAAGTTTAGGGGTTTAATTGATAAATTATAACTCTCCACACGTGTGAAAATTCATAGTTTAAATTGATACAATCATTAGTTTAAAGTTTTAATGGATACAACCTCCAAAATTTAAGATTATAAATTGATTTTTACCTACAAAAATTTTTTTTTTTACAAATTTTTAATTAAAAGTCTATACCCTAGGATAAAATTTGTAACATTTTTATGAAAGCTTTAGGGTAATTTGATGAAATTGATATTTTAGGAACAAAAAAAAAATTGATGCACCTTACCAATTTAGGGTCATCTCATATCTGAGTTTAGTACTCAAACTGAGTTCCCAATCTATACCTCTTTGGGGTTTGGGCCGCTCCTAAACTGACTCACCTGACTCCACCCAGTGGGGGTTGGCTTGCTAGGTTCAACCTAGTGCGAAGGTGATTAAAATACTTTATTTTAGTCATACGACTCATAACACAATTTTTATGCAAAGAAGTTATAAAATAAAATATTTAAAAATCAAAATAAATTAGTAGTCAAAACTTAGCATATTAAAATTGAATATAAAATATTAGACTTTTGTAATACGTAGATATGAGGATTCCAACCAATAACTTTTTCATGGAAAGTATATGACTTAACAAGTTAAGTTATATATGCTCGAATTGACAGCGATGATTTTATTTGAAAACTATATTTTGTTGCAAAACTTGCACTTACGATAATGTCTAAACATTGTTATTTGTGATATCCAATCACCCTCATTTTATTTTTCCACTCATTTTCTCGCAATACTTCCTTATGTAAGTTTATCTACATTTGTTTTCTTCATATTTTCTAACAAAATCGACCAAGGAATTAAATCATACAATGGAACACTAAAGTCGTATTTGATAACCTTTTAGCATTTTGTTTTCTATTTTTAAAAATTAAGTCTATAAATATTACTTTTACATATTCATTTCATTAGTTTACTATCTATTTTTTAAAAATGTCTTCAAAATTTGAATACTAAAAAAAAAAAAAAAAAAAAAAAAAATTTTGAAATTTGACTAGATTCAACGCATTTTTTTAAAATATAATAAATAAATTGTGAAAAAGTAAATATAATTTTTAGAAACATAAAATTAACATCCAAATTATTATCAAACATGAATGTAAATTACATGTGATTTGAAGGTTAAGAGATGCATGCAACAATTGATAAGATGTAAAGAAAAAGTGTTTTAATTAAATAAAAGATTGTGATGTTAATTCTATATTTTATTTTGAAAACTAAAAAGAAAAAAGAAAAAAGATTTGAAAGATTTGAAAAGGAAGAGGAAAAGCTAAAATGATCATGATAAAAGCTTTACCCAATTCACATTTGGGTTTTGTTTGAAGGTGACATACAGCTGGATTTTTTGAGGCCCAAAATAGGAACTGCAATCAATAATAAAGGCAAGACTGGAGGCGCGCTAATCAATTTTTGTTCTCTTTTTATCGTTGTGGTCCAGCTAATTATCACCAGGTTGCTGAATTTCTTTTTTTTTTTCTTTCTAACCACGGCAGGGAGAGTCGGACCTCGACTTCAAAAAATAAATAAATAATAATAATAAATAAAATAAAATTACAAGTCAATTATGATTAGAGATGTCTATCGGGTGGGATGGGACCCGGTAATGTCCCGTCTCCGTTCCCCATTTCATTACCTGTCTCCGCGAAATTCAGTTGAATTTCGCGAAAACGAACGGGTATTTCCCGCAAATAATTCTTTCTCTGAATAATTTACTTTTTAATTTATTTTTATCCATTTTTTAAAATTTTGTTATTTGTTAAGATGATTAATATTATATATATTTAATTCAATAAACTTTATTCGTAAGATGTGTATTTTTTTTTAATTTTATGATAAGATGTGTATTTTTGTAAGACAAAAAAATGGAGTGTGTAGTTAATTTTTGAATATATATATATACACGGAGCGAGGCGGGTATTCGGGGCGGGGCGAGTATGCTATTACCCGTTCTCGTCCAGTTAAAAAAAAAAACTTCGCTCCCTGCCCCATTTTTTCGTGTAATCGGGGATTCTCCGTCCTATTCGGGGCGGGCGGACGAGGTCGGGGCAGACGGAATCATTTATTTAAATTCATAGAAAAGAAAGATATTATTTTTAGTCCCCTACAAAAATGTACAAAAACTACAATTTAAAATATTCGTGTGAGTATAGTTCAAAGTTAATTGACATGTACTATCTCCATTGAGGTCGGAGGTTCAAATCCACATACTTCTTTATTGTACTAAAAAAATAATAATAATCTTCTTCCATTAGACCAAACATGGACACTCCTCACTTCAATGGAGAATAAGAGACTTAAACATCATAGTCTTTTGGAGACCATAATCTAACTATATATTGATCCTAGAGTTTCTCATAATTTTCTAAGATCAACTAGTTGTTTTATACTCGATAGGTCACACCACTATAGAAGAAGTCTTGTATCCATAATCAAAATCACACAATATCGATTAAATAACTCAAATATAATTGTGAGAAAAATATTACATATTATTTTGAAGGGCCAGAAACCCAAATATGAACTGGGATCTTATTTTTCTTTAATTAATAAAATTGATTTTTTTATTATATTTATTTTGTTACAAGAGAACGACCAGCTCATCCGAAGCAGTTGTCTAAACGACTTTATATTTTTTATCCAATTAAACAATTTGGCTTGGTGAGCACGTTCCAAAGCTCTCATCTACCCAATTAAATAAAGTTCAATATACATATTTAAAAATAAATAATTTAAATAATTAAATAAATGTCAATTTTCATAGCTTTAAAAGCCAAAGAGCTTCTTCCATTAGCCTCAACCTCAAGCCATCAACCATTTTAGCTCTCTCTATTTGCTAAGAAGATTTCCTATGATGGCTTCTCTCTCATTTATTTATTTATTATTATTATTATTTTTTTTTTTTTGAAGATTTTATTCAACGTGAAATGGAGGACGATGATGAAAACAAAGCTTTTTGGTTCGCTCGTCGTGTGTAAGGGCAAATTTGCCTTGCCGAAACATTGCACTTCTGAGTCCTCATTTCTTTCTTGTTTGTTGTTTTTAGATCAAATTGAATTGATTTTTTTTATTTTTTTTATTTTACAAAAAATAAATTAAATTTAGTTTTATTTTATCACGGTTTTATTTTAATTTTATATATTTTTTTAAGCTAGGCATGTTTATGAGTGATTTTAAAATTACTAAAATCACTTTTATTACGTTTTAAAATCCCTGAAACATGTCATTAATCACTCAAAATTGATTTTAAATTATTAAAGATATGTTTTTAGTGGTTTTGAATATAACAAAATTGATTTAACCTTTTCAAAATTAATTTCATGTCATTATTCTATTTTTGAAAGCAACTTAAAATCTAACCCAAAAACTAAAAAGTGCAGTTTCCAAATCTATTTTTTTCTTTGTAGATTTTTAAATTTGATTAAAATTATAAAAAGAGAGAAAAATTGTCAGATAAGTTTACTTTTCAAAAATACAAATTTGAAAACGAAAATTCTAAAGGCAGTTATTAATTGGGGTTTTTGTAAGGATGATCCACCCTTCGGGGACGTAAAGTTTTTTAACTCAATTTTTTAAAATTTATGTTTTTTTTTTACCTTCTTTCGCAAGTGCACAAAGACATTCTACCATTCCCTGAACACGATCACAAGGAGACAAATGTGATGTCTTCGTGATAAATAAAGGGTACAGATGACTTTGTGCACTTGCTTATCACGAGAGAAGGTAAAAAAAAAATATATAAATTTTTAAAAATTGGATTAAAAATCCTCACCCACCAAAAGAATGAGTCATCTGTACAAAAATCCCTTATTAACTGTCTATACAATTTTAATTGCAAGATTTTATTGCAAAATAAGGAAGTTTTTATTTTATTTTACTTTTATTAACAAAAGATTGACAAGTACGGTTTCCTTGATGCTTACTGTTAACTACCATTTAAAAGTACTTTTGAGCAAAGTACTTAAAATAACTTTCTAAAATAAATTGATTTATGGTCCCTTCTCGCTCAATAGTCAATATGCACACCTTTATTTTTCTCAGTAATTTCTCTCTTTAGACATTTTTCTCTCTGTTGTACGCTTTCTCTCCATATAGTATCTTTGAAATATTAGACAAATCTTTTTCTTTTTTTTTTTCCTTTTCTTTTTGCCCTTTAGTACTACTTTTCCTTTGAATAAAATGTTTTGTTTCTTTCAAGTCATTTATTCAACTTTCCAAATGATTTTGTTTTTATTTATTTTTTCTTCACAACATTATTATTATTATTTTTTTTTATTACCACAACATTATTATTAATCATTATTTAATTAATTTCATGACCTCTTAGTTAAGGAATGACACAACCTTATGCTAATTGAGCTATGCTCGATTTGGCATCAGATTATTCTTATGGGAAGTGCATGGATATGTTTCCGTCCATTTTATAAGATATTTAATTTTACTAAAAATGTTGAGACAAACAATAACCAAAAGCACCCTCTTGAAGCCCAATTTTTTTTTAGATACCAAATAAAACAGTGTTTTTATCATTTAGTTTAGAAAAAATCTTGTTTTTGCTTATGCTCAACAAGAAATCACTCCATTTATTGTCAATTCTCCGCATTTATTGTATTAAAAAAATCTTATTTTAATATTATTAAACTATACCCTTACAAATAATGAGTGATTGAATGTAAAAATTGGCGATGATACACGTGAATGTGCGATTGAATGGTAAAATTAACCGATAATAAACTTATAGCTTGATAAATGAATGATAAAGATATTGGACAATTCAAGAGAAGAAAAATCAACTTGTCAACTCTTCAACAAAAAAATAAAAATGGCAGTCAGAGAACTTTTTTTCCTTCTCTTTTTAAGTGTTTTAGTTCCTCTAAATTTCTACCAACTTAATTTTTTTTAAAAAAATCATTTAGATAAAATTGAGGTGTTTGACAAAAAACCAAAATAATTTTTTTTATACTGAATTTTGAAAATAAATAATTTTGGGTGAAATACTTTATAGTAGTTTTTAGAAAAAATGTTTGGTTTGGTGTTTGAGTGAGAATTCTATCTAATTTTCATAATATATTAAAATTACTAAAATACTCCCACATTACTCTTTAAAATTTTCTCCACTCATGATTGTTGTCGGCCACCTCCTCTGACACTGTCGGCGGCGGCCATATCCCACCACCGCCAGCGACTACCTTCGGCCACCGACGTCGATCACTAGCACCCACCTCCTCCGACAAAAACCGTTCCGTCAACCTACGACAACTAACGATCACCGCCACCACTCTTACTTCATCACCGACCATTAACAATATAAATGTCAGTCATAGATTAGGAGAAACATTTTTAGTGTAAAACAAACCAAACAAACTTTTAGATAAAAAAAAAATTGTAACAAAACATGATTTTAATTATAAACATTTCTAGAAAAAATATATTTTTTAAAATAACATTTGTTATTTGTTTTTAGTAGTCAATCGAAACACACCCTAAATATCATGCAAATTCTTCATCAACCAATGTTATATTTTAACATTTTCCAATAGTGAGAATATAATTTTTTTTTTAAAATTAAAACATAAAAAACTAAATCGAAACATAAATTGAAAAATCCCTAAACGTTTAGGACAAAAACATTTATTTAATCCAATAACAACAATAATAATTTTGTGACAAGCATGTATGATGGAAAAGCTAACTCAACACAAGTAAAAGATATTAGTAGCTTCTTTAAAATTCGTGGGAACAAATTCCCTAAACCAGAAAAGAAAGTTAATACAACTGTTTTACCAAAGTTATACCATTAAAATAAAAACAATCACATTAGTAAAGGGGTTGAAGACAACACAAACAATAACATTTCCATTAAGACTCTTTACAATTTAACAAAAGCATATTTCTACAACCTCCAGCCAGGAAGCTAAGACTATGTAGGCAGCACAACACCAACCTGACAACTTCTCTCGTTATGTCTATCCTTTTTATATAAGTACAATCGACAATGTTACTGGAATTTCCTATGACTACGATGAACCACCAACGAACATTATACTGCAGTTCAGTCGAGTCGAGACTTTCGGACGAGTCAGAACCAGAAGGCGAAGCTAGGGAAAAACATTCTTACCCAGAAGTTCCACGAGAGGGACTTTCTTGATGCGCCAAGAAACGGACAACGACGCAAGTAATGTTATCTGCACTACCTCTCTGATATGCTTCTTGCATCAACCTCTTCGCCGCCTCTTCTGGTTCCTGAATTGGTTTAATCATAGCAACGGCTTCCTGAAGAAGGCAATAGGACATTTGGTAAACTTTACAGTTCAAGATGAGACTCTGACCATCCAGATCGCGAGAAGTTATGGGTGCTTTCTAACACTTACAGATTGACATCAAAACTGAGTTGTATAATGACGATAAATGAAATGAAAGAACTTGAAAGCAAACCTCATTAGTGACGACATCCCACAGTCCATCACTTGCAAGTATAAGAAACTCGAGCGAGCTATCAATTTTTTCCTCCTGTAAGTTAAAACGTGGAGTTTAAACACAGGGATCCTAATGAATATGTATGTTATATTTAGAGATATGACCGTCTCTAGACTTATAATATGAAAAAAAAATGATAGCACGTCCTTTGAAAGAACACATATATATCAACCAGTACCAATTACAAGTCAGAAAAAAGATTCCACCAAAATCCTCCTATTGAGTGTAAATTAGCCAAAGTTCGAACCAACCAGGAACAACAATTGAACTCTTTTAAAACCAGACCTCAGTTATTGAGCAAGTTCTATCGTTTAAGAATTTGAGCTTCTCATCAGTGCCTTATTTGTATGAAAGTTTCTGATTTTATTTTCTATATCTTAGCGTATTTGTTTTTTCTCAAATTGCAGAGATGGATATGAAAGAAAATGTAATATAAAAGGGTCATAATTTAGTGAACTCAGTGCTCCAAAATAAAACTAAAGAAAATTTCAAGTAAAACCCGAATGTCCTGAAATGAAGTTCCCCCTTAATCAACAGAACAGAATTACACTTTCATTAAACAAGATACAGTTCTCACATAAGATATGGATGTACCTCATGAACATGCATGTCATACATGATACAAATTATGCCCGGGTTGATAACGAACCAACTAATTAAAAATTGCAATGTATGTGCAGTACAGTAATTGCCCTGATATTTCTTTCTTTTCATCATAATGCAGTTAAACAACAGTAACTCTATGAACAGTCTCGCCAATTTACTCTACACATTGGGGATAACGTAAGATGTACCTGAATTTCAGGGTCAGCAACAACATATTGCTTTAACAACCTATCACCAAATGCACGTGAAACAGCAAGAACACCTCCAACTCTCCAAGTTCCTGTTCATGTAACTTCCAGTGATTAAAATGCGACAACCATATTTATTTAAATGTTATGCTGAAGGATGTGATAACCTCACCAGCCCACATCACAAATCCTCCTGCATCCTCAATTCTTCGTCGCTCATCAGTTTGGTCAGGCTTATGATCTCGAGAGACAGCAATGGCTATATAAAATTACAGATATTAGGGTAAGCAATTGAAAAGGAGAGGAAAAGAGTCGCGAGCATTTAATCATTCAACAAATCCTCCACTGGCAAAAGCAGAAACTACGAGTCAGCTATGTATAATCTACTGTGTTATCAGATAGGTAATGAAGGCAGCAAGAAATTTGACAGCTTTACAAACAATCCCATGGAAGAGAAGATGATCCGCTTCCATTACAAGAACGTGAGGAAGGAGAAAGACCAAGGAACTTTCCTCCTTCAAACATGTTCATGTTCCCCTTATTACTCAGAAAGAATAAGGATAGCCTCTAATCCGCAAGCAAAGGTATCATTCAAGCAATCAGATCTGGTTTTGTATCTTTATAAATTATAGAACTGCAATGCCATAATTCTTTTCTCTAACTTATATCACAACGCCAAATTCTTTCCAACTTTTGGCAATACTTAAAGAGGAATTTCCAAGAACCGAACAGATCTACCAAAATATGAATTAAAAGAAGCATTCAGTCGTGAAACTCTGTGGCAACAAGTTTATTCAAACTATGACCAACCAAACTTTAAAAAGTGGAGAGGGTGGGGGGACCCTCAGCAAAACAACATGGAAAGGAATGGACATCCTCACCAATGCCACCCCGGCAAATAACAGCTCTAGAATCGCCCACATTTGCAACAAGTAAGCGGTCACCAACTAGGATGGCAGTGGAAGCAGTTGATCCAGCATCTCTGTTTTGATTATTTTCCGACTTTAGAAATTCTGCGTCTGTGTGGTTGTAAGCATCAGCTGCACAAAAACAGTTGTTTGATTAGAGAGAAAAGAACATTTAGTTAGACGAGCAAATCAAGGAAGATTAGGATAATAACAATGAGAGAAAAATAAGCGATATACATATAGCGGATTTGGTATCTGATATGAACTTTGGATGACTGATCAAATTACTAAAAAGATTGTGCTTAACATATTCCGCAGCTCGTGCTCCACCATGACCTGAGACAACAAACAGAGTTCTTACTTGAAATTACCAGATATAAGAGCAGCCACAATAGGGAGCACATGGAAAACACTTGTGCATATGTTTAGTGCTATCAATAACACCAAAGAATAACACTTCGATTATCAAAATCTAGGATCCTGCCAAACCGAGCATAGCTCAATTGGCATAAGGTTGTGCCTCAAGAGGTCATGGGTTCAATCCTCGCATTAATTAAAATACCGTTGCAAAAAAAAAAAATCTAGGATCCTAGGGGAATGGAACCACGAGCAGAAATTCTGGAGGAAACAAGTTAAAACAATTTACAGAACCTGGAAAGCATTGTAACAGCCCTGTGAATCCAAAATACAATGAAAAATCTAATTATCAACTGATGTTCAACTACAGGTGGAACCTCCTCAATTTATAAAATCCTAAAACCCAAAATCATCTTGATGTAAGATGAGGAAGAATCAAACACAATTCTTTCACAGTAACCACTGTAGCTGCAATACAAATTAGATATAAACATTGATGAGAGAAAGGAAAATTGTCTTACCATCGAAAACACCAAATAGACCAACTATTTCTCCTTCCACGCCATCTATTCGCGTCTCATAAAAATCCTCCATCGAAGATCTCTTCCCTGGAGAGCTAGCATATCCGTAGCTGAACTTTCCATTCTGACTGCCATTAAGTAAAAAGATATTTTCAGTATACCGAGTGTTTTATTGTAATGGCTCATAATGAAAATTAATCAGAAAGAAGAAACGATAAAATTATTAAAAAAGTAGGAGAAATTAAAGCAACGATCTAAGAACGCCCTACAATCAAAACTGTCTATCAGCATAATTCCTTCAACTGGAGCCAGCGTAGTACAAATCAACATTTAATCGCAAAATTCAATTGAAGAAGGGACTATGCATAAATTTCAGAGCAGATAATCATCAAGGAATCTAAAATTAAAGGTATAACGAACCCAATCGATTGAGGATAGTTCTAACAATCGCTTACACAATTAAGGAATAATATTCCTCATAAATCACGTACAAATTTTAATAAGATTCTGTTCTTCCCACATCGAAATTAAAACGAAACCACAAATCCACAGAAGAATATATTTATATTTATCAATCAAAATTCTAAACAGCTATGGATCCACCAGACAAATTTACAAACAAAAAACTACGAATCTAATCTACCTTAATCCCCCGCCGCTTACAGGTGCCTCCTCAGCAGCATGAATCTGGCTAGAGCAAGATAAAACTGAATTCAGATAGCCCATGTTGCCTAGGCTCTGAAAATGCACAGCTCCAATCTCTTCAATCAAAATGGAAGAAATAAAAAGGAAAACAAGCAAACAATATCTAGTAGCTATGGTGACAAGATGCGGAAGCAATAAGCCGTTCTCGCATGCCCGTGAAGTTGAATTCGAACCTGCAAATATATCCACAAATCTTCAGATTTCACACAATAACCAGAAAGAAGCCGCAAAAATGATGCAATAACACGGATCTAATATCTCCAAGAACAAACACGCCATGTGAAACCGCAGAAATTCGGAAAAATCTTGAAACAACGATGATAAATTGGAGCAATAATTACAACAAGAGAATGAACGAATCAACAAGTTAGACCAACGAACAGGAAGAGAAAGGAAGGAAGTCTTTGAGAGATGAGATTCTAGAAAGAGAACGTACCTGGCGGAAGAAGAAGAAGAAGAAGAAGAAGGAAGAAGAATAGAAGGGGAAATGAAAGGAAAAAGAAAAAGGAAAGGGGGGACAGCTCAAGGAGCGTTTAAAGGAGAAAACGACGAGTCCACGGAGAATGGGGGAAAACAGGGGAGGATTCTGTTGCAATTTTTTAATAATTAAGTCAAATTTGCACAAATCAGCCCCCCAATAGGTTTCTTACAATAAAACCCTTCAACTTTAATAAATCTTTCAATTTGTGATTTCTTAAATATTGCACAGATTATTTAATTGAATTTCACTTCACATGTGTAACTGGTGTGAGTAGTTAATGATTTTTCTCAATGACAATTTCGAAAAGGTATGAACCTTCCAAAATCAAAATAAATTAAAGATGAACGAGAAAAAACTTACTTTATAGATTTTTATTTTTCTAAAACGTAATTTTTTTTTTTTTTTTTTTGATGTATGTTAATGTCAAATTTATCATTTTCTATTCACGTATCACACATATAAATCATGAAATTTAATTAAATAATAAATTGACAGTACAATTGCAACCATTCATAAATTACGAGATGATTAATGAAATTAAAAGTTTTATAATTCAAAGCAATTTTTTCAAAAAAATAATTTTATATATATATATATATATTACGACATTAGGATGGATAAGAGGAGATATTTTTTTAAAAAGCATAGTATCATTTTACTAAAAAAAAAATAATAGTAATAATAATTTTAATTAAATAAAAGAAAGGAGTTTATTATTTCTTATTAAAAGAAAAAGGAGTTTGTTATTTTGGTACTAAAAATTAAAAAAGGGTAAGGTCATAGATAGAATTACGCGTCGCCGCAGGAGGCGGTGAGCTTACGGTAGAACTGAGTCAATGCCACCAACCGTCAAAGATTTCGGAATAGCAATTGGAGTGGGGGCCACACCGCACACGTGGCACACATACAACAACGGTACACCACTTTTTTTTGTGAGCCTCAACTACATTCCTAAATTTCCCTTCTTTTTTAATTTATTCTTTTCCTTTTACTTCCGCCCGTAATGTATTATTGTTTTTTCCTTTTTTGAAATTTATGTTAGCTGTTCTAACAATTTGATCCGTGGCAACATGCATGAGCTCAATTGTTGTATATAAATTAACCAGAATTCGACATTAATTAAATATCTTTAAAAATAAAACTAATCTGTGATAATATCTTAAAAAAATATGATGGATTATTGTCAAAAGATAACTTTATATCAAAATTCACGCCGTGCACTTTTATTTTTAGCCTTTCTCGGTCCTAGCTACGATCGAGCATTCCCATTTTTTAGAAAGAGAAAAAAAATTGGATTTAAAAAAAATATATATATTTTTTTTCTTTCTTTCTGTAAACATATGAGAAAATTTAGAGTACTTATCTAAAAAAAAAAAGTTTAATTAATTTGTTTTTTAAAATAGTCGAATTGCAACGGATCTAAGATTTTTTTATTTCAAATCGATAAAAAAAAAAATGAGAATCTCGGAGTAGTCGTGACCAGGATCACAAAAAATACTAAAAATGAAAGTTCATTAAAGTGTATTAGTCTAGATAATTTTTTTTTTTTTTTTTTTTTGAAGGATACTATATTTCGCAATAACTAAGATATGATCTTATTCTCATACTAGCATGTTAATTTTTTTTTAAAAGTATCAAAATTTAGAAGTATAATTTAATCATAATATAAACATAAAAATAATAATAGTATAGAGTACGAGTATCTAATCTATATTGTTATGAGAATTTCCACAAGATAACACAAATTTAATATGTATTTTAAAAAATGTCACGTATTTTTTCAATTTATTTTTTAAGAACAAGTGTGTTACAAATTTTTTTTATTGTGTTTTATACTTCAAAAGTTGTGATTGATTTGAATGTTGTGTTTAAAAATATTTATTTACTTTATGGTACTTTTATGTTACTAATATAAGGTAAATGACAACTTTTTTGGGCCAGTAAAAAATCTAAAACAAATTATTACCATTGCAACTCGAATTTTTTTGGGTTTTTTTTTTTTTTTTTTTTTTTTAGAAAATTCGAACCACATATCTCTTAGTCAATATACATATGTCAGCTAAGTCATGCTCGCTTCGTTTTTTTTTTTTAATTGATTTGTGACGATGTATATTCTTTATTTGTCCAGAGACGATGTATATTCCTTATTTGTCTAGTCTATTAGCATATCGTTGAGGATAATTATTTACGAGGAAGCGTGTTTGAAATTGAATTGTTCTTTAAAAATCTATGATTTTCTTTTTTTAGCTAGAAAATCTATGATTTAAATTGATGTCCTTTTGTGACTATGACATGGTATATATTCAAATTTATATAATATATTGTTAGGGTAAAAGTATACAAATTAAGTTTATTTTTTTTAGTTAAAAAAGATGACACATATATATTTGAAGATGTGTTATTTTATTATATTATTTAGTAAAAATTACCATCTTCACTCCACTCACTTCCTAATTTTGTACAACATTTAATAGTTATATAAATTATAGGATAAATTACATTTTTAGTTTATGAAGTTTGAGTTTGATAGCATTGGGGTCTTTTAAGATTCAAATTCAACATTTTTGTCTTTTAAGTTTGTATTTTTATGCGTTTTTTGTCCTTCCGTCAATTCTTTTTGACGTGGCAACTATTTTTTAAAAATTTTAATTGTTAAAAATTAAAAAAATAAAATAAAAAAATCATTGAAGTCGACTTGGGGTGTGAAATTGAATTTAGGATCTCATAATCACTGGACGATACATCATGTCAATTTAGCTAGGCTGTTGACAAATGTGATGACTACTTATAACAAAATCTCATTAATTTTCCACTTCTCTCACTACACAAATGGTTGAAATGGTGGATATAAAAAGTCAGACTATTTTGATAATTAAGTCAAAGAGAGGTAACCAAATTAATCAATTCTTATACCTTTCATTAATTGTGATTAGATTGCTTAATTGAATTGCTTAATTGAATTGCAAGTGATTACTTGGAAGCAAGCTTGAAAGCATTGGGACAGCATGAGCATCCTTACACTCCAAGCACGCGTCTCCATAGCATAGCTGAAGTTAATTGCACAATTTGTAGCTTTATCATATTCAACAAAATTACCCGTTTTATAAATGTTGTTTGGTGGAAACAAAGACATTTTTACTGCAATATTTAACCACGGTTAGATAGTTTTAATTTTAAACTTTGGAATTTTCATCAAATCAAATCCAAAATCTGATTAAAAGTTTAAATTAACATCAATACACTTACTTGATTTTTAATAAATTATAAGTTTAGTCCTTAAAAAAATATATATATATATATTAATTAACATTCATTTATTATGCTCATGTTGATGGTGACCTTTCAATTTAGTCAAATAGAACTATAAGCTTTCATAATAGTAAAATTTAATTGTGAAATATGGATTAACTAATACATTTTCTATAATTAAACTATAAAACTTTCACACGTCAATCAACAAAGAACAAACGCAAAAAATCTTTTGTAAAAAAAAAACAAAAAAATCTACTAGCAAAACACTGAACCTCAGATTATGCATATAAATCGTATAACTAAATCATAAAGATGTGTGAAGTTATCAACCAAATAAAATCAAATAAGTGAAAAAGATAATTCAAGCTCAACAAACACAAATTACAAATCCATCTAAAAATCATCTAACATCTTACATTTTGACATAATAGAACGTTTGTTATCTCATTCAACTACATTTATTCTCATAATTTATAGTCTGAAAATTAATATTTATATTATTACAACAATAGTCTCATCCACTTTTTTTTTTTTTTTTCTTTCTTTTATATATATATATATATATATTTTTTTTTATGTACATTAAGTAAAATTAGTACATTAATTTTACAACTTGTTCAAATTGATCCTTCATTTGATAGAATTTTAAATTTAGATAGTTACTTTTTTTTTGGAAAGGAATTTAGATAGTTACTTAACTACTATGGTTCTTTAGTTTTTTTGTTTTTTTTTTAAATTATTATTATAATTTTCTTAAAAGAAATTATTATTATTATTTTAACATATGGTTTGTATAAAAAAGATGTACAATCTAGAGTTCATCGACACGTGTGCTCTACCAAGTGGATAACCGATCAAAAAGTCTATGTCTATCAAACCGTTTCTTTCCCTCCACTTTCTCCATGCCATCAAAGGGAGGAGTCTTTCTTGCCCCAATCGACATTCTTTTCTTTTTCTAATTTAGGACTCGTTTATAATCATTTTCGTTTTTTACTTTTGAATTTTATGTTTAATGTTTTATATTCTATGTTTATATTTTTTAAAAATAAAAACCATTTTTTTTTATAACTGTTTTTAGTTTTTAGTTTTCTTTTTAAATAAAAAAAAATGCTTTATCAATTTATTTTTTTTACTTTCTATAAAATGAATAACAAATTATTTTTATAATATTATTTCATCTAATATACGTTGAAGGTAAACTGACAAATATTCTCTATATGTTTTTTAAAGATATTTTTTTAGTAATTAATTAAAACTTCAAAAGTAAAAATTGAAATCTTGAGAGTTTAAGTAATATAATTGAAACATTCGAGAATATTTTATATAAATTAACATATTTTAAAAGCGTTTTTCTAAAAAAAAAAAAAAAAAAAAAAAAAACATAAGTAAAGTTTCATTTCCAGAAGAAAAAAAATAGAAACGTATTTTTTAAAATCATTTTTTTCGTTTTTAATTTTTCTAAAGAATTTTAAAAACGATGGGTTCAATCCTCGCATTAATTAAAATACCGTTGCAAAAAAAAAATGATAAACAATAAACAATAAACAATAAACAAACGAATTGCTTATCAAGGCCTTTTTTTTTTTTTTTTTTTTTTGAATCAGAAAAAACTTCAATATCACAAATTAACACCCATTGGGCTACAAAAACTAATATCAGAACTAACATAGCTTAAAAGCCATCTAGAAAAATTATAATCTCAAACAATAGGGGAGTCTATTGCTAAAGCCCAGCCCGCCAAGTTATGGGCAACCTTATTTATTGATCTGGGAATAAATTTAATGCCAGTGGAATTGAGAGTCTTCATTAATGACAGAATTTCATCAAGAATTGCCCCTTGAGGAGAGAGCATTCGGTCGTGGTTTGTTATCGCCTTTGACAAAACCATGGAGTCAGTCTCAACCTCCAATTTTCTCATCCCACATCTCTCCGCCATTTGAAGTCCCTGGAGAAGAGCTGAAGCTTCTGCCGAAAGAGGGTCCAGTCGAACCAGCAAAGGGGTTGAAGAAGCCACCATGAGATGGCCAGAGGAATCCCGAATTGTGGCGCCCAACCCCGTTTTCATTTCCACCGGATGGCAAGCAGTATCCACGCTTAATCTGAAGGAATCCACCGCCGGAGGACACCAATTTAGACTTGAAATCGCGCCGGTCACAAGAGCTCCCTCGGGTTGCCGAAATCATTGGGTTGAACTCCGAACGGTACTTTAAAACCCAAGCAATCTTCGTTTCGACATCAGGTATGGATTTCTCCAATCTCATTTGGTTGCGATCGTTCCACAGAGCCCAACAACCTACACAAAAATCCCCAATTCTTTTCCATTTAGCCATTCGGACAGAAGAATCAGGCTGTCCTTAATCTGGTGATTACCAAGCTTAAACTTGGGGTGATTGGGGAAAAGAGATGTCCAAATACTTTTAGCCCTTTTGCATTCGAACAAAGTATGTTCAATCGACTCCCTCTGTTTTCGACATTACACACACCAAGGATGGGTCGGAAGCTTATCTAAGGCCTTAGTAATTTACCATTTGCGAAATATGACAAAGATTTTTTATTTCTTAAAAATAAAAAATAAATAACCTCTCTTTCTCCAACTTTGTATGTTCAATATTTTTACAAAGCATTGTCTACCAACCTACAAAACGTAAAACTAAATTCAAATTGTGTAGTACTAAAAATAGTTTAAAAAATATTAAAATGTTTAAGTACTAAAAAAAAAAAAAAAAGTGTTCAAGTAGTATTACTAAAAAAAAAAAGTATAACTAGAGATAAACAATTAGCTTAATTAATTAAAATACGAGGTTTTTTTTTATAGAATTGAGAAATTCAGACACCAAATAGATATAAAATTTTAAATTTAAAGACTAAATTTATAATTTAACTTTAATAATATGTAGTATAGAATTTAGAAGACCACTATCTAAGCACGAAGTTATATAAAATGAGTTTATGTTGCTCAAAAGGTCAATAGTTTTTTTCATCATACCAATACATAAATTCAATTTATTGTACAAATTAAACACATCGTAGGACATTTTTGTCTTTATGTTAGGAAAATATATAAAATAATTAGCACTTTCCTCGTAAAATTTGAATGTGCCCTGAACATGATTCAATTGACATAAAATAAAAACTATTGATTAAGATGTCAAAGGTTCGATTCTCACACCCCGCACATTGTAGAAAAAAAAATTGTAATGTATCATGACATCGTTATTGTATAATTATGTTTTTTTTTTTTACTCAATTTAAACCTAAAATTGTGGCGTAATTTTGTAAGACTAATAATTGATATATAACCATCTAACAATGTCTAATTGATCAAACTTTTAATTTATAAAAAAAAAATTAAATTTGTATTTAATAGGTCATTGACCTATCCAACATTTTTAAAAATTACAGATTTACTAACACAAAAAATTATCAAACAATTATCGGGTGAGTGAGCGCATTACATAGATAGTTTAAAGTGGGAGTTGATCATGCACTTATACAAAAATTTAAATGTATTATTCCTACCTAAATTTCGATAAAAATGAACATAGCTCAATTTACATAATCTTTTTAAACATAAAGTTTAATTTTATATATAATAGTTCAATTATCAATTAGTTTTTAAATGTAACGTTTGTATTAGTCACAAATTAAAAATTTAAAAACGTATTAAATATAAAAATATTTTTTAAATGATAGGGATAAAATAGATTGTAATTTAATGTCATACATGACTAAACTGTATGTATGTGTTGATAACGAAGAGGTCTTGTAGTTCGAATCGCTCATTCTCAATGTACTAAAAATATACTTAAAAAAAAGAAAATAGATTGTAATTTAATGTTAAAAAAATAATTAAAAAAATAACTAAAATAATAAACTGAATTGATTTGGCGTGGGTCATCGTCATGTCATGTCCGCCAGCTCCACTAACTCCAGTCAAAACCGTTGATTCTGGGTCAGGTTTTACCGACTACCTGACCGCATTTATACTTTTATTTGCAATAAATACAAAACGAAGACTTTATATTATATCATTACTGTTATTTTAATAATTTTCAACACAAACTGAAACTCCTCAGTCCTTAATACAATTTGGTGGCAAATGGCACTACTATCAAATTTCTCCATTTTCATATGAAAAAAGAAAAAAATAAAAAGTATCCATTTCCCTATAAATTGTGTAATTTTCTTTTACGGTCCCTTCGCTTTTGATATATTCTTTTCGGCCACGCTGTTTCTACGGGGGCACGTTGGTAAATAGCCTAAATATCATAACTCTCCGCCTACGGAAACGGGTGTTCAAGTCAACGTGTCAACCAACCAAGAAAGGATCTCGTAGTTTTGAAATACCCAAACCGACCCACGTGGCACGTAACCATTTATACTAATCAACCGATTATGTTTTTTATTATTCAACAATTAAGACAGGTTAATTACTGTTAAATTATATTCATAGATTAATACGATAAACTATACTCATATATGAATAGTTTAATAGTTGACACGGATACACATACTGACATACACCTATTAAATTTTTTAGATGAAATAATTACTTAAAAACTAGGTTAAAAACATTTTTTTTTTTATATTTGAGATTTTATAAAAGAAACGATTTATAATATAATTTTTAGTTGGTAACGATATAGTTGTTTTTTTTTTAAGTTACAACTTAATTTTTGTATTTTTTATTTTGTAATAATGTAGTCAATGAGTAACCATAATTTAGGCTTAGTTTACTTACTGTAATGGAATTTGGCTTACAATCGTAATAAAAAAAGCTCAATCTGATTTCTCATTGATGTTGTGTTTACTTGCATGTATTTACTTGCATGTTGTGTTTACTTTTTATTTTATATGATTTAAATGTAATCTTATTTTCATGGGAGGTGTTTACTTGCATGTATTTTTGTAATTTTAGCATAATGCCCTTTTATAGTGTTCATACTCTTGTAGGCACTCATGTCGAAATGTAATATTTTACCGACTCTCTTTGGATCGTTATCATGTACGAAACACAAAGAAATGAAATATATATTACGAATGAAGTTTTAAAAACAGAAGACGAAGAATATGGTAAAGTCTGAAGGGAATGAACTCTTCATTCCCCGCAGCGGAAGCGATTGGAATCGATCTTTTGTTTTGTTTAGAATTAAACTAAAAAAACAAGTTAAGCAAATGTTTTACCTTTGATGAACAATCATCTTCTTGTGTTCCTTTTTCCACGAGATCTTCCTCGCTATGACTCGAACACGGGATCAAGCTTGTGGGAGCTCTTTGAAAGAATGAGAGAACAATTCTCTGCAGAGGGTGTGAGTAGTGTGTTTGACCAACCTTTTGGCTAAACCTAAATGTCTTATTTATAATAAGGCTTTTAGGAATTAATTTTATTTTATAAAATACATTTTAATATCTAATATATTAAAATATGTATTTTATATTTATTTGAATCTTATTCAAATATTATAAAATTAATCTTTTATAATATACTTTAAACCAATTTGAATCTCATTCAAATAACATATGTATATAGTTTTTAATATTAATGTATCATATACATAAGCTATTTCCTCTAATATTTAATGTATCAAATACAATAAATATATTTTACTCTTCTACATTTAATATATCAAATATATTAAATAATAATTTGAATATTTCAAATTTTTATTTCAAACTAAATTGATCCTTTTTGTTACTATGAGCTAGCAAGGAGACCTTATGGACCTACAGATTTATAAGCTCCAATGATACAAAATTAATTAATTAAACTCTTTAATTAATTGACTTTCATTCATTAACTCTAGGTCACTCCACTATAGGCCTAGAGTTGCACTCTTATGCACTGTAGGACAAGTTGTGTCCATGGATATAACCATTACATGCAAGTCGATCCTTCACGAGTTGTTCGTAATTACAGCTGGATCAAAAGTCCGTTTTACCCCTGTAATTACATCTTACACCTTAAGTACCACTGATTCTCTAATGAACAACTTGTTTATGATCCAACCATAAAACAAGTCCCTCTCGGGCCAGTGAGAGGGTGGGGCCCCATTGTTCAAGTCCCGAAATCAGCACTTAAGGGAACTACTCATCTACTTTCCCTATATGGGAAGAAGTGAATTCCATCTTGTGAAACTTATGTTCCCAACTCCCTATTTGGTCAAGTCCCCAAAATGGTAGGCTTATTGAATCGGCTATAAAGGTCATTCTCACCCATACAAATCAAAGGACGAGCCCTCACAGGCAGGAGTTCATAACTCACTCAGGATTAAGATCGAGTCACATATGATCATCCTGTGAAATACTAATCTTCTCAAATAACGGATTTATAAAGAGAGATTATATATTTCGTGGTCCAGTCTTATACAAACTCATTGTATAGGATACCCCCACTCACATGTCTCTACATGAATGATTTGGATCAAATCATTTGTAACAATTACAAAGTGGGCCGTATCAATAGTGTTACCAGGATAAGGCACCCAACCTTATCCATATACTATAGACCATTTAGGTTATTACTTGAACATGATCCTCCCGTATGTCAACTACATACAGTTCAAGATTACACTAATAACCTTGGATTTTATTTATATAATGAATATTATAAATTGCAAATATTAATAATAAAATAATTATCAAATAATTATTAATTAATTACGAGGCTTTAGGGCATAAATCCCAACAAAGTCGACGTTCAAGATTTTTACAAAATATGAGATTTTTACAAGAACATGAAAAAATGGAGAACAACCAAGAAAGAGAAAATACATGAAATAAATGCAAAAGTTGAGAGGTAAGTCCTACTTAATATGCCATGCCATGAGAATCCTATTATGAGGACTTTCTCGGATGTATTCTAAGGGTGTAATATGATTACAAATTACGACCTGAGATCACACTTTCATTACGTTTGCGGTTATCGACAAACCATTCCAATGGAAAAGGAAGTGGGATCCACTATCATAATTACGTTCCATTGATTACGATTGGAATGAAATAATTAAACGCGGCCTTAATTCACAGATTTGATAACATTTATTACATTTGTACGACAAACTCGTAAGAGATCAAATGTGTTTATAAAGTATAAAAACCATGTTGTTACCTAATAAAAAAAAAACGACACTTAACTTTGATAATTATTGATGATACTTTTTATATTCCACTGATATTTATACCAAATATTAAAAAACGTAGATTAATTCTTAATATTATATCAAAACTTTAAATTTACACCAATGAATATATGGACATATTCGCAAATGCATTTATAATCATTGAGTTTTTTTTTTTTTTTTGAGTACATTGGGGATGGGGGGATTCGAACCACAGACCTCGTGGTCGTCAACTCATACATATGCCAGCTGAGCTATGCTCGCTTTGGCTATAATCATTGAGTTTAACTAAAGTATAAAAACCAAATTAAAAAATATAAATACTAAATTAAAATTAAGCTAAAACACAAATTGATAATTTAAAATAAATGTTTTAATATTTACGATAAATGGGAAATAGGACTATTTGAAACCAGGCTAAATTTGCTTTTTAATTGGGCCACACAAGAGCGCCCAGAAAGATTTGGACCTGAGGGTGAAGGTCCATGATTTGATTTCAATGGCTCTTGCTCGGGCCGATCGGACTCCATTAACGACGATCCATTACCTTACACTTGCATCTTCTCCAGTCTTCACCACGGTCTGTTCATCACTGCTCCAAGTTCATCACTGCAAATCAAGTCAATATGAACTTTTCGTCTCCAAGCCAGGGGATCTCCTAGTCGCGATCGATCTCCATCTGCAATGGCGAACCAGAAACAGCTTGATTCAACGCCGTGGGTCCTCGATATCGTTCCTTTTATCGTTCTTATTCTAATAGCTGCTCATGTTCTCGCTGTGGTACTTCAATCTCAATTCCAACTTCTACTTTTTAAATTACATCAGACAGTCGATTCAAGTATGAAATTCATCATTTGATCTCGTAGTTTTGCTTTAGGTCTACTGGATTTACAGATTAGCGACGGATAACAGGCCTCAAAGGAGAAAAGCACATTGACGAACAGTTTGATTTACTGTGCTAAAGATAAGAAGGTTAGTGGAACCCTAATTTGTTGAATGTTTTTCGAAGCTCATAGATGTAATGCTAACAGAAAAACGTGTATTGGTTACTGTACCCAACAGTTGAGAATTATGTATAACAGATCCTTTCTTTAATGCTGATCGAATTAGGTTGCCTCCTTGATCTAATTGATCAGTCTACTTAATCATAGCTGGTCTTCTAGCTTTGTGCCATTTTTTCTAGAGATATTAAACTGTTTCTTCAATTTCCCTGTTGTCGATGCTCTACTGTCAATTAGTATTGAACACAGTGTACATCTGTAGAAGCAATGCTAGAAACTCAGAGTTCTTAATAAAGGTTGCAGTATTCAATGAATGACTATACTGTCCGCTTCACTCGTCAGTTCTTAACTATTCTATATGGAGGGAATTATAAAAGTTAAGCTGGATTGCTATTAACAAACCCTATTGACGCAGATTTGATATTCTTACTTGCACATGTAGCACTGCCCGTTCCCTTGTGGAATAATGCATTTCAACTGAATAACCCAAGATGCACAAGGTTGGCACAGAGGTCTTAGATCTCATTTTTCAGAAGTTATATGATATGCCCTCTGTTATTAGCTCTCTTGTCATAGTTATAGCTTGAATATGTTTCCTATCATCATGGGTGATTTGGTCAATAAGGGTCTTGAAAATAATAATTGGTTTGAAGGGAATGTGTTAAACTTCAAACCATGATTGCCACCTACTTGGGATTTAATATCCTACGAGTTTCGTTGACAACCAAATATATTAAAGTCAGGTGGTTGTCACATGAGATTAGTCGAGGTGTGCGCTGGCTCGGACACTCACATATATCAAAATTGAAAAATGAATATTTGTTCATATTTTTTTCTTTTTTGAAATTTGTGAATGTCTGTGCCAGCTTGTGCGCACCTCGACTAATCTCATGGGACAACTGCATGGCCGTACAACATTTGGTTGTTAAGAAAATTTGGAGGAAATTAATTATTAGGTAGGTGGCCACCAAGGATTGAACCCATTCCCTCTAGGAGGGTTTTAATAGTCTCAAAACTCTTCTATGTTTCTATTTCTCTCACTGTTATGTTATATATTAGCATGTACTATATATCAGTATATTCAACTGTAGAGAGGATCAATTCTATGTTGGTTTCCCTCCCCCTAGGTTTCTGATCTAGACTTTATAGTAGGCCAGTAGAATATTGAAACACGCATTGAAATATCTATCAAGAGTTGTATCTTGTGCGGATGGTAATTCTCTGTCTCTTTTTTGGGTTTCTGCGTAAGAAAATGAATATCTATTAGTAATGGCTTGCATATTCTATACTAGCTTTCTGTCAGTAGCGTATCAAAGGTGACCTCTTTGCATTTCTTTATTTTAATTGTCTTGTTATGAACAATTTTTAATTTCCCCGATCATTTGACTCCTAGGATTGGCTAAGCTAGTCACAGAGTCATATATCAGGTAGAAGTTTGTTTTCAATTTTAATATGTTGATCCATTTTACACATACAGTTGGTCTATATTTTCAGCGTTGCCTTCTATAATGAAGTTGCTGTATGATATAGAACTATGTGATCGATCTAATTGTCAAGAAATGGTTTAATCCGCCGTTTTAATTTAAAGTTTTTAGCACTTTTTTGTTTAGCATCTATAGAGCATGATGAGAAAACTAGTTTTTAACATCTTGCTATGTAGATTCTTAAGCCATTTACTTCTCTGTATATTTTAAAACCTGTAGATTGGTTGTTCTATCTTATTGTTATTGCAGTTTTTGTTTACTTTAGCTGGTCAGTTGATTTAAAATATAAGGTGCTGTCTAGGTGTTTCAAGTATGGAATAAGTTGGCAAGATAGTATATGATTTAACCATCTTGATTTTGCTATAGAATGTTTTAAATGTTGAAAATTTAGTTGGCAAATTCTAGACCTACTATATCTTGGGGAAGGGATGTCTATGGTTGAAGCTTGAATTTTAGGCCTATGAGACCATGCTCTTTTTTTCGTATGGAAACGTCATCATTTAGTGAGATCGGATACACATATTAATTTTCTCGAGTCAGTTAACAGTATCATCTTGATGCAAAGTACAAGTAAGAGATACATGATTGATAGAAGCAAAAAACAGAGCGTTTTGGGGTATGACATTGAAGCCTACCAAAATCATGGACAATGAAAATCAGAATTTTGAGTGAGTTTATATTTAGGAATGTTATATGTGCAATGGGAATAAAATAATATTGTTAATTAGTTTAGTTAATTAGCAATTAACTATCCTACGACTTTAGAGTGACCGTGTTCAAACTATGGTGACCACCTACTAGTTTCCTTGTCAACCAAATGAGTAGAGTCAGACGGTTGTCCCATGAGATTAGTCTAGGTGTGGGGCAAGCTGACCCGGACACTCGAAGATATAAAAAAAAAAGAGTTTAGTTAATTAAAAATATACTTTTGACATGTGGTCTTTTGCTCTGTAATTCGAAGCCTTCTGGTTTGATTCTCTCTGTTGTTGCTTCAAGTTTGTGCTTCAGATCAAACTAACATATCTCCTTGATGTGATCTTCTTTTTCCAACTGAAAATTTCTTATCTATTGTTGATCCAAATGAGGTTTTTAGGATTACATTTTCAATGATCTCTCGGATTTGGATTACCAAATTAGTTTTTCACACTGTTGATTCTCCTAACTATAAGCCATAAGGTAGAGATGACATTGACGTTATTTTAGATCGACCCCGAGTAGGATAGAAACTTTTTGTTGGAAACAAAGTTAAGATTGGAGGTGGGGAAAGGGTTTTTATTTATTTTTATTATATATTTATATTAAGTTTCTTCCCAACTGATTTAATATTGAATTATTGAGTATATATATATATATATATACTAATATCAATGATGTAATGATGTGAAGATGGAGGTTTGAATTTTTCTAATATTTTATGAGTATTTATAAAAGATATATGAGATATAGATTAACCTTTAATATCTATATCGATTCCTCCCATTTACCGATATATCAACAAATACAATTGAACTAAAATTTTCTCCCTTGATTGTTGTAACTACATAAGAATTGCCTTTTTATTTATTTATTATTATTATTATTTTGAAATAAAATAATTGTCTTTGAATTGATTGCATATTAGTTGTTTTATTTCTTTATTTCTTTATTTATTTATTTATTTATTATTATTTTTTTAATAATATGCGTGAGGGATTTAAAGTTATGCATATTCTTAGCTTCAAATATAGTTTCCATACTAGATTTTTTGTATTTTGGTCATTGATATTTAAGGTTTGAATTTGTATTAATTAATTAATTAATTAAATTTTTTTAATTTTATGTTTTATTTGTGTACTTAAGAGTCTATGATAAAAACTAAAAATTAATGAGAACGCAAATTGTGCCACTTTTGTAAACCAAAAACCATTAATAATATAAGTAATTATTTACAGAAATTAGTAGAGGAGGCCAATTTCTATATTTGTTTATTTCGTATCAAATCAATAAAGTCCGTGTTAAATTTTAAATGGATTCATTATAGTTTATTACTAACATTACCTTTGGATGCATTTAACCGAAGATCACATCAAGGAGATATGTTAATTTGATGGGAGTTTGATTATTTTTAAAAAACAGATTAATGACAGCATTAGTTATAAAATTTAATTAGAGTTAACAACTAATAATTTTGGAGTTAAAAAAAAATGGAAGTTTTTAAAACTTAGGCATTACAATGAGAACAATTTAGAAGTTTAGAATAGAAGTAATACTTTTAAACTTAAAAGGACCATAATGTAAATTAGGCAAGAGCAGTTCAAAATTACATTTAATTTCCCATAAATACATCATTACTGTGGCTATTCTCAGCTCTGAATTACAACTCCAAAAAAAGTCTAATCTGCTTATATTTTCTGGGGGTAAAATTTCGTTCAGAAAATGGAAAAAAGAAAAAAAGGAATAAATAAATACAGGAAAATCGGTGATAAAAGTAGAATCCCGCATTTTGCTTGAAGCCAAGGCTTCCTTTCCCTTTCTCCCCCCACAACAAAACTCCATTTGTGCGATTTCCAATTAAAAAAAAAAAAAACAAAATGCTTCCCATTAATCAAAATCACCGGAGAAAATTCTCCGACGCCGACCATTGGATCTCCGAGTCCATCAACGGCGGATCCTTATGCCACGTCGACCTGCAAAACGGAACCAATGGCTGGTCATCACCTCCCGGTGACGTTTTCTCCCTCCGCGCCAAAAACTACTTCTCGAAACGACAGAAATCGTCCGCCGGCGATTACTTGCTTTTCCCCGCCGGCATGGACTGGCTGAAATCCACTTCCAAAATGTACAACGTTTTGGCGCGTGAAGACAATCGCATCTCTTCATCTCTCAATCGAGCCCAAGCCGAAGGAAAATCGCCGATGAGCTTCATTTTCGCTGTCAATCTTCAAATCCCCAGCAAGGACGAATACAGCGCTGTGTTCTATTTCGCCGCCGAAGAACCGATCCAGACCGGTTCGCTTCTCCACAAGTTCATCCACGGCGACGATACCTTCAGAAACCAGCGGTTGAAGATCGTGAACCGGATCGTCAAAGGACCTTGGGTTGTGAAGAAAACCGTCGGAAATTACGGCGCCTGTTTGCTCGGAAAGGCTTTAACGTGCAATTATCACAGAGGTTCGAATTACTTTGAGGTCGACGTCGACATCGGCAGCTCGGCGTTGGCGAGCGCGATTTTGCGATTGACATTGCATTACGTAAGCGCCGTTACGATCGACATGGGATTTCTGGTAGAGGCGGTGTCGGAGGATGAGTTGCCGGAGAGATTAATCGGTGCCGTTAGGGTTTCTCAGATTGAGATGGAGACCGCGGCGGTGGTTGAATCGGCCGCCGAATCGCCGCGTAGGATAGAGAGTGCCATGGCTGATCAACCGCCGAAATCGAGCAACGACGACATTGAAGAAAAGAAATTGTGATTCTTCTAACGTAATAAATGAATACCGGAACAACAAAAAAACAACCAATCTTCGAAGTTTCGAAGTTTTTTTCTTTTTTCTTTTGAAGTTTTATTTTTAATATTGAATTCGAGTGACAAAATCAATACTCGCTATTAGATTTGGATGGATATGGTTTTTGTTACCATTGTAAATAGCAAAGTTGAGTGTCAATTTAATCTAAATATTTCAATTTTAAGTTATCATTTAAATTAAATAAATTTTTTGTTGAATACAACTAAGAGCAAGAGATTTCAATTTCCAGACTTCAAAGAAACAAACAGTAATGTCCGTTGTGTTTGGATTATCCTGAGTTTCACAAGATTTTTTTTTGAAACTAAATACTACTTTTTAATAATAAATTCTCTAAGATCGTGTCTATCTCTTTTTAATTTCGGGGTACAATTTGTGTGTAGAGAATTTGAACCTCTAACCTCAACTAATAAAAATAATATTGTCAATTATCACCAGTCATGTTTATGTTGACAATGTCATTTCTTATTCCATAGTTAATTTCATTAATGTTCCATTTTTTAATTATTAATGTTATTATAATATTTTTATTAAGGTTCTATGGCTAAATTTACAATAAAAACACAATTTTTGTTAAGTACTAATGTGCATTGGAAAACTGCTGCTTTCAATTTTTGGAATATAAGTAATATCCCTCTAAATTTGGAAAATTGTAATTTTTTTTTTATTATTATTTGTTTTTTTACTGGAAATGTACATTGGAATACGTTTAACACACCATTTATCCAAGACTAAGCCACTATAAGTTTTGTCATTACATACAATTAAAAAAGAAAACATAACAATTAGGAAAGGTTGCAAATTACAATTACAATAATATGAAGCAACAAACAAGAGGCCTTTAATCCTATACATTTTTTTTAATTTCTTTTCATAATCCAATTTCTTATTATAAATATATTTTTTTTCTTTTCCACGTCATTATCCCCATAACAAACCTACTCACATATAGTTAAAGGCTTATAGCCCTCTAACAACCATTATAACCAAACCCAATTTTCTCTCCACCGACATCGTAAACAACTTGCAGAGTTTTCTGCTGCACGTTTCCGATAATGGCGATGGAGCTTGGATCTTGATTTCCGGCGAACGCCAAACAGACCTGCGTCGTCGATGCTCCGTACAAGATTCCGGTGCCGTCCAGATCCAGTTCCGTTCCTCCTTTGAAAAGAATCGACACTTTCGGGATCTCCACGGTGCTATATTTGCTCAGATCGTAACACGTGTCGAGAATCGAAAGCTCCGGCGCCTTCGGATACGCCGCCATTCCTTTCTGAAACGCTGATTTCAAGGCGCTGTATGCGTCCGGCGGTAGCCGAGTGATCACCGTGCCGGAATCGATGATTGCGCCGGAGGTCGAGAAGACCGACGGTGAAATCGGAATCTGAGTTCCGCCGACTTTCATTCCGACGATGTCGAGGCCGTAGAAATTCGCGACGCCGTGTGCTTTTGTGATCGGCGTGTATTTCAGAGATCCGCCGCCGCTGCCTCCGCCGAAGGTTAGGTAGCCGGTGGAACTGGAGGATTTAGGGAGGCAGTAGGAGAAGATCTGGCCGTACTTTTGAGCGGTCTGTTTGACGATGGAGATTTGGTCCTGGCCGAGGCCGATGAGACCGGCGGCGCTGCCGAAGAGACCACGGTTGTTTTGGCCGCAACCGAAGAGGAAATTGTTGATGACGTCGTTGGAGGTTAAGGTTAGGGTTTCTTTGGCGAAATATCCGACGGAGAAAGATTGATCGCCGTATTGTATTCCATAAATGCACGATTTCGCGGCAGAGCAACCGGGCTGGTTCCCTGTATTTTCACAACATTAAATCTTAACAAAAAAAATAAAATAAATAATAATAATAATGAATAGTAACCATTTTTAACATTTTTTTTTAAAGGGAATTCTTAGCAATTTTTAAAGTGTTATATGTTACTCAAATTTGGTTATCAAATTTATTGCTTTTATTTATCTATTTAATCCTTAAATTTTAGAAGATTTATAGTATTTAAATTTTTTTATTTATTTTTGGATATATTATCTATTTTTGACAAATAATTTCAAAACTCTATTTAAATTTTGAAAACTAAAGTCTGTTCATTTGATTTTTTTTTTTTTTTAAAAAAATTATACCTTTTTTTTTTCACAATTTATCTATAATTGTTTTCATCAATTTAGCAAGCATTTGAATTCCTTAAAAAAAAAAAAAAAAAAAAAAAAAACTGTTTTTTAGTTTTCAAAATTAGGATTGAATTTTTAACACGTTTAAAAAGTAAATAACAAAACAAACAAATTTAAATTAGGTGTTTATAAACTTAATTTTCTAAAAAAAAATAAAAAACTATCAAATGGAGCCGAAAATGTAGTTTTTATTTTTTAAGTTTGTTTAAGAATTCAAATATTTTATTCATAAACGAAATTATCGGTAGATAAATTGTGAGTAAACGAGTTTAATTTTTAAAAATCAAATGACGCCTGTGTAATCTCCAGATAGTATAGAATGTTACTTTAAGATGTAGTTTTTTTTTTTATAATATATATATATATCGAGAATTTCGTTATATATATTACAATATGTTGAAGATTGAACTTAGAATTTCATGGTCACTAGCTACTAGGCCATACGTTGAGCTAATCTTGTTGGTTTTTATAACATATTTCTAAACTTTAAATTTTGTGTCCATTTGCCCCTAATGATTAACAATGTTTAATAAGACCGGAACACTTCAAAATTTATGATGAATTTGATGTCAAATTTAATTTTTTAAGCACCCATTTACTCAAACTATAAAAATATAATTATATAGAAAAATGTAAATTTAGAAATTTGATAGAAATTAGATTAGGAGGTTAAGTGAAATAATTACCGGTGCCAGATTCAAGCTGAGAGCATTGAGTAGAAGAACAAGTGATGTTGGAATAAGTGGTGGATTGGGAAGGAGCGAAAACAGGATCCTTTTGGCTGTAGCAATATCTCGCGCATGGCTGGCACTGTGTCCACGTCAGATCGCTCCCCGTGTCAAATATTAGCGACAGGTATTTCTTTGGTGACCCCAGTGCCACGTTCACTATGTAGTTCCCGGACCCTATGGTGGCGCCGGACTTCGCCGGAATTTTTGTCGCCTTCGACGCCCGTAATTGATCAATTCCTTTGAACTCCCCTGAGAATTTTGAGTGAATGAAATCCACTCGACCCTTATCTCCAAGGAATATTTCCGCCTCCGTCGGAGCTTTTGAACCTCCGCCGGCGCACGGCCCGTGCCTGTGAATCACCTCCAGCGATGCCCATGACTGCCTTCCCAAACCTGACGTATGGGCTGCCGGCCACAAAAATGAACACAAATTCAAAACAAAAAAAAATATACGTTTTTTTTTTTTTTTTTTTTGCGTTTTTGTATTTTCATTTAAGTTAAGATTTAACCCTAAACCATTATAATTCAATTTAGTTCATTGTAGTTGTTAATGATGCTAGGCTATTTGATTGATATTCGGATGGGTTAGCATAAAATTAATAAAGCTTAACTACTAATTGTTAGAGTCAACAATTATTTATTTATTTTTTTATAATGAAAAAATATTATTTTCTCCAACTTGGCAAAAAGACAGTAGTGGTCAACAACAAAAGATTCCTACGAATGGCATTCAGGATGTGTTATTTATTTATTTTATTTTATTTTGAAAAGAGACGTGTTATTCTTAATTTGACAATTTTTATCTAATTAACACATGATTTTTGGGTCCAAATTCTTCAATCATGTAATTAAAACCACAATAAAGTTATTTTGGCTCAATAATTAAGACATGTATATTTTCTTGGTAAAGATGAAAGTTTTTTTTTTTAAAAAAAAAGTGTAAAGATCAAAGATTAAATCTACACGTATTAAAAAAAAAAAAAATGTCAAACAGGACTTATCCCAATTGACATAAACTTGTCAAGAGTTCAATCACCACTTTATATTAATTAAATATCTTTGAAAAAAAATAAAACAAAATAAAGTTATACTCTTTAAAGAAAATGTTTAAAAAAAAAAAAACTTCTTTAAAGAAAAAAAAAATATTATAATTATTTCGGCATGACAATGGGCTATTATATGCATGATTAAGAATGATTTGGGCTTTACGTGGGCCAAACCGAAGGGGTTATTTTAATAATGGGCCTCAGTAAGGCCCACCTGAAGGGGAGTGATGGTATTGGGAACGCAATTATAGCGACGGCTTCAGTTGGAAATTAATTACATTTTACATCAGCTGTGCGGAATATTTGCAACAACTGACGGTGTACTTTTTTGTCTTTTTGTACTTTGGACTCTATACGTAACAATTAATTTTCCAATTCTAAAATATTCTAAATATGTGCTATTTTAATAACTATTGTCTCCCCATCACTCATTTCCTAGTTATATTTTAATTAGATTTGTTTGATAATGAATTTATTATTATTTATTAATTTCAGAACATTAAAAATATTTAGCAAGATTTTAATTATGATTGTCCTTTTAAATATAAAAGCTATTCTTTGAAATTATAAAATTTGGTAAAGATCTTAAAAATCTTTATTGCAAAATGCATTACACGTAAAGAAATCACTAGTAGTTAAATATAATTTTTAAAACTAGAAAACGAAACCCTTACAAAAGGGTAATCAAAATCCTTAATTAAGCCTAAATTTTGTCGTCATATTAAAATAATCTGCAATAATACAATCAGTCTTTTCTTTCTCTCAAATTTGGACCCATTTATTGACTTTTGTTTGTTCTTTTTAAAAAAATAATTTTTAGCCACAAATCAACAACCCACCCATAATTTTTCTTCAAACTTGACAAAAGAAAAAGCTGAGAGCCAGACAGACAGACCCAATTGGTCTTTTATCTTTTATTTTTTTCCTTAGCTAATAATTAAAAAGCAATAAAAAAAAGTGAAAAAAATGTTTTTTTTTTTTGCTTTTTAGTATAGACAATTCAAACTATAAAATTCTTAATTGCTGAGCCATGCTCGCTAAAAAAAGATTTGATAGAAGTATTTAAGGTTGTAAGAAATTAGTCATGGCTAATCTTAAGACACGTAAGCATATTATTAAACGTAGAAATTAATGGGGATTTGTGCTAATTTAACATAATATAAAAATTCAAATCCCAAAAAAAAAAAAAAAAAAAAAGTCACATTCTTCCCTTGATTTCACACATATTTCGAATTTCGGGAAAATAATCCATCCGCATCGTTTAAAGACAAATCAATTTTCACCATAGAAAGAATATCCTTTTTATTTTCCAATCACATCATAAAAAAAAGATCAAATAAAAAAATAAAAAATAAACAGAAGATTATCTAAACAATTCGCACAGATTTTTTTTTTCTTTGAACATCATAGAAATGTAATTAATAACACTGCGAAATTATATAGAGAATAAAATTAGAGAGATACCATCGGCGGGGCGGCGGCTGCAGGCAGCGGACGGAAAAAGGTCGGCGAGTTCGACAGTCAGTTGGTGGGCGACCGGCGAGACTTTTCCGGCGAAAGAGTGAAAGAAAAGGAAGCAAAAAGCAAAGAAAAGCATTGAAGAAAGAGCCGCCATGGATGAGAATTTGAGAGCTCACAGAGCTCTATTGAGAAATTGAGTTTTTTCTTTTCTTTTCTTTTTTGTTGATAATGGCGGAAGTGGAAGGACGCTTAAGCCCTTTTTAAATAAGGACGACGAGCACCACTTTCACAGTACAAATAATACAATTCTGGATTATTATTATTTTTTCTAATTGTTTTACGTCATACATCTAAAAACAACTGAATTTCATCACCCAAAACTGTAATCCACTGTAACCTTATCGTAGACTCTCATTTGGAGCTCACCAATAGTTGAAGCACACGTGGAAAAAAAGGGTATTATTGTCATTTTGCTAATTCAAAGCAGTGAAAGGGAGTGATTAGCCCATGCAACAACCAAAATTATGTGCCCTCCATCAATTTAATTACATTTTCATTAACTAATCTTGATATTTAGTGCTATCTATAATTTATAGAATTTGGCATCACCTATATGATCTATAATCTATTAATTTATAGAATTTAATTACATTTTCATTAACTAATATTATTTTTTTTATAGAATTTGACATCACCTTTTCGATATCGTTTATTTCTTTTGTTTTTTTGTCGGACCTCAAGAGGTAATATATGTCAAATTCTTATGTTTTTTTCGTCGATTTAATTTTTTATGAATTTTGTATTATAATTTACTTATTTATTAGTTAACATTAATATTTGCAAAATAATTACATATAAGAATAAATTTAATTGATGTTTAAATATATTTTTTTTTTGACAATATGTGGGAGGGGGAATCGAACTTGTGGCCTTTTAATCACAATATCGTACTTTATACCTGTTGAATTATATTTATTTTGACAAATATATATTACTTTCAGTATTAGCTGAAAAGAAAAAAACGCTAATTTTAGTATTTGTTTTTAAACTCTCTAATTTTAGTATTAGTTACTTTATTTCCTATTGATTTTGCCTTTATTCAATAGAGATATAATAAACTATTCATATTATAAAATTAGTGATCTGAATTTAATATTTGTAGTTGGAGATTACATTAAATGAAACAAAAACAATTCAACTTGAAAAAAAGTGTGATCAATTATATTATTTTAAAATGTAAATTGATGATTCAAGCTTCTAATTCAAGAAATTTATTAATATTTTTGTTGGTTAACATTCGTACTACAAATGTAAATCGTGAATAGAATAATTGATATAAAAATGTGGCCTCAAATTTATGGTTTGTGGTTCGAATCTCTCCATTCTCAAATTAAATTAAAAAAAAAATCATCGGTTCATATGTGAATATTAATATTTAATATATTTGAAAGAAGATAAAAAAATATACTGTTGAATTATGCAACAAATAAATAAACTATTTTTTTTTTTTTTAGAATGTGTGTTTTTTTATTTAAAATTGTCATATAATTCATTTATTTCTCTTTTTTTTGGTTCTCAAATTGTAGGCATATAAATGAATAATATTAAATATATGTTGGTGTTGAAAGGTGATGATATTAATTAGACATTGTTGAGAGTTTAAAATTTATTGGATCTAAAATCAAAGAAGATATTATTTTGTTTGCTCAATTGGGGGATGATTCATTCTTTGAAGATAATTTGCTTGCTCATTTACCAAATGAAAAACTTTGTAAAAGTTAAATTAAAAATATAATTAAATAATTGGGTTTTAATTTGGGAGAAGACTTGTTGTTTTGTTTGTGGCCAGCTTGTTCCATAATTTGAAAGGTGAAAGAAAAATTGTTGAAGGGATTGTGGGACCCACCAGTCCCACTTGACACGATTAAGCTAACAAAAGTAGTCATATTCATTCATCACGCAATCATGGAAGCCGTAATCACAATGGCTAATTTTTTAATTATAACAAATAAATAAATCATCAATTTTCATGCTTATCTAGTATTTATAAACTTTCTATTATTTCAATTATATATATATATATATATATTTTAATTTTAGGTGACAATTTAAATATGTGATATTTAAAAATCAAAAGAGTACGATTTGAGGCGCAATGAATTATTATAGTCCGTAAAATAATAAATAGTAAATGGTTAAGTGTTGAATTTTTAAAAGAATTTATAGTTTTGTTAATTAATTAATAAGACCCACAATTAAAACCAAAATATTTTTTTTTATAGAAAGTTTATGAATTAAATAACAATACTTGAAAATTTTAGGATAAGAATGAAATAAACATGTGAGAAAGAATATTTTACTTAAAAACAAAAAAAAAAACAAAAAAAAAAAATAGCGAAAAAAACAAAAAATAAAATAAAAAAACAGAGGGAAGGAAATTACTAAACTTTTTTTAAAATTTTTTATTCTAAATAATTTTCATCCAATTTTTTTTTTTTTTTTTACAAAATTAAGACATCATAGTCACGATACCTCGTGTCTTTGTTCTTGTTGACAATAATTTTCGTCCATTCAATCTAGGCATGTTTTCTTATAAATTGAAAAAAACATCGATTAATTAGAAATATTTAATCCGTAAAATATGGTTGATGTATTAAACTTCAAATATCCTATGTCTTTTCCTTCATAACAAATTAGCTATTAGCCAAAGCGAGCAAAGCTCATCGGGCATATGTATGTGTTAACAACCAAGAGGTCTGTGGTTCGAATCCCCACCCCCAATCTACTCAAAAAAAAAAAAAAAAAAAAAAAAAAAAAAAAAAAAAATAAATACAGTTGAAACAAGCACATCAATCAATTGGGATTTAACTATTGATGATTGATGTGTTAAAATTCAAATATATCCTTTGTCTTTCCCTTTTATTTTATGTGTTTAAATTTGTGAGAATAGGGTGATTTTCATTTAAAGTATAAGTAATTGTTCTTTATTAATAAAAAAAAATTAGCCATGCTTTTTAGACCACTCTCAAACTTACTATGGATAACCAACCGTCATTGTTCAATTGACATGATATATAAACTAGTGATTCGAGAGGGTCCCAGGTCAGATCCCCAGTATAGTTCAACCGAAAAATATAAATAATTTTTTTTTATCATATATATGTCAAAGATTTTAATCCCACACATAAATTTATAATTTATTTAATCAAAACAATCCGTTATTAATAGTACTTATAATTAATACGTTGTGCCAACATGGACGTATATTTTATGTCTTCTAGTTTTTACATCACCCATGACATTAATTTCACCCATCATTTGAAAAAAAAAAAAATCAATAGATTTTTTTTGAAACAATTTAAAAATGTAATTTTTTAAAGTTTAAAGACATAATTAAAAACTTACTCGGAATATATATATATATATTATACCAACTTGAATTTTTTACTTAAATGACATTTTTATATATATCTAAAAGATTGAATTATAGTTCATCAAAAGTTTGTGTTTTATTTAGTATATGATTTTTTTTTTTTTTTTTTTTTTTAGAAAAGTATATAAATTTTTTTAAATGTCTAATATGTTTTTAAATTTTTTATTTTGTGTCCAATAGTTACCTGATTTTTTTTTTAATTTCGTATCTAATAGGTGACATACTCGATTTTTTAAAAATAAATTAATCTTTTAGTTATAAATTTGAATTTTATGTAATGAAATCCTAATTAGAAAAATCTAAAATTTAATGACTAAATTTATAATTTTAAAAGTGGACTTTACTAAATTTGTAATTAATCTCATTTAGAGAGTGAGAGAGGGAGACTGATGAGGAAGAGGAACTGAAATGTCCAATCTAAGGTGCAAAATTGGCCATTACAAACTACAAAATTGAATTCCTATTGACCAAATAGCATACACTTAATCCACCAATTATTTATTTATTTTTATTTTATTTTACAATATGTGCGAAAATTCGAGTTTGAGATATTTTTCTCATAGTTTATACATTATGCGAGTTGAGTTATGCTCATGTTGGTACCAAAATTTGCACCCTTATATGCTCTCCACATTTTTATTGTATTCGGATTTATATGAAGATATATTAGTTTTTACTTATTAATCTCCTTAATATAAATATACATTTTAAATCTGTATAAAGTATTGTTTTCAGGAAATATGAGTTTAAATTGTAGGAGAAAAACACAAGTTACAGAAACATGAGTTTATCTAGGTCGGATTTTGTTGGTTGGTTGATGAAAAAATAATACGAGTATAAAATCTAGATTTTTTTTTTATTATTATTTTATGTAATTTTTAACCTATGAAATCAAGTAATAAATAGCTTCCTAGTTTAGGAAAAATAAATACATATCAAATATAGGTTCAACTTTTGAATTTCGATAACACAAAATTAATGTCACTGATGGAGCTTATAATTTATATTACACTTTGATATATCTATATGATCACTTGTTTAGAAGATGATTGAAAGTCACACTTGCAATATGACTGTCCATTTCTAATTTGAAATCATACTTTTTTTTTTTCTCTCTTTTATTTGTCAATTTCATTTTTTCATTTGAAAATATTTAATTTTCGTTCTCTTTCGATTGGTCTTTATCATTGATAGATATTGAACAATTTGACGTAGTAATCATCTCAACACTGTCAAATTGTCAAATCTTTTATTATATTTTACACTACTCGTCAACAATAATAGAGATCATGAAAATCGATAGATTAAAAGATGAAGATGAAGTTGAAATTTTAAAAGGGTTAAAAAATGAAATTGACACTAATAATGTAAAATTCATCATTAAATTAACCTTAAAGAATGGAAATCAATACTGGTTCTGGTAAATCTATAGAATATGAATAATATTTAATTTAGGTGAATGCCCTAAAAAAACATATCTATTTTTTTTTAGGATATTGAGAGGATACTTCTGTCCATAAGTATTGAACATATTGTTAACAACTCTTAACTGACCTTTATTTTCATTTTCTTTTTTAAGAATGACCCAATATTTATTTAAGTTTCGTTGGATAACTATTTAATTTTTAATTTTTAAATATTGTGTTGTTTTCTTATTTTTTTTTTGTTTACAATAATTTTCATCTTTCTTAAACAAACATTCACTACAAGAATTTTTGGTTTCTCTCAACGAACAAAAATCGTCGGTAGAAATCACAAAACCGTCGGTACGAACTGTCGATAAAATCCCATCAAAAGAATTTTTTTTCGACGAATTTTTTCTTACATCGAGATAAGTACACAGTTATCTCAACGGTTTAGTTAAACTTAAACTGTCGAAACAACCCTTCTAAGTTAAATTTTTTCTAAAATAAAAAACTATTTTTTTTAGTTTTCAAAAAACTTAGCTTTAATTTTAAGAACACTCGTAAAAAGAAGATAATAAACCAAAAGAATCTACGGATGAAATGAATCGTTTATACCAATTTAATTTTAAAAAATTAAATGATTATGAAACAAAGTCTTAAGTGTATATAATCCTAAATTGTTAAATAGTAATTACATCTAAAGACTAGAACTTTTAAAATAATAATAAATATTATTTTTAGACGGATCTTAAATAAATTGAATTAAAACTTTTAATTCTATTCAAATATATTTTTTCTCGATCAAAATCATAAGTCAAAATCCACCTGTGAGATTACAAAAATCAATTGTTTGAATTGTTGTTGATTTTGTTGCCTACTAATATAGGAAGAACAATTATTATTTTTTTTTAAATGATAGGAAGAACAATATAAAATGAAGCTGAGTGGGAATGATATTTCTCTATAATTCAACTCTTTTTTATTCTTTAATTTTATCCGTGAGAACATATATTTTTAATTTAGATCAGGTTTCCTTAACTTTTCAGGAATAAAAATATGATATTTACTTGACAGACAACATTCCATTACAATTCTACCAACACTTTGTCAGATATATGTTGATTGAATATATAGACTATTAAAAAAAAAAAAGACGATTGAATAGATAACCTATAATAATATAATTGTTAGTTAATTAATATGTTACCCACATGATTACAAACTATAATAATAACAATAAACACTAAAAAAAAAATAATCATTTTTATCATTCTGCTTTAATTCCATATTAGCCAATTTTAAAATTTTCCTTTTATGGACTTAAAATAAACTTAAATGAAATATTGGTAGTAATTCAATTAATTAAGACATATATTTTTTATTAAATAATTAAAAAAAATAATTCATATCTATAAATTCAAAATAATATTAATAATTAAATCACACGAAATTTATTTAACAACAAAAATCAGGACATAAAAATCAAAATCACTCAGTAAAATTTAGAGAGAATCGAAGTATTTTTTTTTATAACATGTACACCTGTACGGTGAAGAATTCGAACTTCTAACCTCTTAATCACTAATTCGTACACTATATCCGTTGAACTATGTTTATCTTGACACGTTCAAAGTAAATAATATCATATTATTGTACAAATGAGAATTCATATTTGTTATAACTTAATATGAATTAAACTCTCTCATAATACTCAAATGTTTTGTCACAATATTCTTTTTTTCCAAAAAAAAAAATATTCACACTCAATACAGAAATAGGTATGAAAATCCAATTAAAAAGATATTGATTAAGTAGCTTAATTAATCAGACAAATTAAACGTAAATTCCATTTCCATCACAAGTAAAAAAAGGTTTCATAATTGTTGGGAAGAAAACTAGAAACCAAACGATGTCCCAATCAAGAGTGCGTAGAAGAGAAGCTGAAAATGACCCTAAATTCAAATGCTTGTTCCCGATAAGAATCACCTAAGTGCTTCTGTGGGCCCACCAGAAAAAAAAAAAAAAAAACATTTCTTATTTTTTATTTTTTTTTATTATACATTGTGGGTATTTGTGGGTTGGAGAATTCGAATTACAGATCTCTTAGTCTTCAAGACATACATATGTCAGTTGAGTCATGCTCACATCTTGGTCGTCAACATATACATATATCAACCGAGTTATGCTCGCTTTGACAAGAAAGAAACAAACTTTAATCTAATAATTTGGTGATATTAAAACAAAAAAAAATATCTTAATTCTAAACTTAATAAAGACTATTTGGAGCAGTGAATGAATAATTATCATCGTTGGTTATAATAGTTGTGAATAGTAAAAAAGTCAGTATGATTATTTTATTGACGATGAGTTATAATGTCTACCAAATTTAAGTTGGTGCCCCCAAACACCCATAATATTTTAAAATTTTAAGTTAGATCCTTTGTAAAAATAAATTGGTAAGAAGAAGTGTGAATTTTCTTTTTAAAAGGAAATCATTAATAACAAAACTTGATATATTTTAACACATGAAGAAAGTCAGTTGACGATTATATTATTGTTTTGTCATGTTCTTTAGAAACTTATTTAGAAACTATTTGACGTATGAAATTCAATTCATCATATTTAAAATATGACTCATTCATCAACACTTTCTTTTTTCTCAAGTAGTGGTATATCTAAGTTAGATACACTCGTATCTCCAAATATGTTAATAAAATAATAATTAAATAATTTTTAACAATAATTTATTTAATAGGACTTAATTGAAAACTTACAATGCCCCCATTAAAAGATAAAATTGGAAATTTTAAGATTTTATGGATCACGAAATTGAGAATTTCCTAAGAAATTGTGGGTTTTGGTAGGTCAATTTTGCACTTTGAAGTGGGCAGTGGAAGAAAACACACAAATGTGAGAAGTGGTTTATTTCCATCCACTCATTTCTCCACAATTGATGGGTTTCATTTTTTTTAATTATTATTTATTTTTTAAATGTGAACGAAAATTTAATCTTTTTGGAAAAACACTTGCTATTCTGCTTTCGTATGAATATCAAACAGCACTAAAAAAAATATATATATTATTCACACATCAAACTCAATTCCACATATGAACGCACCCTGCTCTTTGTTTTCAGATTCCACATTCTCAAGTCTCATTTATATATTCAGAATGAATTGCCATCAATTATACTAATAGGGTCACAATTTATTTATTTATTTATTTATTTTTGAAAATGAAGCTTATATACCCTATTTATATGTTTTTGTTATCTACTTCTTATTCAGGTTTTCAAAATCAATCTTAAAAAAAAGTATTCAAAAATTTCATTAGAAATATGAAAATTATTGTAAAGGAATTGTGAAAAAATAGTACAGTATTTAAAAAAATTAAAAACTAAATGATTATACATCCGATTTTATAAAGAATACAGTATAACTAGGAGGATTCGAACCACAGACTTCTTGATCATCAATATATACATATATCAGCTGACTCATGCTTACTTTGACTAAAATTTATATTATTTGATGTATGGGTTTATAATTTGTAAAATTATTCTATAGCGTGAGATGCGTTACAATTTATTATAAAATCCTCCAAACTGAAACTTAGATATTCTAAGATCATTTTTTAAACACTGATTTTCTTTCAAGTCGAGAAATAGATTAATAGATACATTTCATTGCACTGATTTAGACATTCGTAGTGATTGATGATTCCTAAACACTCTAAATTTTATTTCTAAATCAGCTGTAATTTCTAATCGAGATAGATAAATAGACATATTTCTTTGGACTGACCGTCGACCGAGAAATTTGGAGAGTGACTGAGAATTGCCCATAAAGACTTGAATTATTTATCAGTCAAACATTTGGATTTTTGTTCTAATCTCGTAAGTCGTAACCTACAATTCAATTTGTGACAATACGAAGAAAAAAAAGGAAAAAATTATTCTTTTAATCAGTTGCGTTTTACTGTGGGGAGGACCAATGAGTCGTTATGGTGGAAGCTTGCAAGTTGCAACTTTATGACTTTAATCTTTTTTACTTGTCTTCTTTCTTGTATGTGAAAGCTAATCCCATTAATTTTTTCTTCTTCTTAGCCTTTATAGTCTAATTTTCACACTTTTTTTTTTCTCGATTGCTTGGAAGTTTCTTCTTAGGTTTTAATCACATTACATTCATACTAATACAAAATTCCCTCTCTTTATGAGGTAGAATCTTTATACCTTTTTTATCCAAGAAAAATAAATTCTCTTTACCTTTTTAATTTAATTTAAGTTAAATAAAAATAATAATACAATTTTGCTTATATCCTCCAAAATGTATAGATTAAAAAAATACAATAAAGTCAACATGCACATAATTCAACTAGTTTGTGTAACCTAGTGACTAAGAGGTCACAGATTCGATTCCTCAATTTCATATGTTGTAAAAAAAAAATCACCATAAAAAATTGTTTAAAAAATTCATCTTTACTTAAAATAGAAAAAAGCTATTAAAAGTAGAATTAAACGTTTTTATGTTTCGAATTTTTTTAAGTACATAGCACATAAAACAAAAAAAGAAATTAAGGAGTTGGAAGATCTGAAGGACTATCATGTCCACCCATGGCGGGTGTTCTTCAATCCAATTCTTTAAATGCTTATAACGAGCATGAAAACTCAAGGTATGAGTGGAGTTGACATTTCTATTAAGGAAGAGGAAACCCGATGAAGCGTTCATTTTTGTGTTTGAATAGCATCAACAAAAGGATAAATATTATACCATTGTTGAATTTTTTACTTCGTGTCTGTCCTCTTATGCATATTGAAGGATAAATTTTACTTTTTTTTGTCCCAAAATTTTTTTTTTGAAAGTAGTTTGATTTAAGAATGTTGTCGATATTATTTTGGAAAAGACATTAAAAATATATTCTTTACCTATGCTTTAACAAATATGTCACTTGCAAGTATGATCGGTCATAAAAATAAAAATTGACCATCTTTCTTTATTTTGTAGCTTTAACTACAAATTTTATTGACCAAACGTGTGGAGTACTACTTTTATTTCCTCATCAATTCATTTAAAAGACTAGAAGAAATAGGTCAACAACTTGAAAATCAAGTTTTTCTTTCTTTACAATCTAAATTTATATACAAAAGTACAAAGATTTTAAAAATTATGGAAAGTGGTCAATTAAATAGCACTTTATCGCGTATCCTATCAATAATTTTAGCCATATTTAAAATTCACAACACATACCAACATATTTTAATTCGAGAGTTGATTTTTTAGTCTGAAATTTCTTTCTAAAAGGCTCAATCATAGTCTTCGTCATTACTGTGCTGACTGGGCCTATATATCAAAGCCCAAATATAGGCCCATTTAATATTGGATGGACTCTGAAAGTTTATGCCCATGCCCCATCTCGAAGACTTTCTTTTATTTATTTTTTATTTTGAGTACTCCATCTAGATGATGCTTTTTATTCGTTAGGCTGATATATTTGGTGGTTCATTAGACTTAACATTAAATTTTAATATTTTTTTTCACATCCAATGATCCAAAATGGTAAAATTAACAGTTATCAAGAGGTTAGTTCAACTAACCTAATGTTTAACTGGTAAACTAGTAACAAAAATTTCCAACGTTGAAATCTCTTCTAATTTTTTATATATTATAAATAAATAAAAGGGAAAAAATCAATTTATACCCCTAAACTTTGAGGGTTGTATCAATTAAAACCCTAAACTAACAATTGTATCAATTTAAACCCTGAACTATCATAAGTGTATCAATTTACACCTTCTGTTAGATTTTATTTGAAAAAAATTAATTTAAACGGGTGGAGACTTATGATTTTAACAATTAAACCCATAAACTTTCATAAATGAATCAATTCTTTAAAAGTTTAAGAGTTTAATTAATAAATTACAAGTCTCCACATAGGTAAAAACTTACATTTTTATACTAGAGGGTGTAAATTTATACACTTATGAAAGTTTAGGGTTTAAATTGATACAATTGTTAGTTTAGGGTTTTAATTGATACAACCCTCAAAGTTTAGGGGTATAAACTGATTTTTTCCCTAAATAAAAATATCTTTTTGTTTTTTTTACTTTTAGATTTGTCTTATTTTGTTTCTTGAACTTTCAAAACGTCTTTTTTTAGTCATTCAACTCTATGTATTTCATTTTGGTTCATCAACTTTTAAAATGTATATTTTAATTCTTAAAGTTTAGAAAATAATCATTTTAGTCATTATTTGCAAAAATATTTAATTAATGAGAGAATTGAACCCATGACCATAGTGACGGACACAACCTTATGCCAATTGAGTTATGCTCGATTTGTGATGGATGGCTTAATGTAGTTGGATGCCATCCATTCACATTTTTTTTTTTTTGGCTATTATTTATTTATTTATTACGATTATTTTTGAAGAACTAGAGATTTCATCACAAACAATGGAGCTATATTAAAATTAACTAGATTATATTTAATCAAATAAAAATTATTGCATACAAGAACAAAAAATTAAGTTTTTTTTCCACAAAGAAACAAATAAATCCAAGTATATTATACATTACATACTATTAAGTATTTTCTTCCAATTCTCAAACATTATTAGTAGAACAAGACAATCTAATTTCACCTTCTTCCCCACTTTTAACTCCAATGCTACTAAGTTTCAAGAACGACTCAGCCCAGTTTTCAAAAAACCCAATCTGATCCTTCGCAAGCCTCTCCACCTGAGCCCTCGTCCGGCCGTCGCTGATCAGAACGGAATCCGACTGAAACAGCCCTTTGTGCGACATAATGTTTCTGTAGTACTGATTGTCGAACACATTCCCCGTTGCCGGATCGTTGTCGACGGTCACGCCGGAGGCGGCTCCGGCAGGGCACCGCCGCATGAGCTCGTCGGCGTAGGCGCCGTCGAGAGAGGCGTCGACGAGGGTCTGTTGGCCGTTTGGGCCTCTTCTGAAGCGGTCGCTGAAGGCGCTGCAGTGGGCGGTTCCGATTGTGTGGGCCCCAGAGAGGATGACGAGATCGTCCGCCGACAGCCCTTTTGATGTGAAGAGTTTCATCATTTGGTCCACTGAAAAGCCTGTGTCGACGATGTTTGGTCGGACGTTTATCGCCGCTGATATTCTTCCATCTCTCCGGCCGGTTGTGACTTCGACTGAGGGCCCACCGGCCTGCGGGAAGGATAAAAGAATGAGGCGATTGAACAATAAAATTAATTGAAAGTAATTAAAATAAGTATATATATATAAGGAAAATTGTAAAAGATGTTAGATAAAATAATTAAAAATATAACATTTTTTTTAAAAAAATTGCGAATATAACAATTTCTATTATTGATAGCATGTTCTAAAAGTTTATACTGATAGTAATGCATTGTTGATAGTTGTCTTTTTTTTTTTTTTATAGAATTTTGTCAGAATTATTTTGGGTCTTGCTTATACTAGTTTTTTTTTTTTTTTTTTTTTTTTTTATAGAATTTTGTCATAATTATTTTGTTATATAATATATATATATATCAAATTTTACCCCTCGACTTCAAGTTGTGTCAATTTGGATCATTACCATTTTGGTTTTTTAAAATCAAACTATAAATACTATTTACACGTACGTGTTTGATTGGTTTGTTATTTATCTTTCACATATGTTTTTAAAATTCAATCTAAATTTTGAAAAAAAAATAATAATAAAAAATAAATTAATAATAATAATAATGTAATTTGTTTCAGAGTTCTAATAATTTCTTGAGAGATGAAAATTATTATAAATAAATTGTGAAAAAACCAGCATTATTTTTAAAAGTAAAAACAAATAAAAAACGGAGTGGTTATCGGGTCTAAGTATTGCAATTTAACAACAAAAACAGCCTAAAAATTGCATAAACACATTAAATTCAAATAAAATAAAGTTCAAATATAAGTTTATAATCAATGCACAAATTAGGCCATCAAATACTTTTGCAAAAAACGTAAATTCAACAACAACAAAACTAGCTCCAACGTCGTTTTTCTCTAAACATTTATCAATTTCATACCGTACATATAATTTATAATTCATTTAAATAATTCATTAAACATATGATTTGTAAATAATTTAATGCATCCAGAAAAAAATTAACGATATTTGGAGTAAGAACTTAATATAGGGTTAAAATTGTAACAATTTTAAAGTTTAAGATTAAGATTGCGACACTTATCTAAGTTTGATATGTAGTTCACTAAAATCGAAAATATTATGGTAAAAATTGATACAACTTATTAAATTTTAGAGGTTAAAATTGATTTTTTTTTTAAAATAATTTTCACAATTAAATTTACTTAAAGCATTTTTAGTTATTCATCATTATTCTAAAATTATATTTAAAAAGTGTAGTCCTTAAGTTCTTAATAGCACACCAATGAGCATCACTCAATTGTTATCCATCCAGACTAAGAAATAAGAAATTAAAATCTCCGTATGCTATGAAAAAAAAAAACAAAATCAAGAACACTATTTAGATACTATTACAATAACATTTTACTATTTAAAAATTAAAATTAAATAAATTGATCCGAGGCATAATAATTGAGTATGAAATAGTGATAAATTTAACATAATAATTGGACGTATCTTCTCAAGCTCCGACATAATTTGTCACGTGATAATTTTTTTAATTTTTTAATTTTTATATAAAAAATACATTTTTTTTCTTTTGGAGTGAACTTCAACTAGATGAGTGTAGCCTCAACTACACCCAAATCTCGTCCAAACCCAATAGATTCAAATTATTTTGGCTAGTTTTAAATCACTCAAAGATATTGATAACATGGCGAAATAAATGTTGATGGGACGAAAACTCACAAATTCAACGGCATCTCTAGCGGCTAAAACGACAACGTCGGCACATGAAACAGTTCCAGGACAGAAAAACTCGAGGGCTCTCTTAGCTGAATCAATAACCTCAAATCCTCCAAGTGACCTATTTCCCGGATCTGTTCGTTCGGTTCCGTTTCCTTGGAGCAATACAGAAGCGTCACATCCCTGCCAGTTTGACCACATTTTAAAACAATTCTATAATGGAAAAAATCAATTTATAAACATAAAAATAACTCAATTTTTAATTTTTAATAAAAAATAAACGTCAACATAAATATAGCTCAGCGTTAATGGACATATATCTCTACTTTAAATTAAGTTAATAAATTTATCTTTAAATTAAATGCTAAATTACATCAAATCGAATCAATTTAATAGAAAAATCACTTTATTCATTATTAAAACCTACCACAAAATTATACAAATGCAAAAAGGTAAACAAACTTGATTAATAATCCAGCTAAAAAGTATCAAACATGCAACGACACAAAATCAGTACCCTCAATAATAATTAATAATGTCGTTCAACTCTACAATAATGTAGTCAACTAAAATAAAAAAAAAAAAAAAAAAAAAAAAAAAAAAAAAAAGTAACCCCACCGAACATAAGTCAATTGACATAATGTTATTTGGATTGATGAAAGTTAAAAATTAATTCATATTTATTCACTAAGCTAAAATTCAAAGTTAAGTTAAAATAAAATAAAATTATAGGACGACTCGTTTTAAAAAAATTGTACCAGAAGTCAATTTAAAGTTTATATTTAGTGGATATAACACATTTTAAAAAGATTCGTAAATATGATACATCATTACATCATTTAAGCTGTCAATTTTTTATTGAGACTAATTTTTGACATAATTATCATTATTTTGGAATTGATTGTTATTTATGCAAGGAGCGAACATTTTAATAAACTTTTGCTTGATAAAACAAATAAAAAATACAAATTGGCGTTTAATAATGAGAAATCAAATAAAAGAACATCAACAAACACTACAGTGAAAATAAACAGAAAGATCAGACAAAATTGAAAAGAAAATGCGGCGTCGTTTGATCAAAATTAACAAAACTGACCTCAACGAAACAGTCATGAAAGAGCAATCGGAGGAGCTTGCCGGGGACAGAGGGGTCAACGGAGGAAGCCGATCTGACGGTGTTCCTGACCATAAACTCCGCCGCGGGACACGTGGCAGCGTAGAAGCCGAACGATAAGTCCGCCGCAGCCGGAATAAACAAAAGAAGAAGAACGTAAAACTTGCATACGATCTTCCGATACGACGCCGTTTTCGCCATGGAACAGAAAAAAAACTGTCGTATTATGAAATTGTACTCTAACTGAACATGAAGGTTTCTTCTTTCTTGGAGTAGCTCTGGTTTAGTCTTGGCTTAGCACTATAAGGAAACATATAAATAAAAGAGAGAGAGAGAGAGAAATTAAAAATATAATTTCTTTAAAAAAAAAAAAAAAAAAAAAGAGAAATTAAAGAGAAAGGAGGCAAATGTATGTAGAGTTATTTAAAGCGGCATTGAAGAAGTTGGGTGGTGGCAGTGTTAAAAATCACACGTCTTTGAGGAGACATCTTTTCGTCTTAACGCCAAACATTTACTCCTCAGCGATTCCTTCCTCCTTTTTTCGCCGCCCATTGGAAATTTATGCCTTACCTATGCCACCAAAATATTATTATTATTATTATTATTATTTTTTAAAATGTAAATTATAAAATTAATCTATTAACTTTAAGTTTATGTTTGGTCATTGTATTTTTACAAATATTTGATATATACTTAACTTTTAATTTTGGGTAAGTTTTTAAGAGTGTACTTAGTTCGTGATCTGACGAACATAAATTTGAAAAGAAGGAATTCAACGAAAACATTTAGACCCCGTTTGATAAGCATTTGATTTTTAATTTTTGATTTTTTTTAAAATTAAGCCTATAAACAATACATCCCTATGAATTTCTACAACAACTTTCATTTTTTTTTTTAAGGAAACATTAAAACTTTTAGCCAAATTAAAAAAAAAAAGACAAATTTTGAAAGTTTTTTTTTTCTTCTAAATTTTAGCTTAAATTTTTGAAACACTGTAAAAGAGATGAAGGGAGAATTGTATGACTGACCCCCTATTTTAGCCCATTTGTTAAGCTGACTCGGATCTGAAAAAAAAAAGACAAACTGACATTTTGCTTGCGTCAGCTGAGCGGGTAAGAAACTTCTCGCTAGGCACATTTGACTTCATTTATCCATGAAAATTCCAATACTGTCTTTTCTGCCATTGTTTCAAAAACTCCTGATAAACCGCCTGAAAGACTTTCCGTATTTCCCATTCGAAAGAATTCCTATTTCCCGAGTAATAGATAAACTCTCGTTTAAATTAGAATATTACTTAAAAACATGAAGAAAAAAAAACGAAAAACTGTATTAATGAGTAACTAGAATCACTAGAGCGATCGGGTATCTAGCGAGAGCGATCAGGTATCTAAAAACTAGAGCGAGTAAGTGTATAAGAAAATAGAACGAGTAAGTCTATTTTGTTTTGGCAATCCAAGAGCGATCGAGTATCCAAAAACTATAGCGACCGCCATTTTTTTTAAAAAGCGACCGCCATTTATTTTTAAAATGGTATTTATTTTTTCCTCTCGCTATGTTGCGGGTTGCCTAGAAAAATTAAAGTGATGAGGGTACTATTGGAACAAAAATCCCCCAAAATTAATTTTGTATTCCTCGGGATCCTCAGCTGACGCAAGCAAAAGGTCAGTTTGCCTTTTTTTTTTCAGATCCGGGTTAGTTTGACAAATGGGCTAAAATAGGGGGCCAGTCGTACAATTCTCCCAAAGATGAATAACACTACAAAAAAAATTCATAGGAAAATGTGTTATTTATAGGCTTAATTTTCAAAAACAAAAAATCAAATGGTTATGAAACGGGACTTTAGAAATTGGTTCTCAGTTTAACCAATTCTTGAGTTTTTTTTTGTTTTTTTACCATAAGACTAGTTGTAATCACTAATTATTATTACATTGAATATAAACTATTATTAATCCTAATGAACATATTTTATGGTATAATTTTTGTATAAATATTATTTAATAATATTATATAATTTATAATTCATTATATTATACACATTTTAATTTAATAAAAATGAATTGAGTGTTATAACATGAAATACTTTATTTATTAATTTGTTTTTTTTTTTATCATTTTAAATATATCTCTGCATTTTCAGATTCAAAATATGGATATTCTCAAAACGAAAAAAAAATTGTTTAAAGAATTTACACGTTTGGATCACAGAATCCGAAAAAAATTTTAAAAAACAGAATTAAGATGACATACCTAAACTCTAAAATAATTAAAATTGACTGGAATACTAAAATGAATAGACGAAATACCTATTAGACATAAAATTGAAAAGTCGAAGACTTACCCAACAAAAAAAAAAATTGAAAGTTTAAAAACTTATTAGACATTTTTTAAAATTTATAAACCCAAAAGACACAAATTTAGAAGAAGAAAAAAAATGAAAGTTTAAAATTCTATTTTTAAAAATGAATATTACTTCTATGTGTAAAGTGGATGAGAATTCTTATTATTTGACTTTATGACTTGGTGATTTGATTGTGGTTGTAAGCATGGTATTAAATTTTCGTCGACATGTCGACATTTCCACATATTTATAGCTTCGTCGACAGGGGTGAATCGACATTTCCATCAGACCTACAAAATCGATAAAATATTAAAAAAACAACAACAAAATGTAACCTAACGTGAATATAATATTATAATAACTATATTTTAAATCATTTAAAAGTGCAAAATGTTTATTTATTAATTTTTAATATATATTTTTAAATAAATATTTTTTAAAATCTTACAGAAATATTCATCGACATCGACATTTTATCGACATTTCTATAAAATTGAGACCTCGGTATTTCCGTCGACATTTAAATCCTTAATTGTAACGGGTATGTGGATGTCCATACAAATATATTTTTTGGATAACAAATTCTCCATATATATTTCTCTAATGATATGATTTCTAACATAGCACGATGAGTTTGTTTTTTTTTTTTTTTTTACCAAAATATTTTATACTAATGAATATATAACGTCTTTTTCACTTATATGCTGTGAAATTTTAGTTTGACTCAAAAAAAAAAAAATAATAATAATAATAATGTAAGAGCTCCTACTCACACTAGATAAACGCAATTATTTTTTTATACATAAAATCAGATACTAAACGGACTCAATGTTGAAAATATTTGTAAGAAATATGTAATTTGCTATAAGTTTGTATTTTGTTACAAGAATATTATTCAGGTATAGAGTTTATTTTTTCTCTCTTTCTTTCACATATGATGTTTTATACCTATTATATTTGAGGGTCTAAACTTTCATTTATTTTTCAACATAAAATTGAATATAACTTCTATTTGTCTTATGATATTTAATTAAAGTTAGATAGAAGAACTGAACCTCTAACTTCTCAGTCAAGACATGAGTTTATATCAATTGAACCATGCTCGATTTGACAATTGAATATAACTTTGACTTATATGTCATGTACAACTCAATACCCAAATAGATATGATGTATATGTTTTTTTTTTCCTCTAATTTTTAAACTTACTTTATGTCTATTTGATATACAAACTTTAAAAGGTGTCTAACTAGGTTCCTAAAGTTTAAAGTTTGTGTCTATTTGATCCCTAAACCTTAAAAGACATATTTTCATAATATTTTTTTTATATATATTTTCTTTAATTGATTTGGGTTGTATTTAGGTTTAACCTAAAATAGAATGTATATACTTTATTGGCATTGAGGTTGCTCGAAATTTCGAGGGTATTTTATTTGTCAACGTAAGTACACTTTTGATATCATTTCATAAACGGAGCTCTTAGGAGTTAAACCTGCATGACTTCCAATTGAGCAAGATCATTGTCTAGCACTGGTTATTGACGCTTTGTTGATTGATCCTGAACAATATGGCGTCTAGTAGGACGTCTCATATGCTTGTCCTTCCGCGACTTGACTTGATTTATGTGGTGCACATTTTAGTCCAATTTATGCAAGCACCACGACAAGAACATTAAGATGTTGCGGTTCGTTATTTGAAAGTTGTCCGGGTCAAGGAATCCTTCTTAGCTCTAATTGTGATCTCTCTCTGTGAGGCTGGTGTGATTAAGATTGGGTGAGTTGTCCATTAACTCATTGTTCTCTCACCGGTTGACTTGTGTTTCTTGGTGGTTCCTCTATCTCTTGAAAAACCAAGAAACAACAAACGGTGTCTCGTTCGACACCAGAGGTCGAGTATCGCTCCATGACATCTATTACGTTTGAACTCAAATGGTTTAAAGCATTATTTGGGAGTCTTGGGGTGGATCATCCTCATGCCATAAATCTATTTTGTGATGGTCAATCAATATTACATATTGCTCAAAATCCAGTTTTTAATGAACGCACGAAACGCATTGAGGTGGATTGTCGTTATGTTTATGACGTTGTTCAGGACGACATCATTCAAACAATCATGTTACTACCAACGAGCAACTCTTGTAGATATCTTTACGAAAGCCTTAGGGAAACATCGATTTATTTATCTTCTTCACACAAGTTGGACATTTGCGACTCCATGCTTAAACTTGAGGGAGAGTATTAAAAAATATTTCCATAACATTTTTCTTTTTTTTATATATTTTCTTTAATTTATTTGGATTTTGTATTTAGGTTTAACCTAAAATATAGATTTATGGATCTTATCCTAAATGAAGAGACAAGGAAATTGATTTCTTTAATAATTCCTTAAACTTTCATTTTGTTTCTAATACATCATTGACTTTTCAATTTGGTGTGTCTAATGGATCATTCTTCTATTCAACATTTTTTAAAATTAAAAGAACTATTAGACATAAGAAAAATTATGATCCCATTATACATAAAAATTAATTTTATATCTAATGAATCAGTTAATTTTTATTTTATTTTTTGAATATGCAAGATTTATTGAACACAAAGCTTAAACAATTTTTTTTAGCGTTATTAGCACTCTAACCAACTAAGCTAATAGGTCAATTGATAATTAATACTCATTTAGTATTATCTATACAATATACTGATTGCTTGGAATTGAATGATTCTGTCCTAAGTTGGTAAATTAATTTCCAATTTCAACTTTCACATGCATCTATTTTTGTCAAGCTCGTGACATGATATATTAAACACTTTTATATATTAATCAAATCTATCTAGTCACCAGAAAAATCGAAGATTTGTTAGACACTAAATTAAACTATGTATTTAATATGTTTTTAAATTTATTTTTTAATTATTTAATTAAATATAAAATTAAAAAATTTACTGTGTTTTATATTTTTTTTTTTTGTTTGAAAGTTAAACATCTATTAAAATAATATTTAAATTTTAAAAATATACCACACACTCAAATTCAAGAATCTATTAGAATGTATTAAAGAACTAGTAGTATCCCAACAAAGTTTAAATTATCATAAAAAAAAATGGTTTAATACTCTACTTTGCAATTGTTAAATTTGTGTATTTTTTTTTAGTACAACAGGTATGAAAATTTGAACCTAATGTATCAATAATAATAATAATAATAATAATAATTTGAACCTACCACAAAAGAGGTAACTATCAATTACTATTGGGCTGAGTTTACTTTGTCAACGTGTAGTTTCTTAAACCAATTTGAGTACAATTCTTACGACCAAAAGATTGGGGATCCTTGGTGCTCGTTGAACTCAAAGTTTAGTAATTAAATTTACAATGACTTGTTTGGTTGGTGATTTGAAAACAAAAAATCTAAACAAAATTGTATTTTATGTTTTCAAATATTTGTTTGTAGTAAATTATCTTATATAAACCATAAAACTAGTGGTTGTCACTAACTAAGGGCATGTTTGGGAGTGATTTTGGAATGACCAAAATCACTTTTACATGCCCAAAATCACTTCTATCTTAAAATTGTGATGTTTGGCAAAAGGTGATTAGTGATTTTTGAATAATCAAAAATCACTTTGAGTGATTCCCGGTCAATCACATAGGAGGTGATTTTTGTAGTGATTTTTTGTGGGTGAGGGTGAGAAATTTATTTTTGAAATGGTTATTAATTTAAATTAAAAATATTGAAATTGATATATATAAAACTTTATGTACTTTTGGTACTAAGAATATTTTTTGCTTTGTTGGTAAAAGTAACATAAAAGTGTCAGTTTGCCTCTCCTTCAATCCCAGGTTCGAATCCAAAGAATGTTGCTTTAATTTATTTTTTCAATTTTGCAATATATATATATACTTTTAAAACCCTTAAAACCCAGATTCGACTCCGTTAGTTTTAATTTGTTTTTCAATTTTGTAAAATGTATATATTTTAAAATAAATAAATAAATTGTAATGATATTAATTTAAAATATATATATATAATTATGGTATATAATTACTTATTAAATAGTTAAATAATTATTTACTTAAATAATTTCTCAAACTATAATTCCATTTTTTAGAAATTTAATAATTTTAAAATTATTTCTAAAGAAACCAAACATTAATAATTCAAAATCACTTTTAATCCTATAAAAATAATTTCAATCCAAACATTAAAATGATTATATAGAAATCAATTTTATAAAATCAATTGTAATTAAATCTCTTCTCCTAAAATCAATAACTCAACAATCACTCCCAAACATGCCCTAAATATGAGGTTGAATATAAATTATTATTGACTCATTTAGTGAACATATTTTTATGAAATTTTACAATATCATATAATTTATAATATGTATTTTAATTTAATAAAAATGAATTGAGTTTATAATCTAAAATGAAGTATCTATCTTTTAAATATAATTCTCCATAAAAAAAAGGTTGGTTGCACAAATAGCAATCAGGCCCAAACTAATTGCAAATTTAGCAAACTTTAAAATGTTTTGCAAATATGGCAAAAAAATCTGTTTCTATCACTGATAGACTTTATCATATCACGGATAGACTATTTGTGATAGACTATTATCACTTATCAATGACAAAAAACTATAAAAAAAAACTAAGGTGATCAGCGATAGAAATTGTCATATCCGCAAAATTTTTAAAAACATGTTATATTTTTAATTATTTTATTCTAAATTGACATCGGTTACAATTTCACTAAAAAAAAATGTTGTTTTCAGCATTTTTATTGTTTGGATTATATAACTCGAAAACAATTTTAAAAAACAGAAGCATAACAACACAATCTATAGACTTGGTGAATTTGAAAACATAAACCAGGTAATCAAATTACCCTAATTTATCAAGAAAAAAAAGAAAATAATAATAAATAAAACGATCAACTATCAAGATAACTTGTTGAAAATTCCACATTTGAAAGGTGAGGGAGCTCATCTACAATATAACATGCATGAGTTATTCCAAGAGCTCATCCTTAATATAATATGCATGAGCTACTCCGAAAATTCATCCAGAATATAATATGCACGAGCTACTTCAACCACAATGTCTAATAATAACTATGAAGGTATTTGGACGTTAAAAAGAAAATAATAAATAAAAAAAATAATCTATGAAGGTACTTCGCTATCTTCACTGTTGACTCGAGAGAGTGTGTGGTTCAGAAAGCTGCCCGACTCTTCTAAGCAAACAAATATTTCACGCTTCACCTTCAACTATGTTCATCTTCGTCCTTTCTTCACCATCCCTTCCGAACCCTCATTCCTCCCCTCCGCTTCCATGGCTTCGCTCCGCCCATTTCTTCCTATTTCCACTTTCTCACACGCGCCTAAGCCCACGCGCCTCGCCAATTCGCTTCTTCTTCTCCCTCCGTCGTCTTCCTCTTCATCTCCGCCGTTCAAATTGATCGTCTCAAGAAAGAGATTCTCCGTGCGCGGCGGCGCCGAAGTTGCTGCTCCGATCGGCGATCTGAAGGATGACGATGATCGGACGGTGGTTTTGAGTCCAGCGCCGGACGAGGAGCTCGGCAGTGAAGCTGCGGCGGAGTACGACTGGACTGAAGAGTGGTACCCGCTGTACTTGACGCGGAATGTGCCGGAGGATGCTCCTCTAGGGCTCACTGTCTTCAATAAGCAGTTGGTTCTGTACCGTGACGGAACCGGAGAGCTCCGCTGTCATGAAGATAGGTGCCCTCATAGGTAATGTTAAAATTCCCCAAAATTGAAAAAAGTAATAGGCCAATTGAAATTTCATTCAAATTCAAATTAGAAATCAAAATGGATATTGCTACTTTCTCATACTTATATTGTCTGGTTTTAGGCTAGCAAAGCTCTCTGAAGGCCAATTAATCGATGGAAAATTGGAATGTCTTTACCATGGCTGGCAATTTGAAGGCGAGGGGAAATGTGTTAAGATTCCTCAGGTAATAAATAGCTTCTACATTCATAATGCTGCGATATTGATCTCTGATGGATGTGTGGAAGTTGCTTTTAGTTGATTAAAAGTAATTTGGTATGATTTTTGGTATTTGAACTTTTAACCTATTGAGAATGTTTTTGATGTTTGCCAAAGCGAGCATGGCTCAGCGGGCACAAATATGTGTAAGTATGTGTTGACGACCAAGAGGTCTGTGGCTAGAGAATGTTTTGATGTCTTTGAGCGATGCTCAATTTGACATCTTAAGTATATTATAGGTTAAACACGTAAAGTATTACTTTCAAAAGTCATTTTAAAACTTTTCCCTTTACACTAATCAAGTGCTTCCCTTACAAGTAATTGTTTTAGAAGTGCTTTTAAAATAACTGATTTTAGCAAAAGAATCACTGTACTCGAGTATTTGGTTCTACACTGTTAAATGTGTCTTAAACTCTTCTCATAGAGCATTTGGGCCAAAAGTACTTTACAATTGCGCTTTCTCACAAAAATATATTTAAGTGCTTAGTATAAAAGTAAAAAAACATTTTTTTATCGTGAAGAAGTAGCACACACTCCCAATATTTGTAGAATTTTCAAACTCATTTTTTATTATCTAATCAAACACTGAAAATTTTGAAAACTGCTTTTCATTGGCTAAAAGTACTTCTTACCCAAGTCACCCCAAATTACTCTGTCAGCAAAATAAATTACATTGTTTGATCTCCAACTACATGGATTATTGCCTTAGATAAACCCATCTTGAACTTCGCTAAGAGCTCTTACACTACAGCTTCCATCAGATGCCAAGATTCCTAGATCAGCATGTCTAAGAACATACGAGGTGAGGGACTCTCAAGGAGTTGTATGGGTGTGGATGTCCTTGAATGAGCCTCCAACCCTAAAAAAGATACCATGGTTCGAGAACTTCGATCGGCCCGGATTCCGAGACATTTCATCTGTTCACGAGCTTCCTTATGATCACTCAATACTTCTCGAGAACCTTATGGATCCTGCACATATACCTATCTCCCATGATAGAACAGATTTCACTGCCAGAAGGGAAGATGCTCAGCCACTAGGATTCGAGGTTACCGAGCGTACGGATCGCGGTTTCGCTGGTCGATGGGGCCGAGCTAAAGATCAACCATTGCCAAACTTCGTAAGGTTTGAAGCACCCTGTGTCCTTCAGAATAACAGGGAAATTCCCAAAGAAAAAGGTGGGATGGATTACTTTACAGGACTTTTCCTCTGTAGACCTACAGGCCAAGGGAAATCAATGCTTATAGTGAGATTTGGTAGCACAAGATCATCTCTTCTAGTAAAATTGCTGCCTACATGGTTTATGCACCAAAATGCCAGCAAGGTTTTTGAGCAAGATATGGGATTTCTTTCATCCCAAAATGAGGTTCTAATGAGGGAAAAAGTCCCCACCAAGGAACTCTACCTCAACTTACGATCTTCCGACACATGGGTTCTCGAGTATCGACGTTGGATGGACAAGGTCGGGCACGGGATGCCGTATTACTTTGGACACAGTACAATTTCATTACCGAAACTGCCCGCCGTTGTCGAACACGCCCCGGTGGGACTAGTTGCTGGAGCCTCAGCATCTGCTCCCGCGAAGGGGGGAATCGGGACGATGCACGCTCCGAACTTGTCGAATCGGTACTTTCGACATATCATTCATTGTAGAAGTTGTAGTAATGCGATCAAATCTTTTCAAACTTGGAACAAGGCTCTTTCTGCTATTGCCATTACATTGGTTGCATTGGCAATTTTGGTGAGTGGAAGGCAATGGAAGGCCCTCATTCTATTGTCAGCAGCATTATGCTATGGTGGAGCTTATGCTTGCTCTGCTATTGTGGCATTAAATACAACAAATTTTATAAGAACTCATAGAAGGTTGTAAGTTATTTATTGTTTATAGATTTCAAAATAGTTAACGTTATTGTCTATACACATATAGGAAGAACAAATACTTTGTAAATTTCTGTTGTTTTTAGATTTCCAAAGAACAGTGTGATTGAAAACATATGGATATTCTTTCCAGATGGTTCCATGATTTTCTTTTGGATTCTTTTTGCTACCTTTTCTTGAATTTCAAACACTTGTGTATCATTTAATTATAAGTTATAACTGATTTTTATTTACTTCAATTGTGTCAATAAAACTGAATTCATTGCTTTATACCGTCGACGTCATCCTTATACTAATGAGAATTAGACATCGAAGAAGGGTTAGACGAGAGAGGAAAAGATATAAATGAGAGGAGAGAGAAATTTATTTGTTAGAGAGAGAGTGAATATAATATTTTAAGATTTTTTAAGTCAAAGAGGCAAAAGTCAAAAGAATCACTTTTAAAGAATCACTTTTGATTTACAGCTCGGATTATGCACTTGTGGAGTAATTTATAATAATTTATTAACGCTCAAAATTTGTTATCATCTTCACTATCCCTTCGAAACCCTAATTCCTCTCCTCCCCTCCATGGCTTCGCTCCGCCCATTTCTTTCCATTACCCCTATCTCACACGCGCCTAAGCCCACGCGCCTCGCCAATTCGCTTCTTCTTCTCGCTCCGTCGTCTTCATCTTCATCTCCGCCGTTCAAATTGATCGCCTCCAGAAAGAGACTTGCCGTGCGCGGTGGTGCCGAAGCTGCTGCTCCGATCGGAGATCCGAAGGACGACGATGATCGGTCGTCCGTTTTCGTTCCGGCGACCGACGAGGAGGTCTCCGGTGGAGTTGCGGCGGAGTACGACTGGACTGAAGAGTGGTACCCGTTGTACTTGACACGGAATGTGCCGGAGGATGCTCCTCTAGGCCTCACTGTCTTCGATAAGCAGTTAGTTCTGTACCGCGATGGAACCAGTGAGCTCCGCTGTCATGAAGATAGGTGCCCTCATAGGTAATGTTAAAATTCCCTAAAATTGAAAAACAATATTGACCTATCCAGACCGCTCTAACCAACTTAGCTGATAAGTCATTTGAAATTTAATGTTACATTATTTAATATTTTTTTTTCCCGCATTTTTAATTATTTTTTATTTCTTGAAAGATATAAATCGAGTGATATAAGTCTTCAGAGAACCGTATTAATTAAAGAGTAAAACTTAGTTGCAGGCTACTACTATCTTTTGCAGTCTAGCAACATGCCAAAATTTGATTGGTCAGGTTTTATGTTATCTTTTTTAATTAAAAAATCATATTTAATGTCTCATGTCACTTAACGCTTTTTTTTCTTTCATTTTTTTCACTTCCCCATAACTTTCAATTTCCAATTTTGCCCTTCTCTCCTCAATTCTCTCCAGTATCTCTTTCCATGGATGATTTGCTACTGTCAAATCTTAGTAAATATTTCTTAATCTCTCCATATGCCTAATAGCATAGCGAAAATTGGCATAATTTTAGAAAGGTAATAATTAATTATTTTTTATTGCAGAATTTTAGAAAGGTAATAGTTAATTATTTATTTTATGATAAATGAAGTGAAATTGAGTTGAAAATTTGAAATGAACAAAGAAATTAGATAGAAGAGGAAAGTAAAAAATGTCATAGGAGGTTGGACAATGGTGAAATTTTAGATATTATTATTATTATTAAAAATTGTCCCATAATTTTTTTATGGATGATTTGCTATTTTCAAATCTTAGTAAAAAAATTCAAATCATTTATAAAAAAGAGATATTGGAGAGGATTGAATAGGGAAGAGTAAAATCGGAAATTAAAAGCTATGGAGAAGAGAAAAAAAAGCAGGAAAAAAAACGTGAAGTCACGCATTAAATATGATTTTTTAATTAAAAATAATAACATAATACTTGGTCAATCAAAATGCCTGGGCTGCAAAAGATAGTTGTAACCCAGCCTGCAACTAAGTTTTACTCTTAATTAAAATACTTTTACAAAAAAAATATTAAAAAGCTAAAATTGCACCACCACCCTTAAACTAGGATAATGGTTCAAAATAGTAGAAAAATATTTTCTTCTTTCATAAATAACATATTTATTTTTATCAAAAAGTATTTTTGTGATAGCTAGCTCGGCCAAGAACGAGATTAAGATTAAAGAAATTTATTTTTCTAACCTGTGACACGAGACAAAAGAAAGAAAAAAAAAAAAACGCACCAAATACAAATTTCAGGCTTAAAATTGTTGAGTTTAAAAACTTAAGGACCTAAATGTTATCAAACTCAAACTTCAGGGACCAATACTGTAATTTTTTATATTTATTTATTTACCTGACAAAAGTTTATAAAAAAAGACTACTATCAGCGATAGACCATACTATCAGGGATATTGTCCAATTTTTTAAAAAAAAATGTTATATTTTAATTATTTTACTCTAAATTGACATATGTTACAAATTTGACCATGTTTTTTTTTTTTTTTTTTTTTTTTTCAACGTCTTTCTCCGATTCTACTCTCGTCTACGCACCCCCAATTTGGGAAGGAAAAAAAAAATCATTAAATGTCGAGATTCATCCTTGAGACCAAAAATACACCAAATAAGTTTAAAATTATTGAATTTAAAAGCTTTTTGGACCTAAAGTGTAATTTTACTCTTTTTTTTAAAAAAAATTATTTACCTAATATATATGTATATATATATAAAAAAAAAAAAAAAATTGAAATCTTGTTCCTCTTCAAGGTCTTTCTCCGATTTTACTCTCTTACGCACAGGTACCTCGGGAGGGACTAGGGGGACTACGGTGCCTTAAATATATACTATTGTTATTAAATACTCCCATAAATTTACATACTTTCATTCTGCTGCAGTGGTCATTGTGCATGATCTATATTTTGTTGTGTCTGAGTTCGAATCTCGTAAATTTATTTGTTTTACATTTTCTTTCATATATATATATATATAAAACTGTTCTCTTTTAATATTTTGTTTATAGGGCTGGTTGCACAAATAGCAATCAGGCCCAAACTAATTGCAAATTTAGCAAACTTTAAAATGTTTTACAAATATGGCAAAAAAACCCGTTTCTATCACTGATAGACTTTATTATATCAGTGATAGACTTCTATCAGTGACAGACTATTATCACTGACAAAAATCTATAAAAAGCTGAGGTGATCAGCGATAGACTTCTATCAGTCATAAGATATCAGCGATAGAAATTGCTATATCCACAAATTTTTTAAAAACATGCTATATTTGCAAACAATAAGTCTTAAATTGTCATTTACTACAATTTCCCTTGTTTATATATATTTAAAAATATATAAATTTCATTCTTAAAAATAATTAAGACTTATTTTTGTTGTATTTACTTCTATAAGATTTTTTTTAATTGAAATGTTATGGTAGTGTCTATACTTTGAGAGTTGTATTATTTTAGTCATTGTAATTTCAAATATCTAAATTTATTACTCTTCATACTTTAAACAAATCTTTAAATTAACTCTAAGTATTAATTTATTTATTAACATTTTTAAAAGTAATTTAGACTATATTAATCTCCTTTTATAAATTTTAGAAACATATTCATGTTATATTGTATTTTTTTCAATATATATATCTTTTTAAATATACGGATAGCAAAATTATATGATAATACTAAATTTATTTAAATTTAGTCTATTTTTTATACACTTACATATGTTTGTTACTGATAACTTTTTTTTAATGTCAACATAACTTGAGTGTGTGAATTCGAACTTCTAAATTTTTTGCGATCTCTTTTTAATATTTATATATTATAATTTTTTGGACTCCAAACATCAATGGGTCCGCCCGTGCTACGCACCCCCAATTTGGGAAGGAAAAAAATCATAAAAGGCGGACGTCCGTTTCTTTTTTTTTTTTTTTTTTTTAATTTATTTAAATTCTTTTTATTTAGAGCAGTCACCCGCTTAAACTTTGTGGTTTGTTCCACGCTTTTAAAATTATAATTTGATTCATCACTCCCGCTAGTTTGTTCGTTACAATTAAATCAACATTTAATTGAGTTTCACTATTTCGAGATTGAAACTTTCTTTTCTTCGTTCAACCCTAATTTCGTATGAAGATTCGTGAATCAGTATCAAACATTTTTGGAGTCGGTGTGTCGAGAAAAAATCTTTCATATTAACGTGTGAGACACATGTGAATCTTAATTATATGAATTTTTTTCCCCTGGTTTTAGGCTAGCAAAGCTCTCTGAAGGTCAATTAATCGATGGCAAACTGGAATGTCTTTACCATGGGTGGCAATTTGAAGGCGAGGGAAAATGTGTGAAGATTCCTCAGGTAATAAAGACTTGACTTTTTTATAGCTTCTACATTCAGATTGGTATGATATTATTGAAGTCTGTGGGATATGTGGAAGAATTCTTGGAGTTAGGCGAGAGAAAAGTCATTTAGTGCTTCCCCTTAAAGTAAACGTGTTAGAATTGCTTTTAAAATAAGTGATTTTAGCAAAACTCAGTTCAGTAAAAAGTACATGATGAAAAATCACTTTGGTATTTAGTTCTACCCTCTTACAAATGTTTTTAACTGCTTTCTAAACAAGCATTTGGGTCAAAAGCACTCTACAGTCTACAACTGTTTTTTTTCGCAAAGCACTTTAAGTGCTTTTGGCAAAGTAAAAAACATTTATAAATCGCTCCCAAACATGATTTTAATGGAAAATGTTTTTGGTCATGTCAATACTCTCAATCTTCTTAAAATTTCCAAACTCACTTTGATTATCTAACCAAACACTATGAAAAGATTTTGAAAAACTGCTTTTCAGGGCCTAAAAGTACTTCTAACCCGAGTCACCCCAAACTTACTCTTTGTCAGCTAAATAGATAACATTGTATGATCTCCCATTACATGAATTTCCTTAACCCATCTTCAACTTTGCTGACAACTCTGCAATACAGCTTCCATCAGATGCCAAGATTCCTAGATCAGCATGTCTAAGAACATACGAGGTGAGGGACTCACAGGGAGTTGTATGGGTGTGGATGTCTTTGAATAAGCCACCAACCCTCAAAAAAATACCATGGTTCGAGAACTTCGAGCATCCCGGGTTACAAGACATTTCGACTGTTCATGAGCTTCCTTATGATCACTCCATACTTCTTGAGAACCTTATGGATCCTGCACACATACCTATCTCCCATGACAGAACAGATTTTACTGCCAGAAGAGAAGATGCTCAGCCACTAGGATTCAAGGTTACCGAGCGTACGAATCGCGGTTTCGCTGGTCGATGGGGCCGTGCTAAAGATCCGTCATTGCCAAACTTTTTAAGGTTTGAAGCACCTTGTGCCCTTCAGAATATCAGGGAACTTCCCAATGAAAAAGGTGTGATGGATTACTTTACAGCACTTTTCCTCTGCAGACCTACAGGCCAGGGGAAATCAATGCTTATAGTGAGATTTGGTGGCACAAGATCACCTCTTCTAGCAAAATTGCTGCCTACATGGTTTATGCACCAAAATGCCTGCAAGGTTTTAGATCAAGATATGGGATTTCTATCATCCCAAAATGAGGTTCTAATGAGAGAAAAAGTCCCCACCAAGGAACTCTACCTCAACTTACGATCTTCCGATACTTGGGTTGTCGAGTACCGACGCTGGTTGGACAAGGTCGGGCACGGGATGCCATATTACTTTGGACACAATACAATTTCGTTGCCGAAACTGCCTGCCGTTGTTGAACACGCCCCAGCTGGACTAGTTGCTGGAGCCTCAGCATCTGCTCCCGCGAAGGGGGAAATCGGGACGATGCACGCTCCAAACTTGGCAAATCGATACTTTCAACATATCATTCATTGCAGAAGTTGTAGTAATGTGATCAAATCTTCTCAAACTTGGAACAAAGCTCTTTCTTCCATTGCCATTACATTGGTTGCATTGGCAATTTTGGTGAGTGGAAGGCAATGGAAGGCCCTCATTCTGTTGTCAGCAGCATTATGTTATGGTGGAGCTTATGCTTGCTCTGCTATTGTGGCATTAAATACAACAAATTTTATAAGAATTCACAGGAGGTTGTAAGTATTACTATTAACAATAAAGATAAAAATAACTTTTGATTCTACTGAGCATTAAGTATTAACAATAAAGAGCTTTTGAGCCCTCAAATTTCTATTATCTCAAGCCTCAAATATGGCTCACAGTTGGTATTTATAGGCTAAAATTTGTAGGTTCTTTGGTTAGCTCAATTATTGAAATTCTATTTTTAAATTAAGTCTTAACTATGGTTTTCACAATTTCTTGAAACATTTGAATTCTTAATTTAAAAAATATATAATTTTTTTAATTTTTAAAATTTAACTTTAATTTAAAAAACTAGGGGTGGTGGATGTAGTTTTTAGAAGTTTAATTAAAAAAAAAAAATAGACGAGCCTAGGTTTTCGATTAAGATGTTCTTGCAACTTTGTAGTAACTTTGTAGTAGGGTCGTCAATAAAAGTGATAGTTCAATGCCGCATTAATTAAAATAATTTTAAAAAAAAAAATATTTTGCTTAAAGTGTCATTTATTTGATTTTTAAGTTTAAGAAGCCTATTTCTGCAAAGCCCTGAAAATGGATAATATAACACGTGGCGCAAAGTAAATGCATCCATCACTTCAGCTTTCTTTCATTCCAAAGATTAAAAAGGCAAACCAATACATAATCATTTGGCGCGGAAGGAGTTTCAAAATTAAGACAGCGCGAAAACCCTAGCAGAGAGAGAGAGAGCGAGAGAGGATGGGGCTCGATCATCTTCATCAGCATCATCAAGCGGCCGATGGATTGACGAACTTGTTCACGAAGGCGAATCATGATCTCTCCGTGGTTCAGTACAGGCTCGAGAAGGAGTTCCATCAAATCTATCCTGACAGCGTAAGACCAACACGATCTTCTTCTTCTTCTTTTCGTTTATTGAATAGAGGTACTAATTGGTTGAAGGACGAAGTTCTAGGGCTTGAAATCAATGTAGAATTGTTTATGTCTTAGTACCAGTACCAGATCTTTGAGCTTAATGTAGATTAATTTCATTTTACAGCGTAAGAGCATCATAAGTTCTCTCTATCTCTCTCTTTTCGTAATTGAAGCACTGTTTGGTTTGAGGATGAAGTTCAAGATCTGGAGCTGAATGTTTAACTATTTCGTTTTCTCTTTGCTGTTATTTCACTTTACTAATACAAGTTCATGAGCTTAATGTAGAATTGTTCAATTCTACAGCGTAGGAGCAAGTAATCAATCCTGATAGCGTAAGAGAAACCTACGTTTTTCTTCTTCTAATTCTTCTTGTTCTGAGTGGAGACACTATTTGGTTTGAGGACATTCAAGATCTTGAGCTTAATGTAGAATTGTTTCCTTCTCTCTTGACATTGAGCTTAACGTAGATTTAGTTCATTCTACAGCGTAAGAGCAAGTAATCTGTCATGAGTCTGACAAAGTTAGAGCAACATAGTTATTTTTTGAGTTGAGGCACTATTTGGTTTAATGAGGAAGTACTAGATCTTGAGCTTGATGAAGAGTTATTTCATTATTCTATTAGAACCGCAGTACTATTACAAGATTTTGAGCTTAATGTAGAATTGTTTCCTTCTCTCTTGCCTGTTAGTATATTTCATAGTACTAATCAATAATTTGTCGTAGTTCTTAATTTTAAAAGGTTCGTTTCTCAGTAGAAATATTGTTGTTCTAAGTATGGACTACGTAATTTTCAGGTTGAAGTTTTTGGAAATTTGGTCCCCCACAATTTCTCTTCATTTTCCAAATTCTGATTCCAGTGAGCTTTTTGATCTTTGATAAAACATCTGATTAAAATTTTCCATTTGTTTGTCGATAATGTATGCAACTATGTGGCCATGAAAATGGATTCAAACAAACACTCTTAATGACAGAGATCGTCTGAGTCTTTGTTAGACGGTTGAGATTAGAAATCCTCTTTTCATCCAAAAAAAAAAAAAAAACTTATTACATGTAATGGGACGTGGCTGAAATATCTCATTGTACAAAGTATACGTCGTTTCAGCACAGGTTAACCACGGATTAATATGGAAGTCAATCTCATATTTTCTTCCTTATTCTTTCTGGAAAAAATGAGTAGGAATCTGCTGGTTCTCAAGTGGTGTTTTTCATTCAAGATTTTGTAAATTGTTTGCAGGCGAATCCAATGAAGTTAGCTTCTAGGATAAAGAAGATACGTGATGATATATCAATCTTGAAAGAGCAGTGTCGTGAAGTTTTGATGGCCAAACAGGTACTTTCTGCTTTTACTTTCTCCAGAAAGGCATTGACTAGAGAAAACACACGCATTTATACTGCTAGAGTTCATGCTCTATATTTACTCAAGTTTTTTTGTTCTTTCAAGAATTAGGTCTGCAACTCCATTTCACTTAGATTCCATGTGATGAACTGTTGATACATTTTACTTAATAAAATGAAAATAGGAAGTTTGGGAATGTGATGTCTAATGACGATCGGATGAATGTATTTGGTGGAATTTTATTTATTTATAATTTAAAATCTAATGGTATTTTTCATATTATAAAATTATATTGAAAATCTTTTGTTTAATGTATTACGCACACTGAACTTCAAATTATTTCTAATAAATAAAAGTCATAATTGAAGGTTTGAAACTAAGTAATCAATTTTTATATTAATTATTTTTTTGGATCTAAAATGCCAATGCTTGATAGTAGCATAACATAAACCTCTCTTAAAGGTAGGTTTAAATCCTCTTGAACTTAAGAAACACAGAACTTTAGTTGATGCCTCTTGCTCTTTCATCGTTGGACAATGTAATTTGAGGAACGACTTTGACATGTACACTATTTATTCTTGTTCTGGAACTGAAATTGAGTGATCTCGTCGATACCTATTTATGAAACGATCGTGGTGCTGTTCAAATGCAGGATGTAATTGATAAGGCTCGGACGGTTCTGGTGGGGAACAGAAACATGCTGCAAAAAATGCAAGCATCCATGGGCATACCCTTTGTCAGCGATCTGGATGATCCTGCATTTGCGCCATTCAAGCAGGTATTCATTGCTAATGTCCCTTGGTTTTCATTTTGTGGTCAGTACTAGTGCAAAGGATTGATGCTTTTAGATTTGATGTCACCCTGTACACTATTAACCTTTAAAGGGAAGTATTCAGTGTGTACCTCTTCTTTGTGTCATTTTCCACTTATCATCTGTCGCCAATGAAAGTAATGTGAGTGTGCAATTGGAGCATTTAGTACTAATTTACTAAATTAATACAAGTTTTTTTTAATTATAATTCTTCTTTAGCTTTAAGAAAGATTAACATAGTGAAATGGATATTTTTGGCCTTATTTGATAACCATTTGGTTTTTTGTTTTTAAAAATTAAGTTGGTTCCCTAATAATTGCTTTACAATAGTTTTCATCTTCTTAGCCAAATTCCTGAAACAAAAACAAGTTTGAAAACAATACAAAAGAAGTTTTTAAAAACTTCTTTACTTAGTTTTCAAAACTTGGCTAGGATAAGAAATTCATAAGGGCTTATGAAGTAGTGTTTATAAACTTATTTTTCAATATGAAGTAGTGTTTATAAACTTATTTTTCAAAAACCAAATGGTTATTAAAAGGGGCTTTTGCAATTTGTTTCTCAAGGCCCTTATCGTCTTCTTTACTGTGATATAAAAAGGTTGCATTTTCCAAGTGGTGCTTATAGTTTTTGTACCATTTGCCAGCAAGCAACCAATATTAAATATGCAAAAGGCTTTTCTTACGACTTACGAGTGAATATCCACATTAAATGGTATGTGGGTGTTTCGATCTTTTGCATAAAGCTTAAATAATCAAATGTCTTACCCCCTCCCTATATGTAGAAGCGTAGTGTCGTTTAGTACTTGCTGAGTCATTTTTTATTGTAGAATGTCTCTAAACCATATCCTGAATTTGTCTCCTGCAGATCATTGAAGAGTGGACAACACAAGTTCAATCGAAAATTGGTAAGGATTCTTCTCAAGCTTTCTACAGGAATTTCTTATGCGGGTAAATTGAAATTGATTGTGCTTGTTAGTAAAGGCATGTATAGTTCGTTACTTGCTGCTTGTAAAATCAGTATTTATAACCGTAATGAGTTTGCCTAGTGTTCAATAAGGGCCTTGAAAATAATAAAGTGCTTAGAGAGAATAGGTCCAATTCATGGTGGCCACTACCTAAGATTTAATATTCTATGAGTTGCCTTGTCAACCAAATATATTAGGGTCATGCGGTTGTTCCGTGAGATTAGTCGAGGTGCGTGCAAGCTAACACTCTAAGTAAAATCAGTTTTTATAATCTAAATTTAGAACCAATTCAAATTCCAACTTTCAACTTCCCGGGTTTACCCTAAACCACTTGAACCATTGATTACAGCTTTCTCTTCTACCTTTTCTTCCACTTAATGTTTGGATGGATACTCAATCTTTTAAATTATAGCTTACAATATTTTCAAAATCCTATAGTTTACAAAAATATTTATTGATATTAGATTTTGTGGCGACGACTCTAAACGTTCAGTAACGTTTGCACTTGCTGCAGCTTAGAAACTATAGCAAGTTTTTTATTTTACAATATGTGAGATGGGGATACCTCTAACATCTTAGTCGAGGGTACATGTTTTATACCAATGGAGCTATAACTCATGTTGCCGTGTTCTTTCTTGTTTCACCTTGATTTTGATGGTTTGGCTTGTTGGTCTAGAATTTTAGATATCTTTGGAAGGTATATTTTATATATATATATATATATATATATATATATATATATATATATGTGTGTGTGTGCAAATTGTTTGTTTGCGCTAATGCAGGGCTTGTTGGTCTAGAATTTTAGATATCTTTGGAAGGTGTATTTAATATATATATATATATATATATATATATATATATATATATATATATATATATGTGTGTGCAAATTGTTTGTTTGCGCTAATGCAGGGGAAGATGGCCAGGACGACGCCGACTCTAATGACGTCAACAAGTTGCTATTCTCGGCTGTAGTGCAAGCATAGTTAATAGAGTTTCGACAGCAAAATTTTCGCACGGCTTCATGTTCTAAGTATGCAGGTATCTTTCTAGCTAATCCCTTGTTCCTTCGTTGTTCCATCTATTGAAATCTCAATTATCGACAGACGTGACATCTTTATCAATGTTGACAAATTTCTGAAAACCCCATGAAAAAATAACTTGTAAAATTTATTTAAATTAATAACATTTACTTACATAATGATAATGATAGTATTTGTCTGACATTTTCTTTACTCGTATTTTGTAAAATATTAATATTGAACCTTTCGATTTACAAATGTTTTAAAACAAAACAACCAATATTTTTTTATTTTTTTCTCCATGATTGTGTATTTGATGTTATTGTCTTTTTCTTTCTTTGGGCGGAATCTATGTTGGAACTCTTGGATCTTACATTTAAGGCATCTTGAACTCTTAGTTAGTTGTTTCATTCTTTAATATATGAACTTATCCAAATGCTTTATGTGGTTTGATGATCATTTCATTTGGTATTTTTAACTTTTCATATTTTAAAAAATATTGTTTGGCGACTTAAATAATTTTTAGTCTTAATTTTATAAACACTTTTTTAAAATGTTTTAAAAATTAAAGAGCTTTCTACGGTGTGGTTGGTGCTTTTGTTTCGTTGGATGTATCAGAGAGAAATTACAAAAGTATCTCAATTTTGTATCCAATAATTATTAGAGGACAACCACATTGTGGCGGTTTTGTTGATAATTTTTCCTTTCCTAAAGTTTCCACTCTTTAAATCTCACTTTTCTACTTTCTACTTGAGGAATTATGGTAAAAGTTAATTTTTTCACCCTATATTTCATAAATGTCACTAGGTTTGAAATTTTCGAATTTAGCTTGACTCTTGCTTTTTTTAAATTTCCAAACAATTTTATATTCATGTTTAGTTGTCATTTAATGTATATTTATTTTTATTAAATAAAATTTGAATTATTTATTTTGTTCATTCATAATTTTGTTTATCTCAATTGACTTTTCATATTTATCTTATTTACCATTTTTCGAAAATTTCAATCAAAATTTAAAATATTATGACAAATTTTATATTCCATATTTTTATTGTATACTAATTTTTTTTCTGTATTTACATTTTGTCGTGAGTCTAACATTTTTTTCGGCCAACTCTATATTTTGAAATATTTTAACTTTTTCAACATATATACTTCGTTTATATATTATAATCCAATATATATACTTCATTTATATACTATCATCTAACATATATAAAATGTATGTAAAGAGCCTTTTCTGCTATTCTTTTATGTCTTGAAAATTCATGTCTGCAACTTCTTTCCGTCCTTATCATTTCTTTCACCATCATTGTTCTCTTTATGATTTTTTTTCAACTCCCAAGCATAAAAAACAAATGCCTAACATTTTTTCTCTTTACATATATATTATTCAATAGCATAATAATGATAAAACTGAAATGAGATGTTAGATATATTTTTGGCTTCTTACTTTTGAAAACTGTTTTTAAATAATAAACCAATTTAAAATTAATAAATAAATATTGAAAAATTTAACTATGTTTAACTTGTTTTCACTCTCTTCTAATATTGTACGTCTCTTCTCTTTCTATGCCTTCGAGGAAAAAAAAAGACGGAGAGAACATTATTAAACATGTTTTTTTTATTTGTAAGAAGAGTAATAAAATATGAAGAAATATTATCAATGTGGCCTTAACTAATAGAGTTCAATTTTTGGCAGGAATTTTCATGCCCTGGTTTGCCAAAGCTAAAGTTGTCGACAAGTTGTGACAATGCTTCTTGTGAGCCAAAATGTAACTTAAATATAACAGATAATTTTACTAAAATTATACACATTTACATATATAGGTAAAAAAAATCTTAAACTGCAAAATAAAAGCCATGAAGGAGGAACCTTTTAATTTTTCCTATGAAATAACATCATCTAAAACTGCACTACACTGGTTATGAGCTAAAAAAATGTAAATGTTAAAAAATTAAATGAAAAATAAAAGTTCACAGACGTGGAGGCAAGAGATCGGCGGAAAAGAGGGCTATTTAGAGATGGGGGGCTCTCCCAGCCACTTAGCCCGGTAACCTGTTCCCTTACAGTCGGAGCAATGCCTAGAGCCCTGAAAAATCATGGCACGTTAAAAGCATGCTAAATTACTCTCTTTCGGTAGTTCGGTTCACAACTTATGGAGGAATAAAAGACAATGAATTCTCCCTGGATTATCAAAATAAAAATACTTTTGGTTTCTTCTTGTGTAACTGAGGTACCTCAAATAAAATGTACTTAATAATAAATTACAAGCATTTTATAAAATAAATAATACTTATTCAATAAATATCTCTAAAATTAACTAGTTATTTGTTAAAAGTAAAAGAAAACAAAAATGGAGTGAGCAAGTACGTGTGGGTAAGAGAGATTAGTGTAAAAGAAGTGTGTGAATAGAGATCAAGGAAAGAAAGTAGGTAAGTAAAAAATAGATAAAATTGGTGCGGTAAGAAAGAAATTGATTATGTTTGAGAGTTAGGGCATGTTTGGGAGTGATTTTGGAATCACCAAAATCAATTTTACATGCCCAAAATCAATTATATTTCAAAATGGTTATGTTTGGCAATAGTATAAAAGTGATTTTGGAAGAATTGAAAATCACTTTTAGTGATTCCCGGTCAATCACTTGAGAGGTGATTTTGGAGTGATTTTTTTCAAGTGATTGTGATATTTTATTTTTAAAAATGACTATTATTTTTAATTAAAAATATCAATTGGATATAAATATAATTTATGTTCACATATTAACTAAAATCTCAATTTGGTTTGTTGGTGAAAGAAGAAATAATTTTGCTTCTTTCTCACCCATAACAAGGTTCGAAACCAATATGTGCAACTTTTTAATTTTGCATTTAAGCAATTTGCATTTCATTTATGATAGATTATTTATTATAGTTTCATGACTTTTTAATTTTGATTTTGATGACTTTTCAAGAATTATTTTTCAAGTAGTAAATAATTTCCAAACAATTTTTGTTTCATTTATGACAACCTTTTAATTTTGATTTTTAATTATCAGTTAAATCATTTCTAAATACAATGTTATTTTTTTTTTAGTAATTTAATAATTTTAAAATCACTTTGGAACCAAACATAATAATTCAAAATCACTTCTAATTATATGAAAATCACTCCAAACCAAACATAAAAATGATTATATATAAATCAATTTTATAAAATCAATTGTTATTAAATCTCTTCCTTTAAAATCAATAATTCAATCATCACTCCCAAACATGCCCTTATTTTAAAATGGTTAAAATTACTTTTAATGGTATGCAGATTGCGTTTAACAGCATATAGTATCAACCATTACAAAATCATTCTCCAATATGCCCTTACCCTTAGTGAGAGTAAGAGAGAAAATGCATATGTAGAGTGGTGAGTTTTAAAGGACAGAGTGTAGCGAAAGACTAAGGATCCAACATTTGGGCCAAAAATACTTGAAGAACCACAGACTAATTAGAAATTCCTTCTTTAAAAATTTACTTCTAAATGTTTTTAATCTTTTAAAAAGGTATGCATGAATACAATTTAAAAAAACTTTCCAAAAGCACTTAAAAGTGTTTTTCAACGAAGCAAATGAAATAATTTTGACTTAATTGCTCTGATCCTTAACCTCATGTAACACAACACATATTTGTTATTCCTAAATACTTTCTACATATACTTTTTTTTTTTTTGTTTCTGACAACACTTTCTACGTATACTTCCTCATGCTTTTACATATTTGTCTCACTAATTTCTCCATGCACTCAAACCTAGGGACTTAGTTTTAAGGACTTTATTTTAGTGATTTATCAATTCTAAAAATATTTTCAATCAGATAAAAACAAACAAAATGTTTTATCATCAAACACGTTTGATTAAGTATTTATCTGATATATCAGGATAAAAGCACTTTATCGCAGCAGCAAACACACCGTGAAAATAGGTTTTTAAAAAAAAATCCAACAAATATGCACTGTTCAGGGAGAGAAAAAAAATTGAGATAAATCCAGTTTCGGAATTACCTTGCCGGCACAGATGACGCAGCTAGTGTTTCTGGAAGGAACTTGACAAAGCATGTTATCTCCAAGAACAAAGAAGCCTGTTCCCGCACACCATTTGCACTCAACATGTCCATTTGAGTTGCAAGAAGAACAGCCAATAGGCGTTGGTTGCTGTCAACATTTACACAACAAATTCATCCTAAATTAGAACAGAAACCCACAGATTAATTTCTCTTTTTAAACATTGCAAATCATTTTAAACAGAAATCAGATATGAGCTATGAATAGGCTTAGGGAAAGCAAAGTTCCAAAGAAGTTCCTAATTCTAAACTGCTTAGCATAATCAGACGTTTAGAAAATTCGCCGGCTCCTTCTCCTGTTCGCGTTACTGCAGATTATGATTATGTTACGACTATGAGGACTGATTTCTTCGATTAGGTTAACAAATGCTGTCATAAATCTTTGCAGACTAAGCTAGGTTCTGTAGATTAGGATTAGGAAAGTTTCGATTCCTATTTCTCCACCTGACCGCGATAACGCAGGAGGAATATAACCAAAAAGGCTCGTTGAATTAACAGGACTAATTTCATGGATTAGGTTCATAAATGTTGCCAAAAAAGGCTAGTTGAATTATCAGGACTAATTTCATGGATTAGGTTCATAAATGTTGCCATAAATCTTTGAAGAGCGTTAGGAGGAAATGAATATTTCAATATTCGTTGAGAGGAAACACACGGACTCAGAAGAGGAAGATAAAATCTCCTCGTTCCATAGTCGATCAAAGGAGAGACGAGCACATGCTCGTTTCAAATCATTTTAAACAATAATATGATGAACAAAAACCAGATATGAGCTATGAATATGCTTAGGGAAAGCAGGAACATTAAGCAGAGTTCCAAGGAATTTGAATATTCTATAACTATGTTTGTGAAGACGGATGTTAATTCTAAACTGCTTAGCATGACAGAAGAATCAGACGATTTGGAAATTTCGCTGGCGCCTCCTCCTGATCGCGTTACTACAGTAAAAGAATGCAAGCAAACAAGCTCGTTATGTTATGAGGACTGATTTCTTCGATTAGGTTAAAAAATGTCGCCATAAATCTTTGCAAATCGAAGCTCGGTATCAGCGGATGAGGATAAGGAATTTTGCGGTTCCTCTTCCTCCTCCGATCGCGTAAATGCAGGAAAGGAATGTAAACAAACAAGCTCGTTGAGTTATCATCACTAATTTCCTCGATTAGTTTCATAAATGTCGCCATAAATGCTTGCAGAGTGTTAATGAGTAAATGAATATTTCAATCTTCGTTTAAAGAAAACACATAGCCTAAGAAGAAGAAGAAGATAACATCTACTCGTTCCACCGTAGTCCGTAGATAGAATTTGATGAAACAAAAAGAAATTACGGAATACCTGAGAGATCTCCCATGCTTGCTCCATCCTCTTGACGAAATCGGAGCTTCCATAAGAATCCACCATAGAAGCTCGCACGCCACAAATCCTAGAGCTCAATAGCTTCGAATCGGTGAACGAAACACGAAGCGCAGCAAATCCCGAACCGATTGGAATTATTCTTGCAGAAGCAAATCCTCTTTCGTCAATCGATTTCGCCATAATCACAGACCTGCAACACACAGAACTCGCCATTTCGCTCCGTTTCTTCTCTTCACAATCTCGCTCCGCTCCTCCAATAAGAAACAATCGGATTCTTCTTATGGATCCGCCAGAGAAATTCACTGGTATTCAAAGAAAGACACGGAGATGAGAAAGGGGAAGATATCTTGAAGGGTTTCTTTCGGGCCCGCCTCATGTTCGGTATTCACCAATTCGGAACGAAAGAAAGAAATTTCGTTTCTGAAATCTCTCTCCGCTTTGATTTATTCTTCTTATCGTGCCAAAGTTTGACCCTCCAGATAAAATCAACCTCCGCGTTTTGGGCCTGCTTTGGCCCATTAAGACCATAAACGTTGAAATAAAAAATTAAAAAAAATAATACTCTTAAAATCAATTTATACCCTTAAACTTTAAAAGTTGTATCAATTAAAACCCTAAACTAATAATTGTATCAATTTAAACCCTAATCTTTCACAATAGTATCAATTTACACCCTCTCTTAGAAAAATGTTAATTTTCACACGTGCGGCGGCTTATAATTTATCAATTAAATATCTAAATTTTTATATAATTGATTCACTTATCAAAGTTTAGAGGTTTAATTGTTAAAATTATAAGTTTTCACGTGTTTAAATTAACGTTTTTAAAATAAAATTCTAACCGAAGGTGTAAATTGATACAGTTCTTAAAGTTCAGGGTTTAAATTGATACAATCAATAGTTTATGGTTTTAATTGATACAACAACCAAAGTTTAAGGGTATAAATTGATTTTTTCTCTATTATTTTTTATATTATTTGTTTGACAATATGCAGATTAGATATTTGTTCATCTATATTTATTGATTAATAGTTCGTATTTTATGTCAGTTGAGGTATACTTCTTTCCTTTTCACAATAAATTTGAATCCACGGTGAACATTTATAAAACTTTCAAACATGGTTCTTGGTCTAGATATGGTTCTTTTTTAGTATTTAAAATACTATATGACCTCTTAATCAATAACACAACTTTATCCTTATCTTCATTGAGCTATGCTCGATTTGGCTTTAATAATCATGTTGGTTCTTCGTTTATATCACTTTTAACAAATTGATAACATAATTTAAGTATATGTACAAATATTTGAATGTGAACATATGTATTCATGCCTTATAGGTTGAAGGGGAGTATTAGGTAAATGTATATTAGATGAAAATACAATATAACAACTCTCAAAATGGTTAATTTTTAAAGTCTATTGACTAGAATAATATGCATTTTAAAAATTAATGAATTTTCAAAACAAACATGAAAATCAAATCATCAAATAAAGAGTTGAAGTTTCAAGTAGGCCACTTTTTTTCGAAATGCAGTTTAAAATATGGATGAAATTAAGATTAACATTATTTTTTATTCCGAAAAGGAATGAGAAAATACAAAAACTAATCTTACAACGACGAACTTTTATTGAAATTTGGTTGTTCCTTAAATTTATCTCGGGTAAATATTAGGGTTTAAGTATGATTTTGGTGTTTGTTTGATCTTTAGTTGGGATAGCATGACAATTTTGTGTTTTCTCTTGTTCTTTTTTATTTAAAATATGATGTATATATAATTTCTCACCTTTTTTTTTTGGGCTCGGGATTGAACCTAAGACTTCATGGTCAGCTATACATCATGCGAGCTATGCTCTTGTTCGCAACTTAATTTCCCACCTTACATAATAATAATAAATAAAAAAAATACGAAATATTTTCTTAAAATAGATAATTTCCTAATATACCCATATCCATACTCAAATAAAGTTTATCAATACTCGAATAAAATTTATCATAAGAACTAAATCGAGTGTCATAATGATTTTCTAACGACTTTACAGTGTGTTTTTAAAACACTTCAAACAATTCATTTTAAATAGCCTTAAATCTAAATTATAAAAACCAAATGTTGTCAAATATAAGCATAGTTGAATCGATATAATATATAAAAATCAAATGTTGTCAAATATCAACAAGATATCTCAAATTCGAATTCACTCCCTACATGTTAAAAAAAAAATCAAATGATTCTAACCTCCAAATATTTTATAAAAATTAAAATATATACACATAACCAAAAAAAAAAAAAAAATGAAATAGTAAATGTAGTGTGAAGAATACGCCGAGTGATAGGTACCGTTATAAAGATGATCCTCAGAGTCAGAGGTCAGAAAAAATAACTTCCAAAAGCTAAAAAGCACTGACTCTCTCTCTCTCTAAATGGAAAAACATCTAATCGCCATCTCTTCGCCACCGCCGCCGCCGTCATCATCTTCTCCGACCACCTTCGTCCAAGCCGACACAAACTCCTTCAGAGACCTCGTCCAGAAGCTCACCGGCTTTTCCGGTGACTCCGAAAAGCTTCCGGTTACCCACCTCTCCAAGCTTTCCTCCTCCAAGCCCTTCCCTCCCCCCGCCGCCGACAACCTCACCAGTCCCCGCCGGTCTCCGTTCAAACTTCAAGAGCGCCGTCACACCATCCGGAAGCTAGAGATCAAACTCGGCCTCACCGGACCTTACAAAAACTCGCCGCCGAGTCACACTCACCGGTTCGACTCGCCCGTTCCGAGTCCGGTTACGCCTATCGCCGTCGAGTCCCTGTTTTTTCTGAGGCCCGGCGCGGCCTCGCCGCTGTCTCCGCCGGTCACGGCGGAGGATAAGGTCATAGCCGACGGCGGGTTTTATCTTCACCGGTCGCCGATTAATACGCCGAGAAGTTCCCAGCCGCCGGAGCTCTTGAATTTGTTCCCTTCCAATTTGTCAAGTGAGCAGTCTCTAAATGCATAAAGGGACAAAATTGGAAATTGCTTATTTTTTTTTGGGAGTAATGTCTCTCTCTGTATATTTTTAATTTTCGTGCTATTTTTTTTTTCGAGCATCCTGATTCATAAAGCTGATCAATTCGAGATATTAAATTTTATTTATTTCCATTACTATGGTCAAATATCTGCATTTTTTTCAAACTAGGTAAAATAGGAAAAATAATATGCCTTTTTAAAGTAAATTTTCAATATTTTAAATTTACGTGAACTAATCAACTTAATTTAATTGACATAAATTATAAATTAATAATTAATAGGTCAGATATTTGATTACTAACCTACACTAATATCTTTGTAAAAGAAAAAAGAAATCCAAAGTGAAATTTATAAATAAGGAGTTTGAATTATCACATCTCATTACCTTAATTTTATTTAATTGACATAAATTATAAATTAATAATTAATAATTCAGAGATTTAATTACTAAACCTACATAAAAGAAAAAAGAAATCTAATGTGAATTTTATAAATAAAGAGTTTGGATTATCACATCTCATTACCTTAATTTTAAGTTTAACGGGAGTGATAATCATAAATTATTAGAGTTAATATATAATTTTGGATTTCATTCCATTTACTTTTCAATGTTTAAATTTAATCTATATAGTTTCAATCAATCTTCAAATTAGTCATTACCATGATAATTTATTGTTAAATTTGCTTTAAAAAAAATAGTCTTTATATTAGTATTTTCTTTGTCAATTTTAGAAAAGTATTCATATATTGTATTGCGTGTATATTTTTATTATTATTTAATCAATTTATATAAAAATGACTAATTTTACAATTCGTCGAAAGTATATACTAAATTTTAACATTTGAACCTACCATAACTAAAATGAAATTAAACATAAAAATCAGAGAAACGAAACTGGATATTTCGTCAAAGAAAGAAATAAATGTTGACAATAAATAGACATTGAAAATAAAAGTCCACGAGGACACAATTAGTGGGTCCCACTTTTAGCTGTAAGAAAGATCGTCAACACGCTTTTGTAGTGGATTGATTGACGGTGTCGTTCTCGTAAACGGAATATAAGTGTTATTGCAGAGCGTGAGCCGTTGGATGGATTCATCGAACGGTGGATGTTGAGTTTGATGGCGGCTGCTTTGTCCAAACACGACACGTGTACCAAAGGGACCGTCTGAGTGTTCGTAGCTTAGCTTAGCTTATCCTCCATTCTTGACAAAATGCACCTTACGCCTTACGGTACACGATTTTCTGTACACGTGGTAATTTTCGTATGGTCAGTTATTAGGATTCAATTTCTTTACGCTTTTTCAACTGACCAAGTCTGATATTAAAAAAAAAAAAAAAAAACGATATTTTCTTCTTTTTATATTACTAATGAAATTCCAAATTATAATATATATATTTAGTGATTTAAAAAAAAAAAAAATAGTACTCTAACTTATCATAATGATGAAGCCTGAAATAATCCATCCTGAGTAACTTAATAAATATGATATTTTTTACTTTTTTCTATAAGATTAAAAGTTTAATTATCAAACCGAGTATAACTTAATTAACATAAAGACGTATATTGATCAAGTTCGAATCTCCCAACCCTTACAAGTTATACAAAAAAAAAATAATATGAAAAGTTCAATTTTTACCTCCATTTTGAATTAAAACAAACTTTAAATAATATGTTATGTCTATTGTCAAATCGAACATAGTTTAATTGACATATTAGATGTGTAATTGACTACGAAGTTTGATGTTCGATTTTTTTTATATATATTCTTGTGGATTAACTAATTAAATTATACTTAACAGTGTCATAACATGAATTGTGTTAGAGTACAATTAAGGTTCTTGAAAAGTACATTTTATTTGAAAAAAAATAGTCAGGTTAGAATCGGTATCATAATCCCAAATTAAATTACTCATATAATTTTTATTTTTATTTAATTATTTAACTGTTAAAAAATAATTAATTGAACTTTTAAGTTCAACTAAATGAGTGGAAATTTTAAGTTATGATATTCTATGATAATCTAAGGTTAAATTATCATGCTAGTTCCTTTATTTATCTTGTACTTTCATTAAAAAATATTACTCTATTATTTAACCAATTTCAATAATAAATAATAATGATTAAAGAATATATATATATATATATATATATATCAAACTTCAAAAAATAGACTAATTTGAAGGGAGTACAAAACTAAAATTTGACATTTAAAAGTGAAAGACTTAAATAAAATGAAACTCAAATAAGAGACTAAAAATAATATTTTAAACTTTACTCTTAATTATATTTATAAGTTTATTTATAATTGATCAAATTAGTTGTCATATCACATTGTTACACGATCTTATTAGAGTATTAAATTGGTACTTTGTCAAATAGTGTTATAACCATTTTTTTTTAACGGATAACTAATTTAGTTTTTTACTTTTAAAATTTAAAAACCGATTTTTTTTTTTTTTAGAAAACCTAAAAATGAAAGGAAAAAACAAGTTTTAAAAAACTTAAGAAACCTTACTTTTTTTTTCTTTTAACTAATATTTTGGACGTTAAATTATATAAAATATCCTTAAATTTTGAGGAAGATTTTAATTATATCTTTAGACTTTTTTTTTTTTTAACCCCTTGTACTTTGAATTAGTTGCTTATATAAAATATTCTTAAACTTTGAATTTGTTTTATTCCGTACATATATTAGATGAAATAACATTATAAAATCGTTGATTATTCATTTTATAGATAGCATAAAATAAAATAAAAATTGATAATATATATATATATATATATATATATATATTTAAAAAAAATGAAAATAAAAAACGATTATCACACAAGTTGTGGTTTTTTGTTTTTTAAAAATCATTTATCAAACTTATATGATTTTTGTTTTAACATCAAATATAAAACATAAAAATAAAAAATAAAAAACTGAAATGATTATTAAATCGTCGCCAGTTAGTAATTAAATAGGATACTGCTTAAATTTATGTTTATATTAGTTAATAGTCAATAATTACTAAACATAATTAGTCAAAAAGTTCAATTTTCCCGTGTTGTCAAAAAAAAAAAAAAAATACAAATTACTAACTAAACAAAATAAAAATAAAAAAGAGTCATTCCATGGCTATATATACATGCACAAATATTGTACAAAAATATTTTACAAATTAAATTAATTTGTTTAGCAATTACGTGTGAAAGCGAGAATACTAATTTATAATATCTTAGCCAACAAGAGCATAGCTCAACGGCATGATGTATCGCCTAGTGACCATGAAGTCTTAGGTTCAATCCCCCACCCCAACATGTTGTCAAAAAAAAAAAAAATTAAGTTATGATGAAGTGTACAAAAAATAAAGGCGTGTTTGACATGCCTACTAATTTAAACCTAAAAAAAAAAAAAAGTATTTTAACACTATTTTCATTATAAAATAATTTTAACAAGATTTGTACATTTGATTACATATTCTTAAAAGTGATTTTAATCACCATTTTATAAAATGAGTCTAAAAATTTCAAATTACTGTAGAAAAATGGGAGAATAATTTCAATAATTTCATAATTTTCTTTATGCGAATTTTTAATATGAAGAGCTTTTTTAAGTGATTGATGGAAATTTAATATATATATATATATATTATTTTTTTATTTTTTTATTTTATTTTTGACAAAATGATTATTAAAATTTAATTATTGTTTTTTTCTTTCCTGCTAAATACTCTAGATTTTTCAAAAATCGTTTTTGGCCCTCATAATCATTTATAAACATCCTGATAATAAGATTTATATATCTCAAAATAGCTAGAATTTTATCATTGGAAAAAAGTACATAAATTCGTTGTTCTTATTGACCTTTTATTTTTCTTTTTTTTAAAGATTATTGACCATTTATCTTTCTTGGATATATTAGTCAATGTTTTATTGGATAATTTATTTAACGTTCTTTAATGTCCTTTGTTAGACCAATAACATAGTACAATAGCCAAAGCGAGCATAGCTCAGCTGACATAGGTATGACTTGATGATCACGAGGTCTGTGGTTCGAATCCCCCACCCCCAATGTACTAAAAAAAAATAGAATTTTTTTTATTTAACAAATTGTGAGGTGAAGAATTTTAATTTCCGACTTCTTTAGCAGTATCTCAATTGAGATATGCTCATGTTAACTTCGGTTTTTAAGATTTTAACTTTATCTCTATTTAGTCTTTAGATTTACAAAACTGACATATTTAATTTATGAAATTTGAATTTAGTTTATATTTGATGCTTGAACGGTTGTTTCTAAGATTTAAAATTTAATTTCTAATTGATATGGTGGTTTGAAATTGGTTTTTGTATATAGAAAAAACAATTCAACTAATTTAAAAAAACAAACATTAGCCAAGTATAGTTCAACGGTAATTAATATGTGTATTATATACTTTGATCATATTGAAGATTCAAATTTCAACACCCCAATTTGTTGTACTAAAAAAACGATCAACACTATTCAAGAATTATTTATAAAAACAATTTTAAATTACAGGAACCATTTTAAAATTAAATTCACTAAAATTATATTTTTGAAACTTCAAGTATCAAATAGACACTAAATTTAAATATTAAGTACGAAAAGTGTTAATTTTGTAAACCAAGTTCAAATCTTAGGATAAAAGTGTATTTTATCCATAATTTTCTTAAAAAAAAAAAAAAAAAAAAAAAAAAAAAAAAAAAAAAAAAAATTGGAAACCAAAAATGTGCATCCAAGTGTCTTTCTTTACAAATTTTAAACACTTTACTAAATTGATTGTTTTTTTTTTAAATAATAATAATATATATTAAAATCGCTATACCTTGAATCTTTCACGAAATATAAGAAATGGAACAAAAGTTTTGTTATTATTTTCTCTAAGTTTTGTTATTCATCAATCAAATGAAAAAAATAACACACACAAATTACAAATATTACCTTGCAACATGAAGAGTTGTGAAAAGATAAAAAAAAATATTTGAAATAATAAGTTTGTCTGCCAATAATATACAAACTTTAATCACGCGTAACGCATTCACGCACCTCGTTCGCCCACCACCCACCACCTCTTTTTCTTTTTCCTTCTTTCAGCAAAATTCTTACAAGTTACAAATACGTTGTATTTTATTTTATTATTTTATTTGATTTTTTTAAAGTTTTATTATTCTAATTTTAAGAGAAATTCTACCAGATAGCATAAATCTAATATGAATATATAATTGAAACTATTTTTTTTAAAATTGTATTTTTTTTTTGTTATATTTGAATATATAATATATATGCAATTGTCTATTAATTTAATGTCAAAATATATTTCATTAATTTAATTGAAACTATTTTGTCCTTTAAATTGATAAGATATTTCTGTCCATTCCAATACACGACAATATGTATTTTTCAATGTTTTTTTAATGTTTGAAATGCACAAAAGCACAATAGTCCTCTCAAGCTTCCGTGTAAGATGAAAAAATTAAATAAATGCGAATTTCTTTGTAAGTTTCATGTTAGGCCAATGAAACTTGACACTACACTCGCGCAAGCTCCCTCTTGTCTCATTTATTTTTATCGATGTTTATAATCATATATATGTGTATAATTCTATACATCTCTATCTATATCTATATCTATAAATAAATGGATATCTCATATTTAAACTGTAATGGTAATAAAGGATTGGTTGCACAAATAGCAATCAGACCCAAACTAATTGCAAATTTAGCAAACTTTAAAATGTTTTGCAAATATGACAAAAAAATGTGTTTCTATCACGGATAGAGTTTATCATATCACTGATAGACTATTATCACTGACAAAAATCTATAAAAAGCTGAGGTGATCAGCGATAGACTTCTATCAGCCATAAGATATCAACGATAGAAATTGCCATATCCGCAAATTTTTTTAAAACATGCTATATTTTTAATTACCTTATTCTAAATTGACATCTATTACAATTTTCCGGTAATAAACTTATATTTAGATTTGTCACCCAAAAAAAAATCAACATTGTATCATATTTTAATTCTCAGTGTGGGATTGAATATATATGTAGATTAGGTTGTTCTTTTTTTAAATACTTATTATATTTATAAAAAAAAAATGAAAGTTTTATTTATTTATTTTTAGTTTTAGAAGCAACTTTATTCTCTTTTTATAATACTATTTCACAATGCACGTTTTTTTCTTTTTTTTGTCAGCATGCAAAGTGAGAATCAAACCAAGAACCTGATTATTAGTCATGCATGATGTCATTAAACTATGCTCTGGTTGTCATCATGAACATTATTCTCTTTCAGTCTTTCTACATATTTTTTATGCAAATTACTCTTTTACCACTTGTCTTTGCAAGTATTTTCAGCTACAATTTTAATCTTCATTTTCTCTGTTTACCCTCACTACATGTCAGTTTCTCCTAGTCCTAGAAGTACACAAATGTTTTATATATATATATATATATATATATATATATATATATATATTTAAACACGAAGATTAAAATGGGCGGAAATAAAATTTTATTGGAGATCCATCAGAAAAAATAAAAATAGCAGTAACATCCATCCGTTATTAAAATGAATCCTATAAATTGATATTTTCAAACAAAATGTATATATATAATTATCATGTCACACTAATAATTGACATTTTATGTTATTTAGTGACAACTTTTTTTCAGAATTTTTCTTTTGACAATATTTAGAATATTATTCAGTGACAACTTGATTGGGTAGAATTTCAAAATCTTTATTAATTATTCGATGTTATGACTGAGATGAACAAAATCTTACTATAAATGCAACTACTTATACCTAATTAGAAGGGGTAAAACTAATAAGACAACATATGTTCTTAAAAGGAATCATGAAAATCCATATTTTCAAACAAATTGTGTATATATAATAATCATGTTACATTAATAATTGAGAATTTAATGATAACTTTATCAGTTATTCAACTTTATGATTGAAATAAATAGAATCCAAAAATAAATGCGATGATTAGGATTTTACCTAATTAGAAGGGGTAAAACACGACAAGACATTGAAATTCTCTTCCTACAAATTATTTTCAAAAGGACATATCCTCTAAGATCATGGGATGTTCCCCCAATTTATTTTTTTATTGTTTTTTATTTTTAAAATGCTTTGAGACACATTAGGGTCAAAGGAGTTGTCAACATTTGGCACCACAAAAAGGAGCAAAATGGGGAATGGCATCATCATTGTGATTGTGAAACTCATATTTTCGTGGGGTGTTTGGAGGATTTGTTCATATTCTTTGAAATGATTGCTACCAAAAGACATTCTCTCTTTGTAATGATATGCTCTTTGAACATTTTCTTGAGCATATGGGGTAGTCATTTTTGGCACTTTTTTTCAACAAAAATAAAAACTCCACAAATTTTTGCTTCATTTTTTTTTTTTTTTTTTTTTTTCAATTATGAACTTTTTTTCATTTAACTATTTGATTCCATTTAGTATGATGAATTTTCTATAGAAAAATAATGGGTAGCATAATTTATTGCTATGACCCCATGTATAGCAATTATTTTATTTTATTCTTTAACATATGTGTAACTCATTAGTTGAATGTAGTTCGATCAAGACATTAATATTTAAAATATATTGTTAAGTTAACCATAATTCAATTGATTGAGAGATGTCAACATGAACATAGCTCAACTAACATAATGTACGAACTTAGTCAATTGGTTCGAATTCCACATCTCGCATGTTGTAAAAAAAATACAAAATTTGATCGAGACATTAATAATCTCTTTAAAATGTTTTTTTTTTTTTTAATATCTCTTCTCTTCGAAATGTTGTAGGTTTGAATCACTACTCTACAATTTAATCGTAACTAACCAACATAAAAAGATATATATTGAATAGCGAAAATAAAATAAAAAACGAATAGTTAATTTCATTAGGAAATGGTGCATTTTTTAAGTGGTAGTGTTTTCTTTTATAATTAACTAATTAATTTTAGGTCTTCATATAAACAATTAAATTGATATGAAAATGTTAAATAATGCCTTCATCAATTAAATTTTCATACTAAAAGAATACATGTTTATATATATATAATAATAATAATAATAATAATAATAATAATATATACGTTCCTCTTTTTTTTGTTTACATATATAGGTTGGGCCGAAGACATTCATGACAATGGACTAGTTGTTATCTTCGGCCCAAATGTTGCTGCTAGCTAAATCATCCATAAAAAATGGATCATACATCATAGGTTGGATCCGTCCTTTTAAAGTTGACTCCGTTTTTCTTTTTTCAAATTTTCGTGAAAAATATATATTTTGATCTTTAATTAATGTGAGAATTGACATCTTAATCAAGACTACAATCTTATACAACTTCATATCAATTCATCTATGTTCAAAGAATTGACATCTTAATCAAGACTACAATCTTATACAACCTCATATCAATTCATCTATGTTCGGTTTGATAATGAATATGTCGACTTTGTATTTAAAAAATGCAGGCTTATTAAAATTAATTTCATCAACCATTTACTTTAGACTTATTTGAAAGTTTTTGTTTTTTTTTTTTTTAAGATTATTTTAAATTATTTGATGGTCCTTAAATATTCAAAATGATCTGTCTCTATATATTCAATAATAGTAATTTCAGTGGGATAAAATTGAAACTAAAGTGTTTTTTTTTTTTTTTTTTTTGAAGGGTTAAATTAATAAAACTAAAATAAAAATTATAAAATTACCGGTACTAAATTAATTGAACCTAAGTCTCTGCTACAATATCAAATTAATAACTTTAATTTTAACAAACACACACCTATTTATAGTTTAGAACACTGCATTATAACTATAGATATGGAGATTGGATTCTACAACATTTAGAGGAGGTAGATACAACTTAACAACTAGATTGTACTTTTTTTTAGCCAAAGCGGAACAAAGCACCTCTAATTTTCATTCAATAAATTATCAAGAATAAAACGTTCAATGTCGATAGAAAAATCCAAAATATGATTAAAAGAAAATTCCTATTTTGATATATATTTGAAAACATCCCTTAGTCTTCTCTTACTTGAGAAAAAAAAATATTTTTTTTCTTCTAAAGTGCAACTTAAAAGTGGAGGATTCAAACTTCAGACACATATTTATGTCAATTGAACTATACTCGAATTAAAAAAATACTAACATAAATTATATATCTAACAAACTATTTAATGCAAATTTACAATAATAATTCAAGTAACATAAATATTATGCTAAAATTGTGTTGGTGAAAACGATATTAAAATATGATTAAACTTTTAATATGATATGTAGTTATTGAAAATTATCAAAATAATTTCAATTATCTTTAAAAAATACTATATATATTTTTTTTTCTTGTAGTACTCCCATGCAGAATTAACACAATGTTTGATCCCCAACAATATTATTTAGAGGCTTATTTAGAGACTTATGTTTTTCATAGTGGGATAAAATTATCTGTCTCTATATATTCAATAATAGTAATTTCAGTGGGATAAAATTGAAACTAAAGTTTTTTTTTTTTGTTTTTTTTTTTGTTTGAAGGGTTAAATTAATAAAACTAAAATAAAAATTGTAAAATTACCGGTACTAAATTAATTGAACCTAAGTCTCTGCTACAATATCAAATTAATAACTTTAATTTTAACAAAAACACACCTATTTATAGTTTAGAACACTGCATTATAACTATAGATATGGAGATTGGATTCTACAACATTTAGAGGAGGTACATACAACTTAACAACTAGATTATACTTTTTTTTAGCCAAAGCGGATCAAAGCACCTCTAATTTTCATTCAATAAATTATCGAGAATAAAACGTTAAATGTCGATAGAAAAATCCAGAATATGATTAAAAGAAAATTCCTATTTTGATGTACATTTAAAAACATCCCTTAGTCTTCTCTTACTTGAGAAAAAAAAATATTTTTTTTTCTTCTAAAGTGCAACTTAAAAGTGGAGGATTCAAACTTCAGGCACGTATTTATGTTAATTGAACTATACTCGACTTAAAAAAATACTAACACAAATTATATATCTAACAAACTATTTAATGCAAATTTACAATAATAATTCAAATAACATAAATATTATGCTAAAATTGTGATGGTGAAAACGATATTAAAATATGATTAAACTTTTAACATATGATATGTAGTTATTGAAAAACATCAAAATAATTTCAATTATCTTTAAAAAATACTATATATATATTTTTTTTCTTGTAGTACTCCCATGCAGAATCCAACACAATGTTTGATCCCAACAATCTTATTTAGAGGCTTATTTAGAGACTTATGTTTTTCTTGGTTGTGAACATATGTGTGGAAATGCTTTGAATTTGTTATCTGAAGCTTCAAAATATCCAAGCACGGAGGTCTACTGTATATGAACTTACTTTGAGCCTGTTTTTCAACACAATCCGTTTGGGTTATTAGAAGGGTACTATTTATAAACATTATAATCACTTTTGCCTTAACAATTTGTAATTTTGTACTCTCTCCTCACAAATGTAACAAACATTTTTTCTCTTCTTCCTTCTTCCGTAGACGTATCTAACACACTGTTAATGAACCACATTTTGAACTACAGATGACACTCCTTAGGGGTCTAAATGTCAGTTGACCTACCTTTTTGAAAGGTATGTGTTTATGGCCTTCTGCTGGCATCATCACGCGTGAAAAGTCCAGACTATTCTCGTGTTATTTTTTCCCTTCAAAATTGCAATTCTCCCCCTCTCCATCTATCCCTCTCTTGCCGTTTTTCTTCCTTCGGCTAGTAGCTTCCTCCAACGACATCCACGCGACAACGTCTTCTTCTCCGAACAACCCACCATCGATTTTTTACGGCGACACAAGGATCTACCCTAAACCCATGGCGAACAACACCAGATCTGTGCGGCAACGAGCATCGTTTTTTGACGGCGACCCAAGGAACGTTCATATCTACGATGCAAGACCCACGACGAACAACAACAGATTTGTGCGGCGACTTAAGGTCTTCTTCGACAACAACGATCGTTCTATGCAACGAATGCACGCACGAGCAATCTAGCAGGAGGGGGAAAATCATGATAAGAAGGAGATAAAATCGTGATCGTGAGATGAAGATGGGGAGAATCACGATTTTGAAGAAAAAATGAGTGCAAGGATAATCTAGACTTCTTAAGTGTGATTGTGATCACCCCAATAGATGGTCATAAAACATACATTTAAAAAAAAGGTAGGTCAATGACAATAAAAATTCTGAGTGGGATCACCCGTACAAATAACCCTCTTTTGAGCATTTTTTTCGTTAATTTTTACAATGGAAAAATAAGTGTTATTGGTATTTCGTATATTATAAATTATGGCGCGCACACGCGTGGCCATATTTGTCGAACGCTCGCAACCGCTGTCACTAAACCCACTGAACGCTCAACAAACTTTCATCCTCATTCTTCATGAAGAAAATCTCTCCTAAAAACCAGACTTCCATTCATTACACTGACGCCAAAAACCCTCTAAATTCCAATGCCTTCTCTCTCTCGGCAAACAACTGCTCGTTTATGAGCTCATTTCTCAAATAATGTGCCAACAAAATCCAAGGGCTTGCTCCGATGATGTCAATTAATTATTCTTAGCCGAAATCGAGGTTTCCGGTTCGAATTTGAGCGGCGCGTTGTCGTCTGTAGGGAAATGGGCTGGAGGTATAAGATTGGTTTGGGATTGATTTGTGCGGCGGTTCTTATATGGGTTGCTTCCGCCGAGATTACTCAGGTTTCGTCTCGTTTATCTGTGGATTTTTTTTTTGGATTAATCGCTGTTTTGTTTGGGGGAAAGAAATGGAAATTAGTGCATTGATTGTTTTGTTAACTATTTGTTTTTTTGAAAATCAAGATTATAAAAACTACTTCCAAAACTAAAAACGAAATCGTTATCAAACGGACCTAATTACAACGGACCTAATTATTGAAAATTAATTTGGTTGTTCTATCTGCTTGGCCTTATGTTCATTTAGAGACATTTTCTATGTTCTTTTTCTTTTAATTTTACACTCAAATTCATCTTCATGGATTACATTACATTGTACATAGTTGACATTTATTTTGTCCCGTTGAATCACCGTTATACTTTTAAGAGTATTTTTAATCTTTTATGTATGTTTATTATGTGTGCGAATTGTAATTTGATTCACGAAGTCTCGTGAACTATTGATCTCAATGAAATGGGTTCAAATTGCTTGAATACGATGTTAAATTACTACTAAACTCAACATATCACGTGTGAGTGACAGGTTCAAATTGCTCTGATGCCATGTTAAATTACTATTTTACTAAACTTAAGCTTAAGTTGATAGGTATGATATATTTAAATCTTCTATGTATACGCTCTTAATATCAATTGGAGAGGTTTAAATTGCTCTAATATCATGTTAAACTACCAATAAACTTGTATGTGCTAAAGTGAGCATAGCTCAGGAGTAATTGTCATGTACTATCTCCCATGAGGTCGGAGGTTTAATCCCCATCCTCGTATCTGTTGTACTAAAAAAACTACAACTTACCCAACTCTTGTTTGTTTAAAAAAAAGTTTTAGGTGGGGGACACTGCACCACGACTAATCTCACGGAACAGACCGCCTGACCCTACAACATCTAGGTGCCAAGGAAACCCGTAGGAAATTAATTCCTAGGTAGGTGGCCACTAAGGATTGAACCCATTCCCTCTAGGAGGGCATTGAAGTCCCAAGGCCCTTTATGACCACTAGGCCAACCCTTGATGGTTGGTGGGGGACACTTATTATATAAGCACTTTGGAAGAAAATGTGTTAAATGCTTCATATAAAAGCACTTTTAAGTGCCTTTCATCTAGTTTTAGAATTTCTCAAACCACTTTTGGTTATCAAGTGCTTTAAACCAAACACTACCAGTTTTTAGAAAAGCACGAACACAAACTTAATCTTTTCTATATATTATCAGAATTTGGGAAAACTACAACTTACCCAATTCTTGTTTTGTGCAGAGAATCTTCACTGAATATAAACATCCTTTTGCACTCTCTTATTTAGGGGTGTCTCTCATGGTGGTATATCTACCAGTGGCAGTTGTCAAAGACTTGATCTGCAGCCTATTAAACCCAGATTTACCAAACAACCACCATGATAATGATGGCTCTGTTCTGAGCTCTTCAATTGGACTTGATTCCCCTTTGAGATTTAATGAAATACATTATGATGAAGACATGGGAAACTGCCTAATTAGTGATAAATATTTGAGTGAAAGGGAAGAGGGACAACCTTTGATTCCTAATTTTGAATCACGTCATAAAGTTAGTACATGGGAAATTGCTAAATGCAGCCTTTATCTTACTCCCTTATGGTTCACTACAGAGGTACTTAAAGTTTTAAACTATTTTAGTTTGTTTACTTCGCAGATTTTATTGTTTAACATTATGTTTACATGTTCTTTTAGCTGATTATGATGGGTCTCTGCATTCTGAAAGAATATTTTTAGCTTGCCATTCATTTATGATTTAAAAAAAAAAGGTTAAAATGTCATTTTGGTCCCAATACTTTAGGACTCGCTCCATTTTAGACCCTGTTCTTTTCATAAATTTTAAAATTAGTCCTTATTGTTTTTTTGAAGTTATTTTTTATCGAACTTGGTAAAATAATAATAATAATTTACATTCAAGAAAAAACACAAACTTATAAAGGGAATACCAATAGAGACTCAACTTTTATGAAAAAAAGTTAATAATAAACTAATAGTAGGGACAAAATTTAAGATTCATTGAAAGTTCAGGGACAAATTTTGGACATTTGAAAGTACATGTCTAAAATTGAACAAGTCCCAAATTACAGAGACCATAATGATATTTTAACCAAATAACAATCGTCCTAGTTGATAATGTTATCATTTTTAGTTTTTCGTTTTTAAGGTTTATCCTATTCTAATTTTTGAGATCATAGCTAGCTAGAATTTGAAAAGTAAAAAATGCAACAGTTTTCTGATTTTGAAATTTGATTAAGATTTTAACAATGTTTTGAAGAAGTTAGAAATTAAAAAGAGGCAGTATATGATTATCTACTGAGGTCATTGTCTATCATTGATTGTTAATTTTAGGATCTCATTTAGCTGCAATGTCATTTTGATAAATTTGTTTGAGACTTTTGCAGTACTTCTCGAGCTCGGCCCTGGCGAATACGAGCGTTGCAACTGCAACCATCTTAAATTCCACTTCAGGCCTTTTTGCCCTTCTGTTTGGAGCTCTTCTTGGACAAGAATCCATAACCATTTCCAAGGTGGTTGCTGTTTTCATTAGTATGGCTGGTGTTGTCATGACAACCCTGGGAAAAACTTGGGCAAGTAATGAGTTCTTAATCATCTCTGAGTAAGTTTTGTTATTGATTACCATAGTATTAATTATCTCCATTTCATAATTAAGTTAAGTAACCATATATTACTTTTCTTTTGGCCAAGAGCTCTGCCCTTTGAGTCATACACACACACACACACAACATATTGGGCCCCACTCACTTCCCACGAGGAGACTTCGTGCGCTCCAGCATCAACTTGATGAGATTTTCATTGAATAATGTTTGTCTACACATTGGTAAGTAGAAGTTCCTACTTACTTTCTGATGTGGCGCATTTTTATTGGTTTATTTTTATTATATTTACTAGATAAATGGATTTCACTAAAAAAATTCAAGCCAATAAAAATACTTCACATCAAAAAGTAATTTGGAGCTCCTGGCGGTACGTAGACAAGTATTGTTCAAAACTCATGAGGAACTATCCCTAAACATTTAAGCCCTTTACCATCCAGGCCGCCCTCGAGCTTGAGTGTTTTACACTTTACATTGTTTCTAGATGATCAGTTGGAGGTAGCAAAGTCCAACTTAAAATGAAAAGAAGTCCATGTGCAATAATTCTCTCTCTTAACTTAATTTGTCAACATGGTTGTAACTTACTATGTTTTCTTCCTTTATTGGTAAGGTCTCGAGGACGAACGATCACGGGGGACATTTTTGGTCTTCTTTCAGCAGCAATCTATGGATTATTTACTGGTATGACATTCTAACTAGCAAGTGTTTTTGTTGATGATTCAAATGTTTTACTTCATGATAATTATTAATTTGTGTGATTGGTATAGTGCTGCTCAAGAAATCAGCTGGATCAGAAGGAGACAAGCTTGATGTGCAAAAGTTCTTTGGATATGTTGGTCTCTTTACCATACTGGGTCTTTGGTGGCTTGGTAAGTGGTCTTTGGTGACTGATAACCATTTGACTTTTGAAAATTAAGCTTATAAACACTTGATACCTACGAGTTTCTTTGTTTTGTTATCTACTTTCTAGAAATGTTTTTAAAAACCAAGCCAAGTTTTGAAAACTTGTTTTTGTTTTTAGAATTTGACTAAGAATTTAAACCTTTTTTGTAAGAAAAAGTGAAAACTATAGTAAAAAAATTGTGTAAAAACAAACATAAATTTCAAAAATAGAAAATTAAAAACGAAATCGTTATCAAACATGACTTTAGTTACTTTGTCCCTTTTCATTAAATGGTCATGTCAAATTGTAAGTGATAGAATTAGCCATGGCAATGTTGTTGCTTGCTACCTTGAATTGCACTGTTCTTACTATTAAAGTCACTCTGCAGTGTGGCCTCTTACTGCTCTGGGCATTGAACCTCCTCTCAAGTTTCCTCCCTCAATATCCATCACCGAAATGGTGCTTTTAAATGGCTTCGTCGGGAGCGTTCTATCAGATTACTTTTGGTATGTTGAGAATACTATATATGTTTAGGGCTGATTCAGTTTGATAACAATTTTGTTTTTAATTTTTTTCTTCCAAATTGAGCTCAAGGAAATATAGTTTTTTGCCTTTCTGAAATATCTTGTTCAAATTTCCATTAAGCAGTTTCCCTTTTGACAACTTATGGAAACCTTGCTCTCTTTCATCCCAAAAATTCCTTTTACATCTGTTGTTGCTGCAATGTGATTGTGTTGAATAACATCCATGGATAATTGGTTCATACTTGCAGGGCCGTCTCTGTGATTTGGACTTCTCCATTAGTTGCTACCCTGGGCATGTCATTGACAATTCCCCTTGCTATGCTGGCAGACATGATATTGCACGGTCGTCACTACTCCGTCCTCTACATCCTTGGTTGCGTTCAGGTAAACGCTCATCCACTCAACTAAATTTTGAGCATCATGTCCATTTAATATGTAAGTTTCGTTTTTTTACCTTCGGTTTATTTTTAGTCCATGTTATTACTAGTAATGCTGAAAGAAATAGAACTCAAATGACATGGAGCAATGTGGTTTGATTTGAAGGCCAATATGGATTTTGGAGATTAACTATATAATCCGTTCTAAAAAGGAGTGTCAACAAGGACATGAGAATAATAAAAGGGTTTAGAGGGAATGAGTTCAAATTATGGTGGTCATCTACTTAAGATTTAATATCCTTCGAGTTTCCATAGCAACCAAATATAGTAGGATTAGACTATTGTCTCGTGAGATTAGTCGAGGTACGTTCAAGCTGGCTTGGATATTCATGGATATCAAAAAAAAAAAAAATCTAGAAGTGTTTGGGCCAACTTGCGTGCACCTCGATTATTATCACAGGCATCCTTACCCTACTAATTTAGTTTCCGAGGTAGCTCGTAGGATATTAAATTCTAGGTAGCTACCATGGCTTGAACTCATTCTCTCTAAGCTCTTATTATCTACATGACCTTGATTGACCACTAGGCCTACAAACATGATATTCAAAGAAGTAGAGTATTACATTTGTATTTGAGTATTCGAATACGGAAACGGACAAAATATGTAATTTAAACTTCTCTTGTTCCATGGTTGGAAGTTCTTAGCTCTATTTTCTGCTTTCCATTCAGGTATTTGCTGGATTTTTCATAGTGAATTTTTCAGAGAAGATCTCTACCTAGGGCAACCAGTTGACATTCATGGACTGCAGAGTCCTTTGAAGAAGAGGAGGGTGTACATAGATTTGGTGCACTGAGATATTAAAAATGCTAGAGGCGGCTACTTTGAAGCATGAGAATGTAACTACTTTTCTAACTGTACAAATGTAAATATTAAATGGTCAGCCTTTGCTTTACTGCAGCTTTCAAATATGACTTTTTTTTTTTTTTTTTTGACAACATGCAGTGAGAGATTTGAACCTCTAAACTCTTGGTCAATAGTTGGTAACTTTTAATAAGCATACGTATTAGCGAGGCTATTTTTTTTCTTATAGCACATTTAGAGGCTAAATATATAACCTGGTTATTTTCTAATTTCATCTTTGTTTTTTTCTTAATTTTAATTTGATTTTTACTACTGAGTTATATAACTAGAAAAATATAGAAAGTACAGAAGATTGTAAAATTCTTAGATCTAAAAAATTATAAATTTCTAAACTTCTGTATTTTTCTAGGCCTGAACCCTAAAAAATTAAAATAAACATATTTTTAAACCTAATACGTTTAGGTTGATTCGATTAAACTCAAACTAATTTTAAGCAAACTCATGAACCAATCCAACCCAAATGGACTAGTCAGAGCATCTGAGTTTTTTGGAACATGAATAATTTTTTTCATTTTCATTTTTTTTTTTTAAAATTAAAAACATGAGATATATTGTCAATGTGAGTATAACTTAGCCTAAAAAAAAAGTGAGTATAACTTGATACG